>CM063632.1:805000-1380719 GCA_032357785.1 Periparus ater
GGCCGTACTTAACCGGGGGCGGGCGAGGGGCCGCCCGTGGAGCGCAGCACCCGCGGAGCGATGGGGCGGCCGGGGGTGCCCCTGGCCCTGCTGGGGCTGGGGCTGTGCTGGGCGGCGGCGGCTGAGCGGCACACGGTGTTCTGGAACAGCTCCAACCCTCGGTGAGTGACCCCCGCCTCCCACCGGGACCCCCCCGCAAAGGCGCACGGAGCCCGGCACCGGCCGCTCCGAGGGCGCGGGCGGCGCCGCTCCGCTCCCCGGCGGCCTTTGTGCGGGGCGAGGTGGCGGGGCCGGTGCGGAGCTCGATGCGGGGCCGTGCGGGGGGCGGCGGGGCCGCTCCAGGTGTGCCCGGGGGGGCCTTTCCGTTCCCAGGGCCGTGCGAAGGGGCCGCTTCCTTCCCGCGGGGGGGGCGCGGCGCCAGCCCCGGCGCCGGCCCCGGGGACCGTGTTGACAAACACCGGGCAGGATGTGCGGGGGGGTAGACCTGGATCGAGCCCTCACCCCCCGCTCACCGGCCGCCGGGGCTGCGGGGTGACCCCATCTCAAACACCAGCCCCACGGGATCTAGGGGTGCCCCCCGGCCGGAGCCCTGACTCCCCCTGGTTGTGGAGGTGCTCCCCCAGGGCATGACCGACCTCTCAGGCGCTAGGAGCGTCCCCCTTGGCTTTCGGGGAGCCCCCCTCACTCTCCAGACCCCCGGGCTGTGGGGGTGCCCCACACTTAGGCACCCGTGGGGAGATGTGGGGCTTCCTCGCCTTCCCTGGGAAGGGGAGGGGAAATCCCTCCCCAAGTTTTGGGGGTTCTCCCCCCTCCCAAGACCGTGTCCCCCGCGAGTGTGGGACTCCCCCAGACTGTAGGGCTGTGTCCTCTGTGTTCCCCCCCAGGGTTTGGGGAGCAGGGGGTGCCCCCGTGGGTGGCTGTGCCCTCTCGAGGCAGCCACAGCCGGCTAGGTGGGGACCCCGTGGAGGCCCCCAGCCTGCCCCCCCCGGGTGGGGTGTGGGGCGCAGCTGGAGCCGGGCTGGCTGCCCCACGGCGAGAGCCGCGACGCCTCCTGCTCCGGCAGCGCTGGGCCGGGCAGGGTGCGGGCAGGGTGCGCGTCCCAGCGGGTCCCCTCCCTGCTCCCCGGCTCTTGGGAAGTGGGGTGCGCTCACCACTCGCTGCCGGGGGGCCAAGCCGGAGGGAGAGTGAAGTGGGGGTTGCCCTTTCAAAGCTATTCCGGGTGCTGCAAGACTCATCACAGGGAAGGGTGGACCCAAGGGTGCCCCAACCCAGCGCTGCCGTGGGCAGGGTGCCGGCCCCACTGCGTGTGGGGGATTTGGGGGTGAAAGTAAGGCCCCTAACCCTGAGTAACCCCCCTGCCCACCCTCCTGCCCCAGGTTTCTGTGGAGTGACTACACGGTGGAGGTTCGTCTCAATGACTACCTGGACATTATCTGCCCCCACTACGAGGAGGGCAGCGTGGACCCCCGGGCCATGGAGCGCTACACCCTGTACCTGGTGGAGCTCGAGGAGTACCAGGCCTGCAAGCCCCGCTCCAAGGAGCAGATCCGCTGGGAATGCGACAAGCCCAGCGCCCTGCACGGCCCCGAGAAGTTCTCGGAGAAATTCCAGCGCTTCACTCCCTTCACGCTGGGCAAAGAGTTCAGGGAGGGGCACAGCTACTACTACATCTGTGAGTGCGGGGGGGCCGCGGAGGGCGGCTCTGAGGTGCTGCAGGGAATCGCCATCGGACTCCCCCCAAACCCTACCTAACCTGCCTCTCCCTTCGCAGCCAAGCCCATCCACCACCACGGTGAAGCCTGCCTGAAGCTGAAGGTGACGGTGACAGGCAAAGGCAGTGAGTATCAGCACCCCCTCGGGGCCCCCCCCCGCGTCCCCTCCTTCCCGCTCGCGGCGCCGGTGCCCAGCGTGGCCTTGGCCGCGGCTGAGTCACGGCCTGGCCGTGGCCTCTGGCCAGCCCCGGGTGTGGGCACGCGCGGCTCGGCCGGGAAGGTGTTGGTGGTGGGGAAAGGGGGGGCAGCCCACAGTGAAACAGGATTTTTGGGGAGGTTGGGGTGCTGCTTTTCCTTGGCATGACCCCCCTCGTTTCCTCCGCAGCTCCGGCACCGCCCGCCCCGGCCTCGACACAGAAGGGGAGGATCCAGGCAGGTGTGTTGGGGGCTGTGGGTTGGGGCTGAGCCAGCTTCTCTTCCCGGGGGCTGGGGTGTTCTTGGGGGCACCAGGCTGAGCCCAGCTGCCTTCCCTGGGGGGGACCAAGGCAGGCTCAGGTGGCCTGAACGCAGCCACCCTCATGGTGGGACAGGGGTTTGCCAGGGGCGCTGGGCTAAGCTCATCTGCCCCTCCTGGGGGGCTCTGAGGTACCAGGGCTGGTGGCAGCCCTGTGCTGCTGGCTGGGGGCATGGTTTATCTTCTGGGTTTGCTGATGGCTCCTCTCTTCCCCCCCACAGACGATGCGGCTGCACACGTGCTGAGGAGCGTGGGGCAGAACTCGGCCATGCGCAGCAGCAGCCGCCCCTTCACCTTCATCAGCCTCCTCCTGCCCCTCTTGGTGCCGCAGGGGCTCTGAGCTGCCCCACGTGCCTGGACCCACCGAGGCTGAGGCCACTGGAGACCTCCGTGGTCCCAGCACATCTGCCCCAGGTGCCCTGCCCTGCGCACATCTGGGCGAGGAAAGGATTTGTCAGTATTACGGGGCTGGAGAGCCCAAAGCCATCAGAGCAATTGGGGCCTTCAGGCTTCCCTGGCCCTTCCAGGACGGTCCTGGCAGCCAGAGGCTGAGCGGGAGCCTGGAGCTGGAGGGGCTGAAGTGCCCCAGACTGGAGAGGGGCAGGGGGCTGGCACCCCTGCCCTGCAGCTGAGCTCGCCCACCACCTTCGGGGTTTTCCCCGTGGTGGGCTCGAACTGGAACGTGTCCTGCAGGCAGGGACATGGGGGTGGCCAGGTGACACCGGTGCAGGGGGCTGTTTTACCCCCAGTGTCAGTGGTCAGGGAGGACAGACAGGCTGGAGATGCCCCGCAGCCAGGGGAGCGGGGTTATCAGGAACATCCCACTCCTCACTGTGCTGCACCCCTACCCCATCCTTCATCCCCTGGCCCTTCCCCATCCCTCCCCTCCGCTGGGTGCCGGAGGGGCCCCCCAGCACCCCCTTTGTACAGCTTTCTAACACGGGACTTTTTATACCATTGTCGGGAATAAATAACCAAAACCATGCTGAGCTCCTGAGACCTCCCCCACCCTCCTGGGCCAGGCTCTCCTGGCCCCTGTGGGGGGTTGGGCTGGTTAATTAATTAATTGGCTGGTGTTTGCACGGGGCTGTTAAGTGGCGAAGTGCCACAGTGGCTGGCACTGTCCCCAGCTTTATCTGGTGACACAAAGGCCTCTGCGAGGGCGGGGCCCCCCTCCCTCTTCACCTTCCAGGTGGGGGGCAGCAACTCCTGGGTCAAACCCCACTGGAGTGGGACAGACCCCATGGGATGGGACACCCCCAGCGGGGGTGAGGAGGGGCCTGAGCCGGAGCCCCCGGGGCTGGGCAGGGGACACAGCCTGGCTGCACCCCAGGGACCCCCACGAGGTGACCCCGGGGATGTGAGACCCCTGAGGTGTGGGTGCAGGGAGCTGGGATCACAGGGCTTTGAGACCCCTGGAATTGGGAGCCCCAAGGAGTGAGAGTCCTGGAGAGGTGAGATCTTGGCGTACTGGGGTCACAGGGATGGATAACACCCGAATGTGGGATCCTAGAGATGGAGGATCGGGGAGAGGACACAGGGATGAGTGACCCCCAGGATGTGTGTGGGCACCCTGGGACAGCGGGGTCACAGGGACTTGAAGCCCGTGGAAATGCGGATCCCAGGGATGCACAATCCTGGGGAATTGTCACAGGGATGTGTGACTCCTGGAGGAGGCGGGGGTGGCTTCGCAGGGGTGTGCGACCCCCGGGCTGTGTTATCTGGACCGTGGGGTTGACCCTGGGGACGGCAGGACACGAGGCCCCCGCAGCTGCGGACCCCCAGACGTGGAGGGGAGCACTCAACACACGGGACCTACGGGGTTCTGCACCCCCCAAACCGGGCCCGGTGCCCCGGTGCCGCCGCTGCTCCCCCCGCTTGGAGCCGGATCCCCGCCGCCCCTCCCCGGCCGGTGCGCGGAGCCGGTCCCTCCCCGGTAGTGCGTCCCGCCCCGCTCCGCTCCGCCCCGCCGCGGGCAGCACCGGCCCCGCCGCGCTCCCGCCGCTGCCCGGGGCTCCGGCATGGTCCTGTCGGTGCTCGCCGGGGTCTGCCTGGCCGCCACCCTCGCCATGTTCGCCACCGGGCTGTGAGCGATCGGCGGCGGCCCCGGGCGGGGGCGGCGGGGAGCGCAGCGGGGCCGGCTCGGGGCTGCACTGAGGGCCGGGGGGCGCTGGGGAGGACCCCGGGGACGGTTTTGGGGGTGCAGTGGGGGCCTTGGGGAGGGGGATTGGAGGGTGCTGTGGGGCCCGTGGGGGATGAGGGTGCAATCGGGACACCGGGGCCGGTTTTGGGGGGCAGTGTGGGGGACTGGTGGGAGGCTTGGGGATGCAATAGTCAGAGCACCGGAGGCATTTTGGGGCTGCGGTGGAGGCCATGGAGGGGCATTTGGGGGTAAAATAGGGAAGGTGTCAGAGCCAGCCTGGGGATGCAGTGGTGGCCATGGGGGTGCAGTGGGGAGGGCATCGGGCTCAGTTTGGGGGTGCAGTGGGCCGTTGATGGCTGGTGCAGAAGGATTGGGGGTGCGGTGGGGATGGTGCTGAATCCCATTTGGGGGATGCAGGGGGAGGAGAGTGGAGGGGTGCAGTGCCTGCTGGCTGCAGAGACTGGAGCCTCCCCACCCCAGCACTGCCCAGCACCCAGGAGGCTGCTGCCCTCTGCTCCCCCCAGGTCTGACCTGCGCCAGATGTTGGCCACCAAGAGTGTGGAGAACATCCAGTTCCTGCCCTTCCTCACCACTGATGCCAAGTACAGCGGGGTCGGGCCCTGAGGAGGGGGGTCACATACATTTGAGGGGCAGGGGGGATCCCCCAGGCTGCAGCCAAGTGCCTGTGCCGTATCCCTGCAGCAACCTGAGCTGGTTGGGCTATGGCTGCCTGAAGGGGGACGGGACAGTGATCACCGTCAACGCCATCGGGGCAGTTCTGCAGACCCTCTACATCCTGGTGTATCTCTACTACAGCCCTGCCAAGGTGGGGCAGGGGCCTGGGGCGATGGGGAGGATGGGGGACCCTCACCCTGACGTCTCCCTGCTGTCCCTCCCAGCGCCCCGTGCTGCTGCAGGTCCTGCTGCTCCTGGCTTTGGTGGTCACTGGCTACGGCTACTTCACCATCCTGGTTGACACAGGGACACGCCTGACACACCTGGGGCTCTTCTGCAGCATCTTCACCATCACCATGTACCTCTCACCGCTGGCTGACCTGGTGTGTGGGGCTCGGCAGAGCTGGGGCTTGCCAGCCCAGGCCCTGCCTGACGTTTGCTCCTGCAGGCCAAGGTTGTCCGGAGCAAGTCGACGCGGTGCCTGTCCTTTCCCCTGACCGTCACCACCCTTGTGGCCTCCAGCAGCTGGACACTCTATGGCCTGCAGCTCCATGATCCCTACATCACAGTGGGTTGGGGTGGTGGAACACCAAGGGGTGTCATCCCATCCCACTCTATCCCATCTCATCATGTCCCATCCCCATCCCACCCTGGCCTTCTTCATCCTCATTCCACCCTTCTCCATCCCATTCTGTTGTGTCCCCCTCCTGCCCCATTTCACCCCATCCCATTCCTATCTCACCCCACCCCTATCTCATCCTATTCCATCCCCATCACGTTCCACTCCATCCTATCCAATTCCACCCCATTCCCCTCTCATGGCTCAGCTGAACACTTGGCTTGGGGCCGGCCCTGTTCAGCACCGCATGTGTCACCCAGCCAAGGGTGACAAGGCTCAGCATGATGACTATTGATTTTAATTAATTAGCTGGGATGGGGCCAATAAACCTCCCCCAGCACCACAGGGGGAGGGGTACATCCACCCTCCCCCCATGTCCTCCCGCAGGTCCCCAACGTGCCAGGGATCGTCACCAGCCTCGTGCGGTTCTGGCTCTTCCAGCGGTACAGGCCAGAGCAGGACAAGCCCTACAGCCCCCTGCCTGCCTGAGAGGCCCCCTAAGGAGCACCCCAACTCTGGCCTGGGCTGGCCCCACCGCTGAGCACCGAGTGCGACCACCGTCCCCTTGGCCACTCCCAGTGGGACACCAGGAAGGACCTCCAGCCCTGCATCCTTCAGCAAAGGCTCTGGAGCTCTCAGCAATCCATTTGGGGTGCCATAAGCTCCTCAGATCCCAGGGTGGGAGGGTAGGTTTCCATGCCCATGGCCCTGCCTGGCAGCGGGATGGGGCTTCCAGGGGTCCAGGTGTCGCTTTTGTATGGATTCAAGTGCCTTTTAATAAATCAGAGACTTCCCAGTGCCTGCTTCTTGTACCTCCCTCCTGGTGCTGCTGCAGAGGATGGTCCAGCTCTTGGCCCCACAGCTGCTCAGGAGCTCCTTGTGGCCATAAAGGGGCTGCTTGTGGTGGGGGCTCATCCTGCCACATCCTGGGCAAACCCTCAGCAGGTGTCAGCCCTGGTCTTGGCTGGGTTGGGGCCACGAAGGGAAGACAGCACTGCTCTGACCCTCCCTGAGCTACGGGAGCCACCCATCACAACGTGGGGGTAAAAGTGTGGAACTGACAAGCAGCCATCATGCCAGGAACTGGGAATCGATGGGAATCCTTGCTAAACCCCCGTGGATCGACTGGGCCTGGATCAAGCATCGATCCTACGTCGATTAACCAATTAACAGCGATCTGGAATGAAAATATCAGGCTGGTGCCTCAGTGGAGGGACAGGAGGGGCAGCAGACACTGGAGCCTTGCAGAAAGAGACCCCCACCCCACGCAGGACACCCCCAGGATGGAGGAGCCTCATCCCACACTCTGGCCAGGTAACACTGTTGGGATGAAGGATGCCAAGGATGCTGGCAGGAGCTGTGCTGAACCTCTGCTCTCTGTGCACACCTCACACACAGCCTGGAAAAATCCATATAGTGGGACAGAGCTGAGCGCAGCGCTGAGGGAAGGAGGACGAGCTCCCGGCGTGCTCTGTCTTGCCCCTGTGGAACCAGGGCTCCCTGTACCTGCTCCGGCTGCTCCTGGGACTTGGCCCAGCGGGGAGGAGCCCCCTGCTCTCCCCCAGCAGCGGGAGCAGTTCCCAGCCTGGCCCCACAGCCTCGGGAAAGGACAGCTTTCTCCACTGACACACCTCGGCTGCCAACCGGTCGCTCCGGCTGCCCCGTGCCGGGAGCGGCTGTGACGTGGCCCCTTGTGCCAGGCCGGAGGCAGCTCCCGGATGCTTCCATGCAGGGAGGAGCTGCCACCAGGCTGCTGCCACATGGGCTGGGAGTAGCTCCTGATGGCCATGAGTAGAGGCCCTGGATTGCCCCGAGCAGCCCCTGGATGACCACAAGTAGCCCCTTGAAAGCCATGAATAGCCACTGAATGGCCATGAGTAGAGGCTCTGGATTGCCATAAGAAGCCTACACAGGGTCACGGGTTGCTCACAGACAGCTGTGAGTAGCCCCTAGATGACCACAAGTAGCCCTGCCGGTCCTGAGTAGCTCACAGAGGACTGTCAGTAGCCCCTTATGGCCATGTGTAGCCCCTGGATGGCCACAAGGAGCCCCCTGGTTGGCTGTCAGTAGCCCCTGATGGCCACAAGTAGCCCTGGGATGGGGCCGGATTGCCATGGTAGCCACTGCATGACCACAAGCAGCCACTGGATGGATACACGTAGCCCCTCTGAATGATCACAAGGAGCCCATGGTTGGCTGTGAGTAGCCTCTGATGACCCTGAGTAGCCCACAGAAGGCTGTCAGTAGCCCCCAGAGCACTGCTGTCATTGCACCCTAGTCCTGACCCCACCAAGGTCCCACGCAGCCAAATCCAGGGCAATGTCACCCCCCAAGCAGCCGTGTGCCAGCGAGTGCTGGCAGCTTCCCACCCTGCTCCCACCAGCCTTTGCTGCTCAGGAAACACCTAATTAGCTGCTCCTGCTAATTAACCCGAGTCCTCCCTCCCGCTCCCAACTGCTCCTTTCTGCAGAGGATACACAGCTGCTAATTAAAATCCCAAAGTCCTTTGGCTGGAGGAGCTGGCGGCTGCCAAGGCAGCAGGTTCCTGCACACGGGGTCAGAGAGCAGAAATGGGGGTCCCCAGGAGCGGAGCCCTCCCCAGACAGAGCCCCCCACCCTTCCCTCTTCCCAGTGAAGCCCAGTGTGGTGCTGGGGGTGGGCAGAGGAGTCGGGGGAGCTCCCCTCGAGCCGCCGGGGTTGAGGCGGGGACACCAAGCCGCAATTTAAAGGTTGTGTCGCCCACCCCACCCTGCCAATCCCTCTCCTCCTTCCCGGGAACCCGGCCAGCGGGACGGGATGAGGCTCCTCCAGCTCCCACCTGCCGGGATGAGCCACATCTGAGCCGGGAATGCTCCGGGCCACGGCCCGGTCCCGCATCCGACTGCAGAGCCAAGTGCGGGGAGCTCAGCGAGGGACAGGCAGGGCAGGACCGGCTCTGGGGGGGTTTCACTGCAGCCCCTCAGAGAGCTGGGTCTGCATGGAGACCCTGCCCCACACAGAACCCCCCAAACAAACCCTCCCCGCACACCGCTGAGAGCTGAGCGATTCCCCGGGGGAGCTTCCAGCAGCACCCGGAGCCCCCCGGAGCCCCCCGCCCGTCCCGGGCCCACAGAACAGCACGGGCAGCACCGTCCCCGGTATTTATTGCGGTCCGAGGCGCAGCCCCCGCCGCCGCAGGTCGGCCCGCGCCGCCCTGATGTGCTCCTGCAGCTCGGCCGCCGCCTCCTCGCAGTCGTTGAAGGTGGCCAGGCGGTAGCCCACGGTGGCCAGGGAGTAGCAGCCGAAGGCCACGAGCAGGTAGACGGGCAGCGGCAGCAGCGCCTGGCGGAGCGGGGCCGGCGGCTGCAGCTGCGGCGGGGCCAGAGCCAGCGCGGCCCAGGCCGAGCCCAGCAGGGCCAGTCCGCACAGCCACTGTCCCAGCTTGGTCATGGCGGCCTGAGGGGAGAAGGAGAAAGAGTGGAAAAAGAGGAAAGACGGGGAGTGGGGGACCCATGAGAGGAACAGAGGGGAAAAGGGGAAACAGGGAAAGAGGAGAGAGAGGCAGAGAAAGGAGGCAAGGCCGGAGAGGCGGGCCGCCCCCAGTCTCCCCCGGGGCCTCCACCCTCCAGACCCCCCCACCTGGCTCGGTCCCGCTCCCGGTGCTGGTCCCGCTCCCCGCCCGGCGCTGCGGTGACGTAACGGCAGCGCCGCGCGCGGGGGCTGCCGGGAGCTGTAGTTCCACGGAGCGGTGCGCGCGGGCGCCCCCTGCGGGCGGGGCGGGGCGCGGCACCACCGGGACCCCGCCGGGACCCCGGCTCCGGCCCCGCTCCCGGTGCCGCAGGAAGCGCCGGGCTTTGTCGGCCGCGGCCGAGGCCGCAGGAAGCATCTGGTTTCCTCCACGTCCGGCCGGAGGGGTGCCAGGAGCCCGGCGTGGGAGCGAGTCCCGCCCGCCCTCCCACGGGCGCAGGGACCGCGCCGTTCCCACCCCCCCGCAGCCGGGCAGCCCCGGTGACCCAGCCGGTGTTCTGCGGAGGGCACACACGAGTCTGTGATACCCTGCCAAACCCCTGAGCTGTGCCAGCACAGCCGTCTGGTGGCAGCTGGGGCTGGAGCCCTGAGCCACTGGGACCCCCACAACCCCCCTGCCCACTCCAGCCTGCTCCAGTCTTGGCTCCACTGGGATCTTCCTCCCTTGCAGGTCTGGGCAGACAAGATGCCAGCAGCACATCTTCTATCCTTGGTGACCCCCACCTTCCCTGGGCAACCCAGAACCTACCCCAGGCTCCAGGGCCACTTCCAGCCACACCAGCACAGAGCAGGGCCAGAAACTGGGCCAGGAGCTGGCAGAGGAGACAAGAAGCTACAAAGAAATGGCTTTATTGGGCAGGGGGCTGTCCTGGATTGGCCATAGGGAGAGGGCTGCCCCAGGAAGGGGCAGCAGGACATCAATTTCTCTTCCTGCCCTTGCCAACAGCCTTGGCAGGAGCAGCAACGGGCGCTGTGGACTGGTAGAGAGTGGAGGAAATCTTGTTGATGTAGTAGAGACCAACCATGGAAAAGATGAGGCTATGAGGGCAGAAGGGAAGAGGCTGCTCAGTTGCTGGGGGCAGGAACACGGCAGGGTCACCCCAACACCTTGTCCCTGGGTCCCACCCCCCTGCCCTTCCTAAACCACCACTTTCCCCTTGGATCAAACTGTGCTGCTGCTCCCACCACCCCCCGAGGCTCCCTGGCAGTCCTGGCCCTGCCCAGCTTCCTGCCCCTCTCCCAGTGTCACCACGGTCCCTTGGTGGCTCCCCACCCTCCAGGGCAGCTCTGGACGTACCAGGTGGTCACACAGACCCGGTGGATGAGGCCAGAGGCGAACAGGGCCAGCAAGAGGCAGGTGAGGACTGTGGAGAACCAGGAGACACACGGTGCTGCAGGGCTACCCCCAGTGATGGCAGGGGGGCATGGCTGCAGCAGCATAATTTCCCCCAGGCCCACAAAAAGCTCAAGGGGAGCTGCCACAGCTCCAGGGCAGGGCTGGGACCATCCAGGTGCCACTGCTGGAGCACCCCCAGCCCTTCAGACACCGATGTGTTGCCGTTCCCCTTCCGGGCTCCCACAACACTTACTCTCAGGGAATATCTTGGCCTGGAAGCCCTTGCCAAAGACGAGGTTCTCCAGGTTGTTGAAGGCCTGGTTGTGGGGTTAAGGGACAGAACAGGATCCCGCCGTCCTCCCGAGCCTGTTCCCATCTCCCATCCTCTCTGCTCCAGCCCCACTCCTGGCCTTTGGACCTGCCCCTGTTCCCATCCCATGCCCCATTCCCAGCCTCTGGATCTGCTCCCAGCCCCTGACCCTGCTCCCCACCACCCCTTTGACCCATTTTCCAACCCCCTGATCCGGTACCCTGGCCCCGCTGCCCCCCAGCCGCTCTCCCGTGCCCCGCTCCCGCTCCAGTCCCGGGGATGCCGTGAGGGAGCAGACGAAGAGCGCAGAGCCCAGCAGCCCGCCCTGGATCGTGAGCCACTCGGTGGAGGCCAGCTGCCGGCTGTACATCTGCATCCCGGCGAACAGCAGCAGCGACAGCAGCGACGACAGCGCCAGGGACGTGCCCGTTCCTACGGCTGAGCCCCGGGGCCGACTCAGCACCGGCACCGAGGCCAGACCCGGGGCCCGAGCCCACCCTGCACCCATAGGGCCGTGCCCCCCATTCCAGCTGCCCCCCCGCTGTTGTTAACCGCGTTATCCCCGTGCCCCCAATACCGCTCTGCCCTGTCACACCTCCATTCCCCTCGCCCCCGTTAACCCCGTGCCCCCCTGCCCCGTTACCCCTCGCGCCCCCGGTATTCCCATTGCCACCCCTGTCCCCGCGCCTCCCTTTCCCCCATTACTCCATTCCCCCGTCACCTCCCATTTTCCCACCGCCCGCCCATCCCGTTCCCCGTTCCCCGTTCCCGGTTCGCCCCTCACGGTTCGCCCCTCACCCATGGTGCCCCCACAGCCCGTCCCGCTCCGCTCCCGGTGCCGCCGTTCTGCGCACGCGCGCCGCGGGGACACGGCAGCAGCGCCGGGCTGCGTCACTGCGCGTGCGCGGGCGGACCCGCCCCCCCCCCCCCCACCCGCGCGCGCCCCCCGGCGGCCGCGAGCGGCGCTGCGCGTCCACCGCGGCCCGGAGCGCCCTCTGGCGGCGGGGACGGGAACAGCGCGGGGACGGGACCCCCGGCACCGAGCCCGGCACCACCCCCCGGGCCCACCGCCGTTACCGGTGTCACGCCCATCCTGCCCGCAGCCCACCCCAGGCGCCTCTCCCCGAGCGTCGCCCGTCGGGGGCTGCCCGGGGGTGCGGCGAGAACAGCCCAGCCATGACTCCCCCTCCCCCTCCGGTGCCGCCCCTCCGGTGCTTCTCCCCCTCTCCGGTGCCGCCCCTCCGGTGCCTCCACCGCCCTCCGGTGCCGGCGGGGCGGGCGCCGCCGAGCATGCGCGCCGCCGCCCCCCGCCCTCCCCCCGGCTCCGCCGCTCCCTGCAACACACCGGGGCGATCGCGGCCGCCGCTGCTGCCGCCGCCGCCGCAAGCACGGGCGCGGGGAGCGGAGCCATGGCCGAGGGCGAGGACCTGCAGACCTTCACCTCCATCATGGACGCGCTCGTCCGCATCAGCGTGAGCGGCCGCGGCGGCGGCGGGGGGGCGGACGGGGGTCCTCTGGGACCGGGTCGCCGTGGCAACGCGGCGGGGACTGGGGGGAGGGCGATGCCCTTGAGGGGTGGGCGGGCAGCGGACCCGCACCCCGACTCACCGCAGCGACCCCCGGGGAGGGCCGTCACCGGGACCCCCCGACGCCGAGCCACGGCCGAGCCGGGAGCACCGGCTGCGGAGGGGGCGGCCCCATCCCGGCCCCGATCTTGGTGCCCAGCCCGGTGCTGGCGCTGGTCCCAATCCGGGCTCTGCTGTGGGTCCAGCCCCAGTCCCCATCCCAGCCTCCATCTCCATCCTGGCCCCCATCTCCCTGTCCTTCCCAGTTCCAATCCCAGCACCCATCCCAGTCCCCATCCTCATTCCAGCCCTGGGCCACATCCTGGCACTATTCCCAGTGCTGGTCCTCATCCTCATCCCAGCCACCATCCCCATCCCAGCCCTGGGCCCCATCATGGTGCTGATCCCAGTGGTGGCCCCCATTCCCATTCCACTGCCAGTCCTGATACTGGTCTGATCCTGGCCCTGCTCTGGGCCCAGCCCCAATCACATCCCCATACTCAGGTCTGAGTCCCATCCTGGGTTCTGATCCCAGTGCTGATCCTGATTCTGACTGTGCTGTTGGTCCCAAGCCTGATCCTGGCTCTGATGCTGGTACCAGTGCAGGCCCCAGTCCTGGTCCTGGTGTGGTCTCAGTTCCCATCCCCAGTCTAGCCCTGGGCTTCATCCTGGTGCTGGCCCTGGTGCCATTCCTCAGTCTGCTCCCAGGCCTGATCCTGGCCGTGATGCTGGTCCCAGTCCTGGCCCCTATCCCAGTGCTGGTCCTGACACTGACCCTGGTCCCGGCTGTGGTTCCAGTGACCCTGATCCTGGCCCTGCTGCTCATTCCTCATTCCTCATCCCAGTGGCAGCCCTGATCCTCATCCTGGTGCTGATCCTGCTGTTTGTCCTCATCCCATCCCTGGTGCTGGTCCCAGGCTTCATTGTTACCCTGACGCTGGTCCCAGTCTTTGTCTCCATCCCAGCCCAGGTCCCAGTAGCAGTCATGATCCTGCTCCTGGTGCTGATCCTGGCCCTGGTGCTGATCCTAGCCCTGGTGCTGATTCCAGGCCCTGATCCCGGTCCTGGTGCTGATCCTGGCCCTGATGTTGATTCCAGGCCCTGATCCTAGCCCTGGTGCTGATTTCAGGAACTGATCCCGGTCCTGGTGCTGATCCTGGCCCTGATGTTGATTCCAGGCCTTGGTGCTGGTCCCACATGTGATTCTGGTGCTGATCCCAGCCCTGGTGCTGATCTTGGTCCAGGTTCTGGCCCTGGCCCTGGCCCTAGTACTGACCCCAAGCCCTGATGCTGATCCTGACCTTAGTGCTGATCCCAGCCCTGATGCTGATCCTGGTCCAGGTTCTGACCCTGGCCCTAGTACTGACCCCAAGCCCTGATGCTGATCCTGACCTTAGTGCTGATCCCAGCCCTGATTCTGATCCTGTCTCTGGTGCTGGTCCTGGCCCAGATCCTGGCCTTGGTGCTGATCTAAGCCCTGGTGCTGATCCTGGCCCTGGTGCTGGTCCTGGCCCAGATCCTGGCCTTGGTGCTGATCTGAGCCCTGGTGCTGATCCTGGCCCTGGTGCTGGTCCTGGCCCAGATCCTGGCCTTGGTGCTGATCTAAGCCCTGGTGCTGATCCTGGCCCTGATGCTGATCCTGGCCCTGGTGCTGATCTAAGCCCTGGTGCTGATCTCAGCCCTGATGCTGATCCTGGCCCTGATGCTGATCCTGGCCCTGGTGCTGATCCTGGCCCTGGTGCTGGTCCCATCTGGTCCCAGCCCCGTTGTGCCGCCGGCGGGTGACGCTCCCGCTCTCTCCGCAGACCAGCATGAAGAACATGGAGCGGGAGCTGGTGTGCCCGGTGTGCAAGGAGATGTACAAGCAGCCGCTGGCACTGCCCTGTACCCACAACGTGTGCCACGTGTGTGCCAGCGAGGTGCTGCTGCAGCACGGCCACCTCTACTGCGACCCCACCTCCGAGCCCACCTCGCCTGCAGCCACCCCGTCCACCCGCAGCCCCCGCCTGGGCCGCAGGGCTGTCCCCAAACCCGACCGGCTCGACCGCCTCCTGAAGTCAGGTGGGGCTGGGGGGGCTGGCAGAAGGGACAGGGGCAACAAGGGGATGGCTGGAAACGACAGGGGTGGCTGAGGGGATGGGGACAGGGATGGTTGGAGGGGTTGGGGACAGCTGGAGGGAACAGGGATGGATGGTTGGAGGAGGTGGGGACAGCAGAGGGGACAGGGATGGATGGTTGGAGGAGGTGGGGACAGCTGGAGGGGACAGAGATGGCTGGAGGGGACAGGGATGGATGGTTGGAGGTGTTGGGGACAGCTGGAGGGGACAGGGATGGATGGTTGGAGGTGTTGGGGACAGCAGAGGGGATGGGGATGGCTGGAGAGGACAGGGGTGGCTGTAGTGGATGAGGACAGAGGTGGTTGGAGGGAACAGGGATGGATGGATGGAGGGGGTGGCAGAGGGAAGAGGAACAACAGAGGGAATGAGGATGGCTGGAGAGGACAGGGACAGGAATGTCTGGAGGGGTTGGGAACAGGGACAACTGGAAGGGATGGAGATGGGGATGGGGACAGCCCCCTGGGCTCCCCCACGGGAGGGCTGAGGGACTCTGGGGCTCTGTGCCCTACTGACCTCCTCCCTGCCTCCCTCCCACAGGCTTTGGCACCTACCCGGGGCGCAAGCGGGGTGCTGTGCACCCCCAGACCGTCAGCTTCCCGTGCCCCGCCTGCCAGCGGGACGTGGACCTGGGCGAGCGGGGCCTGGGCAGCCTCTTCCGCAACCTGACCCTGGAGCGAGTGGTGGAGCGGTACCGGCAGACCATCAACATCAGCGCGGCCATCATGTGCCAGTTCTGCAAGCCCCCGCAGCTGGAGGCCACCAAGGGCTGCACGGAGTGCAAGTCCAGCTTCTGCAACGAGTGCTTCAAGCTCTACCACCCCTGGGGCACCCAGAAAGCCCAGCATGAGCCCACGCCCCCCACCCTCACCTTCCGCCCCAAGGTACGGCCTCCCCGTGGGTCCTTCCTGCCCTCATGGGGGATGAGAGAATTGGGATTGTTCAGCCTGGAGAAGAGAAGCTTTGGGGTAACCAAATTGTGGCCTTTTAGTGTCTGAAGGGAACTTTTGGAAGGATGGAGCAAGACTATTTAAAAGAGCCTGGAACGACAAGACAAAAGGCAGTGGGATCAAATTGAAAGAGAGAGAGTTTAGGTTAGATGTTAGGAAAAAATTCTTATAGTGAGGGTGATGTGGTACTGGGACAAGTTGCCCGTGGAACTTGTGAATGCCACATCCCTGGAAGTGTTCAAGGCCAAGGTGGGGCCCTGAGCCATGGGATCCAGTTGAGGATGTCACGTCAGGCGGGTTGGAACAAGATGATCTTTAAAATTCCCCTTCCAAGCCCAACCATCCTATGGCTGTGAGCTCTGGGGTGCAGGGGTGGGACTCTGCAGGGGTGGCGGGGGGTGCAGAGCCGCGCTGAGCCCCGCTGTGCCGCGCAGGGGCTGATGTGCCCGGAGCACAAGGAGGAGGTGACTCACTACTGCAAGACCTGCCAGCGGCTGGTGTGCCAGCTCTGCCGCGTGCGCCGCACCCACACCAGCCACAAGATCACCCCGGTGCTCAGCGCCTACCAGGCCCTCAGGGTAAGGGCTGCTGGGGCCAGGCCGGGGCTCTGTGGAGAATTGGGGACACCACAGAGCCCCAGTGCAGATGGGGGGCGTGGGGCGGGGGCTGCCGGCACCACATCTCATCACCTTCCTGCAGGAGAAGCTGACAAAGAGCCTCGCCTACATCCTGAGCAGCCAGGACACGGTGCAGACCCAGATTGCTGAGCTGGAGGAGACGGTGAAGCACACGGAGGTAAGGGCAGTGTCTGTCCCTGTGCCGTCCCCAGGCAGCGGTGGCACAGCCAGCCCGGTCCCCTCTGGTCCCAGGACGTGCCACACGCTGACCCTGCCGTGTCCGTGCCCGGCAGGTGAACGGCTCCCAGGCCAAGGAAGAGGTGTCACAGCTGATCCAGGGGCTCTGTGCCATGCTGGAGGAGAAGCGGGCCACGCTGCTGCAGGCCATCGAGGAGTGCCAGCAGGAGCGGCTGGCCAGCCTGCACGGCCAGATCCGGGAGCACCAGGCCATGCTGGAGAACTCGGGCATGGTGGGCTATGCCCAGGAGGTGCTGAAGGAGACTGACCACCCCTGCTTTGTCCAGGCTGCCAAGCAGCTGCACAACAGGTATTGGGCTGCAGGCACAGGGCTGTTGGGGCGCTCTGGTGCCCGGGGTGGCACCCTGACATCGCTGCTCTCCCGTGCTGCAGGATCCTCAGGGCCACCGATTCGCTGCAGAGCTTCCGTCCCGCAGCCAACGCCTCCTTCAGCCACTTCCAGCTGGATGTCAGCAGGGAGCTGAAGCTGCTCACTGACCTGGCCTTCATCCGAGGTAAAGGCAGCGGGACCCGGGCACCGGCTGTGCCCCGTGCCAAGGCGCAGCCCCCGCGGGCAGAGCGGGTCCCTGCCCGCCTCGGAGCCGCAGCTCAGCCACGGCTGCCCAGGGCCGCGCTCGGGCAGGCGCTCGCGGATCTGCCGGTGCCCCCTCCCCGTCAGGGACAGCCCCAAAACCCCCATAGAGATATCCCTGCCCTGCCCTGTGCCAGGGCACCCGGGGCAGCGGCAGGCAGGCAGGGCCATGGTGCCAGGTGAGGGCAGCAGGAGTGCCGGAGGGTGAGTACGGAGCTGCCCCGCTGCCGGGCAGGCGCTTCCCGCAGGGCAGGAGCCGCGTGGCCCTGCCGGACCCGCTGGCGACACGTTTCAGACCTGCTTCTACCTCTCTTTGTTTATAGGCTGCGGCCGCTGCCGAGGCGTCACCGAAGTAACTGAGGCAAGTCACACCCCTGCCCCAGAGCCGCCCCGCTCTCTCTTCCCATCCCTCCATCCCTCCATCCCGCTCCCACCCTGGCCCCGCTCCGCCGCCATCCTCCATCCCCGTCCTGCCCGCCGGCGTTGGCAGCCGGTGGCTCTGCCTCCTCCATCTGCCGCCGCTCCTCCTGCCCTCCCACCCCCTCTCGCCCCATTTCCATCCCCCTCTCGCCCCATTTCTGTTTCGCTCCTTGCTCCGTTTCCATGCCCTTCCTCGCTCCATTTCTGCCCCCCCTCACCCCATTTCCATCCCCTCTTGCCCTGTTTCCATCCCCTTCCTCATTCTATTTGTGCTCCACTCTCACCCCACTTGGCCCATTCATCACCCAATTTTCTGTCCCCTCCTCATCCCATTTCTGCTCTCCCTTGCCCCATTTCAAGCCATCCTTTCCCTATTTCCACTTCTTGTCCTGTTTCCATTCCCCCACTTTGCATTTCCATCCCAGTTTCACTGTATTTCCATCCATCTCATCCCATTTCCATCCCATTTCTCACTCCATTTTCATTCTCTCCTTTCTCCATTTCCACCCCTCTCCTTGTTCGAATTTCTTCCCCCTCTTGTCCCATTTCCATCTCCTTCCTTGCCCCATATCTGTCCCCCCTTCACTCCATTCTTCCCCCATTTATGTTCTTGTCTGCACCCCATTTCTGTCCTCTTCCTCCCTCCATTTCCACCCTTCTCCTTGTCCCATTTCTTTTCCACCTTGCCCCATTCCCATCTGCCTCCTCACCCCATTTCTGCATCCCATTCCCACCTTGTCCTTTCCCCATTGTTTCCCCATTTCCATTCTCCTTCTGTCTGTATTTCCATCCAACTCTCATCCCATTTCTGTCCTCTTCCTCCCCCCATTTCCATCCCTCTCCTCACCCCATTTCTACCTCCCTCCTCATCCTGTTTTCCTTCTCTTCCTTGCCCCATTCCCATCATTTCCTCACCCCTCTTCCACCTGCCATCCCTTCATGTCCTTCTCACCCTGCCTCTGTTCATGCCAGTACCTTCTGCCAGCCTCCATCCCCATCTCCTCCTCCTCCTCCTCTTCCACTGCCTCCATCCTCTCTCTCTCTCTCTCTCTCTTTCCTCCCTCCTGACTTGCACTCGGCCTGTCTGGTCCCTGGAGCCCCACAGCAGCAGCTCCTCTGTCTCCCTGACTCTCGCTCTCCTCCGGTGCCGACACACGGTCTCCGCAGTCAGACCCCTCTAGACTCCGCTGGTTGTGCGTCCGTCCGTCCGTCCGGAATCCCGGAATGCCCCCTCCCTGCGTCCGGCCGCCTCCCCGCCCGCGGGGTGTGGGATGCTGCCTGACGCCCGCCGCTGCCTCTCCCCGCAGCGCCCGAGGCTCCCGTCATCGACACGCAGCGCACCTACACCTACGACCAGATCTTCCTCTGCTGGCGGCTGCCGCAGCACTCGCCGCCCGCCTGGCACTACACCGTGGAGTTCCGCAAGACCGACGCCAAGGCCAAGGGGTTGAAGCTGTGGCAGCGGCGGGAGGAGGTGAGGGGCACCTGCGCCCTCGTCGAGTACCTGGACACCGACAGCGTCTACGTGCTCCGGGTGAAGGGCTACAACAAGGCGGGCTTTGGGGACTACAGTGAGGACATCTACCTGCACACGCCGCCCGCCCCAGGTGAGAGGGGTGGGTGCTTGGATCACCCCGGAGCGCCCCGCTGTGCTGTCCCGCTCAAATTCCTCCTCCTCCTCCTCCTCTCCTCCCCACAGTCCTCAACTTCTTCCTGGACAACCGCTGGGGCTTCAACCGGGACCGGCTGGCCATCAGCAAGGACCAGCGCGCGGTGCGCAGCGTCCCCGGCATCCCCATGCTGTTCGCCGCCGAGCGCCTGATGACCAGCTGCCACCTGTCCATCGACCTGGTCATCGGAGATGTGGCCATCACCCAGGGCAAGAGCTACTGGGCCTGCTGCGTGGACCCCAGCTCCTACCTGGTGAAGGTGGGCGTGGGGCTGGAGAGCAAACTGCAGGAGTGGTTCCAGGTGCCGCAGGACGTGGTGAGCCCCAGGTGAGCGGGGTGGTTTGGGGGGTCCAGGGGGTCCTCTCCCTGTTCCAACCTCCCCAGAGGGCACTGGGGTGTGGGGGGATCTCCAGGCTGTCCCGTTGGCACCAGGACTCACACGTCCCCGCTGCGCAGGTACGACCCCGACAGCGGCCACGACAGCGGGGCAGAGGACACGACGGTGGAGGCACCTCCTCCCTACGCCTTCCTCACCATCGGCATGGGCAAGATCCTGCTGTCGCACGGCTCGGCCCTCACGTCCCGCGACCCCAACGGCTGCACCGTGCCCTTACCCCCACGCATCGGCATCTGCCTGGACTATGAGCAGGGCAAGGTGAGCTTCTACGACGCCGTCTCCTTCCGCGAGCTCTGGGAGTGCGGCGTGGACTGCTCGGGGCCCATCTGCCCGGCCTTCTGCTTCATCGGAGGGGGGGCCCTGCACCTCCAGGAGCTGGTGGCCAACAAGCAGGAGCGGAAAGTGACCATCGGGAACTTCGCCAAGCTGGACTGAGCCGTGCCCGCGGTCCCCGCGCGCCGCCGGCTCTGCCCCCCCGGGCACCCCGCGAGCGCCGGGGCCTGGGGGGACACGAGTGGCCAGGGAGCAGAGCATAGCAAGGGTGGCCCCGACCCTGCCACCACTGGGGACAGGCCAGGTGTTTGTTTTTTTGGGATGGGGGGGATGGGGACAGCTTTGCCGTCCCCTCCTCACCCTGCCCGCCTGCCCCTGGCTCCGGCTCAGCCCGAGGCTGCTCTGGGCTGGGGCTGTGGGCAGGGCTGGCAGAGGCTCAGCCCTAGAGATGGGTCAGGGAGGGGGACGGGGCTGCACAGGGAGGGGGGGTGGAAAGTGGCAGTGGGGTGACAGTGGAGGGGAGAGGCTGGGTGCTGGTTGGGGTGGGGGAGGCAGCTGGGGTGGGGGAGAGGGCGGGGGGGAGGCTGGGCTGGAACAAGGTGTGAAGATGTTTTGTAAAATGGCTCATTTTCAACGTGGATCATCTGGCTGCAGCCAGGCACAGCCCCTGGACACAGCCAGCGTGGGGTCCCTCCCGTGGGCACCTCGGTGCCGCCTGCTCTGCCCTGTCCTTGGGCAGCAATGTGCCTGGCCAGCCCTGCACGTGCTCTGAGGGCCACACTTGGCTCCCGTTACACCTCTCAGTGCCCAACTACACATGGCTGGGGTGGGCTGGGCCTGCGGGGTCTGGATCTGACCCCCAGCACCGTGGGGCTGTGCTGGCAGTCCCACACTGGGATCCGTCCGAGCTGCTGTCATTTCTCCTGGGTTCTGTTACAACAAACGCTGTATTTTCATGGTTTCCTACAATAAACTGCAATGCCAGACTCCTCCAGAGCCTCCCTGACACAGGGGGGCCATGGGGTCGGGGTGCCAAGGGATCAGGGGGCCTTGGGTCTGGGTTGGCTGTGGGGTTGAGGGGGTCACAGGGCTGTGGTGCTGGGCTGGCCATGGAGCTGTGGGACCAGGAATGTCCAGAGCCATGTCCAGGGGCATGCACGGGATTGGGTCCATGGGGCTGGGCTGTCCTTTGGGCCATGGCCAGCAGGTGCCAATCCTGCCCAGCCTGGGCAGTGCTGACGTGTCATGTCCTACCCGTGCTCTGCCCAGACACGTGGTCAGTGCCACCCTGTCACAGGCTCTCAGGGGGCTCCTGGATCAGACATCTCCCCAGTGGGCCTAGAACAAATTCCTCCTGCATTGCTGGGGAGTCCCAGGGGTGGCCAGTCCATCCAGGGGGGCTGCTGGGTGCTGAGGTGTCAGAAGTGGGTATTGGAGCTGGACCCCCCAGCCAGGTACTCTGCATGGCAGGTGGAGTGGCCACGGGTGGGGCAGGGTGGGTGCCTGTCCCTGGAGATCCCAGCCCCTAAGCTGGAAGGGGAGGGGGCCACAGGGCTGAGCTCTCTGCAAACAGGCAACTCTTTGTAGGGCCCAGCCCTGCAAATCAGGCCCCTGTTCTCATTCCTGGGGCCCTGCCCAGGGCTGGGGGGGCTGAGTGGGGAAGCAGCAATCTCAGGCACACCCCATCCCCTACAGGGCTCTGCCCTAGGCCCACGACCCCATGCCCAGCTGGCAGAACAGATCTGGGGAGGGGGGAGGCTACACTGTGCCAGAGCCCCCCCATGGGTGCACCCCCCCAAAGCAGTCTCAGGGAGCCCCCTGTGCTCCAGAGACCCCTTGCCTGCACCCCAGCACAGCTCTGATAGCTCCCAGCACATGCCAGGGTTCCCAGGCACCTGGCACAGCCACGGACCCCACCCAGAGCCCACATTCTGCGGCTGAGGGATCCATCAGCTGCCCGCTGCCGGGCTGCTCCTGGGGCTGTTCCCGGCCAAGCACTGGCTCCTTGCCTGTGACCACATGGGCTTTCTTTGGGGAAGGTTTGGTTCCTTGTTTTTCTGCCTTTTCAGCGGTTGCCAAAACACTCCCAGCGCCCAGGAACAGGCCCAGCTCAAACTGGGGCTGCCAGGGGGGCCAGCACTGCGCTCAGGGGATGGCTGTTCCCAAATTTGTGTCCTGGCACACGGCTCCTCTGCACACCCTCTTCCTCCAGCACCCCCCAGAGCCTTTTTGGGGCTCACTCAGGGAAGACCCTGAGCCTGCAGAGGCAGGGGAGGGGAGCAGGACACGCTCCCAGTGGCACACGTGCAGCTGCACGGCACCGGCACATTCCGCCTGTGCAGCCGTGGGGAAACCGGACGCGTCAAACGAGGCACGTTCAGTGGTGAACAGAAACCGAGAGCGCGGGAGGGATGAGAGGGATGGAGTCTGGTGGGACATGTCACATGCAGGGACCAGGGACACGGTGACACCCCCAGCACCAACCCCAGGGCTGCCTGGAACGGGAAATGAGAGCCACCACCCATGCTGAGGCCGGCTTGGTGGGTGACAGCCACGTAAAGGAGTCACTGTCCCAGAGAAGCCCCCCTGCCACACCATGGCTGCCCCCATCCTTTTATTTTAACCACGATAAATATTCCCCGGCCGAGGACCTGCCACCCCGCCGAGCCAAGCCCGGCATCGACACCCGGCAAATAGAGATATTTATATAAAATAACACCACAAAAAGAGCCATTGAATCCCCGGGGGTGAACGCAAGGGGAGCACGAGCCCAGTCCTCCACCCCCGGCACGGAGCAGGGTTGCAAAGCCAAGCGAGTGCGGGGACCGTGGAGTGTGCGGGACCCTCCCTCACGCCCCCCGATCTTTGTTCATCCAGTTCTGTCATGTGCACGAATCCGGCTGCTCCAGAACCATCCGGCTCCCGCTGCCCACGGCGAGGGGCCGAGCAGCACCGGGGGATGTGCCCGGGGCCGGTGCTGCTCCCCCAGGGGTGGGGGGCTGCGGCCGCCCCCTCCCCTGGGCAGCCGCCCTCCTTCCCAGCGCGCCCCTCACAGATTGTCGGAGCCGGCGGTGGGGTTGGTGTAGGTGAAGGTGCCGGCCCTCGTGGTGCTGCTGCCGGCCACCTTGGGGACAGGAAAGGCGAAGGGATGTCATAACTGGGCTGAGCCCCCACCCCAGGGAGCAGAGGAAGACCTGCCCCCTTCTCCAGGACTGCTGTGGGCAACCAAGAATCGCATCCTCCGGTCATGGTGGGCTGCTGCCCCCCAGCCGTGGGCACCCTGGGCCCCCACGGACACCCTGAGCCCCCCTCGCCGTGCGCAGGAGGAGCCTCGGTGGCCCCGGCCGTGTTCCCGCACGATAAGCCGGCCTGGCAAGTGCGAAGGTAAATATTTACCCAGGCCCCTGGTATTTGCACAGGGTGAGCTGCTCGCAGGGAGCCAGAGCAGCTGGACACGGCCCCCGCCCACAGCCCCGCATGGGGGGAGCACAGGGCACGGGGCGATGGGGCGGCCCCGGTGCCCAGATCGCCTTGGAGAGCCCTTGAGCCTCCAGGCAGCTCCCTGTGCCACACCCAAAGCTCCAGTTTCGGAGCTGCTGGAGCAGGATGAGGGGTGCTGGCTACGGGAATCATCAGCTCCCCATCAGCTCTGCAGTGCTCCGCACCCATGGCCGAGGATGCCGTGACAGCAGGAGGGTCTGGCTGGGGCACAGCAGAGCAGGAGAAGGGGCAGAGTGGGCAGGCACTGAGCTCCCTGACGCTGCTGGGGTTGCAGGGAGCTCCCTGGAGCCGGGCTGGGTCTGCCCACGCCGGCCGCACACCCGCTCCCAACGCTGCTCCAGCCGAGCGTGAATGTTACGCTCACCTCCCGGAGAGGGAAGAGCTCCCCGGACTCCTGCCATCCCCGTTAGCCATTAACCCAGAAGCCAGGGGATGCTCTCTGCCCTGGCAGCAGCCGGGACCCCAGGGATGGGGCTGTCACCTCACCTGGCTGTAGGGGTTGGCTTTGCTGTTGGGGGACACGTAGCGCCCGTGGCTCTGGTACTGGAGGTATTCAGCCATGGGGTGGTAGGAATCTTTCTGGCTGAGCAGGTCCAGCTTCCCTCGGCTTTTCCGGCGGCAGGTGCAGGTGGACTTGGGGAGAGAGAAGAGGTCAGGGCTTGGCTGGTGTGGGGACAGGGACAGGGCACCAACCAGCAGAATGAAGGTGAGGACTGGGGTGGGGATGGGGCCTCACCATCAGGAGGAGACAGGTGAAGATGCTGAACAGCAGCAGGATGCTGACCAGGACCAACAGAGCGATGGCCCAGTCCGGGACCACAGGCACTGGAGCTGGGAGCATCGCCGCTGTGGAGCCTGAAAGGAGCAGAGCTGTGTCTGCACCACTGGCAGAACTGGGGCAGAACCCTGAGAGATTCCTGGGACAGGACACCAGGGCCTGAGCCCTCCTGCATGGCATCCACTTGCTCTTCCCAGTGCTGCCTGATGCAGGCACTGGGAATGGGCACCGGCTCCGCCTGCTGCAAGCCCCAAGCCCATCACAGCACCAAGCAGGCCCCTGCCTCAACCAGGACAGGGCAATGCTCATGGAGCCCCCCAAGCTCCCTCCCCAGCCTGGAGCCTCCCCTCACTCTGGATGCTGTCCAGCTGTAGGCCCATGATGAAGCCGTTCTGGTCCAGGCTCTTCCTCAGGCGCCGCTCAGCAGCGTCGGGAGTGACGGCGTCGCTTCCGTTCGCAAACACGAGGGTGGACCGGACCTCCACCGAGCCTTGGCTGCACGGGAGAAGGCATCAGCACCCGGATTGCCCCCTGAGGGGCTGCATACCGGGGGGATACACCTCAACACAGCAGCCCTGCTGCTGCTGCTCACCTGTACCGCAGCTCGCTGCACCCGGCGTACGTCTGCGTGCCCATGCAGCCCGCGCAGCCAAAGACGTGTTCGAACTGGAAGGAAGCATTGAGGTCATGGCCACCTCCCCACAGACACCCCCTTTCCTGTCTCCACGCAGAACTGGCCTGGTGGCTGAAGCTGCTGGCAGAACAGATGCTCGGGGTGCTTCCATGGAAAGCCCTTAAGGTGAGGTGGCTCCTTCCCAGCACGGCCCAGGGCCTCTGCTGGTGGGGCTGGGACTCACCATGGCCAGGACGGTGCGGCTCAGGCTCCTGTAGTCCTCTGACGCTGGGTCACGCAGGCTCTCGTTGAAGCTCCTGTTGATGATGCGGAAGGACAGCGGGACACGGACGAGCAGCTGGACAGCAGCAGGCAGCTGGGCTGTGGTTTTGCTGGGGTTGGGACCATGCTGGGTGGGGGTCTGCTTGTGAGCCGTGCTGCCCTCAGACGTTATCTGGGTGGGAAAGACCTGAGCACTGGTGCTCCTGTTGCCTCTGGTGCTGCCATCCATGGTGGTGGGAGCGGCAGAGCTGCCGTTTTGGGGGATCCAGCTGCTGTTTGAGGTGGCATTGGCATGAGGGATGGCTGGGCTGCTGGGGACAGGCACCACAGTGCTGTTGCCTTTGGAGCGGTTGCCAAACTGGAAGTTCGTGGTGTTTATGCTGGGGAACACGGTGGCATAGGGGAAGACAGAGGTTCGGGGTCGGCTGCCCCCCGTGCTTTTGGGGAATATGTTTGGTGACAAGGTGGTGGTGGTTGTTTCTGTGGTCATCTCCACGGTGGTCGTTTCGGTGGTTTCCATCTCCATGGTTGTCTCGGTGGTCATGGCACGTGTACCTGGAGAAACCCCTGAAGTCAACGGCTGCAGCCCAGTTACGGAAGGTTTCACCCAAAACAGCTCATCAGCTGGACACTGTGGGAAGCACCACAAGCCCCAGGAGCCAACATCCAGCGGCTCCATCTGCCCGTGAGGCTAACGAGACCTTCAGCAACACCCCATGATCGGGGCTGGGCACTTGTGGCACCACTGAGGGTCCAGGTGGAGCTGGCTGGGCACTGACACCAGCACCATGCTCAGCCACCTTCTGAGGTGTCCCTGCCATGCTGGGGGCTCAGACATGCCACCCAATAAAGCCCCCCTCGCTGTGGGTGACAGGCTGGGGTGTCCCCGTGCCCTCCAGACCTGCCTGGCCTGGCTGTGGGCCAGTACAGGCAGCTCCCGGGCAGGTTCCCAGCGGGTGCTGCAGGAGCCGGCGGCACTGGAGGAGAGCCCGGGGTCCGAGTGCTCACCGGGACACACCTGCATTCCAGCCCGCAAGCCCCGGGCACGGCCTGCTCCGGCTGGTCCCGGCACAGCCCAGCCCTTGGCCGAGCCCTTCGGACACGGCAGAGGGGCCGCAGCCTGAGCCCCCAGGTACCGGCTTTCCTGGGCACAACCAGCCCGGAGCCAGAACGGGAGAGGCGACAGTGTCCCCGCTGCAAGGATGCCCCTGGCTCCGGTGTCCCCTGGTCCCCACTTTGGAAGGGACCCCGCTTCCCCTGTCCCCGTTCCCCCCCGCCTGCCCGGGTCCCCTCCCGGCTTCCTCTGGCTCCAGGTGCCCCAGCCCCTCACCTGTGCCCAGCACCAGCAGCAGCAGAAGGACAATGAACGCCATGGGGCTTGTCCGGGGGGTCCCGGCGCCTCGAGGGGCTCGGCGGCTGCTGCTGCTGCTCTCCCGTTAGCTGGTGGCACTCGCCTCGGTGCAGGGATCCGGAACTGGCAGCTCCACAGCGGCCGGAGCTTTATAGAGCACCTGGAGCAGGTGGGGAGGCCCCACCCCGCTGCCGGCTCCAGGGAGGGGGGGTCGTTCTGCCCCACTTGGCACAGGGTGCCACCGCTCCGACGGGGCCCCCGCAGCATCAGGACCCCAGGATGGGTCCCTGGCGCTTCCCTGGCTTGGGGGGACACCGCTGGCAGTATCTGCGTGCCGTGGGTGGCCCCAGCCTCGGGTGGGGGCACAGCACGGGACAGCAGCCGGGCATCCCGGGGCAGGGGTGGCAGCAGCATCTGCGCGGCTCCCTGGGCTGAGTCACGGGCCCCAGGACCTGGTGGGGACACGGGGGGTGCTGCATACAGGGGACACGGAGTACCCCAGCCCCTCGTGCAGGGGGGGCCTCATCCTCTGCCTCAGCCCAGGGTTAATCATTAGCGGCTGGTCATCGCCCCGCCCTACATTCAAATAAACACCAGTGACCCCCCCGAAACGCTTACGCAGGTACAGCCCAGGGCCCCACGGCATCCCAGTAGGTCCCAGTAACCTCCCTCCAGGTCCCAGTGCCCAGCAAGCACAAACCCCCATCCCCATTCAGCGCACGGGTGATGCCAGGTGCCGCGCTGGGTGCCAGTGCCCCACCCCAGAGGTAACGGGCACCGCCCGTGCCTGGGCGCGGGTGACATGTGCTCCTGGCACGGATGGGCATCAAAAGCTACTGTGGTCCTGCCCTGCAGAGAGTCCCGATCGCTGGGAGAGCCCAAATCTCTCAGGAGGGTGCTGATTCCTGTGAAGGCTCCAGCTCCTGGGGAGGCCCTGGTCGGGTTCCCCACACTTGGCTCCTGGCCAGCCTCATGTGAAGCCCAAGTGCTACCCCAGTCACATCAGAGGGCTCTGAGGTGGTGCTGAGAACGGGAGCAGAGAGGGGGGACCCTCTGTGCTGCAGTGACACGAGGACAAGGGATGGATGGGCCGGGTTTCAGTGCAGGTGGAATGGGACCCCCACAGCAGCCACAGCCTTGGCAAGCCAGGACACGTGCAGGGAGGTGCAGGGAGGTGCAGGGAGGTGCAGGGAGGTGCAGGGAGGTGCAGGAAGGTGCAGGGAGGTGCAGGGAGGTGCAGGGAGGTGCAGAGAGGTGCAGGGAGGTGCACGGAGGTGCACGGAGGTGCAGGCAGCGGCAAACATGTCCTTCCCAAAAGGCCTCACCATGGGAATGGCTCTCCCCGATGCTGACCCCTGCCGCCCTCTGCTCATGCCCTAATCCCCCACCCTGCTCAGCCCTGGGGGCTTTCCCCCCCAAAGCAGGGAGTTGAGGGCTGCAGTTTTCCTCCTGCAAACACCTGCACTGTGTGGGGGGCTGAGGGGCAGGAGGGGGTCCCAGCAACTGCTCTCACACACCAGCCCAGGCAGCAGGGGCCATCAGCCCACCCTGTCCATGTCTGCTGGGTGCCATGTGCCCACTGCCATCACACCCCATGGTGTCTCACGGGTTCTATCTGCCCATCCCCACCCTGCTCAGTGGATTCCGTGTGCCCAGCCTCACCATGTCCAGGGGGTCTCGTGTCCCCACGCCCACCATGTCTGGTGGGTCCTGTGTCCACCCTGTCCGTGCCCTGGGGATCCTGTGTGTGCATCCCCACCGTGCCCAGTGAGTTCCTTTCATCCACCCTGTCTGCATCTGATGAGTCCTGTGTATTCACCCTGTGGGTTCCTTGTGTCCATCCTGTCCATGCCCGGGGGGTTCCCCGTGTCCATCCTGTCCGTGCCCGGTGTTTCCCCCGTGTCCATCCTGTCCGTGCCCGGTGTTTCCCCCGTGTCCATCCTGTCCGTGCCCGGTGTTTCCCCCGTGTCCATCCTGTCCATGCCCGGTGTTTCCCCCGTGTCCATCCTGTCCATGCCCGGTGTTTTCCCCGTGTCCATCCTGTCCGTGCCCGGTGTTTCCCCCGTGTCCATCCTGTCCATGCCCGGTGTTTCCCCCGTGTCCATCCTGTCTGTGCCCGGTGTTTCCCCCGTGTCCATCCTGTCCGTGCCCGGTGTTTCCCCCGTGTCCATCCTGTCCGTGCCCGGTGTGTTCCCCGTGTCCATCCTGTCCGTGCCCGGTGTTTCCCCCGTGTCCATCCTGTCCGTGCCCGGTGTTTCCCCCGTGTCCATCCTGTCCGTTCCCGGTGTTTCCCCCGTGTCCATCCTGTCCGTGCCCGGTGTGTTCCCCGTGTCCATCCTGTCCGTGCCCGGTGTTTCCCCCGTGTCCATCCTGTCCGTGCCCGGTGTTTCCCCCGTGTCCATCCTGTCCGTGCCCGGTGTTTCCCCCGTGTCCATCCTGTCCGTGCCCGGTGTTTCCCCCGTGTCCATCCTGTCCGTGCCCGGTGTTTCCCCCGTGTCCATCCTGTCCGTGCCCGGTGTTTCCCCCGTGTCCATCCTGTCCGTGCCCGGTGGGTCCCGGCTCGGTCCGGTGGCCCTGAACCTGCAGCGCCCCCTGGCGGGCTCGGTTCACCACGACGCTCGCGCCGCGCACCGGCACCGCCGGACGGGACCGGCACCGGGACCGGGACCGGGACCGGCACCGGCACCGGGACCGCGACTGGAGTGAGACCGGAGCGGGAGGGGGATTAAGACTGGACCTCTACTGGAGTGAGACCGGGAGCGGGATTAGGACTGGAGCGAGAGCGGAACCGCTACTGGAATGAAAATGGGACCGGAACCGGGAGCCGACTGCAGTAATGCAGAGCGGGAGTGAGAGCGATACCGGAGCGAAACCGGAGCGGGAGAGGGACTAGTTGAGGCAGCAGGAGACGGAGTAGAAGCGGAGCGGGACCGCAGCGGGAACGGAATCGGGAACGGTACTGGACCGGGACAGGAGAAAGAGCAGAAGGACCGGAACAGGAGCGGGAACCGCGGTCGCCCCTCGCAGCTCGGGAACGCGGGAGGAGACACTCGGTACCAAGCGGTGATTTCACCTGTCCCGGTACTCCCGGGGAGAGCCAGCCGCACAGGCACCGGCTCCGATCCCGGCCCCAACACCGGAGGGCAACCTCGCGTTGCCCTTTTAAGAGGGGCCCGGTGCCGCCGCGCCCATTGTCGCCGCCGCCGCCGCGGGGCGGGGGGGCCGGGCCGGTGCCGGGGCCGCGCTCCGGGGCGGGCGGGGTGGGGGCACATTCCGCCGCGTTGCCGGGACAGCCGTCGCCGTGGCGACCGGTCCCTGCCGCCGAGCCGCGGTGCGCGCCGCGCAGTTCCCACGGAGCGGCCCGGGCGGCGGCGGCGGCTCCGCTCCCTCCGGGGCGGCGGGAGGGCCGGGATGCGGTGCAGTGTTGTGCTCTCGCCCACCAATATTGCACTCGTCCCGGCCTCCCGCCGCCGCGGCCTGCGCCGGGGGGACCGGCCGGGCACTGACCCAACCCCGAGACCACCGGGAGGACGGCGCGGGACGGAGCCGAGAGCACGGGGAGGGGAACCCACGGCCCTCTCGGGCCAGCGGGAACCCCCAGGGACCGGGCGCGCAGGCTAGAAAACACTCAAAACTTTATGGCCAGGCGTGGGGCAAGGACCGGAGCGCCCGGGGCAGGCGTGGGGGGAGCCCCGGCACTGCGGGGCCCCGGTACTGGCAGTGCAAAGTCCGCGGGGGGCCGGGAACGGGGCCCGGCCGGGAGGAGCGGCGGGGCCCGGAGCGCCCCCGGGTGCCGCTGGCGGCGGGAGCCCGGAGCGCCACCGGTGCCGCCGGCGGGGGAGGCCCGTGCCGGGCGCGGTCACTCGCGTCCCTCCAACAGGAACCGGCGGAAGGGCTCGAAGTCGGCAGGGATCGTGTCTGTGGGGAGCAGCGCGGGGGGCGTCAGGAGCCGGCCACGGGAGAGAGCCCCGATAAAACCCCCGGGCCAGGACTGACCCCACGGCAGGGGCGAGGGAGGGGATGCTCGGCCGGCCGCCGGGCCGGTGCGGGGGTCCCGGGGGGCCCTGCTCACCGTTGCAGCGGTACTGCAGGTTGGACCAGATGATGTTCTCCTGGGAGAAGCAGAAGACCCCCAGCCGGCCCCCGCGCATCGTGGTGTCGATGATCACACCGGAGTCGGCCACCAGCTGAGGGCCCTCGTACAGACGGACCCTGCGGGGGAACGGGGCCCGAGCAGTCAGCAGGCCCTCACCGGGACCCCACCGGGGCCAGCTCCGGGATTCCACCGGGACCCCGACCGGGGCAGACATCGGGATCCCACTGAGACGCCATCGGGACCAGCACCTGCATCCCGCTGGGACCCCTCCACGATCAGCCCCGGGCCGCGGGTATCCCGACCCGGGAACGGTGGCACCGGGCTAGAGCCGGGGCATCCTGCGGGGGGCTGGGCCGGGGCACCGGACCGGCTGGATCCTCGGGCCGGGGCCCCCCGCCGTGGCCGGGCTGAAGCCCCCCGAGCCGCCCCCGGCCCGGCCCCGCCGCCTTTGTCGGGCGCTTTGCATGTGAAAGGCGCCGGCGGGGTCGCCATGGCGACGGGACAATGGCCCCGGGGGCCCGGGGGGCGGAGGGCCCGGCGGCGGAGCCCCCCCGCCGCGGCCGCCCCGGCGGGAGCCTTAAAGGAGAAACGCGGCTGCGGCCCCACCGGGCAGAACCCCTCCCCAAGGCCGATATCCCCCCACCACGGTGACCTCACGGGGCTGGATGCTCCCCTACGGCCAGTATCCCAACACTGGGGTGGTCCCACAGGGCTTGATCCCCCCCCCGATGGCCGGCATCCCCTCACTAGGGTGGTCCCAGGACTTACAACTCGTCTTCATGGACATCTTCCTACCCTTGAACCACCTTGAGGTGGTTCTGCAGGGCAGGACCTTTACTCATGGTTATCATCATCTTCACTCTAGGGTTGCTTTCTCACCAGTGACCCACTGGTGTGGTCCCACTGGGGCTGGACCCCAGCCCAGCGGCCCCCATGCCCCCCGTGCTTACCTGATGTAGCCCACCTGGGGCCTGTGTGCCAGCTGCCAGCGGTAGGACGTCTTGTCCCTCCAGCCGACGTTCCGAGGGTCCTTCCAGAGCAGGCGGACGTGGTCGGGCGTGTGGCCCGTGTGCCACAGCGCATTGCGCAGGTGCTCCCCGGGGCCCGTCGAGGATTTCACTGCCTGCAGGCGCATGGGGGCTTCAGGGGGGACCTGAACGGGGGGGGGTCTGACCCCGCCCGTGGGTGGGGCCATCACCCACCTTGAGCTGCAGCCCTGGCTCAGCCACAGCACGGAAGGGGGTGGCCTGCCAGTAGGTTTGCTCCGTCTGCTTCCACATCACCACGTAGAAGCTGGCACTGTCCTGGTAGCTGAAGATGAAGCCGGCGTAGTCATCGTCGGTGATGGTGTTGACATGGAAGGTGCCCTCAAAGTCCACCCCGTTGAAGGCCGTGTAACCTACGGGCAGGAAACGCTGCGGGGAGCCCCCTCTCCCCACGGGACCCCCACCCTTCACCCCTCTGCGGGGCAAAGAACTGACCCTCGCTCCCCTGCACAGTGAGAGTAGGGAGGCTGCCCCCAGAGCCTGGGGGTGTGTGAATGTATCTTACCCACAGCCAAACCCGGGTCACTGTTCATGGTCTGCACGATCTCCATGCCCTGCGGGGGAGAGCTGGGTGAGGGGCACCCCAGCACCCCTTGGGAACCTCCTGGTCCCTTCAGCTCCCACTCTGCAGCGCAGCCCCCAGAAACACGGGGCGCAGCACCCACACCTGGTTGAGCACAACCCAGTTGGGGTCGATCTGGGCGTCCCCCTCGGGGTCAAGGATGACGGTCTGGTAGGCGCGGAAGTCGGTCAGCGTCACCTCGGCGCTCTCGGGGCACACGTCCAGCTGGTCCACCACCGTGTCATTGTCAAAGTCCTCCTCGCAGACATCACCCACGCCGTTCCCTGGGGACAAGTGCCCAGTCAGGGCTGGGCTGAGCCCACACAGGTCCACCTCCCCCTGCCCACCCCATGCTCACCGTCCGAGTCCTTCTGGTTGGGATTGGGAATGAGGCGGCAGTTGTCTGGGCCGGGTGCCACATAGTCCGGGATGCCATCATTGTCATCATCGTTGTCACAGTCATCCCCCAGCCCATCGTTGTCCGAGTCCAGCTGGGAGCTGTTGGGGATCTCAGCGCAGTTGTCCTTGGTGTCCTGATGCCCATCCCCATCACTGGGAGCAAGAACAAGGTCAGAGCGATGACAAAACTGGAACCAGCTCCCCAAAGACCCCACTGTCCCTCCTGACAGGTCCCTGACCCAGGAGCCCAGTTCTGCCCCCAGGGACACAATGGGGAGGTCACCCCACTGCAGTGCTGTCCACACCTGTCCTCGTTGGTGTCACAGATGTCTCCTACCAGGTCACTGTCCATATCTGTCTGGAGGAGAGCGGAGCCCTAGTTCAGTGGACATCCTCGGGCGAGGAGGAGGACCCCCTGCTCCCTGCTGGGCCAGGCCCCACTCGTCCCCCTGGTCCAGCCTGGCCCCAGCCATACCTGAGTGGGGTTGCTCATTTCAGGGCAACTGTCACAGGCATCCCCAACACCATCCTCATCCCGATCAGTTTGCAGAGGGTTGGGCACCTTGGGGCAGTTATCCAGCATGTTGGGTATCCCTGCAAGGATAGCACTGAGTGGATACCTCCCCCACCCTGGTGGAACAGCCCCCCTGGCACAGCCAGGTCAACCCAACAGCGGCTCACCATCCCCATCAATGTCATTGTCACAAGCATCCCCCTCGCCATTGCTGTCCGTGTCCCGCTGGTCATTGTTGGGCACGTTGGGGCAGTTGTCACAGGCGTCCCCAAAGGAGTCAGTGTCCGAGTTCTGTTGGTCCTTGTTGGGGAAGAGCCTGCAGTTGTCCTGTGGAGAAGAGGATGGGGATGTTGGCCCTGCAGTGGTGGGCAGACAAGAGGCCACGGTCCCACAGTGGTCAGGGCAGGAAGACGTCGCCAGCACGCTGAGACCATTTCCAAGCCACCAGCCTGCTGCTCCCCAGCAGAAGCATCTTGAGGGACTCAGAATTGAGCCAAAAGGAGAAGCCCTCCTAGAGCCACTGGCACAGCCACCCATCCAGCACAGCCACCTCCACATTCTTGACTCCATCACCGTCAGCATCGTCATCACACTGGTCCCCAATTCCATCGTTGTCAGCATCCTCCTGCCCAGAATTGGGCGTCAGACGGCAATTGTCCTGCAGGCACAGCCAGCATTAGGAACAGGGAGGAGATGAGGTCTGGAGCACAGCCCTGCTGTGGATCCCATGCCCTGCACACACCTGCTTGCAGTGCTTGTTGTTGTCAATGCAGGGCAGGGGCTCGTCCGGGTACCCATCCAGGTCTGTGTCTGGCCCACACACGTTGCCATTGCCAGCCCAGCCCACGTTGCACTGAATAAAGAAGAGATTAGGGCTGGAAAAGGCCCTGGCAGGACCAATGCTGCCATGCTGTACACCCCACACCCTCCTCCTGTCCCTGTCCCCTGCTCACTGCACAGGAGATCTCCCCGTTCCTCTCAAACAGGCAGAAGCCGTTGATGTCGCAGGGGTTGGAGGTGGAAGTGCTGCAGGACCTCTGTGGGACGCACCCGGACGTTTGGTTGCCCACAAAGCCCGACTTGCAGGGCCCGCACTTGTAGGAGCCCTGGGGGAGAGAGGGCCAGGGGTGGGATGAGGGGAGCTGAGCGGCCCCAGGAGCCAGGGAGGGAGCGGGACAGCGCTGCTCACCAGCGTGTTGGTGCAGATGGAGTTGGGGTCGCAGCCCCCATTGTTGCCATCGTTGCATTCATCGATATCTGTGCAAACCTGTGAGCAGCACAGGGGGAAATGCTCACCTTGGATCTTTCCCTCTGCCCACTCCTACCCCCAGGAAGCTCTCCTCCTCCACAGGCAGTGCATTGTCCTCCAGACATCCCACAGGGACCCAGCCGAGTCCTGTGGCACTGCACTCACCTGCTTGCTGGCCCTGGCATAGTCCACCCCCACGCCAGAGACGGTGTTGCCTCGATAGCCACGGGGACAGGGCTCGCAGCGGAACCCGGGGGCTGTGTTGATGCACTTGGAGCCAGGGAAGCAGGGATTGGCATGGGCACACTGCAAACACCAGGAAAGACACAGGCTTCATCCTCGGGCACAGCATCCCACCTCTCGCTTCTCAGGGTGGCTGCTGCCCCAGGCCATCCCGAGGCAGAGCCTTCCCAGGAGGAAGAGTCCTCTGTGGGGCTGCTGATCCCCCCAGACCATGCCCACCTCCTCGATGTCAGCACAGTGCGTGCCGTTGCCCTCCAGCCCCGGCGGGCAGGGCCCGCAGCGGTACCCAGGGTACTCGTACGTCTCCATGCAGTCCACACCGCTGAAGCAGGGATTGGGGTTACAGCGGGACCGCTGCTCGTGGAAGCCTGAGGAGAGGAGAGGCAGGTGAGGGGTGAGACAAGGTGGGCCTTTGTCCCCCGAGGTGGGAGCGGAGCCTCGGCAGCACTCACCGCAGACCTGGCACTCCATGATGGTGTTGCGGATCAGAGACATCTCCTTCACCTGCAAGGCAGCAGAGCATGGAGCATCAGGAGGGTGCTGGCACTGTGCCCTAGAAAAATCCAGCCCAGGGAGTGTCAGTAACCCTCAGTCCCACCTGGTCTCTAATGTCTTCCCGCAGCTCGGTGAGGACTCGGTTGAAGAGGGTCAGCTGTGTGACCAGTGCTTTGGTCTGCTCACCTGCCAGCAGCAGAAAGGAAAGGTCAATCCCAGGACAGACAAAGCCTCCCAGGGCTCTGGGCTGGGGCTGCTCTGCCCATTGGCACCGAGCTGGGAGGATGAGGCACCTGACAGCTGGGTCACACAGGGCCCCTTCTCCCTTAGCACACCCCACACCCTCTAAAGCCACATGGGGCACTGGGACAGGCTGTGCAGGGATTTCTGCCTCCATGGAGCCCCAAATGCCTCATGCCAGGCAACGAGGGAAGCAGAGCAGGGACTTACCCAGGATGGAGGCCAGCACGCTCGTCACTGCAAGGAGAAAGATGAGACATTACCAAATGCTGCTGTCACACCCCAGCAGCGTCACCTCACACGGTCACTCCTGGTCAGCACACGTGCAGCAGTGTAGCTCCCACCTGTGTGGGGGGACACTGGGCCAGGAGGGACAGGAACATCCCTCTGTGCTGTCACTTGTGCCACAGCCCACACAGGTGACCCCAAAAGCCCCCCAGGCCATTACCTGCACTGTGAATGGACTCATCTCCTTGGAAAGGGCACTCACTCAGGGCCCCCACACGGCTCATGGACCCTCCCAGGATCAGCTTCATCGACTCTACAAACCCCTGACGTGCGTGGGGAGAGGCAGTCAGCGTGGGGGGCTCTGCCCAACCCCAAGGATGCCTTGACTGGGGGGTCTCAATCCCCCCGACACTCACCTGCATCCTCTGGTAGGCCTTCAGCCCTGTGCGCACCTCGATGGACTCCACCTCGGCCAGGGGGATCTCAGACAGCTCAGGCAGCCCCACGCTGGAGTCCATCTGCTTGCAGTCCACATAGAGCTCCACGCTCAGCGTGTCCCTGCGCAGCCCGCTCAGGCGCACGATGACAGAGTGGCTCTGCCCGTCCGCCACGTGCGCGTGCTGCAGGTTGACCGAGTGCACCTTGTTGTCCTCCCGCAGGTACCGCACCAGGACTGCAGAGGAGCGGGAAGGGGCCATCAGCTCCCCCCCAGCACCCTGGGACCGGTGTGGGCCCTTTGCTCTTCCCTGCAGGAACTCGGTCCCGTTTGTCTCGGAGCACCGGGGTAAGAACAGGGCCAGTCCTTCCCCTCGCAGAGGGCACCCACCTACCTTTGTTGATCTTCCCCACAACGGAGACCTCCAGCCATCGGGTGTTGTCCTTCTTGGAGTAGAGGCCGAAGAGGGTCCCCCCCTGCTTGGGGGGCAGGCGGAAGGTGGAGAGGAGGTACACGTCGTTGACAGTCAGAAGCTCCATGCGGATCTTGTGGGCCACGCTGGCCATCTGCCGAGCCTCGCTCACCAGCAGCAGATCGATGACTGCGAGACACAAGCACCGGGGTCGCCTCCGCACCGGCAGCCGCAGCTCCGGCCGGTCGCTACGGGGGATGCTCGGTGCGGTCAGAGCGGCCGTGCAGCGGGGGTGTCCCTGGACCGCCGGGCTCTGGGGGAAGCAGGGAAGCCCCGGGGGCTCCGGGGCCGCCCCCGCGCGATGGCGCTCCAGGACCGGCCGCGCCGCCGAGCGGGACCCGCGGAGCCCCCGCACCGCTGGGACCGGCAGAGTCCCGGCCCGGAGCCCGCCCCGCTCCTGGGGCTTCTCCGCATCCTGCCCCGCGGAGTCCCCCGCGGGCCAGCCCTAACAAGGGGCGGCCAGACCGGGAGATCCCGGAGGGACGGTCGGGCCCCCGGTAAGGGCTCGGGGCGCTTAAGGGGCAGCGCGGACAACTCGGTCCCGCTGCCGCACGGTGCCCTCCTGCTCCGTGCAGACGCACCGGGCAGACCGAGAGGGGCTCCGGTGCCGGGGTCAGCCCCGCCGCGGCACTCCCCCGCGGCCCCGAGCCAGCATCGGAACCGGCGGCCACCCCTCGCCCCGGGGTGAACGTTCCAGCGTCCCCGCTGCCCGCAGCCCAGCTCCCCCGGGGCGAGCGGAGCCGCTGTCAGGGGCCGTGGGACGGGGTCCGCCGACCCCCGACTGCCGCCCGTCCCGCCGCCCCTTCGGGGCCGCCCCACCGCCGCCCCGAGCCCCTCCGGTACCTTGCAGCCCCTGACGCGCCGCGGCGGCGGCGCCCAGCAGGAGCAGCGCCAGGAGCGCGGGGCTCCCCGGTGCCCCCATGGTGCCGCCGGTGCCGCCGGTGCGGAGCGGAGCGCGGCGGGGCGGGGTGGCGCACGGGGGAGGGGCCGGCGGGGCCGGCGAGGAGGAAACAAAGAGCCGTCAATCACCGGGCGCATCCCGGGGACACCGGCGGGCCACCGGTGGCCGCTCTGGTCCCGGAGGGGGGTACGGTGCCGACGCGGCGCACTGGGCCCGGGGCTACGGGGACCCCCCCGGTACTGCCGGTCCCGGGGCAGCCCCCGCTCACAGTACCGGTTCACCGGGAGGTCAGGCGGGCGTGTGCCCGGGAGCATCCCGGCCCGGGAGAGCCGGACCGGCCGCGGGGCCGCTTGTACGGCGGTGCCCCTCGCCTCGGAACCCCCGGGCCGGCAGAGCCCCGGGGCCGGTCCGTACCGCCGGGGCGTGCTCGGGCCGCTGAGCCGCTCCCGCGGAGCTCCGGCCAAGGCGGGCGGGCGGCCCGCGGTGTCCCGGCCGTGTTTACAGCTGTTTCCCCCGGTGCCATAACAACGGGCCGAGTCCGGCCCCGGGGCTGCCCCAGCCCTGCGCCCCCGGTGCGGCTCCGCGCCAGCGATCCCGCGTAACGGGGGGGTGCGGGCGGTGGACGGGGGTGGTCCCGAGCCGCACACCGGGCGTTTTCCCCCCGCCGCTGCCAGCGGGCTCCCGGCCCGGCTGCTGCCCGTGGAGACGTGCGGGGGGTGCGGGGCCGAGCAGGGTGAGAGTTCGGAGCTGGGCTGAGCGGTGCGGGCCCATGCGGGGAGATGCGGGGCACAGCGGGACTGGGCGGTGCGGGAGCAAGAAGCGTGTGGAGCTGAGCTGAGCCGTGCGAGGCACAGCGGGGCCATGCGGGGCTAAGCAGGACTGAGCGGTGTGGAGCTGAGAGGTGCGGGCACAGCAGGGTGGAGCTAAGCTGAGCTGTGCGGGGCGATGCAGAGAGATGCGGGCACAGCAGGGTGAGTGGTGCGGGGATGAGCTGAGCAGTGTGGAGTTGAGCGGTGCGGGGATGAGCAGGGTGAGCAGTGTGGAGCTGAGCTGAGCAGTGTGGAGCTGAGCGGTGCGGGGATGAGCAGGGTGAGTGGTGCGGGGATGAGCAGGGTGAGTGGTGCGGGGATGAGCAGGGTGAGCAGTGTGGAGCTGAGCTGAGCAGTGTGGAGCCGAGCAGGGTGAGCGGTGCGGGGATGAGGAGGGTGAGTGGTGCGGGGATGAGGAGGGTGAGCAGTGTGGAGCTGAGCTGAGCCGTGTGGAGCTGAGCGGTGCGGGACTGAACAGGGTGAGTGGTGCGGGGCTGAGCAGGGTGAGCGGTGTGGAGCTGAGCTGAGCAGTGTGGAGCTGAGTGGTGCGGGGCTGAGCAGGGTGAGCAGTGTGGAGCTGAGCGGTGCGGGGATGAGGAGGGTGAGCGGTGTGGAGCTGAGCTGAGCAGTGTGGAGCTGAGCGGTGCGGGGATGAGCAGGGTGAGCAGTGTGGAGCTGAGCGGTGCGGGGCTGAGCTGAGCGGTGCGGGGCTGAGCAGGGTGAGCAGTGTGGAGGTGAGCTGAGCAGTGTGGAGTTGAGTGGTGCGGGGCTGAGCAGGGTGAGCAGTGTGGAGCTGAACTGAGCAGTGTGGAGCCGAGCAGGGTGAGCGGTGCGGGGATGAGCAGGGTGAGCAGAGTGGAGCTGAGTGGTGCGGGGATGAGGAAGGTGAGCAGTGTGGAGCTGAGCGGTGCGGGGCTGAGCAGGGTGAGTGGTGCGGGGCTGAGCTGAGCAGTGTGGAGTTGAGCGGTGCGGGGCTGAGCAGGGTGAGCAGTGTGGAGCTGAGCTGAGCAGTGTGGAGCCGAGCAGGGTGAGTGGTGCGGGGATGAGCAGGGTGAGCGGTGCGGGGCTGAGCAGGGTGAGCGGTGCGGGGCTGAGCAGGGTGAGCAGTGTGGAGCTGAGCTGAGCAGTGTGGAGCCGAGCAGGGTGAGCGGTGCGGGGCTGAGCAGGGTGAGCAGAGTGGAGCTGAGTGGTGCGGGGCTGAGCAGGGTGAGTGGTGCGGGGCTGAGCAGGGTGAGTGGTGCGGTGATGAGGAGGGCGAGCAGTGTGGAGCTGAGTGGTGCGGGGATGAGGAGGGTGAGCAGTGTGGAGCTGAGCTGAGCCGTGTGGAGCTGAGCGGTGCGGGGCTGAACAGGGTGAGTGGTGCGGGGCTGAGCTGAGCAGTGTGGAGCTGAGCGGTGCGGGGATGAGGAGGGTGAGCAGTGTGGAGCTGAGCTGAGCAGTGTGGAGTTGAGCGGTGCGGGGATGAGGAAGGTGAGCAGTGTGGATCTGAGCGGTGCGGGGCTGAGCAGGGTGAGCAGAGTGAAGCTGAGCTGAGCAGTGTGGAGCTGAGTGGTGCGGGGCTGAACAGGGTGAGTGGTGCGGGGCTGAGCTGAGTGGTGCGAGGCTGAGCAGGGTGAGCGGTGCGGACACAGCAGGGTGAGCGGTGCGGAGCTCTGCAGGTTCTGCCCCAAAGGCCCCTGCAGACACCAGCGTTCCCGTTCCCGTGGCCGGACCCTGCCCGGCCCCGCTCCACCGCGGAGCCCCCGCTCGGTGCCGCCCCGCGGCGGGGGCGGGCGGGGCCGCCCGTCCGGTTCCGGGTCGGCGGAAGATGGCGGCGCCCATGGAGCTGTTCTGCTGGGCCGGGGGCTGGGGGCTGCCCTCGGTGGATCCCGACTGCCTGGCTGTGCTGGTGAGCGGTGGGCTCGGGGCGGCGGGGCCGCTGCGGGCCGGGCCGGGGTCCCGCGGGCAGACCCCGCTCTATCCCTCCCTCCCTCCGTCCCGCAGACCTACGCGCGGTTCACGGGGGCGCCGCTGAAGGTGCACCGGGTCACCAGCCCCTGGAGGAGCCCCTCCGGTAAGGGCCCCGCCGAGGATCCCGGCACCGCCGGTACCCCCCACCCCATCGCAACGTGATCCCGTTGTCCCCACTCCCCATCAGTGCAGCCTCCCCACCTTTACACCCCGCACCCCATCACAGCCTCCCACCCCAGCTTATCTCTCATGTCCTGTGGCCCCCCTGGACTCCCTGCCCCTCTTACCCCATTTCATCCCTCTTGCCCTGTGGCCTCTCCTCCTCACCCTGCACCCCCTGTCCCATTACCACCGTTACCGTCTTATTGCACCCATCACACCCTCCCACCCTCATCTCCTGTGCCCCTGACTGCCCCCTCCCACTCTCTCATTTCATTGTACCCCCTTGTCCTGTGTCCCCCCAACCACGGCACTCCCCTGTATCCCATCAGAGCCCCAACATCTCATTGCCATCCCTGTCCCATCACACCCCCTCTTGTCCTATTGCACCCCCCCATCCCATTGTGACTCGTGTCCCATTGAACACTCTCCTCACACCCCCCACCTCATTTCACCCCCCCTTTTTTTCTGTGCCCCCCCTGTATTACTGCATTCTTACACCCCATTGCACCCCACATCCATCACCCAGCCCCACTCCCCACCACAACCCCCTTGTCCCAGCACATTCCCATTTCCCATCACAGAGTTTCTACCCTCTCCCCTGCAGCTCTCTATCCCCATCTCATTTTACACCCCTGTCACTGCCTCGTGCCCCTCACCCAGCCATGGGGGTCCATCCCCTATTCCAGCCCCCTGCTCCCCTCACCTGCTCAGGGTGGCCCCGGGCACAGCGACTGCAGCCCCCTTCCCCTGCCCGCAGGGCACCTGCCCGCGCTGAGGACACAGGACGAGGGCACCATCTCCAAACCTCAGCAGATCATAACACACCTCAGGAAACAGGTACAGAGGGGCTTGGGGCACCCCCTGCCCCGGGCTGTGGGGTACTGGAGCCCCTCAGGGAGGAGGGAACTCTGTTGTGTCACCCGCGGGCGGGATTTGGCGCATCCTGCGGAGTCAAACCGGGCGTTTTCTCCGCAGAAGTACAACGCTGACTACGACCTGTCAGCCACGCAGAGCGCGGACACGCTGGCCTTCGTGTCCCTGCTGGAGGAGAAGCTGCTGCCAGTACTGGTGAGGCTCAGGGGGGCTGCAGGGAAGGGGGGCTCACCGAGGATGGGGTGGGCTCGTGTGTGTGCCCAGCTGCCAGCAGATCCAGAGAGCGCTGCCAGCAGCAACATCCCGGGAGCCTGGCATGCAGGGATGGGGTTTGGGGGTGGCAGCAGTGGGTTGTGCAGCCCGGGCTGGGGTCTGCCCTTGACCCCAATGCTCCTGCAGCCCCTCGAGGTCTCCAGGGTGGCTGTGCTGGGCAGGGGCTGCAGCCCCACCGTGGCCAGGTTTGGGCATTGTTCTCCACCACAGATCCACACCTTCTGGGTGGATGCCAAGAACTACGTGGAGCACACACGGAAGTGGTACGCAGAAACCATCCCCTTCCCCCTCAACTTCTTCCTGCCCAACGCCATGCACAAGCGGCACCTGGAGCGGCTGCAGCTGATGTGGGGGGATGACTACATGGAGGATGAGGAGAGGCTGGAGAAGGAGGTGAGGGATGGCGTCTGGGCACAGTGGCCAGGGGATCCCTATGAGGCCAAAATCCAAACTGGGGTCTGGGTTCCCCACTCCTGCTCCCCTGAGCGCTTTGGGGGTGCCTGGGCGGGTGCCAACGCTCTGTCCTCCTCCTGCAGCTCTACCGGGAAGCTCGGGAATGCCTGACACTCCTCTCCCAGCGCCTCGGCTCCCAGAAGTTTTTCTTTGGAGACTCGTAGGTGGCCAAAGGGGGGAGATGGGAAAGGGGTCTGAGAGCCCCCCTGCACCCCAGCAGGGCAGGGGATAATCTGCAGGTAGTCTGCAGGGGAACTGCAGCCCCTGTGGGGCTCTGGGGGTGGAACAGGCTTGCAGGGGACAGGACACCCTCCCAAGCTGGGGTAGCCACATGCCATCCCCAGGGGTTCTGGGGCTGGCTGGTGGGTCTGGCTGGCTTTGGGTGGGGACAGTGGCCCAGGAACAGCTCTCTGTGTCCCAGGCCGGCCTCCCTCGACGCCTTAGTCTTCAGCCGCCTGGCGCCGCTCCTGAAGGCAAAGCTGCCCAACGGGAAGCTGCAGCAGCACCTGAAGTCCCTGCAGAACCTGTGCAACTACTGCACCTCCATCCTCAGCCTCTACTTCCCCTGGGACAGAGGTGAGAGCCATCCCCCACCTCACCCTTCAGGCTTGGGGTGTCCTGTCCCCCCAGCTGGTGCTCGGTCTCAGGGTGACCCTTCCCACCACTCTGCCCCTGCAGGTGATCCCCTGAGCGGTGCCCCTCGGGCTGCAGGCACAGATGGCAGTGAGGCAGAGGAGGACCCCCACAAACGGCGCAAGCAGCTGCTGTCGGTGCTGGTGGGGCTGGCGGCCATGCTGGGCTACGCCTTCCTGAGCGGCATCGTCTCCATCCAGCGCGGCAGCGTGGGGCCGGCCGGCCGGCAGCCCGTCACCCTGGAGGAGGAGGAAGAGGAGGAGGAGGAGTGAGGATGTGTGACTGTTTCTCCCCAGCCCCTGGAACTGACTGTTTTTACACTGGGAGCCTGGCAGCATCACTGCAGGTGCTCCGCTCTGTGTCCCACCAGGAAGCACAGCCCTCTCCATGGGAGCATCCCTGCCACGCCAATAAACCTCCCTCTCTCTGCCTGCACCCTCTCGTACTCCCAGCACCCTCAAAGCCCTTCCCAGTTTCCCCAGCTGCCCAGGCTGGGGTGTTGCAGCAGGCACAGTATCCTGCCTGTGGCTCTGCCCCTCGCCCCAGCCTTGAGTCTTGCTGAGGACCGGGCAGAGTGGGGACCTGAAAGCGTCTGTGGCATCTCGGCAGTGCCCCCTGTGCCTTCTCCAACAGCCCTGGGGCTGAGCCCCGCATCTCCCCTTGCATCGTTCTGACGTGGCATCCCTGGGGCAGCACAGACAGTTCTGTGGGGCTGGGACCTCCCCTCCACACCCCTGCCAGCCCGGCTGCCCCGAGCACAGGACACAAAACCAGAGCCAAGGGCAGCTGGGGCTGCTCGTCAGGACACGTCCCCAGCCCAGGAGCACTCCCCGCTGCCAGCGGGACACCCGGAGCCCCGCTCCAGCAGCCGGGATCCCTCCAGCGCTGACATCTGTTTGCATTCCAGCCCGCCTGCCAGCGCCGGGGAGCTCCTGCAGCTGGCACAGCTGCATCGCCTGGGCTGCGAGCAGGGGTCGGGGGCGGCCACCCGAGCTCCGGCTGCCCCCGCGCTCCCCTGGGCCACCCGGCGTGGGGCCGGTGCCAGTGTTGGTCTCGCCGCCCTTCCCGCCGGTCGCTGCCGCTTTCCGAGCGCACGGATGGAAAGGTGGCGAGGGGCCAGGCCGGCACACAGCCCTCGCTTGTTTAGCCCGGCCAGCGGCATCCCAGCCCTGCTGCTGCGGTGGCTGAACCTCCCCAGGCTCCCGGACACGCACCCCCGCTCCCCGTGCCCCCCACCCGGGCGCAGTGGCCGGGGGCCCCCACGCTGGGCTGGAGCAGAGCCACGGTGCTGGGCCAGCTGCACAGCCTCCCCCATACTGGCCCAGTTCGAGGGGCCCCACTGGGAGGGGGATGAGTCAGTGCAGCCCCCCCCTCCCAACACGCTCCCCTCTAACGTCACTCAGGAAGTATGTGCCCCATGCTCCCCGTTAGCTGGAGGGGCTGATGGCTGCTCCAGCAGCACAAACCACAGCTCTGGCTGGGGAGAAGCTGGAGCTGCCGACACCACAGCTCTGCTCTAAATCCCGGCTGCGTGTCCTGACTGCAGCTGGGCTCTGCTCCCTGGCTGCTTTGGGCTCTTCCTCCCTGCCTGGGGGATGCTGCAGTGGAAGGCAGGAGATGCCATCCCTCATGGTGACAGTTCCCTGCATCCCTGCAGCACTGGCCCTGTGGGATGCCCCAGGAACCTGGGCAGAGGAGGGATGAGACCCGTGGGACTCAGGAGGTACCATCAGCCTCAAATCTGCCTCCTTTGGCCGCTGGCCATCCTGCCCACTGAGCTGGTACCAAGGGGAGGTCAGGGCTTTGGGCAAGTTTGTAGAAAACCTGTTTATTTTATGAAAACATCTAGAAAAGCACAGGCGTTGCAGCCCTAGGGTCAAACAGGTCCCCTGGGGTACAGGGGGCTGCAGGGGCTGTGCTTCAGCCCCAGCCCCATTGGAGTCTTCTCTCCAAGCTGCCACCAGCGCTGGCACCTGGTGCTGGCACCTCGCTCCTCTGCTGGCTGTGGCCACGCTAGGCTGGCTGCTTCCAGAGGAACGTCTGGATGGAGTCGCTGGGAGCCACGGCCTCGAAGAAACCCACGTGCGGATCGGAGATCCCAAAGGACACGTCCGTGGGGGAGCTGTGGGGAAAGCGAGAGGGGATGGGGGCTCAGTGGGGTCAGTGGGGCCTTTGACCAGGGATCAGAACTGAGCCACTCACCGGTTCAGGACCACCAGGACGATGGCGCCGTCGGGGCGCAGGAAAGCCGAGTGCTCCAGGTCACAGCGGCGGCACTTCTTGGAGACGGCCAGTCCCACACGCTGTGAGCCCTCAGGGATGAACTTGCTGTGGGGACAAGCAGGGTCAGAGTCTGGTACTTAGGATGTGGTACCTGGAGCCATCAGGCTGTGGCCCCAACACACCTGAAGTGGCCCAGGTGGTAGAACATGGGCTGCTTGTAGAAGACGTCCTTGCTGCTGTCCACAATGACAGGGCTGTCCACGTAGTTCTTGCTCCAGTTGGGGCCTCCCTCCATGTCCAGGGCCAGGTTCCAGTCGGTCCAGCCTGTCACGTAGTTGTTGAGGTTCTGTGGGACAGGGGGGTGGTACTGAGCCACAGGCAGGCCCAGGGGCTGGCCAGGGTGGCCGGTGTGTCCACGGCTCCCACCAGGCCCTACCGTCAGGATGCTGTGGCTGTACTTGCTGCCACGGTCCCATCCACCCAGCACCACCCTGGGCTCCCAGAAGTAGGAGCCTGTGGAGGCCTCCGTGGAGAGGAGGAAATAGTCTGGGAAGAGGTGGTGGGTGATGGAGAGTGTCAGGTCGATGGGCGCCAGAAAATCCAGGTACCAGTGGATGCCGATGCCGCTGATATAGCTGGCAGCCACAGGGTCCTTGAGAACCTGCCAGGAGAAAAGGGTCACCAGTGCCCAGGGCTGGGAGATCTGCTGTGGGGCCAGGACAGCTGCTATGGGGACTCACCACCTCTGCCCAGTAGGGCAGCATCACCCTCTGGTCATCCAGGATGATGAGCTGGACGTGGCGGTGGGAGCTGTTGGCCAGTGCCGGGCCCAAGTCCTGGGCAATGAAGTCCCGCTGGTGCTCGGGGGAGAAGCCCAGGCACTGGAAGGGGTAGAAGACGATCTCACCAGCCGTGGGCTCGTTCCCTGCCGTCACTGCCCAGAAGGTCAGGTTGTACTTGGCGTATTCATCCAGGAACCTGGTGTGGGGTAGACAGTGAACAGCCCCGTTACACCTGTGCATGCCCCAGCTCCAGGTACAGCATCCCCAGCACCCCCTCAGCCCCGTGGCCCCTCACCTGATGAAGTACTTGGCCCAGGCCCGGTGGTACTTGTCCCCAGGGCTGCCCTTCAGTGTTCCCCTCCCTGTCATAGCTCCATTCGTCTTCATCCAGACCGGCGAGGTCCAGGGGCTGGCATACAGTGACAGCGGCCGCTTGGCCACTGCCTGGGCTGCTTGGAGGATGGGGATCTGGGGAGAAGTGGGATGGCACAGAGCTCTCTGGGTCTGTCCCAGTGCTGGCAGTACAGGCAGCACAAGCAGGAGGTTCCCAGAGGTGGGAAGGTGCTTCCTTTCCCCATCCCATCCCACCCAGGTGTAAGGATAAATCCTCTCCCTCCCCACTGGAAATGCTCCCCTTCCTATTTCATCCCACCCCATCCTATCCCTTCATGTCCCATCCCATCCTTTCTCCCACCCAGGTGGAAGGATGAGTCATCTCCCTCCTAATCAGCAGGAAGGAACTCCCTTTCATCCCCTGTCTACCCCATCCCATCCCATCCCATCCCATGGATCCCATCCCATCCCATCCCATCCCATCCCATCCCACCCCATCCCATGGATCCCATCCCATCCCATCCCACCCACCAGCAGACCCAATCCCTCAGACTCTTCCTGCAGGGCTCACCTTCATGTGCGTGTCCTCCTCGGTCAGGTTGAAGTGCCTCAGCTCAAAGTCGCCCTCGGCGTCGGCGTAGGTGTACAGGCGGATGGAGAAGTCAGTGCTGGCCATGGGCACACGCACCAGGTTGTACTCAATGCCTGAGGACAGGCAGGTGGTGATGGGCATCCTCGAGTTGCATTTGAGGGGTCCAGATCCCCCAGCCCCTCAGATCTCAGCAGCCAGACCCCAGCTCTACCACCCGACAGCGCTGCCTGCCCTGGGCTCACCTTCCTCGGAGAAGTAGGAGCGGAGCAGGTGCTTCTGGGCATCCTTGGACAGGGACTGGATGTTGATGGCAGCCGCATCAGTGATGGAGCCACCAAACCCCTTCACCTTCTGGTACCTCTGTGCCGTGTCCAGGGTGAGGTGGAAATCTGTGGGGACACACGGTGTCACCATCCCCGCCGTGTAGGACAGGCTCTGTCACAGCAGCAGCAGCCAGGGTGGTACCTGGGCTCTTGGCGTTGTGCTGGAAGCTCCCCTCGCTCCTCTCCAGCCGCTTGCCGGCCTTGCTGCTCTCGTACTTGACGTAGGAGCCGGGGGCTGGCAGGACCAGGGGGTCCAGCGTGTCACAGTACGTGGCACTGCAGGCACAGACCAGCGAACCGTGCCCAAAATCCTTGGCATCGCAGGGACGGCCACCTGCAGCAGAGGAAAGACCAGGTGGGCACCGAGGGCCATGGCAGGAGCCCAGCTCATCCCTTCAACCCATGACAGAGTCCAAATCCACCACCCTCCAAAGCCCAGGGACGTGTGCCAGCACATACCTGTGACCTGCAGGGCCACCTGTGCCAGCAGGAGCCAGCCCAGGACAGTGGCACAGCCTGGCCCCATGGCACCTCTGCTGCAGCGGCTCAGACGATGCCAGTGGACACTCTGGAGCTGGGAGCAAGGGGAGATGTCAGCACCCAGAGCTTCTCAGCCTGACCCAGCCCCACACAGGGACAGACACAGGGCAGGGAGAGCCCCAACATCAAGCCCAGGGACTTTGGGGACCACTAGACCCCCCCTGCCAGGGCTAAGCCTGTCCTGCCCTCTGCCCACTGCTCCAGCCCAGCACTCACCTTCCCTCCCACCCCTCCAGAGTCTACCAACAGTTCTGGCTATGTCCCAGGTGGTGGTGCAGCCCCCCAGGTGGTGGTGCAGCCCCCCAGGTGGTGGTGCAGCCCCCCAGGTGGTGGTGCAGCCCCCCAGGTGTGAGCCACCCCACCAGCCCGCTGTTCCCAGCCGCCCACGCTGGCTCTACCCAGCAACTTTGTTCACTCCCATGAGCTCCCTCCCACTCCTTGTCCCTCCTCACTTGTTCCACAGCTGTGCCATGCCATGTCATACCGTGCTGCATCACCCCACATATCCCCAGTGCCTCCCGAGCCAGGGCTGGGAGCAAACAGCTCCACTCTCCCCATCCCACGTGTGTGGCAGCTGGGGCTTCTCCAGGCAGAGCGGTTTGGGGCTCAAGCCCCTGGCATGGAGAGTCCCACATTCCCCTGTTCTGTGTTCACACCCTGTCCTGTCCCAAAGAGCCTCTCAATGAGAGCACAGCAGGAGCCACCTCCAAACCTCAGGACCCTGAGGACACCTGGGCACCTCTGCCAGGGTGGGATGGTGCCCTCTTGTTTCTCCCCGAGATCTTGTGGGCTGTGGAGTGGGGCCAGGCAGCCGTTCCACCTCCATTGCCTCCCACTCCCTGCCTGGGAATGATGCCCAGCTTGGGGCATGGCCTCAGCATGGTCCTGCTGCCCAGGGCTGTCCCATCCCTATCCCCATCTCAATCCCCGTTCCCACCTGCTGAAGCCACCTCGGATCCAGGGGACTCACCTGCTGCCAAACCACCTCTCGCTGCGTCTCTGTGGCAGCGGTGGCGGGTCCTGGCTGCGCTTGCTGGGAGGTGACGCGTCTGGCGGAGCAGGAAAGGTGAGTTTGGACTGGGACAGCTCATGGGACTCTGTGTTTGAAGAGGAGCCCGGGGATGATTTTGCAACCTGGCTCCAGCGAGCTTTCCCCACACCACAGCATTTGCAAAGCTCTCCTGAAACCTGTTCCAGTGGCCAGAGGGAAGCTGGGGAGGGGAGGATGCTCCCCAGCCCCTCAAATGCCTCCATCACCCCCCATAGCCAGGAGGAGCCCCACAGGAGCAGCCCTGAGTCCTGGGACACCTCGGACAGGGCAGGACAGGCTGTGTCCACCCTGGCTCCCTGCTTATCCCAGCCGGCAGCAGTTGGGCTTTGCCATGGCCAGTGCCACTGCCATGACCTGTGGCCCTTTTGTGGCTGCTCCAGGACCTTTCCTGGCACGGGCAGAGGCAGCAGCCGGTCACGGCAGGGACCCCCGACCCCTCAGCGGGCGGTGGGCACAGCGCTGCCCGCAGAGGTGCCCTCGCCCCCGCCGTGCCCCCCACGCCGGAGCCCCAGGCCACAGCGGGCTGGGTGGAGCCGGCTGCAGCAATTTATCATCTGCAAAACAAGTCTGGGCTCCGCACCGTCTAATTTGGGATCCTTCCTAATTGCAGGCATCTGCTCCGCAGGAGAAACAGGAGGCGGGCAGAGGCACGGGGGGAGCGGCATCTGCCCCGGGGTCCCCTTGGGGCAGCTGGTGGCGGTGGCCAGGGAGGCAGACCCCCACCCAGGGACCACAGACCCCCACCCAGGGACCACAGACCCCATCCCAGGGACCACAGACCCCCACCCAGGGACCACAGACCCCCTCCTAGGGACCACAGACCCCCAACCAGGGATCACAGACCCCCTCCCAGGGACCACAGACCCCAACCAGGGACCACAGACCCCCTCCCAGGGAGCACAGACCCCCTCCTAGGGAGCACAGACCCCCACCCAGGGAACACAGCCCTGTCCCAGGGACCACAGACCCCCACCCAGGGAGCACAGACCCCCTCCCAGGGACCACAGACCCCCACCCAGGGACCACAGACCCCATCCCAGGGACCACAGACCCCCAACCAGCGACCACAGACCCCCTCCCAGGGACCACAGACCCCCTCCCAGGGACCACAGCCCTGTCCCAGGGAGCACAGACCCCATCCCAGGGACCACAGACCCCATCCCAGGGACTACAGACCCCCACCCAGGGACCACAGACCCTCATTCAGTATCACAGCCCTGTCCCAGGGACCACAGCCCCCAACCCAGGGACCACAGACCCCATCCAGGGATCACAGACCCACACCCAGGGACCACAGACCCCCACCCAGAGACCACAGACCCCCTCCCAGGGACCACAGACCCCATCCCAGGGATCACAGATCCCCTCCCAGGGACCACAGACCCCCAACCAGGGACCACAGACCCCCTCCCAGGGACCACAAATCCCCTCCCAGGGACCACAGACCCCATCCCAGGAACCACAGACCCCCTCCTAGGGACCACAGACCCCATCCCAGGGACCACAGATCCCCTCCCAGGGACCACAAATCCCCTCCTAGGGACCACAGACCCCCTCCCAGGGACCACAAATCCCCTCCCAGGGACCACAGACCCCATCCCAGGGACCACAGACCCCCAACCAGCAACCACAGACCCCCTCCCAGGGAGCACAGACCCCCTCCCAGGGACCACAGACCCCATCCCAGGGACCACAGACCCCCACCCAGGGACCACAGCCCCCTCCCAGGGACCACAGCCCCTCATTCAGTATCACAGCCCTGTCCCAGGGACCACAGCCCCCAACCCAGGGATCACAGACCCCATCCCAGGAACCACAGACCCCCAACTCAGTGTCACAGCCTCTGGCCCAGTGTCACAGCGTCTCACTGGAGATTGCAAGCCCCCACCCAAGGCCCTGCTTCTCCTGCTGCCAGCAGAGAAGGGCTCCCCCAGCACTCGCTGCAGGCAGTGGGGATGATGGGGGTGGTTCCTCCAGCCTCACCCCACCCCTCGCTCCCCTTGCCCGGGGTGTTGCATCCCCCCGTTTCCCAGCTGGTTTTTCAGCCGGGAGGGAAGGCAGCATCCCTCAGCAGCTGAGCTCCAAACAGGCAGGAGCAGGAGCCATCCCAGAGGGGCTGGGCCAAAGCTTTGCCCTGCACACCTGTCCCTGAGCCCTGCTGAGCACCAGGGGTGAGGGCTCCGATGTCCCTTGGGAAGGGGACATTCCCAAGGTGTCAGGAATGGTGTGGCAGCAGGACCAGAGCAGTGAGCCTGGGCACTGGTGAGGTCACCCCTGGAATCCTGGGGTCAGTTCTGTGCCCCTCCTGACAAGAGGGGCATTGAGAGGCTGGAGCATGTCCAGAGAAGGGGATGCAGCTGAGGAGGGGTCTGGAGCACCAGGAGAGGATGAGAGAGGTGGGGAGGCTCAGCCTGCAGAAAAGGAAGCTCAGGGGGTCCTTCTGGCTCTCCACAACACCCTGACAGGAGGGGACAGCCAGGTGGGGGTCAGGCTCTGCTCCCAGGGAACGAGAACAAGAGGAAATGGCCTCAAGTTGCATCAGGAGAGCTATGGCATTTCCCAGGAGAGGTTTAGGTTGAATATTAAAGAAAATTTCTTCATGGACAGGACTGTCCAGCCCTGGCATCGGCTGGGTGGAGTCACCATCCCTGGAGGGATTTAACAAATGTGTATGGAGCACTTGGGGACGTGACTTAGCACTTGGGGCCTTGGCAGTGCTGGGGGAACGGTTGGACTCGATGATCTTTGAGGCCTTTTCCAACCTCAAGGATTCCATGATTCTGTTCTATGATTCTAAGCACACACAGCCCGACCCAGCTGCCGTTGGGGCCAGCATTCCCCAGGAACACGGATAAAAGCACAGGACAAGCTCCTTGAACAGGGCTGGGATGGATCCCAGTGCCACCTTCACACCACACTCCAATAATCCAGCTGTAAAACCTCTGGGTTTTTCGTTTCCCCTAACCTCAGCAGTTCCGTGGCTCTCACACAGGGGCATTGGCCAAGGAGAGCTCTGGCTTTCTCATTCCTGTACTTCAAAGATGCTGGTAACGTTCCCAAAGGCACAGGGAATACTGTAACTGGTATTTAGGGAAAGTAAATAGGACAGGGAGGTCATTGCGGGCTGTGGCCAGTGCTGGCCACAGCCAGAATAGAGGGGACTCTGTCCAGGGGCCACCCTGGAGATGGTGGCACCAGCCTAATTTGTCCATAAGGTTTGGTGGATGGGGCCACCGATATCATTTACTCTGCCTTTCCGACAGCGTCTGACATTTGGATTTTTAAAATATTCCCCCAAAAAAAGCAAGCTGGGGAAAACCAACAGCACATATGGAATGAATCAAGGGCTGGCAGCGGAGGAGGCTCCAGCTGCAGGGATAAACAAGGAGACACCCGCAGGCCACGGGGGCCGGAGCCCCCGGGGCACCCCTGGCCCCGAGCCGCCCCGCCGAGGAAAACCGAGCGATTTCCGAGCGCGTAGAGGAAACACTGACGGGAACGGCGCATTCCGGAGGGAGAGCGTCATGGCTTTACTTGGCGCCCGCGACACACGCGAAGGTTTCAAGGGGGCCACGTGTGGAAGTGTGGTCCAGGAGCCGCTGCAGAGGGAGCTTCCAGAGGGATGGGAAGTGCAGGGAGGGAGGGAGGGGAGGCTGGGAAGGAGCAGGCCTGGCCAGACCCCGGTGCCAGGAGCACACGGAGCCCCTCGTGCAGGGGCTGCACTCCTGGCATCTGCTGCCACTCCTGAGGGATGTTGGAAAGAGTGGAGGAAGAGTTGACCCCCAGAGCCCCCCAAAACTCCCCTGGCTCTCACTGCTGGCGCCACAGGTAGGTCTGGATGGAGTGGGCTGGAGCCACAGTCTCAATGAAGCCCATGGCAGGGTCCCGGATTCCAAATGGCACATCCCGGCCAAACCTGGGGAGCGAGAGGGGCTGAGGCGGTCGGCACAGCCTGGGCTGAGCATCATCCCCATCCCCTGCCCGGGCTGACCTGTTGAGGACCACCAGGACAAGGGCACCGTCGGGGCGCAGCACGGCCACGTGCTCCAGCTGGCAGAGGAGGCAACGGCGGCTGCTGTGCAGCCCCACCCGCCGGGAGCCCTCGGGGATGAACTTGCTGTGGGGAGAGGACCAGGAGATGGGTTCTGCCCCTGGTCTGGGGCTGGCAGCAGCATCTGAGCCCCCCTGACCCACCTGAAGTGCCCCATGTGGTAGAACATGGGCTGCTTGTAGAAAACGTCCTTGCTGCCGTCCACGATGACTGGGCTGTCCACAAAGTTCTTGACCCAGTTGGGGCCTCCCTCCAGATCCAGGACCAGGTTCCAGTCGGTCCAACCAGCCACAAAGTGGTTCATGACCTGGGGGGGCAGGGAAGGGGCTGTGCAGGGCTCCCCCCAGCCCCGGGTGGGCCGTGCGGGGGCCGTACCGTCAGGATGCTGTAGCTGTAGTGATCCCCCCGCTCCCAGCAGCCCAGGGACACGGCGAAGCGGAACATGAAGAAACCAGTGCAGGCCTCCGTGTAGAGGAGGAAATGGTCGGGGAAGAGCTTGTGGGTGGCCTCCAGGCTGCAGCCAGGTGGGACGATGGCATCCAGGTACCAGTGGACTGCCAGGCCAGCCACATAACGGGCAGCTGTGGCATTTCCCAGGACCTGGGGAGCAAAGGAGATGCCTCACACCGACGCTCCCCGCGCCTGAAGCCTGCGGGGATGGACATGTGGACTCCATGTGGTCTCTCAGGGCCACCTCTTGTCCCCTCCCATGGGCACCACAGCCCACCCCACCTGCAGCCCCCTCCCTGCACACCCTGGCATGGATCTGGTGGCCCAGCATGGTTTGGCACCTCGGTGGGTGCGGTGCACAGGGGGTGGGGCACAGGTTTGCCTCTCAGTGGGCCTTCTGCCCCCCACCTGGGCCCTGCTGCTGCCTGGTCCTCCCTCTACATCCCCCTGGGGTGGTCCAGCCCTGCAGCTGGAGGAAAAGGAGGGGCACATTGCCTGGCTTGAGGCTGGGGCAGGAGCACATTTTACTTTCTTTCCTCCTAATTTTAGGTAATTCCCCCAGACAACCCTTGCAGCATTGTTGGGGGGGAAACCAAATCAGCCAAAACTCTGCCCAGAAAAGGTGCTGGTGTCCAGCAGCACTGCCAGGATCCAGGGATCCAGGATGTGGGTGCCACCTCCTGTCCTCACTCCCGCCAGGCACACGCGGAGGCGGCTGCTCTGGAAGGAGCCGGCTCCGGCTCCCACTCCGGCAGACCCGGTTTGCTCCCACTCCCCAGGGCTGGGAGAGGCCACCGGCTCCATTCCCAATAAAGCCTGGGGCTGGGGAGCGAGGGGAAAGGCAGGGACGCTGCTCTTCACCACTTTGGCCCAGTGTGGGAGGTGGATGCGCTGGTCGTCGAGCATGAGGAGCCGTGTGCGGTGGGGGCTGCGGGCCAGCGCGGGGCCCAGGTCCTGGGCGATGAAGTCCCGCTGCTGTGCGGCCGTGAAGGCGATGGTGGGGGCCTGGGGGGGCGTGAAGAGCCCCGCCAGCGGCTCGTTCTGCGCCGTCACTGCCCAGAAGGTCACGTTGTGTTTGGCATATTCATCCAGGAACCTGGTGCAGAGAAGGGGGGGCAGAATCAGCTGTGCTGCCCCTCCACTCCCACCCTCATCTTCCTCCCGCTGTCCATCCCAGCCTGGCTCCAGACACAGTACTTGATGAAGTAGTTGGCCCAGGTCTTGTGGTACTTGTCCCCTGCTTTCCCCTTCAGAGCCCCTTTCCCACGGACATCCCCGTTACTCCTCATCCAGGCTGGGGCGGTCCAGGGGCTGGCAAACAGCAACAGCGGCCGCTTGCTCATGGCCAAAGCTCGGCGCAGGAGGGGAATCTGTGGGAGGGGGCAGAGGGACAGGATCAGCTGCAGCCACAGTTCCCCAAAACCACAGGGCCCAGCTCTGGAGGAAGGGGAGAACTCAGGGGACCTCAGCAGGGATTGGTAGCTGGCAAGCACCACCCCAGGCACAGCGCCCTGGCTCCTCACCCTGCCAGTGCCAGCTGGGATGCGCCAGGACGTGCCCCGGAGGAGGTGCCAGCTCCCACAGGCTGTCCCCATGCTGCACTGCCACAGTGTGCAGGGCTCAGCAGCACCTGGTCCTGGGGGTCCCGGCACAGGCAGGAGCTCCGGCACCAGAGGGGACAAGGTGCTGATGGCCGCAGCTTCAGCCTCCCACCTTCATCTTCACGTCCTCGTCCGCCAGCCTGAAGTGCTTCAGCTCGTAGTCATCAGGGACATCATCGTAGCTGTAGGGGCGCACAGAGAAGTCGCTGCAAGCCATGGGGACCCGGATGAGGTTGTACTCAATCCCTGAGGAGCACGAAAAGCATCAAGCGGCACCGGAGCATCCAGGTGACGACGTCCCTGCAGCAGGGACAGGCACAGCCACCTCTGGTGACCCCAGGATCTGCTCACACCGCCGTGCCCACACCGCTCACCGCTCTCAGAGAAATAGGAGCGCAGCAGGTTGTCCTGGGCTGGCTGTGACAGCTTCAGGATGTTCATGGCAGCAGCATCGGAGAGGGACCCTCCGAAGCCCTTCACGTGCTGGTACAGCGTGGAGATGTTGAGGGTGAGCAGCAGCCCTGCGGGAAGAGCCCGGCTCGGTCCGTGCTGCCCGGGGATCCCTCGGGGGCACCGCCACCCACCCGTGGCAGTACCTGGGGTGCGCAGACTGCTCTGGAAGCTCCCCTCGCTCCTCTCCAGCCGCTTGCCGGCCTTGCTGCTCTCGTACTTGACGTAGGAGCCGGGGGTCGGCAGGACCAGGGGGTCCAGCGTGTCACAGTACGTGGCATTACACACACAAACCAGCGAGCCGTGCCCAAAATCCTTGGGGACGCAGGGTCGGGCACCTGGGAGGCGCGGAAGGCTGGCGGTGGCTGATGGCTCAGTGTCCCTGTGTGCTCCCCCGGCTGCCCCAGGGCGATGCCCGTGCTCCGCATGCCGGCACCTCCCGGGCGCTGCCCCTGGGCTCCTCTCCTTGCCCCAGGGTGCCCAAGCCCCGCTGCCACCCCCGCGACGTCCCCGCGCTCACCTGCCACCCGGGACACCGGCAGCAGCAGCAGCAGCCAGCCCAGGATGCCGACAGCCCACATGGCCCCTCCGCGGTCCCCAAGCAGGTCCCAGGGAGCAGCTCCTGCGGCGGGGACACCCTCAGTCAAGGCACGGGGATGGAGGGATCAGCCCCATGTCCCTGCTCCTCCTGCCACATACCCCATTCCCCCCAAACACCCTCGTCTTGCAGGTCGGGTGGGGAGGGTCCGCACCCCACCCGCCTTCACCCCAGCTGCTCCCGACCTGCGCTGCCACCAGCCCTCCTCCTCCTCAGCAGCTCCAGCCTCCCCACCTCGCCTTTACAGGGAGCTGCTCGGAGACCTCCCTCCGCAGCACACCCTCTCCCACCCCCACAGCTCCTCCTTGCTCTCCTCCAGGCCCGTACCTGCCCTCGGGACCGCCGCGCATCTCCTCGCCACGGGGCTGGGGAGCGCCGGGTCCCCTCTGCCAAGGAGGGACAGGGACACGGTGCTGGCAGCTGCGCCTCAGTGAAAGGTTCAGCCAGCACAGGGAGGTGTCATAGGGGCAGATCTGAGCCCCTGGGAACCCAGCAGAGCCAAGGGCAGGCTCATGGCACGGCTGCCTGTCCTGCTGGGAACCTCCTACAGCACCCTGGGACACCCCCTGCCCGCCACCCCGCTGTCCCCACTGTCCCCCAGGGGCTGCGGGGCTGTGTGCTCAGCACAGGAGGCTCCAGGACACCCAGGCAAGGTCAGTGAAAGCTCAGGGCACAGCATTGGTGGCCACATGGGAGCTGGGGCTGCTGCCCTTGCCTGTCCAAGCCTTTGGCATCATCCTCCCCAACTCAGCACGTGCTGGGAAGCGGTGGCAGCGGTGGCAGCGGTGGCAGCAGTGGCAGCAAGCGGGCAATACCCCAGCTCCTGCAGGGCTGCATTCCCACTGTCAACAGCAGCAGCTGGACCCTCAAAGGGGACCCTGCTGTCCCTACACTGCTCCAGGAGCAAAGCTCTGGTGCTCTGGTAGCACTCCCTGCTCCTCCAAGAGTGACCTCCAGTGAACCAAGGCTGAACCGGGCCAGCTCACCTGGACACACAGATCCAACCTGGTCCCATCACCCAGGATGTTCCCACTCCTGTGGCCACACACCCATTACAGCGGGGACATCCTCAGCACCTCCACACAGGGGTGGCCCAGGGAATGGAGGGTGGCCAGATCCCAGCCACAGCTCCCAGCCACAGCTCTGCTGGCCTGCAGCATCAATCAGCAGGTCAGGGCTCCCCTGCACAGGGTTAAACTGCTCCGTTAGCTTTCTCTCCGTGGGTGGAGCAGCACTTCATGACTAATTTTCTCCATTTCTGGCATATCAGATAGCAACTCTGGGGCAATTCAATTCATCAAAGTTCCTCCTACCCCCAGCACTGCCCTGCCATGGGCCCTGCCACAGTTCCACACCTCTGCTGGGAGCTGAGCCATGCCACACCTGGGCCAGTTGCCACTGGGGCTGGGGCAGATGGGGCCAGGTAGCCCCTGGTTACATCTCACGGGGCAAACAGGTGGCCCAGGAGGGAGCTCCTGTCCCTGTCCCGCTGCGCATCTCCCACCTCCAAGAGTGATTAAGGTGTGATCAGACTGCTACACCCAGGCTAATGAGCCCCAATTTTGGGGAGGGATTAATAGCTCCTAAGGCAATCAGCCACCTCCAAGCTCACTTCCAGCCATCCAGGATGTCCCCGTTCACCCTTTCCAATTCCAAAGTCCAGTCTTTCCTGGCCCCCATCAGCCACAGCCCCCCCAGTTGGCTCAGGTCCCACAGCTCCTGGAAGCAAAACACTGCGGAGGCTGCTGGAGCTCATCCTTATCAACACCAGCTGATAAGAGTGTCCTGCTGAGCAGGAAAAGTGAGACCCAGGGGCCGGGCAACGCCCCGCATGGAGCTGCTGGCACACAGACACCAGGCAGCCCCACCAAGCCCCCAGAGCCGTTTCTTGTGGCCAATCTCCAAATACAGGGAGCTCCTGGGGGTCTCAGGGGCCTCATGGCATGGTGTGATCACCCTTTGCAGTTCATGGGTGGGTTTGTTCCAGGATGGGGTCAAAGGAGCCATCAGAGGAGCCAGGGTGTGAATTTTTTCCTTGAGCCAGGAGAGTGAAGATGGAAACCCAGGGACACGGAGCTGGGCTGGGTCACCTTTCTAGGGATCCCAACTCTGTAAACATCGATGCCAAAGAGCCTCGGTGTGGCATCACAGCAACTCCTTCCCAGCAGCGGGACCCCAGCCCAGAGCACGTGGGGACAGTCCTCAGGGTGATCACTGGCTCCAAGCCAGCTGCTGCAGGTCCCCAGTCACTGTGAGCCCCAAACAAGCCAAGGCTTTGCACAAGAATTAATGAGCAGAGCCAAGCCCAGCGACGTCGGAGGATTCGCCCCCGCTACGTTTATCCCAGAGCCAGTCGGTCCTTCAGCTCCGAGCCGAGCACAGGGACCAGGGCACGTGGAGCAGAGTGATTCAGCATCGGCCACCAGCTGCTAGAACCAGGGCAGGTAAGTAGGAAACAGGTGGGGGAGCAGAACTGCACCCAGAGTGGGATGCTGGCAGCAGGGTGGTGGCAGCGGGGTGATGGGGATGGGACTCGCTGAAGTTATGATCCTGGAGAAACATTTCCCTCTTGTGGACAAACACAAAGAGCCTCGGGGCAGGAGCAGGGTGTTCTCCCCAGGACTCTCGGGAGCTGCGGGGTTCCGAGAGCAGCATCCCTGTGGCTCCGTGGCGTGCCAGTGTCCCAAGGTGACACTGTCACTCACTGACCACGCCTGGGCTGTGCTCAGCCCACGCAGCATTGGGGCTGTCAGTCCTGACAGCACCCCTGGGCACATCCCGCCTGCACACATCAGCCCAGGGGCCGTGCCACCCTCCTCGCCCTGAAATTATGACCTCCCTGCCCTAATCTCCTGCTCTCACACCCTGCCAGCTCCTTCCCTCCTTCCTGGGTGCGCCCACACTCAGCACCCACTCCCGGTTCTGTCCCTGCTTGCTCAAGGCACCCCAGATGTGTGGTGGGTGCACTCCCACCCTCCTCACCACACTGGGGACCCCTCGGCTCAGTCCCCACGGGGAACAGCAGGCTCCAGGCATGGCTCCTCCAGCCTGGCCAGCCTCCCTGTCCCAGGAAAGCCCCAGGAGCAGCCGGCACTGCCCTGACCTCAGCCAGAGCTGGCTGTCCAAGGGCTTTGTCCCTGCTCCTGACGCTGCACTCAGGGTGAATCCCGAGCCACTTGCTCGGTCCTAAAACCCGTCCCGAAACGCATCAGGAGCGCAGCCGGGCTCTGCCCTGCCCCAGCCGGGCAGTGCATGCCTGGAACGGGGAGCAGACTCTGCCTGGAGCATCTCCCAGCAGGGTGAGCCCCTCGGGGAGCTGAGGAGGCAGAAGGGCAGGCGGTGGGCAGGGAGAGGGGCTGCCCCACGATGCTCCGGCTGCTCTGTGCCGCTCGCCAGCCTCCAGCAGGCTCCATGCCGGGGTGGCACCCAGCCACAGTGCCCAGGAGCAGGGGAGGCACCCAGACGTTCCTCTTCCAGCCGCAGACATCAAGGCAGCATCCGTGTTTAATGTCAGAACAGCAGAACGCAGCATTCACAGCCTGTGCGGCCTCCACCCTGAGGGGCACCGGTGCCCCCGGCCCTCCTGCACACGCACGGCGTTCCCGGCCCGGCCCAGCCCGCTCCGGCTCCGCCGCGGCACCGGGGAGCCGCTTCCCCCGGCCCGAGCCCGCGGGCCTGAGCGTCCGGCCCGGCTGCGTCCGACCCCTGGCCAGCCATGGCCATCCCGGCCCCGTCACTGCCGCCGCCACAGGTAGGTCTGGATGGAGTTGGCCGGAGCCACGGCCGAGATGAGGCCGACGGTGTCCGCCAGCCCCAAGGAGATGTCCTGTGGGGATCTGTGGGGAGAGCAGGGCGGTCAGACCTGCAGCAGCTGCACAGGGCCCAGGGGGTCCCACACAGGGGGACTGGGCTGCATCACCCACCGGTTCAGAAGCACCACGACCACAGCCCCGTCGGGGCGCAGGAAAGCCGCGTACTCCAGCGCTGTTTTCTTGGACTCCCTGGAGGCGACGAGCCCCACGCGCTGGGAGCCCTCGGGGATGAATTTGCTGAACAGACAAATGAGCAGCAACCTCAGGGTGGGAGTCAGACCCCAGGAGAGCTCCTCTCAAGCCCAATTTGCCTCTCAGGAGCTGTTGCTGTGGGCTCCAACCCACCTGAAGTGCCCCATGTGGTAGAACATGGGCTGCTTGTAGAAGATGCCTTCGCTGCTGTCCACAATGATGGGGCTGTCCACATAGTTCTTGACCCAGTTGGGGCCCCCCTCCAGATCCAGGGCCAGATTCCAGTCAGTCCAGCCGGCCACAAAGTGGTTCAGATTCTGCAACACGACAGCTCAGATGCCTGCCCAACACCAGCAACCCTCCCCAGGGCCCAGCACACAGGGAGAGAGGGGCCTCACCATCAGGATGCTGTGGCTGTACTGGTTTCCCCGCTCCCAGCAGCCCAGGATCACATCCCGCTCCCAGAAATGGGCACCAATGCACGCCTCCGTGGCCAGGATAAAGTAGTCAGGGAAGAGCTCATGAGTGGGCAACACTGTGTCCTGTATGGGACCGATGAAGTCCAGGTACCAGTGGATGCCGATGCCGTGGACGTAGCGAGCTGCCCCCTCATCCTCCAGGACCTGGCAGGGAGAAGAGTCAGTCCCACAGGGCAGAACCAGAGACGCAACAGGGTGTCCCACAGGTCACCACGATGGCACATCCATGCCCACACTCACCACTCTGGCCCAGTGAGGGAGGTGGAGGCGGTTGTCGTCCAGGATGATGAGCTGGACGTGGCGGTGGGAGCTGTTGGCCAGCGCCGGGCCCAGGTCCCGAGCGATGAAGTCCCGCTGCTGCTCGGCTGTGAAGCCCAGGCACTGGAAGGGGTAATTGTTGATCAGCCCGGCCGTGGGCTCGTTCTCTGCTGTCACTGCCCAGAATGTCACGTTGTGCTTGGCGTATTCATCCAGGAACCTGGTGTGGGGGGAAGGGGTGAGGAGTCCCCAGTGCCACCACTGAGAGCTCCCCAGGTATCGCCCCGGCCCCAGCCGCTCCTCACCGTACAAAGTAGTTGGCCCAGGTCTTGTGGTACCTGTCCCCTGCCTGCCCCTTCAGTGTCCCCTTCCCCACGTAGGACTCGCTGGTCTTCAGCCAGGTGGGGGAGGTCCAGGGGCTGGCATACAGCGACAGCGGCCGCTTGCTCATGGCCGAGGCTCGGTGAAGGAGGGGGATCTGCAGGAGGAGGTGGAGGGGCCGACTCAGCTCAGCTCCTGTGACCCTCCAGCCCACCCTGCTCCCTCCCACCGCTCGCCTTCAGCTTCGTGTCCTCGTCTCGCAGGCTGAAGTGGGCGAGCTCGTAGTCGTAGGGGACATCGTCGTAGGTGTAGGCGTGGAGGGAGAAGTCGCAGCTGGCCATGGGCAGGCGGATGAGGTTGTACTCCAGCCCTGCCAGGCACAGTGGGACATGAGGTGTCCAAGACATGCCAGCACCCACAGTCCCTGTCACCATCCCACCTGTCTCCCTGACACCCTACCCTCCTCAGAGAAGTACGAGCGCAGCAGGTGATCCTGTGCTCTTTCTGGCAGGGATAAGATGTTGATGGCGGCCGCGTCCGTGATGGAACCACCAAAACCCTTCACCCTCTGGAAGCGCTGCGTGGTGTCCAGGGTGAGGACGACATCTGCAGGGAGGGGAGCCCAGCATGACGGTGGGTTGCAGCAGGGTCCATCCCATCCCTGCCACCCGTGGCAGTACCTGGGGCGCAGAGTCTGCGCTGGAACCTCCCCTCGCTCCTCTCCAGCCGCTTGCCGGCCTTGCTGCTCTCATACTTGACGTAGGAGCCGGGGTCCGGCAGGGCCAGGGGGTCCAGAGTGTCACAGTATGTGGCATTGCAGACGCAGACCATGGCATCACGCCCAAAGTACTTGGGACTGCAGGGCCGGGCGCCTGGGGGGCACGGGAGGGCACTGGGGGCAGCCTCAGGGAGGTGTCCCCGCCTGCCCCGGGGGTGATGCCACTGCCCCGTGCTCCACACCCCGCCATCCCCCGAGCTCCCCGCTGCCCCCGGACCCGCAGGCAGCTCCCGGGAATCCCGACCACGGACTCCCAAGGGATTCCCTCTCCTCCCATTCTGGTCCATCGGGCGTCCCAGGATGCCCGGGGACCGCGGTGCCCTCCATCCCCGCGCAGCCCCGGCTCCCCCGCTCACCTGCGGCCCGGTGCCCGGCCAGCAGCACCAGCAGCACCAGCAGCAGCCGCCAGCACAGGGCGGCCCCCATGGCCCCGCCGCTCCCGGTGCGCTCGGAACCGGCCCGGTAGCACCGGCTCCACCGCCGGCCTCGCCTTTAAGGGCGCCCGGACAGCCCGTCCCGCCCACACCCGGTGCAGGAGCGGCACCGACTCTGGGCGGGCCTGGCCCCGAACCTTCCCCCGCGCCGGTTCCGGGACCGCCAACCGGGAGAACCGCGCGGCTGCGGGGTCGCTTCTCCCCCGCCGCCCCGAGAGGCGCAGGCCCGGTCCCGGTCCCGGTCCCCGCTGCCTCCCCACGCCCCGACGGCACCGGCCGCTCCGGCCCGCGGAGCCGCCACCGGGAAACCGGGAGCCGGCACCCCGTGACCGATCAGCTGACCGCCCGCCCCGCCCCGCCCCGCCCCGTGACACCGGCCCCGTGGGCGGCGGCGACCACCTTTATTCGGTCTCTAGCGAGGGGCAGTGGCCGCGGGACCGGCCCCGCAGCGCGGCCCGGGCGCAGCCGGGCGGGGAGGAACGGGCACGGCCAGCGCGGGGCACCGGCACCGACACCGGGACCGGACGGGGCTGGAGAGGAGACAGGCAGAGCCAGCTCGGGGGACAGGGCAAGGGACAGGCACGGCAGTTCCGTCAGGCACAGGACAGGGGACCGAGGATCAAGCCAGCATAGCCAGCCAAAAGAACAAGGCAGAAGGCAGGCACGGCCAGTGGAGGGGACAGGGCAGGGGACAGGCACGGCTGGCACAAGGGACCGGGGATCAAGCCAGCACAGCCAGCCAAAGGGACAGGGCAAAGGGCAGCATGGCCAGGGCAGGGGACACGCATGACTGCCCCGGGGCACAGGCACAGCCGGCACAGGGGACAGACACGGCCATGCCAGGGCACAGGCACAGCTGGCACAGAGGACAGGGTATGGCCAGTGTGTGGGTCAGGCACAGCCAGAACATGGGACAGGGCAGGGGACAGGCGTGGCCATCCCAGGGAATAGGCACAGCTGGCACAAGGGACAGGGCAAGGGACAGGCGTGTCCAGAACAAGGGATAGGGCGAGGAACAGGCATAACCATCCCAGACAGGCAGGGGACAGGCACTGCCATCCCCAGCAGACACCCCAGGGGTCCCTCACCCCAGCCCCGCTTGGGGAAGGGGCCCAGCTGAGCCCCCGGGGCAGCAGCGCAGGGCCCAGCCCCACCAGGGCAACATCAATGTCCGAGCAATGTCCAGGGCTGAGCCCAGAGCCCTCTCCACAGGGTCCTGCAGCTGAGGCTGTGCCCTCAGAGCGCGCTCTCCTTGCAGGCCCCGCTGAGGCTCCGGGGGCGGCTGCGCTCCAGCCGGCGCGTGGACAGGAGCCGGCGCAGGGACGAGGTGGAGCTCAGGTCCCCGCAGCTCTGCAGGTGGATTCCTTCGTGGGGCCGCTCTGCCCCCGGCCAGGCGCTCCAGGGAACCTGCAACCCACGGGGACAGGCTGCAGCCACAGGGATGGCAGCCCTGCCCAGGGCACCCTCCCGCACTCAGCCCCCTGCGCTCAGCCCTCCACGCTCCAGTGCAGCCACAGGTGGCACACGGGGCAGGAGGGCAGAGGTGCCAGGGATGGCAGAGGCGTGCATCACGCGCCCACGCTGGCATTTGGGACAGGCTCGTTCCCGTCAAGGCCTCCCAGGCTGCGCAAGGACTCCGGCATCCCGTCAAGCTGAGTCGCCGGGATGTCCCAGCATCTACCTCTGGGTGCAGTGACTCAGGGGCAAAGCCAAAGCCGTTGCAACAGGCGTGATTTTCCCACCCGTGGCTCCAGTGGGGATCAAGGAAAAGGAGCTGCCCCCCAGGAAGGGCTGGGCAAGGACAGTGTTTCAGGAAGAACGCTCTGCCTGCAGCCAGGGTGCCAACACAATGGGGGTGTGGCAGGGGAAAGGAAACCATGGAAAGGCCAGGGTGGAGGTGCTGATGGAGACAGAAGGGAGAGCGTGGATAGAAGTTCTGTGAAAAGGAGGAGTTGCCCATCCCCTGTGGCTTCCAGAACCCACCTGTTTGTGCCCGTGGAAGCTGTGCCCAGACACCTCCATGCCAGCTGCCAGGCTGCGCTTGGGTCTCTGCAGGAACCTGGCCACCAGCCCCCGGGTGCCCCGGTAGCCCTTGAGGTCCCCCAGGGAGCGGGTGGTTGTCTTTGACAGCTGCTGTGGCACCTTCTTGCAGGGTGGCAGCTTGTTCTTCCCCACCGAGCCGGCCCGGAGCAGCGGTGGGGAGTCACAGTGGGAACGGTGGAGCAGGCAGGCCTCGGAGCACAGCCCTGCAGAGTGAGCGGTGTCAGACAGGACACTGCTGTGACAGACACAGGACACTGCTCTGATGGACCTGTCCTCATCATCAGACCCAGGACACTGCTGTGACAGACCTGGGACACTGCTCTGACAGATCCATCTCTGCCCTCAGACCTAGGACACTGCTCTGATGGACCTGTCCCCACTGTCAGACCCAGAACACTGCTCCAACAGACCCAGGACACTGCTGTGACAGACCTGGGACACTGCTCTGACAGACCCAGGACACTGCTCTGACAGACCTGGGACACTGCTCTGACAGACCCAGGACACTGCTCTGACAGACATGGGACACTGCTCTGATGGACCTGTCCTCATCATCAGACCCAGGACACTGCTCTGACAGACACAGGACACTGCTCTGACAGATCCATCCCTGCCCTCAGACCTAGGACACTGCTCTGACAGATCCATCTCTGCCCTCAGACCTGGGACACTGCTGTGACAGACACAGGACACTGCTGTGACAGACCTGGGACACTGCTCTGATGGATCCATCCCCACCATCAGGTCTAGGACATTGCTTCAGCACACCCTGGCCACTGCTCTGATGGATCTGTCCCCACTGTCAGACCCTAGGACGCTGCTCCCAGCAGATCTACCCTCACAGGCCTGGGGTGCTGCTGTCTCCCATCCCCAGTCAGCAGGAGCAGTCCCACCTCTGGTCCCCATTGTCCCAGCCCAAGCAGGGTGGGCTCAATCCCCAGAGGGCTACAGACCCTCCCCATGCCCCCTTTCTATCCCAGCAGATCACAGTGCCCTGACCTGTATCAGCGGAGGAGTCGGATACGGTGTCCTCCAGTGCTTTGGTATAAAGAACTTCTCTGAAATCTGCTGGGAGCAGAGAGAGCCCTCAGGCCTCAGCAGCTGTGCAGACCCCAGGCAGCCCAACCCTCCGGCCCCCCAGGCCAGCAGACCTCCCCTGCTCCCCCCATTCCTTCCCAGACTGCCTCTAATCCCATCTGGCCACATCCAAACCCTGCGGCACATCCCGGCTGCGCCGCACAGACCCTGCCACACGCCCCACGGTCGCTGTCACCTACCGGCACGGCCGGCCACGGGGACACCGGGGTCACTGTGTGACCTCAGGAGCGGGCGCGGGGCCAGCCCCGGGGCCGGGGACGAGGGGCAGGAGGTCTCGCTGTTGCGCCGGGGGCGGCCGGGGCCGGCGTCCGTGGGGCGGCCGCTCCCGCGCCCCTGAAGCGAGGAACCCTTGTCCTTGAGCCGCACCTCGGGGAAGCAGGGCCCGGCGCAGCGGCCCGGCCCCGCCAGCCGGTTGCAGCTGTGCGTGACGGCTCCCCGCACCAAGATGCCGTCGTGGCCGGGCTCGGCGGTGGAGCAGGAATAGGATCGCTCGCCCCGCACGCGGGGCTGGGGAGTCTCCTCGAAGGGGCCCTGCAAGGCCAGCGTGGGGCTGCGCGCGTGGTGGCTGCACCGCACGCAGTCCACGCTCAGGCAGTAATCGGCGCGGCTGCGCTGGATGGAGCGGAACAGGACGAAATCCACGGAGCGCATGGAGCCCTGCAGCTCCAGCAGGCACGAGTCCTCCGAGGGGCTGCTGTCCCCGGGGATGTCCATGATCTCGGACATGATCAGGGACCCGCTGTCCATGGATACTGCAAGGAGCGGATGGGCACCGCTGAAGAGCTGGACCTGCTTTGGCCCCGTTCCCGTGCCCCGTGCCCGGGGGAGCGCTCACCTTCTCCGCTGAGCACGATGGAGGGGACGCGGTCGCAGTCGCAGGTGCAGGCGTGGGAGCCCTCTGTGAGCTGCGAGTCGAACAGGGTGGCCTGTGGGACAGCACGCTCAGGGCTCAGCTGAGCAGGAACCCACCCTGCCCTGCCCTGCCCTGCCCACGGCCCCCACCTGGCTGTCTCCCCGCAGCCCCATCACAGTCTCGTACGATGGGGGGAAGTCGGTTGGGTAGAGGGGCACGGGGCTGTCCATGGAGCCGTTGTAGGTGATGCTGCAGAGGCAAGAGCAGAAAAGCCACACTGGGTGGGACAAGCCCAAGCTGGGGGCACACAGGCCCCCCTGCCCTACCAGCCTTGCTCGCAGCTGGTACCTCTGTGCATCCGTCTCAGAGCTGCAGGTGTACTCAGGTGGGTAGTAGGGGGGCGGTGGCACCGGGGGAACAAATTCCTCGAAGTCCATCATGCTCTGCAGAAAGGTGTCGGGTGGGGATGTGCATTCCAATGTCACAGAGCTCGAGCGTTGTGGGACCAGCTGCAGGGAGAGGGGAGAGCTGAGACCTCCTGCCCACAGATCCAGCAAGGGATGTTCATCCTGGGCTTTAACTGCACCCAGCTGGGGCCAGGTCCTGCCCTGGCACCCCCAGGACCAGCACAGCTTGGGAACGCTGCTCCCCAGCCCTGTCTGCTCCTGGGTCAGAGCTGGGACTCACCACGTGGACGATGTCAAGGGAGAAGATCTGGATGCAGCACACGACAGCAGAGAGTGTGCAGATGATGGTGGAGAAGATGGTCAAGCCACAGACACTGAAGAGGAGATCCTGGGGAGCAGTGGGGTGAGCTGCAGAGCCTGCAGAGCGTGGCCGCTTCCCAGGGAGCCCTCGCATCCCCCTGCTCCTCCACCTTGAGTGCCACACGGATGCTCCGGCAGTTGGGGTTGGGGAACATGGTCAGCATCTCGCTCTGCTGGCTGCAGGAGGCGGGTGGGGGCTCCGAGCGGGCCTGGCAGCAAACACACGTGTCCCTCTCCTGGGGACGAGAAACACCGTGAGGAAGCTCTGGATGCTGTGCTATCCCCTGAGAGCCACCAGCACATCCCCCCACCAGCTCTGCAGCTCCCGCTGTCCCCAGAGCCCCACAGCCAGGGACGAGCCGCGCTCGGAGGTCCGGGCGTCGCTGGGGCTGCCCCTGCCCGGCCTCACCCTCTCGCAGGCCTCCAGGGTCTTCACCAGCTGCGCGTTCTGGCACGACAGGATGGAGCCGGCGAGGCTCAGCATGACGCCCAGCACCGACAGCAGCGTGAAGAAGGCGATCTGCAGTGGGAGGAGAGGGGCTGCCGGCTGCACAGGGCCGCGGAGCAGGGAGCCGGCCCGAGCGGGGGCTGCTCGGCCTCCCCATCCTGGGCTCCCCCGCCTCTGGAAGGGTGTCCCCCCCAACACCTACCACCAGGGTGAGCGGCCGCTTCCAGGAGATGATGCCGACGAGCCCGGACAGTGCCAGCTGCAGATTCCCAAGCCCCGGGGTGAGCACAGGGAGAAGGCGCTGTTAGGCAACGGGGCCCCGAGCAGCCCCTGCCCACAGGCAGAGCCCCCCAATTCCCACAGGCCTGGAGCCAGCCCGGGAGCAGCGGGGCTGTAGGAGCAGCCCTGGCGCCACAAGACGAGAGAAACTGCTGATTCAGGGCCTGGGGACTGCGGGCTGCTCTGGCTGGACAGCAATCCCAGGCCAGGATCCGTGCTGCAGGGTCACCGTGGGGGACCCCAGGTGCTGCCCTCACCCCGACAAGCAGCAGACAGAGCAGAGCCCCCGTCACCACCCTGTCACCACTGTGGTGCCCCCACACCCCTCCCTGCCCTTGGCTGCATACCCCGGGCACTTCCCTGCACCGCTCGGGGGTCCCCATCCCTCACCCCTCATCCCGGGGGAGCCCTTGGGATTCTCCCACAATGCACCGCGGCAGGCACGGCCCGAGGGTGGGGGGAGCAGCGGGGCTGCCCTCCCCAGGGACCGGCGGCAAGCTCGGCCCCCGAGGAGCAGCGCAGCCCCCTCCCCGCGCCGCCCCGGCCCCGCACTCACCGAGAAGCCGGCCCAGGACGGGCAGGACTGACGGATTTTAGCGGAGGGAGTGATGGTGGCCGCCACCAGGCTGAAGGTGACGATGAGGACGCCCAGGATGGCTTGCACGAGACCCAGGACCAGCAGGGCCTGCAGCCAGGTGCGCTGGAGGCGGAGATGGGTGAGGCTGCGGGAGCTGCGGCCGGTCAGCGAGCGGCTGGAGTCGGTGGGGGAGGGCATGGCCGCGGCGGGCGGCGGCTCGGGACCGGCCCCGGAGCCCCGGGGCAGCCGGCGGCACCGCGCCAGGACCGCGGGGAGCGGGAGCAGCCGCTCTGCGGGAACGGGCCGGGCTCCACCTTTCGGCCTGCCGGAGGATGCTGACGGTGGCTCTTCACTGCCCCGGGCGGGGGGGCTCGGGCAGCGCCCAGGGCCACGCGGAGCCAGGGCCGCCAGAAGCTCCGCGGAGAACAGAACCGGCCTCGCCCGTCCCTGCGCACCCGGGCTGGGGCCGGCCTAGAGCCGCCGGCCGGAGACGGAGCGCGGCCCCGGGACCGCCGCCTCCTCCCTGGCCGTCGGTGGAGCGCCGGGCTCCCGCCGGGAGATCATCCCGCCCCGCGGGGTCCGAGAGCCGCCGCCCGGGACGCGGCCCCCGGGGCAGCGCCAGCAGGCGGGAGCCGCGGTCCGGACCGGAGCATCCTCCGCGGGCGGTGGGCGCAGAGCCGGGCCCCGCTACCGGGCCGGTACCGCTAGGAGCGGCCGGCTACCGGCGGTCGGTCCGCCCCGCGCCCCACAGCCCCGGCGCCGCTCGGGGAAGCCGGCTCGGCGGAAGGCTGCGGGCGAGCATCCTCCGGGATGCCCGGGGCCGCGGCTGGAGGCGGGCGGCGAAGCGCCGGGAGCTGCGGGGAAGGTCCCACACACCCGCGGCTGCTTGGCCGCGCCCGCCCCGGGGCCGCCCCTGTGCGGCACGACGGGAGCTGTAGTCCACCCACAGCACCCCCGGGAGCTGCGACACCGACACCGACACCGCCACCGACACCGCTACCGACACCGCTACCGACACCGCTACCGACACCGCTACCGACACCGCTACCGACACCGCCGCTCCCCCCAGCCCTGGTCGGCGCACGGAGATGGCGAAAGAACAGAGTGAACCTTCATTTATTCCTTAAATAAACCGGGAGGCGGTCGGGGAACAGCACACGGGGAGCAGCGGAGGAGGCGGGGACCCCCAGAGGAGCCCACGCCGCAGCAGGACGGAGAGGGCACCGGCCCCCACAGCTGAAGGCACAAAGCCTCTCGCCAGCCCCGGAGCTGCAGGGACAAACCGGGAGCATCCGAGAGGAGATGGAGTGAAGCAGAATGCATGAAACCTGTCCTGGGGATCCCCAGGGACACCGGGACAGGGGACAGAGCGCAGGTAAGGGGGACACGGGGCTGCACGCAGGGATTCGCCCCCCCCCCGAGGAGGGTGAAGGCCCCGGCTGAAGGGTCCTGGGGGGAGCAAGGGGTCACAGTCCTTGAAGCGGGTGGGGAGGGGGACTGGAGGAGCTGTTCACCCCTCCCTGGAGGCGAGGGGGAGCCATGTGAACACCAGGGCTGCTCCTCAGCACCCAGCCTGGCCTTTGGGGTCCACACGGGCTAAAGGCAGGATCCCCACAGGCAGCAGCTGCCCGAGCTCTGCCTGTCCCTGCCCTGCTCTCCTCATCCCTGGTCCTGGAGAGAGGGAGAGGATGGGAAAAGGGACAGGACAAAAGGACAACACGCCCTGGGGAAAGCATCAGCCCCATCCTCATCCCACTGGAGCAAGCCCCAGGACGGGGAGGGGGATCACGTTCTTGGCAGAGCGTGGGGGTCCCTGGGCACACAGGGGACCCTCCACACCCCAGGGCACACAAGTGTCATCACCAGGTGGAGAAACAGGAGAGCACAAAGAAGGCAAGTGACCATTCCAGTCCCTGGAAGCAGCATTCCAGCCATCTGGAGGAGGCTCCTGCCCCCAACAGCTGGTGCTGGAAGGGAGGGTGATGGCAAGCTCAGGGCTCGGCCGCAGCACTTCCCACCCTGCTCCCCCCAGTCTGCTGAGGGGAGGGGACCAGCACAAACCAGAACAGCCTCTGTCCGTGAGGAAAGGGGGTTAAGAGCAGCAGACGATTCAGGCACCAGCACTTCCAAGCTGGGATGAGGCAGCCTCTGACAGCTGATGCAGACGCACAGGGATCCAGTGAAAGTGCAACTCGGATTTCCTCTTCCTCGGGAAGAGCCCGCGTGCGCCAGGGAGGCAGGGCCGGGCACGGCTACGGCGCGCGGAAGGCGTTGGTGGCCGCGCCCGCGGCGGCGTTGGCCGCGGCCGTGCGCACGGCCTGGTTGGAGAAGACCCCGGCCGCAAACTCCTCCTGAGCCTTCTGGAAGCTGGCGCCCGTCCGGCGGTACAGAGAGTGGATCTGGAGGGCAGGAGCGGGCTGGGGTCAGGGCTGGGGCTCCAGGGCCCTCGTAAATGGAGTTTTACAGCCCAAACCTCCCCCAAAGGGAGCCAAAGGCTTTGATCCTAACCCACCTTTTTCAGCATAATGATCCCCAGCACAGCCACTGCCGTGAAGGACAAGGACACCAGGATCATCATCACAGCCACGGCTGTGTTAGTCCGCAGTGCTATCAGGCTCAGGATCCAGCCACTGCAAAACAAGAGGCCGCTGTCCCCAGGTTCCCTCTCCCCCACCCACCTCTTGCCTTTCCAGGGTCAGCACACGGCGCACCTGAATCCCCAGTTTGGGATGCCAATGGCCTGCAGCACGTACATCACGTTCTGGGCAAAGAAGACGAAGAAGAAGACAAAGAAGTTGAAGGAACTGTCGCTCCTGGGAGGAAGAGATGGGCGAGGTTAGGCCACAGAAGAAAGCTCTCAAACTTTCCTTAAAGCAGGAGACACGGGGAGAACGGAGCTCGGGGTGGAACCACCACATCCCGCAGAGCCCCCAGGAGCTGGAGCAGGGCACACACGGTGCAGGGACACACCTGAAAGCTTTGTACATGGGCCGATACCAGCAGACGAAGGAACAGGGCGTGTAGAGCAGAGCCCAGAGGATGGAGAGGCCAAACCCAGAACCAGACGAGGGGTCCACGCAGAACCAGGCGAGCGAGGACAGGAAGTTCAGGAAGAGAGCAATGGTGCTGGCTGAGGGAGAGGACAGCGCTCAGGAGCCAGAGCCAGGCTCCCCCAACCCCCACAACCACCTGTTCATCCCAATTTCCCCAGACCAGCAGCACATTCCTCCTTCCACCTCCTCCCAGGCTCTGCCCCGAGGTTCCCGTGGAGGCTCACCCATCCAGAGGTAGTACATGGTCGTGACTGTCTTCTGGAAGTCAGCAGGGATCTCCACGGGGATGTCCTGGTAGAAGCAGGGCTTCACCGGGCAGAAGGACGGCAGCGGGGGCCAATTGTTGAGCCTCGCTGTGGACAGAACCGGGTGAGGAGGAGCGAGGATGGGTCCCTCCCCAGTCCCTCCCCAGCCCCGCGGCCACTCACTCTGGGAACCGCCGAGGGCCGCGTTCTGCAGCTCCCGCTCCCGCCGGTCCAGCTCCTCCGCTTTCCGGTTCAGCTCCTCCTGCCGCTTCAGCAGCTCCGCCGTGGCGGCGGCGGCCGAGGCCTGCGGAGGGGGGGACACAAACCCTGGGCTCCCGCCGGCGCCCGTGTCCCCCCGGCCCGCCCGGCCTGGTGGTGCCTCCCCCCGTACCTGCGAGCCGTAGGAGCCGTAGTTGCGGGGCTCGGTGGGACTCGCCTTCCGCGGGGGCTGCGCGGCCGCCGGTACCGGGGGCGGCGGCGCTACCGAAGGGGTCTGGAACGGCGGCGGTGGCTGCAGGGGAAGAGGAGAGAGGTGAGACTGCGCCGGCAGCGGAGAGGGCTCCGGTGCCCGGGAAGAAGCTCCGGTGCACGGGCAGGCCCCGGTCTCCCGGCAGGCCCCGCCGCTCACCGCGTCGCTCTCGAAGGGGTTGTAGCCATCCAGCACAGCGCCGGACCGGGCCTGCAGCGCCGTGGGGTCCTGGAAGGGGTTGTCCGGGAGCACCGCGGGGCCGCCGCGTTGGGCCATGGCCGGACCGGGACCGGGAGCGCGCTGGACCCGCGGGATCCGCGCCGCCGCCGCCGCCGCCAGGCCCCGCCCCTCCCCGCCGCTGATTGGTCCTGCTGCGCCTGACGTCATCGGGGAGACCCCGCTGCAGGGGGCCGCTGCGCATGCGCCGGGGCCGCGCCGGGTGGGGCGCGCACGTGACGCGGCCACGTGGCCCGGGGGTCACGTGCGGCGCATCCATTTCCCCCCCCCCCCCCCCCCCCCCCGCCCCGAATTCCCGTTCGGGTTCTCCCGGTTCCGGGGCTCCACCGCCCCCCGGTTCCGCGGCTCCACCGCCCCCCGGTTCCGCGGCTCCACCGACCCCCGGTTCCGGGGCTCCACCGCCCCCCGGTTCAGCGGCTCCACCGCCCCCGGTTCCTCGGCTCCACCGACCCCCGGTTCCGGGGCTCCACCGACCCCCGGTTCCTCGGCTCCACCGACCCCCGGTTCCGCGGCTCCACCGCCCCCCGGTTCAGCGGCTCCACCGCCCCCCGGTTCCGGGGCTCCACCGCCCCCCGGTTCAGCGGCTCCACCGCCCCCGGTTCCGGGGCTCCACCGCCCCCCGGTTCAGCGGCTCCACCGCCCCCGGTTCCGGGGCTCCACCGCCCCCCGGTTCCGGGGCTCCGGTTCAGCGGCTCCACCGCCCCCCGGTTCCGCGGCTCCACCGCCCCCCGGTTCCGGGGCTCCACCGCCCCCCGGTTCCGGGGCTCCTCCTGCGTGTCCCCCCATTAGCTCCCTGCTCTTACCGGGCGGCCCGGTGCCGTTCGCCCGCCCCCAGGCGTTATCCCGGGGGCCACTCCAGCAGCTGTCACCGAGCCGGCCCGACCGGCAGCGAGGGACTCGCGGCACGACGAGCACTTGGGGAATTTCTCTTGTGTCTCCTGGACCAGTTATTTATAGGAATCTCCAAATCCATCCAGTCCAGCTGCCCGTGGACTGCAGTGACCCTCTCCCGAACAGGGATTCCTCAGCATCCGGGGAGCAGGACCCTGTCCCCTCCCAGCTCCCAGTGCTCGGCACATTAAAAGTACTTTTTAGCCTCTGAACAGAGTGGGAGTAACACATGAACCCCACAGGTGAGCTCCCACCTCAGCCCAAACCTGGAGCTGCTCCTGGCAGAGGTACAAGCTGTGGATTTGGGTTTTGGACACCAGCATGAATTTGGGATTTTCTTGAAGTCTAAGGCAGACCACAGTCAATTGAATTCTCCTCCAGCCTCAGTGCAGGGCTGGGCACACGGGAACTGGGCAGGATCTGCCCCTGCAGCCTCAGGAGGCGAGTGAGGGCTCCCAGCCCAAGCTCGGCGAGTTGGGGTCACAAGCCCTCAGTGTCACCCTGCCCGAGACTCCCCACACCCACTCCAGGTGAAACCAGACATTTCCTTCCCCCTCTGCATGGTGAGACCCTGCCAGGGCCAGGACACCCTGGCAGAGCCTGCCAGTGCCACAGCAGAGCGTTAAGCAGAGCACATCTGTCACCCACACCCTAGTGACACTCTCCCCCTGCCATCAGCTGTGACACAGCCCCAACAATGCCCAGGGCCCAGCCCAAACCAAGGCCCAGCCTCCCTGCAGAGCTGGGAAGAGCCAAGAAGACACAAGACAGGATATAGGACAGCTGGATGTGGGCTCCTGACAGCCCAACAGCCACCACCAGCAGCAGCCAGTGCTCCCCCAAAGGCTGAGAGGTTTTGTCAGGGGAGAGAAGGGCTCCACTGTCCTTTCCCTGCCTCCCACACCAACATTGGACCCAGGGCACAAAGAAAGGGCCAGTCCATGGTTTTCTGCCCCCCACACCAGCATCTACGCAGGTCCTGCTGCAGCCCTGACAGGCAAAAGCAGCTCCTACTCAGTGTAGGCTTGGGAGGAATGGTGCAGGTGGATAGAGCTGGACCACAAAGTTCCTTTCATCCCTTCTTCCCCCCACAGGGCACAGTAGAACAACCCCAGGCAGCTGCTGTCGGGCAAAACCCAGATGAGGTGCTTTATTCACTTCATCTTTATTTTTCACAAAGACTGTACAAAATTCTTATAAAACTCTGGTGTGGGGATGGGCTATGACATTGATCCAAAAAATAATTCCCATGCAGTCCCACCAGTTCCATAACTTACAAGGAAACAGATAAGCTACAGAGAGCTGTAAGTCCTGGAGTATTTACACCGAGGAGGGCAGGAACGGGAGACAAAGCAACACGAGAGGTATTTACAGCACGGACACACAGGCCCCCTCACCTCACGAGAACGGCAGCAGCGACAGCAGGTCAGGCCCGTGGTGCTCCGAGGCCGACAGAGAATCTGGGCTATTTACAGTATCTCACATATTAACAGCTTTACAAATGTGTCCAGGAAGTTCATCTCATGTATAAAAAAAAAAAAAGCACCAAGTGTCTGAATAGAAATCACACAGGCCTCCACGGGGGCTAGAATCCGAGGGCTGGCTGGCACCTGTGGCGTCACCGGCTGATGTCCCGGCTCGAGTCCCACATTTTTGTGCTGGGCTCCATGCCCAGCATGTCAAAGAAGGGGTGCTTGAGGGCCTCAGCCAGGGTGACACGCTTGGACGGCTCGTACTCCAGCATGCTCTCGATGAGGTCGAACAGGCGGTGATGGTCCTCGGCCTCCGAGGTCAGGTATCGCTGCCAGGTGGAGGGGGAAGGTGAGGTTCAAGGAGGCTACACCCTGTCCTGGGATGTTCCCTGGGCTCACAGGTTAAGCTGGGGAAAGGCTGGTTTGTTCAGACCATCACTCAGCCTGGAGCTGAACTCTGTGCTCCTCTACCCAGAACTGACAGATTTTCACGCACCCTCCCTTCCCCAGGCACTTCCTGAACTTTCCACGCCCTCCTTGTCCTCTACTTCAGAATAAACTCAGGTTTGCTGCAGCTTCCTATTCCTGGGACAGCCAAGGCTCCCCTCAACCACACTGGTCTGAGCCTTCTGCTGGCCCAAGCTTGCCCAGAGGGAGAATCTGAGGAAGGGCCAAGCTGCCTTACCCGCAGTGGTTTGCAGTTCTCCCGGACATAGCGTCCAGCTGAGGTGTTCTCATCCCAGTCCAGGCGGCCATGGTAGAAATATTTCTGTTTCCTGTCAGAGGAACAGGTGGGAACAGGTTACACCTGAGCACAACACACCCTCCAGCAGCAGCAGCAAGGTGCCAGCCCCAGTGGGACACTGGCTCAGCAGGGAAAGTGGGATCCCCCAGGGAGAACCACTGTCCCTGGAGCAGGAGGGCTGGCAAACCTGCAGTGCCCAGCTGGCCTCGCTCACCTTGTCTTCCGGACCATCCGAGAAGGAATTGGCCCCAAGATCCTCTCCATCATGGCCAGGTGCTCCCGGTTGTCGTGTGTCTGGGAGGGAGAAATGTAAAGGGAAGGCATGGAACAGATTCCAGTGTTTCTGCCTCCAGCCCTGGGTATTCCCCCACCCAGAACCCCTTCCTAGCCAACACCTCGGGGATCTCTACAAGACTGCAGTGATGGAGGGACCCCCATCAGTTCCAGGCCTCTGGGCTGTGCTGGGAATCCAGCATCATCTCCCAGTTGGGAAGTACCCACACAACACAGTTCTCACCTGGAAAAGGGTGAAACCCACATAATACTCAAAGATGATGCAGCCAATACTCCACACATCACAGGGTTGGCTCCAGCCAAGCTCTGAAAAATAATGTTGTTTAAATAAATGATCCAGTTACAAGCCAAGAATTCAAATCCCTCTTCCTTTTAAAAATAAATAACTGAAAAAACATGTCCTATTCCAGCCAGGCTCCTGGTGCTCTGCAGGCAGCAATGCCAAACCAGCAGCTGACAACCATGGAATCATCAAGGTTGGAAAAGACCTTCAAGATCACTAACTCCAATCTGTGACCAATCCCCACCTTGACACCCAGTCCAGGACAATGAGTGCCACATGGAGCCATTCCCTGGACGTTCCCAGGAATGGGGACTCCAAACCTCCCTGGGCAGACCCTTCTAATACCTGACCACACTTTCCAGGAAGAAATTCCTCCTGATGTCCAACCCTGGAAGAACTTGAGGCCATTTCTTCTTGTCCTGTCCCTTGCTCCCTGGGAGCAGAGCCCAACTCCCCATTAGGAAGTTGTGGAGAATGAGAGGGGTTCCCCCTGGACCTCCTTTTCTCCAGGTGGAACAAACCAAGGTGTGTAACCATGGCCTTCCCAGGAAAAAGCACTGCAGAGCTGTTCAATAAAGCACTTCCCATCTCCCAGGGCAAACCCAGAAAGCTCCTGAATGATGTGGAAGCCCAAAACTCAAACCAAAATAAAAGTGGGCAGCACCCAGTGCCCTCTTGGGGCACACCTACCCAGGATGACTTCAGGGGCCCGGTAGTGCCTGGTGGAGACAATGGTGCTGTGATGCTCGTGGTCAAACGTGGCACTGCCAAAGTCCACCACTCTGATGGCCGTGCTCTTCACGCTCCGCTCATCCCGCTTCTGCAGGGGGCAGAAAGGGATCCATCACCTGGGAGCTCCAGCCCCTTCCTTACATAGCTGAGGACACCACGGGAGGGGAAAAGCTTTGGCAGCCCCACAGCTCAGCCCCAAACAAGCTCCCACCACCAGGCAGCTACACCTGGGGTCACCATGGCTCACTCAGCACTGGCACATCATGCAAAGCCCTGAAGGACTGCAGGGAGTCCACATCCCCTGGGGCTGTGTCTGACCCCTCTGGCAAGGTCAGGGACACCAAGAATCCAGGAGGAGACCCAAGTCGAGGCAGTGTTACCTTTTCCAGGTTGTAGGAGAGCTCATAATCAGAGTTCACGAAGAGGATGTTCTCCGGTTTGAGGTCAGTGTGGGTGAGTTTATTGTCGTGCAGAACTGAGGGAGCAAAGAGAATCAGGGGTGAGGGCAGAGAAGCAGAGCAAGGCTGCACCCCCCAAAAGCCATCACTGGCTCAGTTTGCTCATACTGGCACCAGCTTAACCCACATTTCAACCTGGATGTGAACAGCCAGGCAAAGCCCAGGCCATGATGCTCCAGTAGAAGCACAAAGATTTATTGTATTGATCACCAGAAGGTTCAGGGGGGTGGATGCTGGAGTGTTCTGAGCTACTGCCAGCCCACAAGCATCAGAAAATGAAGAGGATTCATTCCCCAGAGGAGCAGGAAGGCTCAGACTCAGAACCACAGCAAATACTTGTTGCTCTGGGCCACCAGTTGCAGAAGTGGAACCGACTGAGCTCCCCAGGTCAGGGCAGAGCAGGGGAGAGCAGCAGGGAACACTTACACTTCACAGCCTGGCACACCTGGAAGGCCATGTGCCGTACTTGGTGGATGGGGTAAGGCAGGTAGTTGTTATCCTTCAGGAAATCGAAGGTGCTGAGCCCCAGCAGCTCGAAGGAGATGCACATGTGGCCGTGGTAGTCAAACCAGTCAAACATCCTGACACAGAGACTGACAGAAACATTCCAGTTGGGAACAGCTCTGCAGGCACTGCTCAGCTGGGTCACACCTGCATCAGGCTCCTCCTTTCCCAGCTCAGTCTGTATCCCACAGCAAGCCAAGATGCTTCCAAAACTATCCAGGATCACATTCAACCACACAACACCAAGCACTTCTTCCAGCCCAGCCCTGAAACTGGCCCTTCCTGCTGAACACCAAGAGCACACTCACTTTGTGTTCTCGGGATCCTTCTCGTTGATTTTCTCCAGCACGTTGATTTCCAACCGAGCAGCCTCTTTGTATTTCTCCACGTTTTTAATGATTTTCAGAGCAACACGTGCACCACCCCTGTGGGAGAAACACCAAGCACAAGGTGAGCCCTGAGTGGGTAAGAGGGGCTGTGCCCTGTGAAAGGGACCTTCTGACCAGCCTCCCCAGTCTTGTTCAAGCAGGTTATTATTAAGGGGTGTCCACCAAAGCTGTGCCCTTTCCCTCCCTACAAAACATCCCTGAAGCTTCCCCCAGCACACGGGCAACACAGAGGGTGAGAGCCTGGAGCAGCAGAAGATACTGAAAACCAGGAGACTGATTTTCACCCCCAGGCTCCCACATTATGCCCAAAAGGCTCCGTTGCCAGCTGTGGTCTCTCCTTTTCCCACATACCTCCGGTGATCCATGCACTGCACCACTCTGCCAAACGTGCCTTCCCCCAAGGTGCTGATAATCTCATCTGGGAGGGAGAGAAGGAGAGGGAAGGAGCTGAGAGAGGGAGCAGGACCTGGCTGCAGCAATACACAGGGCAGAGGAGAATGCATTGCAACACCTAACCTGCACACAGCTGGAGAGACCGGAGCAGCGGAAGGCTGACACCGGCTGCACAAGGCAGCTGCCCTAATTCCCTGGCACTTCAGTAACAATACACAATATAAACGTAGCTTTAACAAAAGGGGAAGGAAAAGGAGAGGGTTTCTCTTTAATAAACAATGAAAATAAAATGAAACAGAAAGATAAGACAGATCTGCGACTGCGATGGGAGCTTAACTAGAGAGCTAAATTATGTTACGATTTGGCTGTACATCTTTCTTGTAGCCAGTCGCCGACGCGATAGATCAGATGCCCCTCGTCGTCGTCCTCCACACTCTTGGCCCTTCTGCTGCTCTGTCGACTCCGCTGCTGGCCCAGGCAGACAGGGAATTCATCATTCACCAATCAGATTTTCAAACCAGCGCAGCAGCCAGCGTCACGCATTGGTTGGTTTGGAAATTCACATGGTTGTTTGAGGAGGGGTTGCAGGAGGAGATTCCCAGCCAATTCATACGGCACAGAGGAATATATAACGATAGGGATATTGCAAGGGAACATGTCAAGATACAACACACTAGCTCAGAAAAGAAAAAAACAGTTTGCTTTTCGTTGTAGCAAAAAAAAAAAAAAAAAAAATTAAAAAAAAAAGAAAAAGAAAAAAATAAGAAAAAAATAAGAAAAAAAAGAACCTACAAACAGCCCCAACCCGAACCAGCGTGACAGCAGAGCTGTCAGAGTGAGGGAGCTGAGGGCATGGAAGGGGCCGGCTGCTCTCGCTCCCATGGGGGCTCAGAGAGGAACAGCACCGGCCTTCGGGTCCTGGGGACTGCCTGAGCACGCCGAGGGCCAGAGGCCACGGGGAGGGGCTCCCGGCAGCCCCACGGCTGCCACAGAGCAGGGGCAGCAGGAGGCAGGTGCCAGGAGGTTCTGCACAAGCCCAGGCTGCCCCCACAGGCACCCCCATCCCACTCCAATCACCGCCCACACAGCTTCCCCCAGCCCCGACACTCAGGGAAAGATGAATTCGGAGAATTCAGAAAAGCAGCTCTAGATACAATGATCCATCCAAAACCGAAAGTTTGCAGTGACTGCCTGGGGAAAGACGGACACTTCTTCCTAGACCCTCCCCCAAAGAAGCTGATCCTGGAAGGACTAACTTCCAGGAGAGAAGCAGAACCCAACAGGGAACAGGGACAGCCTGGGATGAGGCAGATGAGAGGTTTATGCCAGAGAAGAGAAATTCCTGCCTCCGGTTCCTCAGCTAAGTGTCCCCATACCTGGGAGCAACCGGCCAGCAGACTTGGGACCCAAATCCAACCCCCAGTCCCCTCCCTGGACACAGAGCCAGAACAGACCAGACAACATGAGAGCTCCACACACAGAGCAGAGAACGTGTCTGGGGTCTAACAGAAGTGGAAGGTGAACAGCAGAACAGACAAGAAGAGAAAGCCAGGGATGCTGCCAGGAAGAGCCTGGGATGGTTCTGCCTCCACCTGAGCTGAGTGGTCCAAAAGCTCTGCTCCTCTGCAAAGCCCCTCGCATGACACCCAACATCAGCTGGGCCCACCCAGGAGGATCCTGCTCTGGAGCAGCTTCTAACCCTCAGAGCCAGGGGCTTCCTGCCACAGCCCGAAACAGGCACCCACAGGGGCAAGTCACCTGTCACAGGCTCTCTGGGACTGGGACCAGCTGAGCGCTGGCTGTTTGAGCTTCACACAAATCCTGCCTGGCTGGGGCTCCTACACAGCGCTCCACGAGCATCACCGAACGGGAGGAGGTGCAGCACCACCCTGGGAACCCGCCAGCCTTGCGGGGCACTCCTGTCCTCCCACCTGAGCGGCCAACACTGAGAGAGGCTCTGAGCCACCCGTGCCCAGCTGGCACAGGGCAGCGCCAGCCACGGCGCACAGGGACGCGCGCAGGAACGCTCTGCACCAAAACTTCTCTACCACACAGTTCAAGCCGAGTCCGAGACAGCGTTAGAAAGTGAGTTTTCTACTTACCCAGCTCAGCACCTGGGAGAGAAAGGTTACAGGGCAGGTGTGGCACAGCGGGATACTCACCGATGAGGAGCGGCTAAAGGACCGGCTGCGGCGCCGCCTCCGCCTGTGCTTACGCCGGCTGCTTTTGCAGCTCCGGTAGCTGCCCTCGCGGTCCCGGGAGCGCCGGTACTCGTAGGAATGTCGGTACTCGGGCTCGTAGTAGGCATCGCCCCGCTCGCGGCTGTAGTCGTTGCGCCGGTAGCTGTCACAGTAACGCCGGTCGTAGGCCCTCCGGTCGGCAGAGTGGTCGTCGTAGCTGGGCAGGGGGATGTGGAGGGGAATGTTGGAATGGACTTGGAGGATCAAGATCACCTCTCACTAGAGCAGATCTCCTTGTTCAGCCTGGACTTGAACACTGACAGGTTTGGGGCATCCACATCCATCACCACCATCACAGGGAAGATTTTCTTCCTAATGTCTAGCCTAAATTCTCTCTCTTGCAATTTGTACCCATCACTCCTTGTCCTATCACTACAGTTACTCATGGAGGATCCCTCTCCACCTTCCTTGTAGGCCCCTCTAAATAGTGGAAGGTGCTGTGACAATCTTCTCTTCTCCAGGCTGGAAAACTCTCCCAGCCCAAATTCTCTCAGCCTGTCTCCATAGAGAAGGTGTTCCATCCCTCTTAACAACTTCCCAGCCTCCTCTGGACCTGTTCCAACAGTTCCATGTCCTTATTACATGGGGAACACCAGCATTTTGCAGTGCTCCAGGTGTCTCACAAAAGCACAGTAGAGGGGGTACACTCAATGCTGGCAGCTCCAGGGGCAGTGGCAGCTGAGGGGTGGAAGCCCAAGGCAAGAAGCCATGAATTGCCAACCCTTTACATAACAAGGGGGACAGGGGCTTGTGTCCCAGCCAGGTGAGGGACACTGAGGGACACTCGGAGCTGAGGACCCCACATCTTCCTGAACTGACACTGTGAAGGGATCACTGGGTCCTTTGCTCAGAACCCTTCCTTGAAGGCACCAGCTAGAGCTGTTACTTTGTTATTGCACCAAGATTAAACTATTTTTAAGGACTGAGACATCTGACACTGCTGTGAGAAACAGGGGTTGAGCCAGTAAGGAAACTGGTCTGACTGGGAGTGTGGAGTGGGTAGGGAGTCAAACAGACTTGGGTCACTGAAGCCACTGCAAAGGGGTCTCAGCCCCAGCTCGGGTGGTGGAGTGGCACTGCCAGAGGGGCTCCTGGGTGCTCAGACAGGGAAGTTTCCCCAAGAGAGGAGTGATGGTGTTTGGTGACAAGCACTGTCCAGGCTGTAACAGCTCAGAGCAGGTCCAGGTCACATGGAACCTGGGTGAGGATGGATGACTAGGCCATGATTAAGGGACTGGAGCATCTCTCTTAATGAGCAGAGACTGTGAGAGATGGGCCTTGTTAGTTTGGAGAAGACTGAGAGGAGTCTTAAATCTCATTACTGCACATTAGTATCTCCAAGGCAGGGTCAGGATGGTGCCAGGCTCTTTTTCAGTGGTGCCCAGCAACAGGATGGGGAGCAATGGCCACAAACTAAAACACACCACATTCTACCTCAACACAAGGAAGAAGTTCTTCCCATGGAGGGTGGCAGAGCACTGGAACAGCTTTCCAGGGCGAGCATGGGGTCACCCTCTCTGGAGACATCCCAAACCCACCTGGCTGACCCCAGAGGTCCCTCCCAACCCAACACCCCAGTGATTCTGTGCAACAGGGCAGGTGTGAGCCCCGCTCACCTCCGGGATCGGACGTGGTAGCTGTCCTCCCGCCGGTGCCGCCGGTCCCGCTCGCTGCTGCTGGACCGGGACCGCGTCCGCCGCCGCTTGTGCTTGCGGCTCCGGTAGCGCTCGTGGTAACTGCCGCGGCTGCTGCGCTCCGACGAGCGGTACCTTCGGGAGTGCGGCATCTGTGGGGACAGCAGGGACCCCGTGAGCCACCCCTGGGGACAGCAGGGACCCTGTGAGCCACCCCTGGGGACAGCAGGGACCCCGTGAGCCACCCCTGGGGACAGCAGGGACCCTGTGAGCCACCCCTGGACACAGCAGGGACCCCGTGAGCCACCCCTGGACACAGCAGGAGCTGCACTAACAGCTGCATGGCACAGGAACCGGGCAGAGCAGGGAGGTCACCAGCAGCATGTGTGAGTGTGCCAGGGAATCTGAGTGAGAGGGGAGGAACCTCTGAGAGATCCCAGAGCCCCACAGGACAGGATGAGACCACCCACTTGCCTCATGGTTGTTTCCCAGGTTCATATCCCTTCTTAACACCCATCTCTGCTGCCCACAGCTCCAGGAACAGCTTTTGCACCTTCCCTCTTTAAGCTGCCCAGGAAGGAGGGAAGCAGCACCAAGGAGAAAGGAGGGAAGGTGAAATGAAACCCTGGATATCACCAGAGTCCCTGTGCACCAGTAATGGATGCCCAGAGAGCAGCTCCTCAAGAGATGCCTCAGGTTTAATGCCAAGTGACGTCTACACTTGGACACAAGGGTGGGGAAGGGTCTGGGGGAGCCACACGAGGAGCAGCTGGGGATATTTGGTCTGTTCAGACAGGACTGAGGGGAGATCTCAGGGGGCTGCAGCTTCCTCTGGAGGGTCAGCTCTGATCTCTGCTCTGTGTGACCAGTGACAGCATCCAAGGGAATGGCTGGAGCTGTGTCAGGGACGTTTATGTTGGGTATGAGGAAAAGGTTCTTCCCCCAGAGGGTGCTGGCACTGCCCAGGTTCCCCAGGGAATGGTCCTGGCCCCAAGGCTGCCAGAGCTCCAGGAACATTTGGACAATGCTCCCAGGGATGCACAGGGTGGGGTTGATGGGATGTCCTGGCAAGGCCAGAAGCAGGACTTGCTGATGCCTGTGGATCCCTTCCAACTCAGGAGATTTGTGACACATGTCCCTCTGTCCACGGGAAACCACCCAGGAGCAAACCTTCCCTTCCCAATGGACATTAACAGAGCCCTGCAGACCCTCAGCTCTGCCCCTTCGGGGGAACATGAGAGGTTGGAGCCAAGGAGACCCCGAGGTGAGACAACACAGTGGGTGCAGCCCCTCACACCCTGCCAGGCTCTCAAACATTCCCCACACGGATTTTGGTTCCAAGCACAAATCATAGAATCATGGAACATTAACTGCTGTGAGAGACCTTAAAGCTCACTCAGCTCTACCCCCTGCCATGTGCACAAACACCTTCCACTAGCCCAGGCTGCTCCAAGACCCGTCCAACGTGGCTTTAAACACCCCACGGAAAGGGCAGCCACAGCTTTTTTAGGCAAACTGTGCCAGGGCCGGAATAGAAGCCCAAACTCCTTTTTCCCAAAGAGCTCCCGCGACAATTTCCCCCATCCAAAATGCCCCCGGCTGCGTCCCCGTCCCCGCCCTGCGCTGACATCACCGGCAGGGCTCGGACAGGCCGAACCGGCCCCGGCCCCGGGGTGATCACGGGCTCGGTACCCCCTGCACGGCGGGGCTTTGCCCTGGGCTCCCCCCGAGCCTCGCCGTTCCAGCCGCGGATTGAAGGGAGCGCGAAGGCGGCGCTGGCGGCCCGCCAAGCCCCGTCCCCGTGGAACGAGCACTGGGGCGTTTCTCAGCGGGGCTGGAACCGGTTTGGGGACGGTGATGGCGGCCGCGCCGGGCGGGGCCTCCGCCGTGCAGGGCCGGAAGCACCGGGACACCGGGAGAGATGGGCCAAAGGCGGGGCGGCCTCGGCGGGAAGGCCCCGACCCTGTCCCCCGGGGCCATCCGGCCCCGCCGCAACACCGAGGCCACCGATTCCCATCGCGGCCCTGCCGGGACCCACAGGCCGAGCCCGCCCCGCGGCGCCCTCACCGGCCGCGACCTACCCACCCCACCCCGCCCCGCGCCGCGCCGCACCGTCCTCGCAGCCAGCCCGGTGCGCTTGTCCCACAGGAAATCCGTGATGGCGGCCGTGGGCCCCCGGGCCCCGCTCCAGCTCCCGCCGCCGCCGCCGCCGCCGATCCGGGTCCTGCCAGCCCGCGGGGCCGCGCACGCACGTACGCGCGCACGTACGCACGCACGTAGGCCCGCGGAGCTGCGTCACACCGGGTGGGGCCGATGGGCGGTGTCAGAACCGAGGGGCGGGGCCGAGAGCGGCTCGTCCCGCCCGGCTCCCTCCTTAAGCCCCGCCCCTTTCCCGGCTCCAGCGGCGCGGGCCGGGCGAGGCCGAGGGGCGGGGCGCGATTCGCCATAGCCCCGCCCACCCCGTCCCCGGAGCCACACCCCGCCCTCCTGACGGCAGCGGGACGGGGCCGAGGGGCGGGGTCGTGTAACGGGCGGGGCCTACGCTGATATCCCCGCCCATCGCCTCCGGGAGCCCCGCCCTGTTCCCGCCCCGTGGCGGGGTTAGACCGGAGGGGCGGGGACCACGGGCAGTAGCTCCGCCCACGATCTCCCCAAGCCACGCCCTTCTGCCGGTGATGGGGCGGGGCGAGGAGCAAGGGGCGGGGTCCCGGCCGGGCAGCCCCGCCCCTCTCTCATTGAAGCCCCGCTCCTCTCCGGTTCCTCCGGCGGTGGCGGGGCCGGACCGGGGGGCGCGGCAGCACCGGGAGGGGCGCGTTCTCCATCCCGAGGCCCCGCCCGCCCTCCCCGCCCCGCTCCGCCCGCCGAGGGGTCCCGCCGCCGCCGTCGCTCCGGTGCCGCCCGGGCCTCGCCGCTCCCTGCGCCGCCGCTCCGGTGCTGCCGGCGCTTCCCGGCTGCCGGCGGCCGCCGCGCCCGCGCCAGAGCGTGCGCAACAGGCGGGCGCCGGCGGAGCTTCGTGAGCGCTCGGTGAGCGAGTGGCCGCGGGCGGCGAGCGAGCGCCCGCCCGCCCGGGGCCGGGCATGTGCGGCGGGGCGACGGGCAGGGCGCCCGGGCAAGGGCGTTTGAAGGAAACGTGAAGCGAGGCGGCGGCGGCGGAATGGAGGCGGCGCCGCGGAGAAGCCCCGAGCCGCGGGAGAAGCCGCCGGTGCTGGACGGGGAGGCAGCGGGGGCGCCCGCGGGGGCGTCGGGCGCGGCCCCGGCCTCGCCGGCGGCGACGGAGCAGATCGTGGCGGAGGGCGAGGCGGCGGCGGCGGGCACGTTCGTGCAGCGGCAGCTCGGGGCGATGCTGCAGCCCGCCGTGAACAAGTTCTCGCTGCGCATGTTCGGCAGCCACCGGGCCGTGGAGATCGAGCGGCAACGGGTGAAGTCGGCGGGAGCCTGGATTATCCATCCCTACAGCGACTTCAGGTGGGACCGGGGCCCCGCGATCCCCGCCCCGGCACCGGCACCGAGCCCCATCCCAGCGCCGGTCCCCGCTCGAGCTCCGCCGCCCGGCCCGGTGCCCGCCGCCGCTGTCCGTGGTTCTGAGCGCGGCCCCACCGCCCGGCACCGTAGGGGCAACAAGTGCCGGTAGCCGGGGCTCGCACCGGCCCGGGGAGGCGGCTGCCGACCGCCGGAGCCCGGGGCCGCGCTGCCCCAGCCCCTTCCCGTCTGGGATTATCCCGCCCGCACGGACAGCTCTGTCCTGCCCCAGCATCCCCGGGCTCTCGGGGCTCCCGGTGCCCGGGGGCAGCCTGGCTCCGCCAAACCGGAGCTCTGCTGACCCGGCCCCGGGCGTGCGGAGGCGGAGGCAGGGGTTGCTGGGCTTTGCCTGCCCTTACAGCTTCCCCCCGCCCTTCTCCATGCTGTTTTTAATTTGATAAGGAGCCTTCATCCCCCTGGGACGCGGCTCCCCGCGGCTGGAGCAGGGCTGGTCACCCAGCGAGGAGCCGGGCCTGGCTCTCGGTGTCACCGGGATCACAGCGGGAGCTCGGGGATGGAAGATGTGGGAGGAACTGGGTGTCACGGGGATGTTGAGTCATATAGGGTGGGCTTTCTCCACGGGGAATGAAGCTGCCAGGCAGTCATCTCCCGCAGCAAGCTGTGACATGGATGATGTCCCCAGCCTGGGAAGCACCCCAGAATGGGGACAGCAACTGGTGTGGGTCCCCAGCACCTGTAGCCATCTCCCCTCACTGCTGGGCCCCAACCACTCACTCTGTCCCTTGCACCACCCCAGCACGACACCCAGGGCTGCCAGCCCTGAGAGTCCTTTTTCCCAGGGAAACCATCCCAAAGTTTGTGAGCCTTGAGCTTGGCAGGAGCAGCTTCTGCAACCAGCACCATGAGGGGAGCTGGCAGGTAGACAGACAGGGGGATTACTCTGGTGTTTATCACATTAGGGGGATACATAAATGCCATGGAGATCAGGGCCCTGAGTGTTCAGTCTGACACGTAGTGAAGGACAAGGCCTGTCCTAAAGAGCTTAAGCCTAAATCTGAAGCGAGAGCTCCAGGCAGGCTTGGGCAGCAACAGGGACAGGCAGCTTTCCTACTCAGTTTCTCAGGGCACAGCATGGAGATGCAGGAGGCAATTCCTCAGCCAGGTCAGGCCCCTTCTGCCTCAGCTGCATTTCACTGTCTGGCCCAGCAAATCCTGGCCACTGGCAGGAAGGTGTTAATTTGGGAGAGGCTCCTGACCCCGGGGTGGGCTCCTGATTATGGGGTCACTCACAGCCCTGGGGTCACTCCTGACCTTGGGGTGGCTCCTTGAGGAGAAGGTGCCTCCCCCCATCCCCCTCAGGCTCTGGTGCTCTCTCTCTGAAGAAGCCTCTCATGGCACCATGACTTCCCTTCCCTCTTCCCATCCCTCTTCCCTTCCCTGCCCAGCCCAGTGTCCCACCATGGGTGTGGGAAATCCCTGCAGGCTCCTGTCACCTGTAAAAGCTGGTTTGGATCCACTGGGCACTAAGAGCTGCCCTGAAATCACCTTTGGAGATTTGAGTCTATGCCCACGACCAGGGCTGGGACTAACAGGGAATGCCTGGGGACACCTGAAGGTGGGAGCTGGATTTGCTTTCCCAAAGGCCCTTGGAGGCTCTGACGGGGGATCCCAGGAGTTACAAACCTGGTGGAGAAAAGCTGATGTGTCTTCGTGAATAATGAAAACATCCCAGTGGCATTTGCATGTGAACAGGGCTGCTGGGTGTCCTGACATAACCAGCTGCTCCCAACATCTCCTGGCTTTCCCTCCAAAGCCTCCAAGCTTGTCCACTCTCAGCAAAAGGTGGATGAGGAGTGCTGCAGGCCCAGGACCGTGCAGCTCCTTCCTCGTGCATGCTGGCAGCTCCTTTAGGGTTGGACATTCCTTCCTTTCCTTCATTCCTTTCCTTCCCCTGGTACTGGCACTGTCTCTCCTTGCTTGGCTGCTGCCTGGCTCACCACGAGAGCCTCCCCGATCCTCCTCAGCTGCCCCAGGAGCTCGGCGCTCCTGGGTTTGCATAACCAGCAAAGCTTATCCCAAATCCTGCTAAGCCAACTCGGGTGGTGGCAGGGAGACAGCGGATGACAGGGAGCCTCAAGGGAACAAAGCCCACATCCTCTCTGAGTTCTCCACGGGCCACATGCCAGCTTTGGGGTGTGCATGCCCTGCAGTAGAAAGAGAGACAGCCAAGCTCCTACAGCCCCCCATTCCCACACAGGGTGACTTTTGCACCCCCAGACCCGGTGCTGAATTGCTCCTCTCCGCACACATCTGCTCACATCTGTCCCAGCCAAGCAGCAGGGTGTTGGTCATGTGTGTGGGCAGGCAGGTGTGTGTGTCTCCTCAGCACCTGACTCTCTGTCAGACCCCAGCTTTGATCCTGGGTTTGCTGTCTAACTGCCTGTGTCCTGCCTCTCCCCACTCCTCCCTGTCCCGCTCTGTCCCCTGCATTTCCACCCTGCAGGTTTTACTGGGACCTCATCATGCTGCTCCTGATGGTGGGCAATTTGATCATCCTGCCCGTGGGCATCACCTTCTTCAAGGATGAGAACACCCCTCCCTGGATCGTTTTCAACGTGCTTTCAGACACTTTCTTCTTGGCTGACCTGGTGCTGAACTTCCGGACAGGCATCGTGGTGGAGGACAACACGGAGATCATCCTTGACCCTCACACCATCAAAATGAAGTACTTGAAGAGCTGGTTCCTGGTCGACTTCGTTTCCTCCATCCCTGTTGACTACATTTTCCTCATTGTTGACCTGGAGACCCAGGTGGATTCTGATGTCTACAAGACAGCCCGGGCCTTGCGCATCGTGCGCTTCACCAAGATCCTCAGCCTGCTGCGCCTGCTGCGTCTCTCGCGCCTCATCCGCTACATCCACCAGTGGGAGGAGGTTAGAACCCCTTGGGGGTCTCCTGGTCAGGGTCCCAGGCCAGGTTGGGGGTCCCCAGCTACAGGGTGCATCTCCAAGGGCTGTTCTAGGAGAAGAGTTTCTCTTCAGCTCCACTCCTTCCTATCCCCCAGATCTTCCACATGACGTATGACCTGGCCAGTGCCGTGGTGAGGATCTTCAACCTCATCGGGATGATGCTGCTGCTGTGCCACTGGGACGGCTGCCTCCAGTTCCTGGTGCCCATGCTGCAGGACTTCCCTGAGGACTGCTGGGTCTCCAAGAACCACATGGTGGTGAGTGGCCAGATAGGGGTGATTCCAGCTGGGATCTGCTGTGGTGGGGAGGGGAGTTGGTCTCCTGTCTCCTACCCCAAGGTTGGAGGTGCTGGGAGATGTGTGTGCTGGTGTCTCTGTGGTCACAGCAGTGAGACAGGGCAGAAGGAATCTCTGCATCACCTTCCCATCTCAGCCCAGCTTGCTGGAGTCAGGGAATCCCTCAGGGAGGGAACAGAACACTGGGGCTCCTGCCTCCTCCCCCAGAGCAGGGCTGATGCCTGCTTGGAGCTCCACACAGCCCCAGTGCCGCTTCCTGGAGAGCTCATCCCTTTGGCCTCCGAGGAACCTTGTTCTTGCTGGGTCTCTGATCTCCACAGCTTAGGGAGGTGGGACTGGGGGGTTCAGCCCCACAGCACCTTCCAACAAACCCCCCCAGCACCACTGTCCCTCATCTGCAGAACGACTCGTGGGGGAAGCAGTACTCGCACGCCCTGTTCAAGGCCATGAGCCACATGCTCTGCATTGGCTACGGGCAGCAGGCCCCCGAGGGCATGACCGACGTGTGGCTCACCATGCTCAGCATGATCGTGGGGGCCACCTGCTACGCCATGTTCATCGGCCACGCCACCGCCCTCATCCAGTCCCTGGACTCGTCCCGGCGCCAGTACCAGGAGAAGGTCAGCGGGGTGAGGGAGGGAGGGCCTGGGTCCCGGGGGGAGAGTCCTGGCAAGAGCAGGTCCAGCTCCAGAACCAGCTCAGCACAGCTGCTGTGCCCTGTTGGTTGCAGAGGTTGGGATCTCTGTCCTTGCCGCTCTTCCTCGGGTTGTTGCAGGTGGAGCTCGGGCTGCCCATTGAGAGATCATATTGGGGTCCATCCTGGGGGTCACTTTTGCACAGTGTGGTCCCATCCTGCCCTCTGCCCTGGGCCCACCTGAGTGCACAGGGGCCCTGTCCTTTGCCCCAGAGGTGGCCTCTGGAGCAGGGGTGTCTGTATCTCCATCACTGAGGAGAAGGGACACATCATCCAGCCATGCAGGTGGTCCCAGCTCAGGCCTGTGTGACTCCCCTTGTCCCCACAGTACAAACAAGTGGAGCAGTACATGTCGTTCCACAAGCTGCCTGGGGACACGCGCCAGCGCATCCACGAGTACTACGAGCACCGCTACCAGGGCAAGATGTTTGACGAGGAGAACATCCTGGGGGAGCTCAGCGAGCCGCTCAAAGAGGTGTGGGCACACCACACTCCAGTGGTGGGGGGACAGAGGCTGGTGCTCACGGGGGCCAGGCTCGGTGACATCCCCACTGACCTGCTCCTCCACCCCCACAGGAAATCATCAACTTCAACTGCCGCAACCTGGTGGCCAACATGCCCCTGTTTGCCAACGCGGACCCCAACTTTGTGACGGCCATGCTGACCAAGCTGCGCTTCGAGGTCTTCCAGCCTGGGGACTTCATCATCCGAGAGGGCACCGTGGGCAAAAAGATGTACTTCATCCAGCACGGGGTGGTCAGCATCCTCACCAAGGGCAACAAGGAGACAAAGCTGTCTGATGGCTCCTACTTTGGAGGTGAGACTGGGCTGGGGGACCTGGTGAACGGAGTAGGGACCAAAAGCTGCCCGGGAGCAGAAGCTGGGGCATCCCTAATGTTTCTGCCTGCCCATGTCCTCTTGCCTGGTGCCAAAGTCTTGGCATCCACTTCAGTTCTGGTTGGCTGGGGCAGAGGGAGCATCCACAGTGCTGGCCAGGGAGGAGGAGAGTTTAGAGCAGAACATCTGAGCCAGTTTATAGGACACAGGGAGGAAAACAGGCCAGGCCATCACAGCAGCCTCACCTGGGAGTGTCTCCATGGCCTGGAGAGGGAGGAAAACGCCGTGCCTGGCCAAGGAGACAGCTGTGGCCTTTGAGCCGTGCTCTGTGCAGGGTGTTGGGTGCTGGGCAGTCCCGTTCCTGCTCTGATCCAGGAGGGGGATAGATGGCTGTGCCACCCTGAGCCCCGTGTCCCTGCAGAGATCTGCCTACTGACACGGGGCAGGCGCACGGCCAGCGTGAGAGCCGACACCTACTGCCGCCTGTACTCCCTGTCGGTGGATAACTTCAACGAGGTGCTGGAGGAGTACCCCATGATGCGCAGGGCCTTCGAGACGGTGGCCATGGACCGGCTGGACCGCATAGGTGAGGAGCGACCTCCTGGGCTCAGCACAACCACCTCTCCAGCCACTCCCAGGGCCCACAGGTCCCCAGACCCGCAGGTGATGGGGTCACAGAGCTGGGGTGAGGCGATCACAGTGCCCCAGCCCCATGGGTACCCAGCAGTGAGGATGATGGGGAGCGTGGGGAAGGAGCCTGCCCTCTCTCTCTCTCCATCCCTCCCTCCCAGCAAGATCCAGGCAGTGCCATAGGAGAGGCTTCCCTGGGAAAATGTCACTGTGCTTGCAGTGTCTGGCAGTGACCTGCTGCTTGTTCTCACTCACCCTTCCTTGCCTGTGGAGGACAAGCAGGACCCCAGCCCCCAGTCCCTTTGGACTCCCCTGTTTTGTCCCTGCTGCTTCCACTGCTCCAATCCGGCCCCTTGCCAGGGTCTTGGAACGCTGGTGAGGTTTTACTGTCCTTTCCCCGCTGCCACCCTGCCCTCCACACTGCCCCCAAGGGACACTCCCAGGGCGGGTGACACTCGTGCCTCCCCTCCAGGGAAGAAGAACTCCATCTTGCTCCGCAAGCGAGCCGAGCACAGCTCGGGTCCCCTGAACAACGAGATGATCCAGCAGATCGTGAAGCACGACCAGGACATGGCCCACAACATCCAGGACCTGCAGCAGATGGCGATGGGCCGGGAGCTGAGCGGGAAGCCGGTGATCTGGGAGCCGCTGGTGCACGCTCCCCTGCAGACGGCCGCCGCCACCACCAACGTGGCCATCGCTCTGACCCACCAGCACAGCCTGCAGGCTCACATCTTCCTGCCGCCCTCCTCCATCTCCAGCCCGCTCTCGCCCGAGGCCACCCTGCTCACCAAGCCGGTGCGCCGCTCCCAGCCCAGCCTGGGGGGCTCCCGGCCCTCCTCCGTGGGCTCCCCCTCCGGGGTGCAGTCCCACCTCCAGACTCCGGCCGCCGGCTCGCCTTCCTCCCCCATGGTCCAGTCCCAGGCGCCGCTGGAGAGCGGGGGCCAGAGACCGAGCCCCGGGGCGCAGCCCCCGCCCCGTGGGGCGCAGAGGGGGGAGATGGCAGCGGGGGCCAAGCAGCCCCCGGCCCCCGGCCCCCAGCCCCAGCTCTCCAGGTCCCGCGGCGCCTCGGTCTCCACCTCGCTGCTGCAGCAAGCGGCGAGCGCCGCGTCCCCCAGCTCCGAGCAGGCGCTGCCGCCGGGGAGAACGCTCCACTACAGCCTGTCCCGAGCCACCGGCTCCCACATCTCCCTCCTGATGCATCCCCAGCAGCTGGTGAAGCACAGGAGCATCCAGGGCCTGCCGGTGGGGCGGCTCACCCAGGATGTCCGCCTCCTCTCTGCCTCCCAGCCCTCCCTCCCCAATAAAGTGGCCCAGCAAGCCGACGGGAGCTCCTTGAAGCAGGGCAGGAAATCTGCAGGGAACCTGGCCCGCAGGTCCTCGCCCTCGGTAGCCGGACTCCTCGCCAAGCCGTGCGCGGGGGTCCCAGGCCAGCCCACACACCCGCAGCAGATGCCTTCAGGATCGCTGGCTCAGCCCGGCCGCTCCTCGGCGGGAGCTCCCGCTCCCCAATCCCCGGGCTCCGCGTCCAGGCAGGCAGCAGGTCCCTCCCGCAAGGGCTCCGTGGCCTTCAGCCCCGAGGTGGAAACGGCGAAGCCCAAACTCCCATCCAACATGTGAGTCCTGGCGGCACCCACACGGGCAGGAGGGACCCGGGCATCCCGGCGGCAGAGGAGGCAGGAGGAGCAGAGCACCAGCCCCGCCGTGTCGGAGGGAAAATGAGGTGAGAGGCAGCACCCGGGGCCATGGAGGGGCTGATTCAGGCACGGGGGCACGGCAGGGATGAGCATGGGGCCAAGGCCAGAGATGACCTAGCTGGATGAGGAGGGGGCTCTGCTGACTGCCCCAAGGGGGTCACCCTGCCCGGGCTCTCGCCTCCCTGCTCATCACCATCTGTGAGTTCTGCCCTCCTCCCGGAGGCATAGGACGGGTCAGAGCCCTTGCCCAAAGTCTGGCCTCTCTGGGGAGCTCAGCTCCCCATAACTGCCCCTTGGGGGCCGGGCCCCCCACGCTCTGTGCCGCGTGTCCCACAGCCTGTCCTCGGGGCCAGGCTGGCGCTGGCAGCTCCTCCAGCTTGTCCTCTGTCACAGCAGGGGCTGCCCCATGGCCACCTCGATCCCCAGACTGCTCTGCCCATGCCTTTGCCTTCAGGGTGAGGAGGGAGAGGCAGCCCCCTGGGTCTGGGAGGAGGCCGGAGCAGGGCAGGCAGAGCATGGGGATCCAGGGTCAGCACTCCTCCTTCCTGGAGTTCCAGGGCCTGGGGGTCCCAGGTAAGGCTCCCCTGGTGTGACGAGTTCCAGGGGGCAATGCTGGGGGCAGAGGGGTCTCTGCTGAGCAGCCCCCCAGTCCCTGTCCCCAGCTCGTGGGACTGTTTTGCCTCAGAGGTGCTGAGTCCCAGTGAGGTTTGGATGTGCTGCTGAGTAGGGCTCTGCCCCACACCCGGGCACTGCCTCCCCCACGTGCCCCCATGGGTGCAGCCGGGGGGATTCTGCTGCCTGCAGCTCCAGGAGGATGCTGAGAGGTTCAGCCCAAGGGGATCCCTCTGTGACTCCGGGAGGATGCTGAGAGGTTCAGCCCAAGGGGACCCCTCTGTGGCTCCGGGAGGATGCTGAGAGGTTCAGCCCAAGGGGATCCCTCTGTGGCTCCAGGAGGATGCTGAGAGGTTCAGCCCAAGGGGATCCCTCTGTGACTCTGGGAGGATGCTGAGAGGTTCAGCCCAAGGGGATCCCTCTGTGACTCCGGGAGGATGCTGAGAGGTTCAGCCCAAGGGGATCCCTCTGTGACTCCGGGAGGATGCTGAGAGGTTCAGCCCAAGGGGACCCCTCTGTGGCTCCCGGAGGATGCTCACAGGGTCACCTGCGGGGACGCCACTGCCTGTGGCTCCCGGAGGATGCTCAGCACGGGCTCTGCTCCCCTGCCCTGCGCTGCAGTCCCGTTTCCAGGTTGCCTGGAGATGTCAGTCACCAGCGCCGCAGGAGCAAAAGGTTGTCACAAGGAGATGCCAATCCCGGGCAGCGCCTGGGTGAGGTGTGGGGCTGTGGGGGTCACCCCCCATGGATCGAGCAGGGCCCCGGGGTCCCCACAGATGTCCCCCTCCCCCCCTAGAGACAGTAGTGTGCAATGTGTGTGCGAGTCGTGGCTCTGCCGAGCAGCCGAGCTCTGCTTACAGTGTCGCTTTGGGCCAACCGTGTTCAGTCCTGGTTAGAGTAGTGTCCCCTCCGACCCCGCCGCGCTGTGCGAGCTGCTTCCCACCCCCGGAGTCAGGAACCATGGCTTGTCTTCGTGCTCTGGGGCTCGGCTGCCGCTGAGCGGGGCCCGCCGGACCCCCCAGCGCAGCGGGCGAGGTTTTGTTCCCCTCGGTATTTACCGAAGTGAGGCGTTCAGTTCTCCACCCTCGTGTTTCGGGGTGTCGGGAGCGCTCCGGAGCGCAGAGCTGCTCTGGGAGCCCGGCCTGCGGGGTGCAGCAGCCCACCAGGAATCCCGGCAGTGCCTGCCAGAGGGGATGTCCTGCACTGCCTTTTTCCCATGGATTTCAACTTCCCTTCCCCGTCCATTCCCACGTCCCGCTCCACCCCCGTGGTCGGTGTGTCCCCCGCAGCCCCTCGGGCAGGGATCTGCAGCGGAGCCGCGTGTCCCACGTCCCCTGAACAGTGTCAGAGTCCACACTGCGTGATGTAGATGTGTTAGCAGCCACCCCAGTGCCCCGCGGAGCGCAGAGGGCCGGGCTCGGACAGCACCGAGCTCCCCGCTGGCCGCGCCTCCGGTGCACCCTCCTCACTCCAGAGCCCCGTGGCGAGAGCCAGAGCCACCCTGTGCTCCTGTCACCGCCACCCCTGCCCTGTGCCGTGGCTCCTCGCCGCCCGGTGCTCGCCCCGGTGGAGGCTGGAGGGGCTGGGGGTGCCGGCCGTGCGCGGGCGCAAGTTTAGCCACCAAAGACCACGATCCTCCACTCTTGCACTCACGGCAGTCGATGTACAGAGCTTGTAGTTTTCATATCGCAGAGAATTTAAGAGCGTTTTTTTATTTTTTGGTCGTTGTACATAATGGATTTAAATAATAAAGAGAGATTCTGAGCTGGTCTGGGGGGAGAACTCCTTCTGCACCTCCTGCGACCCCACAGCACCCCGCCTGGGGATGGGACAGGACAGGGGGATGCTGCAGCACCTCAGCTCCAATCCTGGCCCTCTGCAGAGCCGGGAGCAGCCAGGACACCCTCGGGAACCACCCAGGGGCCTCTCCCAGGCCCCACAGACCAGGGTGGAGCAGCGGGAGCCCAAAGGCAACAGGTGCCCTCCCACCCACCGCAGTCCCCTTCGGCCCCGGGCAGATTAATGTTTAATCTTTGGCTGTTTTCCCCTTCCATCTCCGTTCCCTTTATTGCCGGGGGGAGGGGCAGGTTTGATACCGCCTGATTGCAGAGCAGACTCGAGGCATTAACGCCGATTAAACGAAGGTCACAGAGCGCAAGGTGGGCTGGGGGGCACCCAAGCCACGGCACTGCGGCGTTTGCAGCCCCTGGCGCAGGAACCGGGGCACAGCTCTGGCTGCTGTACCCTCGTCACCTGCCACAGCAGCAGGCAGGGCACAGGGACAGGCCAGACACGGCCACTGGACACAGGCAGGGTGTGGGCAGGACACGGTGGCAGCAGGACGTGGGCAGGACTCAGGACACGGTGGGCAGGTGCTGGCGGCCACCCCGCTCTGCCCCGCGTTGCCCACAGGACGCTGCTGCAGGAATTAGGCTCTGTGACACACAAAGAGCTCAGTGCTGATTAGCGGTTTCTCTCTAATTTGATTATTTCAGATTACACCGCAGCCAGCCTGATTAAGGGGGCACGGGGCTGCTCTGCGGGGCGGCCGGGAGCAAAAAGAACATTTTTTTGGGAATGAATTCCAGCATATGTCCCATTCCAATACTCTTCAATCCAGTTTGTGTCCATCTCCAGGGCTGGCGGCTCGAGCGGCCGAGGCAGCGGGGCAGGGACCGGCTGGCCCCCACCGCGTTCCGGGGCACGGCAGAGCCCCGCTGCCCTCCCGGAGCTCCGGGCAAAGCCCCGGGATACGAGGGCCCCGCAGAGCCCCGGAGGAGCGGGCAGCCCGTCCCCGCTTCCCTCTCCCCAAGGACACCCGTCCTGCAACCGGAGGCTCTGCCCCGCGTCCCCACGTCCCCGGGGGCGGCGGGAGGGGGATTAGAGGGCACCAGAGAGATTAATTAACCCGGGTGAGCCGGGATTAGGGGATTCGGGGCCGGCGCCAATCTGCGGGGCGGGGACCCAGGCAGGAGCTGCGGGCGACAGGGAAGGTGTCACCGCGAGTGCCCACCCAGAGCGTCCTGGGCCCAGGTCACCCCTGCGCCATCCCCTCGAGGCTCCACGGGCAGCTGGACCCCCCGGCACCCGCAGTTTCTCCCACGCACACAGGTGTGTGGTGCACCCCACGCCTGTACTGCACCCACAGGTGAGCCACGCCTGCACCACACCCCACACCCGCTCTGTACCCCAGAATTGCGCTGCACCCCATACCTGAACAGCAGGGCAGATGGGTGGCGCCCCACACCTCTACGCACCCCCCCAGCCGCACTGCACACCACATCTGTACTGCACCCCACATCTGTATTGCACCCCACACCTGTGCTGCACCCCATACCTGTGCTGAACCTCACATCTGTGCTGCACCCACACCTGTGCTGCACCCCACATCTGTACTGCACCCCACACCTGTGCTGCACCCCATACCTGTGCTGCACCCCATACCTGTGCTGAACCTCACATCTGTACTGCACCCCACATCTGTACTGCACCCACATCTGTGCTGCACCCACATCTGTGCTGAACCTCACATCTGTGCTGCACCCCACATCTGTACTGCACCCACATCTGTGCTGCATCCACACCTGTGCTGCACCCACACCTGTGCTGCACCCCATACCTGTGCTGCACCCCACATCTGTGCTGCACCCACACCTGTGCTGCACCCCACATCTGTACTGCACCCCATACCTGTGCGGCACCCCACATCTGTACTGCACCCATCTGTGCTGCACCCCACATCTGTACTGCACCCACACCTGTGCTGCACCCCACATCTGTGCTGCACCCCATACCTGTGCGGCACCCACATCTGTACTGCACCCCACATCTGTGCTGCACCCCATACCTGTGCTGAACCCCTTACCTGTGCTGCACCCCTTACCTCCATGCACCCCCCACCTGTGCTGCACCCCCCACCTGTGCTGCACCCCACACCTGTGCGGCACCCGCAGCCGCATGGTATCCCACACCTGCATGGAGACCCACACCTGCAGAGCGCCCCAAACCCGCCCCACAACCCCACCCATGGCACCCCACACCCCCATTTCTCCCCATTTCCAGCGCACCCCATTCCCCTCCTGGTTACCGGACACGCCCCGCCCCTCATCCCGCCCAAGCCCCGCCCCTCATCCCGCCCAAGCCACGCCCCTCATCCCGCCCAAGCCACGCCCCTCATCCCGCCCAAGCCCCGCCCCTCAGACTGGCCACGCCCCCCGCGCCAGGGCGGGACCTCGCTCCATTCTCCCGCTCCACCAATCACCCGCCTCCGTCCCGCCCACGCCGCGCTTCTATTGGCTGAGCCGCCTTGGGCTCATCCTCGCGCGATGAAACGGACCAATGGGCGCTGCTCCAGCCCCGGCCCGCTGGCGCTACCCCGGCCGCGGGGCACGCCGGGAGTTGTTGTACAGCGGCGGCGCTGGCAGCGGCCGTGCCCGCGCTCGGGACTGCGTGTCCCGGTGTGCCCCGGTGTGTCCCGGTGTGCCCCGGTGTGTCCCGGTGTGCCCCGGCGTGCCCCGGTGTGTCCCGGTGTGCCCCGGCGTGCCCGGCTCAGGGGCGGGGCAGGGGCGGGGCCGTGGAGGCCGCGGGCGGCAGCGGCGGGATCGTGAACCGGCACCATGAGCAGCGGTGACGGGTCCGGGGCGCGGGCAGCGGCCGAGCGAGAGGAGTTCGCCGCCTTCTTCCCGCAGATCGTCCGTGACCTGACGGAGGACGGGCTGGGGCACCCGGAGGTGGGAGACGCCGTGGCTCGGCTGAAGCAGGTGAGTACGGACAGGGGGCGGGGGGACCGGGGCGGGGGGCTGCGGGCCGGGGCTGAGGGGTGGGAAGGGAAGGGCCGGGGGGCTGAAGGGTGGGAAGGGTCGGGGCTGAGGGGTGGGAAGGGCCCGAGGGCTGAGGGGTGGAAAGGCCGGGGGGCTGAGGGGTGGGAAGGGAAGGGGCTGAGGGGTGAGAAGGGCCGGGGGGCTGAGGGGTGGGAAGGGAAGGGGCTGAGGGGTGGAAAGGGAAGGGGCTGAGGGATGAGAAGGGAAGGGGCTGAGGGGTGGGAAGGGCCGGGGAGATGAGGGGTGGAAAGGGAAGGGGGCTGAGGGGTGGAAAGGGAAGGGGGCTGAGGGGTGGAAAGGGAAGGGGCTGAGGGGTGAGAAGGGAAGGGGGCTGAGGGGTGGAAAGGGCCGGGGCTGAGGGGTGGGAAGGGAAGGGGCTGAAGGGTGGGAAGGGAAGGGGCTGAGGGGTGGGAAGGGAAGGGGCTGAGGGGTGAGAAGGGAAGGGGCTGAGGGGTGGAAAGGAAAGGGGCTGAGGGGTGGGAAGGCCGGGGCTGAGGGGTGGAAAGGGAAGGGGGACTGAGGGGTGGGAAGGGAAGGGGCTGAGGGGTGGAAAGGGAAGGGGCTGAGGGGTGGAAAGGGAAGGGGCTGAGGGGTGGAAAGGGAAGGGGGCTGAGGGGTGGAAAGGGAAGGGGGCTGAGGGGTGGAAAGGGCTCGAGGGCTGAGGGGTGGAAAGGGAAGGGGGCTGAGGGGTGGAAAGGGAAGGGGCTGAGGGGTGGAAAGGGAAGGGGGCTGAGGGGTAGAAAGGCCCGGGAGCTGCGGCCCAGGGCTGCTCACCTCGCTCTGCTCTCGCAGGTGCTGGAGTACAACGCACCGGGAGGGAAGTGCAACCGGGGGCTGACGGTGGTGGCCGCGTTCCGGCGGCTGGTGGGCCCCGCACAGCTGGACCCGGAGAGCCTCCGCTGCGCCCTGGCCGTGGGCTGGTGCATCGAGCTGGTGAGAAACCGGACCCTGGGGATGGGACCCCCGGGGGATCCCCCATCCCTAATTCAGCCTCTCGCAGTTCCAAGCCTTTTTCCTGGTGGCTGACGACATCATGGACGCGTCCCTGACCCGCCGGGGGCAGCTTTGCTGGTACAAGAAGGTGAGAGCATTCAGGAAGCCCCTGTTCACCTGGGGTGCCCCCCGGGAGTCAGGAGGCTTTGTGACACCTCCCTGCCTTCCTGGTGCAGGAGGGGATCGGGCTGGATGCCATCAATGATGCTTTTCTCCTGGAGTCCTCGGTGTACCAGCTGCTGAAGAGGTACTGTGGGCAGCAGCCCTACTACCTGCACCTGCTGGAGCTCTTCCTGCAGGTGAGCCCGTCTCCCCAAACCCTTCCCGATTTCCTGTGGTCTGGGCTCTTTCTGATGTTTGACAGCACGTGGATCTCAGAGTGTTCCTTGAATTCCTGGGCATCCTGATGGACATGCCCTTCCTGTGGACTCAGAGTGGAGGTGAAACAGGGCTTGGGAGCTGCTCTGTGGTGTTGGGACTTCCCTGGAGGACTGTGTGAATAAATCATGGAATCACAGACTGGTTTGGGTTGGAAGGGACCTTAAAGATCATCTTGTTCTACCCTCCCTGCCGTGGGCAGGGACACCTTCCACTATCCCAGATTGTTCCAAGCCCTGTCCAAACTGACCTTGGACAATTCCAGGAATGCAGGGCAGCCACAGCTTCTCTGGGCACCCTGTGCCAGGGCCTCCCCACCCTCACAGGGAACAATTTCCTTCTCATATCTCATCTAAATCTCTCCTCTTCCAGTGTGAAACCATCACCCTTTTTCTTGTTACTTCTGCCCATGCAAAACATCGTCCTCCCTCTTGTTTATAAGCCCTTTAAGTGCTGCAATGAGGCCACAGTCCTTTCTTTCCTCTCCAGACAGGCTACCAGACCGAGCTGGGGCAGACGCTGGACCTCATCACTGCTCCCATTTCCCAGGTGGATCTGAGCCGGTTCAGCGAGCAGCGGTACGGAGGGAAGGGGCAGAGCTCGGTCCCTGGGGCTGCTTTTTGGGGAGCTGCTGCTGCTCCCTTCTGTCCCTGACCTGCAGAGGGTGGGAGAGCTCAAACCCGGTTCCTCTGGCGCAGGTACAAGGCGATTGTGAAGTACAAGACAGCGTTTTACTCCTTCTACCTGCCCGTGGCCGCAGCCATGTACATGGTGAGTCTGGTGGGAACAGCTCAGGAGGAGCCTCACCCTCGTGTGAGGCTGTCCAGGTCCTGGAAAAATCTATCTTGATTATTTTTCCCCTCCCCTCAGGCGGGTATTAACGATAAGAAGGAGCACGAGAACGCCAAAGCCATCATGCTGGAGATGGGAGAGTTCTTTCAGATCCAGGTAGGAGGTGGCTCTGCTCCCTTGGTGCTTGTCAGGGGCTGGCTGTGGCACTCAGGTGTTCCCATTGTCACACAGGACGATTACCTGGACTGCTATGGGGACCCAGCAGTGACAGGGAAGGTTGGCACTGACATCCAGGACAACAAGTGCAGCTGGCTGGTGGTGGAGTGTCTGCGCCGGGTCACACCAGAGCAGAGGCGGATCCTGGAGGTAAAGGCTGGGATCACACAGCTGGGAGAGGGAATGGAGAGGCAGAATGTACACCTGGAGAGGCAGAATGTACACCTGGAGAGCCAGAATGTACACCTGGAGAGCCAGAATGAACACCTGCAGTGCTACAATGTAGACCTGGAGAGCCAGAATGTACACCTGTAGTGCCAGAATGTACACCTGGAGAGCCAGAATGTACACCTGTAGTGCTACAATGTACACCTGCAGTGCCACAATGCACACCTGCAGTGCCAGAATGTACACCTGGAGAGCCAGAATGTACACCTGGAGAGGCAGAATGTACACCTGTAGTGCCAGAATGTACACCTGGAGAGGCAGAATGTGCACCTGGAGAGGCAGAATGTACACCTGTAGTGCCAGAATGCACACCTGCAGTGCTACAATGTACACCTGGAGAGCCACAATGTACACCTGTAGTGCCAGAATGCACAACTGCATTGCCAGAATGTGCACCTGGAGAGCCAGAATGTACACCTGGAGAGGCAGAATGCACACCTGCAGTGCCACAATGCACACCTGCAGTGCCACAATGCACACCTGCAGTGCCACAATGTACACCTGGAGAGCCACAATGTACCCCATGTGTAGTGCCAGAATGTACACCTGGAGAGCCAGAATGCCCATGTGTAGTGCCACAATGCACACCTGTAGTGCCACAATGCACACCTGCAGTGCTACAATGCACACCTGGAGAGGCAGAATGCACACCTGCAATGCCAGAATGTACACCTGGAGAGCCACAATGCACACCTGCAGTGCCACAATGCACACCTGGAGAGCCACAATGTGCACCTGTAGTGCCACAATGCACACCTGCAGTGCCAGAATGTACACCTGTAGTGCCACAATGCACACCTGTAGTGCCACAATGCACACCTGCAGTGCCACAATGCACACCTGTAGTGCCACATTGCACACCTGTAGTGCCACAATGCACACCTGCAGTGTACAGTGCACACCTGCAGTGCCACAATGCACACCTGTAGTGCCACAATGCACACCTGCAGTGTACAGTGTTCAGTCCCAGGCTGTTCCCTGGCTGGGAGGAGGGGGCTCAGCACTACGGGAGGGCAGCACAAGAACAAAGCTCCTGAGCAAAGCTCGTGCCCCATCCTGACGGAGCAGCAGCGCCGTGAGCTGCGCTGGGACCTGACACTCCCGGGTTTTCTCAGGAGAACTACGGCCAGAAGGAGCCCGAGAAGGTGGCGAAGGTGAAGGAGCTCTACAATGCTCTGGGCATGCAGGCGGCTTTCCGGGAGTACGAGGAGAGCAGCTACCGGCGGCTGCAGGAGCTGATCGGGAAGCACGCCCAGCACCTGCCCCAGGACATCTTCCTGGACCTCGCACAGAAGATCTACAAGCGGCAGAAGTGATGGAGGAGCCTGGGCTCAGTCATTTACTGCCTGTGGCCGCTCCCCGCTCTGGGAGGGGCCGCGGGCGGGTTGTAGAAGGTGCGCTGGGACGGTCGGGGGGCTTCAGCGCTCTCCCCCTCGGCCGTGTGTCAATAAATATAAGTTATTGTAGCTGCGTGGTGCCCGGTGTTTGGGGACAGGGCTGGATGGCGGGGAGGGGGATGCCGGTGCTCCCGGGGGTTGGGGGGATGCCCGGAGCACCGCCCCCGCCGGCGGGGCGGGACCGGGCGGCTCCCGGCGGGCGGCGGCGGGGCCGCGGCTCCTCCTTCCCTCCCGCCCGCCCGCAGCCGCATTCGCCGCCGCAGCGCCGAGGTGAGCGGGGGACGGGGAAGGGGATGGAGCCGGGCGGGGGCTGGAGGGGGATGGGGAGGGCCGCGCCCAGCAGGGCCGCTTGTGCTGCCTGGCCGCCGCTCCTCGCCCTGAGGCCGAGGGATGCTCGGGGCCGAGGGATGCTCGGAACCGCCCGATGCTCGGAGCCGCCCGATGCTCGGAGCCGCCCTCCCGCGCTCTCCGCTGCTCGTTCCGTGCCCGCAGCCTCCAGCAGGTGCCTGGGGCCGGGGCTCTCCCCCGGAAAGGCAGGGCCCGGTGGTGCGGTGCCGGTTCTGCGGCGGTTCCCGGGACCGGGGGCTTCCGGCCAAACCCCGGTCCCTGAACACCCGCGGTGCCACCGCCCCTAGCCAGGACAGTACCCGCCCCCCCCCTCCTCGACGAGGCTCCAAGGGCGTTTTCTCCTTGACGGCATCCCCGAGATGCTCCTGACCCTCCGGAGGGAATCCAGCCCCGGAGCAGCCGAGCTCCCTGGGATCATTCACAGGCCATGCTCCGGGGACCAGCGGCTGGCTGCGGTCCCTGCCCGGCCGCAGAGCCCCAAGCCCGGCAGGAAGCCGTGGGGCAGCCCCTCTCTCAGGGTGCATCCCCATCTCTGACCCCCAGAGCCTTGTGCGGGGCCCTGCCGCAAGGTCACTGCCATCCCCCTTCCCCCGGCTGTGCCTCTCTCCGGGTTTGTCCCCTGTGCTCTTCCCTGACCAGGAGGGTGTTTGGTGCTTACAGGGAGCTGGATGGTCTGAAGAGAGAAGCTGCCGACCTTTCCTGGGAGCCCCGGCACTTCCAGTGAGGCAGCAGCATGCTGGCTCCAAAGAAAGGCCTCCTGTGCAACCTCAACCACATCCACCTGCAGCACATCTCCCTGGGGCTGCACCTCTCCCGGCACCCCGAGCTCCAGGACACCGATGGTTCCACCACCAGGGCAGACCAGACTGGCTGCATCCACTGCCCGGAGAACCGGGAGCCGGTGGATGCCAATTCCAACAGCCCCTCGGTGAAATGCCGATGTTGTGAATCCCACGATCCAGAACCGGAGACCCTCGGGATCCAGAACCAGGCAGTGCAAGAGGATTTCCCCTGCCTGCACAGCGGAGACGAGGAGGAGGCAGCTTCCCCTTGTGATCCCCCTTGTGATCTGGCTTCTTCTTCCTCCTCCTCCTCCTCCTCCTCTGTCAGTAGCTGCTCGGATTTCAGCTTGGATGACTCCCCTGTCTCGGTGTACTGCAAGGGGTTTGCCAGAGAAGAGTCCCAATCCCCTGACAAGCAGCTGAACGTCATTCCCACAGAAAACGCCCGGGATGGAGAGGCTCTGGCTGCCCAGGACAGGACGTGCGATGGGAGAGATGCCAACCACAACTCGCCCGTGCTCCGGAGAGCCACCGCCGTGGCCAGCAAGAGCCCAGACAGCCTCTGCAGCAACAACTCGCTCGACTCGCAGTGCGATGAGCTCTCGCCCAGCACAGCAGCACAGGATTCCTGCGCTGACCTAGACCCCAACTGCAACCCCCTCCCCGAGCCCGACGCTGCGCCTCCAGCACCGCCGCCCGTGCCGGAGCGGCGGGACCCCGGCATCCCGAGCAGCGCTCCGGAGCCGCGGCCGCGGCCCAGCGGGCTCCCCCCGCCCGTGCCCCCTCGTCCCCGGCGGCGGCTGCAGGTCCTGAACGCGCACAGAGCGGAGCAGCAGCTCGGGCCGGTGCGGCCGGCGGAGCCCAAGGCCGGCCCAGGTGAGCCCTGCAGAGACACGAAGACCATCACCTCCTTCCACGAGCTGGCCCAGAGGAGGAAGAGGAACGCGGCTGCGCCCACGCTCGCCCAGGCCAGGGTTGACCGCAGCGACTGGCTGATCGTGTTCTCGCCTGACACGGAGCTGCCCCCCGGCAGCGAGCTCCTCTCCGGGCCCGCGGGCCAGGAGCCAGCGCAGCCCCAGCCGCAGCCCCAGCAGGACGGGCCAGCCCGGCCTCCCGGCTCCAGGCAGAGAGAGGTGACGACGTTCAAGGAGCTGCGGTCCCGCAGTGCCGCCAGGCAGCCCAAGGGCCAGCGGGCAGAGCCGGCCCAGCACCCCCCTGTGCCCCCGGGGATGGGGACGGGCTGGGGACCCCCCGCGCCCCTGGGGACACAGGTGCTGGCACCCAGTGACGGCCACCAGCTGAGAAGGAGACCCCGGCCGAGCCTGCAGCCCATCGCGGAGGGGCAGCCGAGGGATGTGGAGAAGGGGGTGCTGCCCCCAGGGGAAAAGGGGCTGGGAACTGCCCCGGTCCGGAGGCTCGGGGGTCCCGGCGGGGACCCCGCGGTGCCACGGGCGGCCCAGAGAGGAGACGAGACCTGCACGGGGGGTGAGTCCGGGTCCCTCCGGGGTGGGTCGGGGGGTTCTGCCTGGGGGGGCTTCGGGGCCGGCTGCGAGTCCGAGGGCGGTGGGAGCGGTCCCGGGGCACGGCGAGGCTCACCGCGTCCGGGAGGTGCCGGGGCTGTCCCGCTCCGCCCCGCGGCTCCCAGGGCGCTTCCTCCGCCTCGGGCCCGGCCCCGCCGCCCGGCCTAACCCCTCCATGAGCCGGAGCGAGCCGGGCCCCGCCGCCGGTCCCGCTCCTCCCCCGGCCCCGGGCAGCGCTCCGGCCGCCGGCCCGCCTGACCCCGCTGCCCCGCTCTCTCCAGCCAGGCCCGAGCCGCTCGCCCCTGGAGCCGCCGCTGGAGCCGCCGCTGGAGCCGCCCGGCCCGGCGGGGGGAGAGCGGAAGGGGCCCATGGAGAACAAACGAAAGGTTGGGGCAGATCCTCCCCGGAGCCTCCGCGGGGCGGGGGGCGAGGGAGTGGGACAGAGAGGAGGAGGAGGAGGAGGATGGGGGAACGGGACCCCCGCGGTCGGGAGGGTACGAGGGGCACCCGCAGCTCTGGGCTGGGGCAGGGGAAGGGCACGGAGGGACACTGAAGGCAGGGACGGGCAGCGCTGCCCCCGGCAGGTGCTCCGGTGGAGAACACGGGTGCAGCTGCCCCCGCAGCCCCCCGAGGGTCCCCGCCTGCGGCTCCGGCCCGGCTCGGTGCCCGTGGGCGCTGCAGGCTCCGCTGCTGGTGTCCGGCGGGTCCCTCCGCTCTGACCCTTCTCTCCTCTCCCTCCGTCCCCAGCGCTGCTGGTCGCCGTCAGCTCCGCCGTGGACAAGGTCATCGCGCACTTCAGCACCGCACGGAACCTGGTGCAGAAGGTGAGAGCTGGGCTGGGCCGGGCAGGAGGCGCTTTGGGAGTCCCAGGGCTGGGATTCACCCAGCCCTGTCAGGTGCTGCCCTGATCCCTCCCCTCTCCTTGTGCCTCCCCCAGGCCCAGCTGGGGGACAGCCGGCTCAACCCCGACGTGGGGTACCTGCTGCTGCACACGCTCTGCCCCGCGCTCTACGCCTTGGTGGAGGACGGGCTGAAGCCGTTCCAGAAGGATGTCATCACAGGCCAGCGGAAAAACTCCCCCTGGAGCGTGGTGGAAGCCTCTGTGAAGACAGGTGAGGGTGAGGTTGGGGGCATCTCCAGACGCCTGGAATCCTGCTGGGGGATGTGGCTGGGCAGTGAATGTCTGTGCACCCCACAGGCCCCAACACCCGCTCCCTGCACTCCCTGTGCTGGCACGTGGCCGGGCTGGCCCCCCTGAGCAGCACCAGGCAGAAGTTCCACGCCTTTATCCTCGGCCTTCTCAAGTGAGTGTTGGCCCCTCTGGCCCCCATGGCAGGCTGGAACTGCCCCAGGGGCTCTAATTTGGGTTCCCTCTGTCTCATTTAGCATTAAACAGCTGGAGTTGTGGATATCTCACCTGCAGAAGAGCCCAGGTAAGGACACGGGGCCTGGGAGCTCCCTCCCCAAGCCCCCTCATCCCTGCCAGGTTGATAATCCCACTCTGGGGTTGGGATACATCCATGCTTGGCTGAAGTTTCCACAGTGGATCAGGGCATTATTTTCTATGGTGCACCTTCAGCACAGAGGGTGCTCTGCCTGATGGGGACAGCATGGCTGGCTCTCGGTGGGGATGTGACAAAGCCTCCTCCAGCTGCCTCACCTGTCCCTGTCCCCGCAGGTGTGATCTCCGTGCTTTACTCACCCACGGCCTTCTTTGCCCTGAGCCAAGGCCCTCTTCCCCACCTCGCTGACGAACTGCTGCTGCTCATCCAGCCCCTCTCGGTGCTGACTTTCCACCTGGACTTGCTCTTTGAACACCATCACCTCTCCGTGGATGTCCGGCCCTTGTCCCGCCGCTTGGAGTCACCGCTGTCTCCCGGCCGTGGCCCCGTCCCGGTGCGGGGGGCTGCGTCTCTGGGGGTCCTCAGCGGTGCTGCCGGGGACAGCCTGGAGGATGAGACCCCTCCCGATGCTCTGGGCAGGGTGGGGGGCGCAGGGGGCAGCACAAGGGCCCGGTCCCAAGCCACCATGGGTGGGCTGGTCCCTACCCCGCCGGTGGGGGCTGCCCTGCACCAAACCTTCCAGCACGTTCTGCGCTGGGGCGACCGGCTCAGCCGCACCTTGCTGGGCTCTGACACCTCCCCGCAGAGCCACGGGCCTGAGGAGGGCACTGGGGGCACTGGGGCTGGCCTCGGTGGCTGGTGGGGCCAGCTGAGCCAGAGCTCCAGGATTTACACTGCTCCTAGCAAGGAAAAGTTGCCCTTGGTCTGGTGGACGAAGCTGCGGGCGGCTGCGGGGGATCCCAGCCCGGGCCAGGCCGTGCAATCCCAAACTTCCATGAGCGAGCCCAGGGCCACAGAGCTGCAGCTCCTTCAGACCAAAGCTGACCCCGAATGCTCCGGCCCAAAGCCCAGCAGCAGCACTGACACCTCAGGGACCTCTTCCCCTGAAGACCTGTTCTTACCCACTGGAACTGCAGCACTCACCAAGCTGGATGATCCCAGTGCTGGAAAGAATCTCCTGGCTGCTTCCCCAGAGCCTCCTGCCAACAGGAACCAGGCAGCAGCTTCTGGCCCAGAGATGGGTAATGCTCCCAGTCCTGACAAGGGCAGCTGGCTGGGCCGGCTCTTTGGAGCCACCAGCCCCTCGTCCAGGAGCTTCCCTCCCAGCCCTGACGCCGTCTTGGCCAGGTCCAGGTAAGTCCCAGCTTGGGCAGGCCGAGGTGGGAAGGGTTTTTGTGCCTGGCTCAGCACGGTGGCCTCGTGGGGGTCTCGTAGTGCCCCTGGCCCAGGGTCAGTGCCCCGGGATTCGTGCGTTGTCCCGAGTGCATCCCGTTCCTCAGTCCTGTGGAGCAGCGTGGGGAGGCTCCGTGCTGCTCGATGGCTCCTTGTCAGCTCCCAGCTCCCCAGAACAGCCTGGGATAAACAGCAGGAAGAGCTCCCAGGCGAGCTGGTGGCTGTCTTTGCTGTGTGGCAGGAGACCGTCCCGCTGGCTGTCCCCCAGCCCGCGTGTCCTGGCCGGGGTGGTGAAGGGCCTGGCGTCCGACAGGAGCCGCGCTCCGGAGCAGCCGGACAGGAGCAGCCCCGGCCTGGCCCAGACCCACAGGTGAGGGAGGGCAGGGGAGCAGCAGGGATGGGAGGACAGAGAAGCCAGCAGGTGAAGGAGGACACAGGAGCAGGGATGGGAGGACAGAGGAGCTGGCAGGTGAAGGAGGGTAGAGGAGCAGCAGGGATGGGAGGACAGAGGAACCAGCAGGGATGGGAGGGTTCAGGAGGCAGCAGGGATGGGAGGACACAGGAGCAGCAGGGATGGGAGGACAGAGGAGGCAGCAGGTGAAGGAGGGCAGATGAGCAGCAGGGATGGGAGGACACAGGAGCAGCAGGGATGGGAGGACAGAGGAACCAGCAGGGATGGGAGGACAGGGGAGCAGCAGGGATGGGAGGACAGGGGAGCAGCAGGGATGGGAGGGTTCAGGAGGCAGCAGGTGAAGGAGGACACAGGAGCAGCAGGGATGAGAGGGCAGAGGAGCAGCAGGTGAAGGAGGACAGAGGAGGCAGCAGGTGAAGGAGGGCTCAGGAGCAGCAGGGATGGGAGGACAGGGGAGCAGCAGGTGAAGGAGGGCACAGGAGCAGCAGGGATGGGAGGACAGAGGAACCAGCAGGGATGGGAGGGCAGGGGAGCAGCAGGGATGGGAGGACAGGGGAGCAGCAGGGATGGGAGGGCAGGGGAGCAGCAGGGATGGGAGGACAGAGGAGGCAGCAGGGATGGGAGGACAGGGGAGCCAGCAGGTGAAGGAGGGCTCAGGAGCAGCAGGGATGGGAGCTGCTGCTGCTGCTGGGCTTTTCTGCCTGGGGGAGAACCGGGGTTGCTCTCAGACACGGCCTGGGGGTTGTTGTGCACATCTCTCCCAGCGCTGCCCACTTGAGCCACATCTCCCCTTGCTCTGCTGGGCTTTGGGGGAACCTGAGCCTCTGCCTACTTGGGATCAGCTGTTTTTCCCCAGGCGTTTTGGGGATAATTTTTTGCATTTTTTTGCTTTCTGGATTCATGGCAGCCTGCTTGGGGCAAGGCAGCTGTGACCCAGCTGTGGCCAAGTGAGCAGGGTGGGCTCATCCCAAACGGTGTTTGGCTGCTTCCCTCTTCCTCATCCTCACTGGCCCTGACCCCGGTATCCCCACACCCTCTGATGTCCCCACGCCTGTCCCGGGGGCAGGACGGCTCTGTCAGTGGCTCCTGGTACAGATCCCACCTGTGCCTGAGGAAATCCCTGGTTCTGCCCAATTCCCTCCCCCCCTGGGAGCCTCTGGGGGTGCTGGGGGTCCCCGGGGAGGCGACTCTGCCATGGGATTTGTGGTGCAGGGCGGTTCGGGCGCTGTGTGACCACACGGGCACCGCCGAGGGGCACCTGAGCTTCCAGAAAGGAGACATCCTGGAGCTGCTCTCCACCGTGGATGAAGACTGGATCCGCTGCTGCCATGGAAACAGCACCGGGCTCGTTCCTGTTGGTTACACATCCCTGATTTTGTGAGGAGGTGGAAGGGAGCTGAGGAAGCAGCTGAGCTTTGCCGGGATGGGTGCCAGCTCTGGGAGGGGATGTCTCCTGCCAGACCTCCGGGGCTGGCAGCTCCCAGGGGACCCTGCCCTGTGCCTGTCACTGCTGCATGACGCCACCGTGTCCTCCTCCTCCTCTTCCTCCTCCTCCTCCTCGCGGGGAGGTTCCTCAGCTGCTGCCCACCCCCGTGCAGGGCAGGGATGAGTCGTGTCCCTGTGTCTGTCCCTTCCCTGCCCCGTGTCACCGTGTCCTGCCACCGCTGCCACCTCCCCGAGCCCTGCTCAGCACTCTGTACGTGGTGGAACCACGGGAATGAGCTTGTTCCACGGGGAAAAAAAAACTGGAAATAAAGATTGTGACTCACCTGTGTGGATGGGCACTGATGGGGATGGGATGGGATCCATGGGGTGGGATGGGATCCATGGGATGGGATCCATGGGATGGGATGGGATGGGATGGGATGGGATGGGATCCATGGGATGGGATGGGATGGGATGGGATGGGATGGGATGGGATGGGATGGGATCCATGGGATGGGATCCATGGGATGGGATCCATGGGATGGGGATGGGATCCATGGGATGGGATGGGATCGATGGGATCCATGGGATGGGATCCATGGGATGGGGATGGGATCCATGGGATGGGATCCATGGGATGGGATGGGATGGGATCCATGGGATGGGATCCATGGGATGGGATCCATGGGATGGGATCCATGGGATGGGATGGGATGGGATCCATGGGATGGGATGGGATGGGATGGGATGGGATGGGATGGGATGGGATGGGATGGGATCCATGGGATGGGATGGGATGGGATCCATGGGATGGGATCCATGGGATGGGATCCATGGGATGGGATGGGATCCATGGGATGGGATGGGATCCATGGGATGGGATGGGATGGGATGGGATGGGATGGGATCCATGGGATGGGATGGGATGGGATGGGATGGGATGGGATCCATGGGATGGGATGGAGGCTCCAGGGGGATCAGCCTGGCTGGGGATGTGCTGGAATCAGCCCCAGCAGAAGGTGCCCGAGCTCCTCCACAGCGTGGGAGAGGCGGCTGCAGCCTCCCAGAGCCAGGAATATCCCTGGAGAAGCTTCCACAGGAGCTGTGCAGCGCTGGGAACAGCCCAGGTCACTGCTTTAGTTATTTATTTAACTCCAACTAATCTTTCCACCGCCCAGAGCACGGCAGCAGGGGCTAAACAGCTCCAAGTTTTTCACATTTTTGTCATTGCAGTGTTTTCATCCCAGAATTTACATTTCATGTTGGACTCCCCAGTGACAGAAAGGAGTGTCCTGGGCCTCTGCTCCCTGCCATGGCCAAAGGCCACATTTCACCCTTCTGATTTCCCATTTGGGTGGCAAAAAGCTGCTGTGTCATCCCCTGGGCCAGCCCCTCTGCCAGGGTAAAGCTGCTCTCCTTTCACTCTGCTCTCATTTTCACTTCTCTCTCTGGAATTTTTATTCCCAGACCAGTGACGTTATATCCTAATTGGAATGTTCCTTGGCTTGCCTTGAAGAGGTTTGATTGGATTCTGCAGCTGCTTCTGGACTTGGAAATGGGGTCATGCCAGGAGGGGAGGAAGCCAGGTGGTTCTTCTGTTTATTTATTTAATGAACAGCTCTCCAAGCCTCGCCCTTGGGTTGAAAAGGAGTGTGGGAGGAGTCAAGCCTGGCATTTTCATGATCACAGAGCGTCAGACTGGGAAACCAAACCTCCCTGGGCAGTTCCAAGGCCTGACCCCCTTTCCATGGGGAAATTCCTGCTCTGTCCACCCTGAGCCTCCCCTGGCCCAGCCTGAGGCCATTCCCTGTTCTCCTGTCGCTGTTCCCTGAGAAATCCTGACTCCCTTGGCTGTCAGGGACTTGTGCAGAGCCAGAAATTCCCCCTGAGCTCCTTTCCCAGCTCCCTCAGCCTCTCCTGGTGCTGCAGCCCCTCCCCAGCTCCGTTCCCTGCCCTGGACACGCTCCTGCTCCTCAGCCTCTTCCTCCCCATCAAAACCAACCCCAGGGTTTCCCTCAGCAGAGGCAGCCAAGGGCAGCGGGGTCACTGCCCTGCTCCGGCCACTCTGGGACCGCTCCAGGCCAGGGGCCACCGGCCTCTTCCCCACCTGGGCACAGCTGGGCACAGCTGGGCACAGCTGGGGACACCTGGGCACAGCTGGGCACACCTGGGGACACCTGGGCACACTGGGGGACACATCTGAGCACACCTGGACACACTTGGACACACCTGGGGACACCTGGACACACCTGGGGACTTCTGGGGACACCTGGGCATAGCTGGGGCACAGCTGGGCACACCTGGAGACACCTGGGGACACCTGGGGACACATCTGAGCACACCTGGACACAGTTGGACACACCTGGACACAGCTGGGGACGTTTGGACACATCTGAGTGCACCTGGGCACACCTGGGGACACATCTGAGCACACCTGGATACACTTGGACACTCCTGGGCACACCTGGAGACACCTGGGGACACCTGAACACACCTGGGGACTTCTGGACACACATCTGGGCACACCTGGACACATCTGGGCACACCTGAGCACATCTGGGGACACCTGGGCATAGCTGGGGCACAGCTGGGCACACCTGGAGACACCTGGACACACCTGGGGACACATCTGAGCACACCTGGACACACTTGGACACACCTGGGGACACCTGGACACAGCTGGGGATGTTTGGACACATCTGAGCACACCTGGGCACACCTGGGGACTTCTGGACACCCGAGCACACCTGGAGACAGCTGGGCACACCTGGACACACTTGGACACACCTGGGCACACCTGGACACTCCTGGGGACACCTGGGCACATCTGGGGACACCTGGGCACAGCTGGGGCACAGCTGGGCACACCTGGAGACACCTGGGCACACCGGGGGACACATCTGAGCACACCTGGACACACTTGGACACTCCTGGGGACACCTGGACACACCTGGGGACACCTGGGCATAGCTGGGGCACACCTGGACACACCTGGGGACACCTGGACACACCTGGGGACACCTGGACACAGCTGGGGACGTTTGGACACATCTGAGCACACCTGGGCACACTTGGACACTCCTGGGGACACCTGGACACACCTGGGCACTTCTGGACACACATCTGGGCACACCTGGGCACATCTGGGCACACCTGGTTCACGTCCAGCTGCTGCCCCCAGCACCCCCAGGGCCTTTCCAGCCGCTTTTCCCCGAGCCTGGAGGCTCTGCCGTGAGCCAGGAGCATTTGCTGACCCTCACCCCGTGGATCCCGTGGATCCCACGGATCCAGGCAGGATTTTCCTGCCCTCTGGCAGCAAAGAAAACCCCCCGAGCCAGCCGTAGGAAAAGATTTTTTCCATTTAATACTAGACTCTCAGGATTGAGATGCAGGCTTTTTATGCAATTACATCCAATGTTAAAATTGGTAATACATAATTTACAAAGATTAACATCAAAACAATGATCTATTTAGATATGCTTTGTAAAAAGGAAATATATTAGCAGCATTTATTTTCAGCAATCACACAGCCTACACCCATGCAGACTAAGGTTCAGCTCTATTTGCAGTAACGTAGTGCTTCCTGACTCCGGCGGCGATCCTGGGGACACACGGGTCTGCTCAGTATTATAAAATAACCAAAAAAATAAAAAAAGTCATTAATTTCTACACCAGTAAGAAAAAACAATTCTTTGCACTTACCTAACGTTTGATTGTCTAAAAAACATTTTGTTTAGTCTTTCAACAAAAGAAAGATAAAATGACAGAGCTAGTGTCTCGCTTCTGTACGCACTTTATTTTTTTTTTATTTTTTTTTTTAAAAACTTTTTAGTGTTTAACACCATTGGAGACAATGATTTCTGTTTGAAACTAAATGAGACAACTCGAGGGTTTGGACATGCGATATTCCTACTACACGCACGAGTATTTTATACTCAGGGTTCCTGGTACTGTACAGTGCTTCTCTACAGTAAGAAAATATTCCAAACTATTTTCTTATTTCTTTTTTTTTTTTAATAAAATATTTTTTTTTTTCTCAAAGGGTTTTTTTCCTTTTTTTTTTTTTGTGTGTGTGGTTTTTTTTTGTTTTTTTTTTTGTTTTGTTTTCTCTTTTTAAATCAACACATAAAAGTTAATGGAATGAGTCATGTTCCACTAAGAGTAAAATAATTATAATAATAACAAGAATGTACATTAGGACGAGCTTGGTCCATAAAAAGGAACATGTAACTACGGTATTGCTTTACATCCACGCAGCAGATATATACAACTTGGCACATTAAAAACCGGATTTCTTAGAAGAACACCTAAAACAGGACTGGATATGCAGGACAGGAAAGCAAAGCCGCCGTCCGGGGGCAGCGGGGGCCGCCGGGCCCGGCCCGGGGCTGTCGGGACAATCGCGATAATCGCGATAGGGGCGGGGCCGGCGGGAGCCGCTGCCCCGGGACGTTCCACCAGCACACGAGGGTAGTGTTAGCAGTTGATAAATTCTACAGCTCACGACAAACACTCGCTCGGATACTGCCTGACAGGAGTGAAAAGATCCTTGGGAATTCTTTTTTTTTCTTGGTTTTTTTTTTTTTTCCTCTTTTTAACAGATTTTTTTTTGTTTTTGTTTTATTTGCACAACACACGAGACACACGAGAACCACAGCTTATCAAAAAAACCAACAGCAATGGTGGCGTCAGGAGCTGACTTTGCTTTTAGAAAATTTCTCCGCAGAAAAAAAGTGAAGAAAAAAAAAACAACACCTCACACCCCTGCCCCATCCCCCTGCACAGCAAGTGCCTCATCCCAGCGCTCCAAGGGCTTCTGGAAGCTTCTCCTTGGCACAAACACGTGCTGGGCTTGTCCCACGGCGAAGCTGGCGCTCGGCTGGGGACGTTTCTCTCTTCTTGTGCAAATCAGAGGCCACAGCTTTAGGGCAGCTTTTCCTTTTAAGCCACTGGGCCTTTCCTGTCCCCTCTGGATTCCTGGATTCCCTTCCCTGGCGTGGGCAGCTGGAACAATCCCAGGTTAGCAGGGGAACATCCTCCTCAGAGTAACTCAGTCCTTTTCCTCTGCCCTCCCCATTTCTATTTATTTTTTTTTTTTAATTTTTTTTTTTTTTTCTTCTCCTCTGAGTGGGAATATCAAGCAAAAATAAATTAAATTTGACCATCCTGGACAATAACCACGAGGTTTCCTCAGTACCTAACATCAATACAAGGCACGCCCACCAACACACACACCAAGAGCACTGCAGAGCAGGGTGGGCGCCGCGCCGGCCCGGCCCCCCAGGTGCTACTGTTTGTAGTTTTGTCAGTTTGCTGCTGCCCTCCTTCCTTCCCCGGGCTGGGCTCTGGCCCCCCAGCCCCAGTGACAGACCCCAGAGCTCGGCTGTCCCTCCTGGGTCACTTCCTGAAGCTGCTCTCGGGGATGGTCAGAGTGCGGCGCCGCAGTTTCCGTCCCGAGCCCTCCTCCAGCAGGTAGGTGACATCGATGGCTGCAACAGAACACAGGGGGGACAGAAGGGGATTTCAGTCTTTCCAGGATCAGAGAGGGTGGAAAAGGCCTCCAGGATCATCATCTCCAACCTGTGACCTCCACTGAGTGCCACCTCCCCATCGTTCCTCAAACACAAAAATTCCCCTTTCCCTATTCCTGCTTCTTTCAAGGAAATCCAAAACACCCCTGGACAAGCCCTGAGCCATGGCTGGACCACAAAACCTCCAAAGATCCTCCCAGCCCAAATTAAGCATCAGTCCATGACTGTTTAGCATTGCCAGAATTTGGAAGAGCCTGGACAGGGCTTTAAAAGCAGGGACACACTTCACCAGTGGAACCCCTGTCCCCTTATCCCACAACTCACACAAGAACTACTTGTCTCAGAACCCAAAAGCTCATGAAAGGTAAAAACAGACTTTACAAATTCCCTTTGGTCTTTCCTGGCTTGTCTGTTAAGTTTCTCCATCTCCATATTGTAAATATGGAATGATGGGGAGGGTGGAATTTGTTTATGGGAAGTTTTTGTGGTTATTAAAAATATTATACAAAACAAAGGTGTGAGAAATTTCACTTGGGTTTAATGGATTTCTGTAAAGGAAAATGTGGCTGCAAAGAAAACTGACTTTCCTAATGCCCACTAGCAAGAAATTCAGACAAAAACATCAATTTTACTAACACAGCTCAGCAAAGTGACCCCAGACCTGGCAGGAGAGCTGCAAGCAGAGAAGTCTCACCGTTTTTCCCTGGGATTTTCTCGAGGAGGTTGAGCAGGATCTGGTTCAGCCTCTCCCTCTGGAGGTGCCGCCGCTCCTCGGGGCTGCAGGGCGGCCTCGTGTCCGAGGGGTTCTCGGTGTCCCCCTTCTTGGCAGCCTCGCAGCTCTCGCTGGCCACCGGCTCCTTGTCGGGCTCCTCGGGGCTGGGCAGCTCCCCTGGAGCCTGCTCAGGGGCCCCCAGCACCTCCTCCATCAGGGGAAGGGAATCTTCCTCTTGGTTTAAGTCTTTCATCTGTGGTTTTGAGCGATCGGATTTCCAGGATGACCTTGCAGACAAGAGGGGTTTAAACAGCACTTTTTCAAACACTCCTCTGAAAGGACAATTCCCAACGAGTCCAGGACTCATCCATGGGCTCTCTGGAGCTCCATTTCCTCCCTCAACCCCTGCACTCACACATAACTTTATCTGCACCTCACCAAAAGCAGCTTTGTACAAACAAATGGCTTTTTATTTTCAGTTGTGAAAGATTTTACCTCCAAAAGCAGCTTGGCCCAGCCCTTAGTGGGGATGTTCTTGCAGTCTCCACCAGATCTGGGCTCTGAATGCACCACAGGCAGCAGGTCCAGGACCTGGGTTCCTCAATCTGGGAAGGCTGGAGCCTCCTGATTTGGGCATCTCCTCACTCAGCTGCTTTTTTCTGCCTTTCAAACGGCTCCTTTCTTTTCCTGATGTACATTATTACTGCCTATCCCTCCTCACTTGTTCCCTTTTATCTCTCTCAAAGTTCAGAGAGCTTTAAATAATTTAAACTTCTTATTTCCATAGCACCCAGGGGGGAAAGGGGCAGGAGGAGAGTGGGCACAACAAACAAACAGAATTATTTCATCTCTTCCCAACAGTTTGGGAGGGGAGCCTCACCTGCCTCCGTTTCTCTTGTAGTTGTCTGGCACATAATGAGGCTGCAATGACAATAAAGATTTTGATCAATACCAAACCAAATTCACAGTGGAAGGAAGGACTGGTCTATCAAATGCTTTGAAAGTGCCAGTCCAGGACACTCTGGAAATTCCTCAAAGAGACCTCACAGGAGGAGGCACAACCATGTAACAAGATAAATTAGAACCAGACTTGTCTGATTCTTCACATCTTCTAAATAAATTTCAAGCCACACACCATCATGATAAAAATCATCTTTGCTTTCTGCACAGCACGAGTCTGGGACCTTCTCCAAAGCCAGGAAGGACAGAGCTCACTTGCAGAAGGTTTGCAGATCTGCCACCTCTATGGCTCTGAGATCCTCTCTGAGCTCACCATCACCATCCCTTGAGCACCTCTTTGCCTCTCAGCTGCAGGTTCTGTTACACCCAGTTTTCTTTCCAAGTTTTCTTTCCAGCCAGCTCCTCCCCCAGGTTGTGCATGCTCACAGAATCATGGAATGACTGAGGTTGGAAAAGCTCTCCCAACCCATCCAGTCCCAGCTGTGCTCGATCTCCACCTTGTCCCCAGCCCAGAGCTTGGACACCTCCAGGGATGGGGACTCCAAACCTCCCTGGGCAGCCCCTGCTAACCCTGGCCACCCTTTCCATCAGGAAATTCCTCCTGATGTCCAACCTGAGCCTTCCCTGGCACAGCTTGAGGCAGTTTCCCCTTGTCCTGTCCCTTGTTCCTTGACCCCCACCCAAAGGATCAGCTTTCTCTGCCTGACCCAACTTCATTTATCAACAGTCAGGGGCTTTCCAGAGCTCCATCCACTCTCCCAAGAGCAGCTTGGGAGGCTGAGAGCAAACCCACTTACTGAGAAATCCCTCTTGGGTGTGAGTTTCTTGGGGAAGTGGTCGAAGGCGTAGGGCTTGGTGCACACGGGGTAGCGGTTCCGGTGGATCTTGTAGAAGAGGTGAGCTGATTTATCCAGGCGGTAATCACAGATGTAAACATCCTGCTCCTTCACACCCTTCGGCCTCCCTGCCACCAAAACAAGGGGAAAACAGTCATGTGCTGAGGGGGAAATGTGTTTTATCACAGTGAGAGCGAGGCAGGGGCTGCCAGAGTGTTCCTTCTCGTTCAGAAGCCCAGCAGGACACGAGAGGAGAACCTGCACACTTCTGATCAACCCAGCCCCACCCCAGCCATGGCAGGGACACCTTCCACTGTCCCAGGCTGCTCCAAGCCCTGTTCAGCCTGGCCTTGGGATCCAGGGGCAGCCACAGCTCCTCTGGGCAGCCTGGGCCTCCCCACCTTCCCAGGGAAGGATTTCCTCTGTCTATCCAACTTCAATTTCCTCTTTTTCAGGTTGAAGCCGTTCCCTCTCACCTTGTCACTCCAGTTCATGATTAAGAGCCCCTCTCCACTTTTCTTCTTCAGATACTGGACACCTTTCTCTCTTTCTGTAACCTCCCTTTCCAATACTACTACTGCTATCATTACTATGACAATATTTGAATATATTTCAACCATGAAACTGTTTTTATCTCAACCCCCAGGTTTGAACTTTTTCAATCCCTGGGGGAGTGAGCAGCTGGGTAGCGTTGAGCTTCCAGCAGGGGTTAAACCACCACAGCCCACTGCCCAAATGCTGAGGAATGTGTTTAACTCTCACCTTTGCAGTAGGTGTACAGGTCTAACACACAGCACGTGCCCACCACGGCCTCCAAGGGGATGATTTCGTACAGGGGCACCCGGAACAGCTCGTTGTGGTAGAACTTCCGAGACGGGGAATGATGCGTTTCGTGTGGACGGAAATAGTGGTGGCCAAAGGCGAAGCGCTCCTCTCTGAGGGTGCAAAAGGGACAGAAACACAAATCAGCCCATGACACAACTCACTCAATGCCCCCTGCTTTGTTCTGAGCTCCCTCTCTTGCACTTGGCTGTGATGAACAGCAGAGCCACACAATATTCCACATGTTCCATATTCCACTTCCCGCCTGCAAACGCTCCCAGCGTGTTTTCTGTGGGCACAGCAGGCTGTGACTGCCCAGAGCACAGCACTGAACGGCCTCACAGCTGTCCCTGCACCCAGAGTCTGTTCCAACACTGAGGAAATCCATCCATTTCTATCTCTGATCCTTTGCCTAAACCTCCAACCTCACGTGTTTGCACCGCTCAGTTGCGGAGCGCAGGCTCCAGCTGGGAATCCCCCAACCTCTGCACCTGGACCCTGCTCATTCCTGCATCCTTAAGATGAGAATTCCACAGCTGTCCCTGCACCCAGAGTCTGTTCCAACACTGAGGAAATCCATCCATTTCTATCTCTGATCCTTTGCCTAAACCTCCAACCTCACGTGTTTGCACCGCGCAGTTGCGGAGCGCAGGCTCCAGTTGGGAATCCCAACCTCTGCACCTGGACCCTGCTCATTCCTGCATCCTTAAGATGAGAATTCCACGAAATTCCTGTGATTTGACATGGGATATCTCAAACTCCAAGGCTGTCCTGCACTTACTTCTCGTTTTTCCAGAGTTTCTCGATGCGGAAGATGTCGAGCTTGTCGCGGTTGATGTGGGACAACAGGCGGTACGACTGTCGCACCGGGTGCCCGTCGGGGGTCCTGCGGCTGTCTCTCATCAGGTACACACAGTCACCTGCCCAGGGACACAAAGGACACACCTGTAAAGAGCCTGGCCTGAGCCCAGCACACCAGAACCAGAGGAAATAATCATTAAAAATGAACATGACAAAAGCACCTAATGCTGGATTGTACAGAACGACATGAACCCACTGCAAACCTGCCAAGGACACTCAGATGTTTTTCACAGCAGCTTTACAGAAAAACAACCCAACTTTCCATGTCCAGACTGAAAAAATAACAACCTGTAAGGAATCAAAACCAGGAGAGACCACAGGATATGTAAATATGTCACTCATGATCAGGAAAAGGTGTAGGAATTAGTGATGGCTGCAATGTGTAAAGAACAAATCTCTGAGAGAGAAGACCACTATTAAGAAAATAATTCCTGTCCCAAGAAGCCCCAAGCCTTTGGTTATTCCAGCAGAATTCTAATGAGATGTAGAGCTCAGGAAAGGTAAAGAGAATGCAAAAAGGACTAAACAAACTGGCACTGCTGGCAATCAAAAAGTATTTCCCAAGGGCAAAAAACTTAAATTTATTAATTTTGTCCCATAAGTGAATTTACTCCTTAATTTCTCTGCTCTGACCTGTGAAATCCCAGAATGACCTGGGTTGGAAAGGATTTTAAGGACCATCCAGACCCACCCCCCTGGGCAGGGATGTCTTCCACTAGACCAAGCTGCTCAGAGCTCCATCTCACCTGGCCTTAAGCACTTCCAGGGCTGGGAAGAGATTCCACCTCTTATTTATCTAAAAATGACCAAAACCTGGCAGGTCCCAAGTCACAGAACCTGGGTTCTTTGACCTTTTTTTAATTCCCAGTTTTCCTGAAGGTTCTCCTATCCCCCTCTAGCAAACTTATCAACTGGCTTCACTCATTCAAGAGCAGTTTCCTAATAATGATAAAGGGTTCTTTCTAACCTTGTGTGTATCTGTAGGATGAAATAAAAATAAAGAAAAATCAGTGAGCTGAACTGTGTGGCTGTGGCAGCTGCCTTGGAGAGATTCTGGAATTCAGAGTCTAGAAGAGATAAGCTTTAAGGAACACATGCAATGAGCTGGATGTTTTAATGACCATTCTGCACTAAAATACTGGAGGTCTAACAGCCTTCTTGGCCTTTATTTATAAATGTTAACTACCAGCAGTTGGCTCAGCATCATCCTCCCCTGGCCAGGACAGCCCTGGCTGTGCTAATTAACATTTAATTAGCATCACAGAGAGAGAGAGCAGCTTCCACTTGTGAAAAATGGAAGGATTTTTGACAGGAGATCCCTGCTGGAAAGCCCAGCACGTACCTTGGCGGAGCAGCAGATCATCCCTCAACAGGCAGATGTAATAAACACAGCCAGGCTGGGCATAGTGGGGGCGAGGGATCATGGGAACCTCCTGCAGGGGAAAAAAGAAAGGGAATCCTGAGCTTCCCACAACCAGCAGTCCAAAATTGTGCTGCCACCCTTTTGGAAATACACAGAGATAAGCTGATCCCTCGTGGAATGGAACCTAAATCAAAGAAGCTTCAATCCCAAAAGGTACAAATTCTAAATACAAATACAAAGAAACCCTTAAGGAGCTGCTGTAGTTTAATAATAGGAAGGAGAGTTTTGTTTTACCCTGTTCACAGCTCGAGGTTCACACTGCTCACACAGGTAGTGCTCAACGTCTGAATTCACACCCATGCAGTCACAGTGCTGCCACACCTGGAAAAACAGGTACAGCTCAGTCAGAAAGTCCTGAAAATGCATTTGCTCAACAAATATTAAGGAAGAAAAAAAGCTTCACACTGGTAATTCAAGATTTTCTATGAACTATTTCACACCATGTCAGCAGACAGACAAGATCTCTGTGCAACAGTAAGTGTAAAAACCCAAAACTTTAAAATTAATTCCTCTCTCCTGAGGTCAGGAGCTGGGGCAGTTTTCATCTCCTCTGCTCAATTCAAGCTGCATTTTCTCTTGTGAAAAGAGAATCTCTCCTCTTGTGGAGAGGAAGTAAAAGGCCTGAAGAGTTTAATTAATGCTCCCAACTGCTGGTGAAAAGTTCTGCTTTGCTTTGATCAATATGCAAGGCTGAGAAGTCACTTTAACATGCTGTTTTTTCACATTATATTGTTTCTTCTTCATTGTAATAATGAATTGCCTTAATAAGAAAAGGTTTATAACTGAAATAGGGAAAGGCAGCTGTAAGAAAACTGAAAAATGTGGAAGGAATATGTTTAAATACATGACTTTGCCTTTATTCATCACATACTTATCAAAACCAGACTTAATCAATAAAAGCTAGGTTGATTCATGATTTAACAGTGCTGATCAGTACTCTTTTACTTTAGGCTTTACCTTGGAGACTTAACATATGTGCTTTTCACACAGTGAAGGCACCTATATCAAATTTAGCCTTGTCCTTTTTCTGGACTTTTAGATGTGGGTTCTTTTTCCCTTTGAACTGAAGATTGATGAGAGGGAGGCAGGTTTTTTCTCTCGTTCGGTTTTCGTTGTTTATTTTTTCTTATCAGTAATACAAGGTACAGGGAGCTATGTGCACTATGATAAAGGAGGGTAAAATGGCTAACAAAGATCTTCTTCAAGGTCTTTTATATGTCCATTTACCCAATTAACAGGTGCCAACTAAATTATTTTTCTTACTGACCCAATGTCCCAACACCTGTGTCCTGCACTGTGACATTTTCTACCCAATCACTTACTACTACCCCTAGGAGAAGAACATGAAGAAGAAAGAAGAAGGGTAAAGGACAACACCCTAAATCCTCCATCTTGTCCTTTACTCTCTAAACTACTTTAAACTTTAAACCTCAACTCATTCACCCAGTGATTTAAGAAGCTTTCTAATTTACACATTTACATTTTTCCTATCTAACTTTAACATTTGTTTTCATGCGTCACCATGAAAACATACACATGGAATTTCATATTATATGAAATTCAGTGTTTCCTTGAATCCTAGAACTAAATATTAAAACCAAGGGCACACAGTCTGTATCTCAGACTCCAACATAGCCTATCAAATAATTTTTTTTTTAGCAAAAAGCTCTGCGGGGAGCAGCCTTTGTGCCTCTCACCATGCACTTTTCACACTGGATCATCAGCCCCTCGTCCTTGTAGAGGCCACAGATGCAGCGGATGACGTCCTCGTCCTTCTCGTGCCCGTTGTCCTTGTCACACACCGAGGTCTCGCTGCTGTCGGCCTCGCTCGCCGTCTCCCCCACGATCTCGTCGATCTGTGCCGACGCCTCGTGCCGCGCGTTGTAGTAGGCCTTGCGCAGCCGGCACACGTCCCGCCCCGTCGGGGACTTCCTGCCGTAGTATTTCTGTAGAAATCACAAAATACAAGCCCCTCAAAATGCTGGATTTTCTGTTTAGCTCCTGCCTGTGGGAGGGGTTCTCCTACGGATGCTAGCTTTGGAGCTCCGTGGCCTCTCAGTCCTGCCTGAGAGCTAGCCTGGGAAAAACATGAGAAAGAATTAAAACAATCCTTAGAGATTTAGAAAATCCTTAGAAAACAACTACCAGGTGCTGTTTGTCTGTCCTCTCGTTTTCCTTGCAAGAGAAGTCAGGGGGTGGTGAAGCCCACTGACCAATGATGGTGATGTAGCAGTTTACTAAGCAATAAGAGTTTCCTTTCTGTGCTTTCCACAAACTAATCTATATAACAAGCCTAAAGCAATAAACCAAGGATTTCTCCTGATCTGACTCCCTTGAGAGTCTGTGTCGTTCTTTTCTGCTGTTCCTAATCAGAATTCTCCCTACAGCTGCAGCACCAAACCTGGGGTGCAGCTCTCCAGCAGGTCCATGGATGTGACAGGGCCAGGGCAGGAACTGAGAGCAGCTCTGGGAGAAGGAGTTGGGGTGATGGGTGACCAAAAACTCAACGTGGCCGTGTGTGTCCACAGCCCAGAAACCACCCATGTCCTGGGCTGCATCCAAAGAATGTGGGCAGCAGATCAAGGAAAGGGATTCTGCCTCTGCTCTGCCCTCCTGGGACTCCAGCTGGGAGCTGTGTCCAGCTCCAGGGCCCCCAGTGCAAGAAGGACATGGAACTGTTGGAGAGAGCCCAGAGGAGGCCACGAAGTTGCTGAGGGGACTGGAGCCCCTCCTGTATGGAGCCAGGCTGGGAATGTTCAGGAGAAGAGAAGGCTGTGTGGAGACCTCAGAGCCCCTTGCAGAATCTGAAGGGGCTCCAGGGAAGCTGTTCCTGTTCATCGTGATGAAGTTCCTGCTCATCAGGGACAGGACAAGGGGGAATGGGCTCAGACATTGAAAAGGAGGAAATTTAGGTTGGGTATATGGGAGAAATTGTTCCCTGTGAGGGTGGACAGGCCCTGGCACAGAGTGCCCAGAGGAGCTGGGGCTGCCCCTGGATCCCTGGAAGTGTCCAAGGCCAGGCTGAACAGGGCTTGGAGCAACCTGGGGTAGTGGAAGGTGTCCCTCTCCATGCCAGGGGGTGGAATGGGATGAGCTTTAAGGTTCCTTCCAGCCCAAACCACTCTATGATTCTGTGATTCCATGACATCTGATACTGAAAAACAGGGTACTCCTTCCACAGGGAGTGGAAATTTCCTTAGGTCAGCTATTCCTGAGTGTCCTTGACATTCTCTCTGACCTAAGGAGGTCAAAGAGCTCCTGATTTGCTACTGAGGCCTCATCAGGAAAGGATCAGCACAAGTTCTCTTCCTCCAGACTAAATTTCTTCTTTTACTCCTGTAAGAGCATGAAAGGAGGGCACATCCCTGCTGGCAGTGCAGCAGCTCTCAGGCTAGAGAGAGGCTCACCTCTGCATTCCTGAAGACCTTCAGCATGTCCCCATCAAAAGCTTCCACAGTTTTGTAGTAGCCAGTCAGGATCTGCTTCTCGATTGTGGCAAGGTCCAAGGGGTCAGAGATCTTTTCATAATAGTCTGCATTTCTACAACAGGAATGTTGGCACAGTGTCAGGTTCACCAGCAATTCCCACTGTGCAAACCCATCAGAGAAAGCAGCTTACTCTTTTTAAAACTTACTTTTTCTTTGGGGGCAGGTTGAGGAGAGGAGCAGCGAGCGCCTGCCTGGAGGAGTCTGCAACAGGAACAGAGTTTAGTGACACCACTGGAGTGAAACTTCCAAAGAAAAACAACCAACAGCATTCAATCTGGGTTAAAAAAAGGCTTTTCTGTTTTCTGAGTGATAGGGAATTGAAATGCTTCTGCGTTTCTAGATGTTGGTGCCTGTAACTGGAGTACAGGCAGCACAAGGATGACAGTTTCTGATGTTTTCTGGAATTTTGAAAACTCCATTTCAGAGGACAGCAACATCTGCAGATGTTAGTGGTGAAGCAGGGGGTTGAGGCTAAAACAAAGTTATTATTGGTAAGGGGACAAATTAAAAAAAATAGGATTTATTTAACATCCCATGTTTTTCTAGCATTTCCTACTCAGAATCCATTTCCAGAGGTTGAAAACACGCCCGTGGAGACTTTTTAAAAGAGAATCACCTTCACCTTTGTAGGATATGATGCTGTCACATATCTCCTTGAAGATCTGAGCCAGGCGGGCGGCACGAGCCACCTCGAGGTTCTCCTCGGCCGCCGCCAAGCGCCGCGTCCGCACCGAGCGCGACGTCTGCAGCGCCGAGAACTGGGTCATGAACACATCTGGGAGAGAGCAAGACAAGAGTTACCTCCACACAGGAAATTCCTTCCTCAAAAAGGCATTTGTCAAGAGATCAAATCATCTTTGGTGTAGCAACTCCAGCATTGATTATTAAATGAAGATGTTTTCTAAGCTACTGTAACCATCCAAGGCTTCGGTTCTGTATTCAAGTATCAGTTCTCACCGAAATGGATCAGTTGGTTATTGGAATATTTTTATCTTGCTGGAGCAAATCAAACATCTCATTGAATTCACCCCAAATACTCACTGTGCCTGACACAGGGGGCCAAATCCTGCCAGGCTGTGAGGGTGATGGCACCACCATCATCAGGGTTATTTTTAGAACAGAAGCAGCAATTTTTCCCTGATAGTCGTATTTTGCCCTGTTCCCACACATGACTGCTTGCCAAAAATCTTTGTTCTATAAAGGCCTGAAAGCTGTGAAACTATGGGGATAAATGTCAATTTTCAGTCTACACAACTGGTTCTGGTTTAGGGATACAGACAGCAGGAAACAGCCCTTCTCCACTGGGGTCCAACCATGGAAAATCATGGAATTACAGACTGCTTTTGGTTGGAAGGAATGTTAAAGTTCATCCAGTTGTTCCCCCTGCCATGGGCAGGGACAACTTCCACTGTCCCAGGCTGCTCCAAGCCCTGTCCAACCTGGCCTTGGACACTTCCAGGGATCCAGGGCACAGCTTCTCTGTGCACCCTGTGCCAGAGCCTGCCCACCCTGACACCCTGTGGGAATTTCTTCCCAATATAGAATAACATCCTAGAACCACCAGGGCTAGAAACGACCTCCAGGATGACAGAATCCAACCTGTGACCTTGCAAACCAGACCACAGCACCGAGTGACGATGTTAAATTCCACTCTGCTCCTCTGACAAACCAATCTTGTAGAAACACCACGCGTGACAACTTCACCCACGACTCGAGCGACCCTGGGAGCTTCTACCTGTGCAGCAGCCCTTACAAAAGGTGTATGGATCTCACTGGAACTCTGCTCTGGATTTCCACAGAGCTGAAATCTCTGTGTCCCACATCAGGGTGGCCTCACCTGATTTGATGTTGCCGTCGTCGCGGCAGATCCCGTTCCAGCGGGTGTACAGCGACGAGCTGTGCATGCTGTCACTGACGTGCTTCACTTCCTCCTGCTTCTGCCGGATCTTCTCCCAGTTCCGTACCAAGAACACGTGGTGTTTCAGCACAAAATTCCTGAAGGAATTAGGAAGCTGTTCAAGAATCTTTTTACTGGAAAATTAATTCTTTAACGTTGGGAAAAGCTGGATATTCAGAGGTGTACCCTGTGTCTTCTCGCTGGAGAGGAATTCCAGCCTGGCTGGTAAAGGAGAACTAAAAGCTGCATCCTCAGACATTTCAGGATGCCCCATGTTATAGAAGAAGAAATCAATTCTTGCACAGCACTCCATTTCTGAGGCAAATCCCCCTGAAATCAGCCCTTACCTTTCCCTGTTAGACATGGGCTTCATCTGCAGCTGCGGTGTCAGCCTGGTTGGGGCGTTCACACTTTCGCTGGGCTCCTCGGGGATATGGCCCCTCTGGAAAACAGATTGTTCTGATAGACAGGAAAAACTGTGCCAAGAACTCAGCAAAGCAGCCAAAGCAGTCCCTGAGACAGAACCTACAGCATTACTGTATTTCTGTTTAAAGTTTGGGGTTCTGTTTCAAGTTTAAAATTTACAAAAACACCAGTTTTTGGTCTGGTGCCACAGACTGATTTCTCATCAACCTCACCCACCCAAACTCTGTCTTTCCTACTTACTCTCTTCTTTAGTTTGTGCTTTGACTTCCTCTTCTCTTTCGACCTCCCAGGTCTTCTGTGGGTGCTCACAGGTTGGTTGCTTTTGCTTGAGAGTCCATTCATGCGCTGACTTTTACCCCCAATTATTCCTCTGCATTTGTCAAAGCCACATTTGCAGAGTTGCTTTGAGAAAAAGAAAAATTAAGTCAAATAAACCCCAAACGTTTAGATTCTCTCTCAATATTAAAAAGAACATTTTCTGCCTAATACAACACGACAGGTTTCGTTAATTTTTACACTTTACAGAACTGTTAGGCCTTAGTGAGATTTTTCAAGGTCTCATGGTGGGGTTTTTACCTGTTTTTCAACGTTAAATGAGTGGAAGTTGTAGTCATAGGTGAGCTCAGTCCCAGCAGGCATGTCCTTGAGTGCATAGAGCCCGATCCGATACACACCATTCACAGACCTGCAGGGAAAATACAATCAAATACCCCCAAAATTAAACACAAAATCATCTTTGTGCACAGACTGGCAGTGTTAGAGACAGGCAGCAACGCCTCTGCTGTGTCCTGGCTTATGCTTGTGCAGTTTTATTTATCTCTCACAATAAACTTTGAAGGCTAAAAAGTGAATATCACATTTACTAAGAGTAGGATGTGCCAGGGCCTCCCCACCCTCACAGGATATCCCAATATCCCAATATCCCATCTAACCCTGCCCTCTGGAAGTGGGAAGACATTTCCCCTTGTCCTGTCACTCCAGGCCTTTGTAAATAGTCTCTCTCCATCTTTCTTGCAGCTCCTTCAGGTACTAGAAGGACATAATTAGGTCACTTGGAGCTCTTCTTTTCCAGGCTGAACAATCCCAGTTCTCTCTGCTTCTCCTCACAGCAGAGCTGCTCCTTCTCTCTAATTAATTTGGTGCCTCCTCCAGACTCATTCCAACAGCTCCACATCCTTCCTGTGCTGGAACCCCAGACTGGAGGCAGGAGGAATCTCACCTGAGCAGGGCAGAGAGGCAGAATCCTCTCCCTCTGTCTCTTAAATTCTTTTATTTTGTGTTGGATTTTCAAATTTAAAACTTTAAATCTAGAATTATCTGAGAACCACGAGCTACTCTGATGCACTGTCCCCACCGTGACTCCTGTTCCACCATCTGTCATTCCCATCAAACTCACAACAAATCCCTCAGCAGCACTTCCACCTAGTCTGGCTCTCACAAAGTGCTGGTATGACACAGGCTGTGGTGGAATCTGACTATTTCCCTCTCACCCTGCTTTAAAAAATATATTTGAATTGTCAAAAAGAAAGAGTATATATACAGATAGGTGATTTTAGAGCATTAAAATCAAAGCATTGCTGCTTCAAGCTTTGCAGCAGGTTAAGAGTGTGAAAACCAGCAATACTGGGAGGGAAACAGCCCAGTGTGACCAGTAATGCTGGGAGGGGAAATGTCCCAGTGTGACAATCAGCAGTGCTGGATCTGCCAGCAAACTTTGATCCCGTCTCCAAAGCATCCAGAACTCCCCAACACCGCACGACTTCTCTCCAGCACCGCGTAAGGATTATTTACAGCTTGATTCCCTTCCCTATTTTTAGATCTGATTCCCTCAGATGAACTGATTCTCTCTCTCTCTCTCTCTGCATACAGCAGTCTGCCAGAGCTCAGAATCCCTCTCCTCACCATTTCTGCATCTCACAGTTGGGGTTGCAGCTGTGGTTGATGAAGCGAGCCTCGTTGCCCATGCGGTAGCTGTCGATGACCATGCCGCTGTCCAGGTTCAGGCAGTAATGGTCGCTGTGGTTGTGGTACTGCTCAATCATCCGGTTCCTGTGGAGTGACACAGGGACACTCTGGTCATTCTGCTCGTCCCCCACACAGCACACAAGGAGTGACACGGTAAGAGCACATCTCAGAGAGGGTTCTGAAGGAAAAGCAACGATAATCTTTTATATTTTAAATAGAACCGTACACCTAGAGATGGAGGAAACCATTATTGTACCTATTTTTATAAGTCAAGGCCACTGACAGAGGTTAGAATTTAGAAATTTGCTCTTCTGGAATGCTCCCTTTTGGGTTCTGCAGATTATTTGTACACATTTCGTGTTGGTAACCTGTGTATGGAAGAGAAAATGCAGGTATATATTCCTTGGGGTGCCTGTGTATGCACGTGTACAACAACCAGCTTCCTCCTGGGAAGGTTCTGGAATCACATCCATGGATCACAAGAGCACTGGGACAGGAGTCAGTGCTTGTCTCTGCATGAGGAGAATGCAGCTGCCTTCTGGTGGAGCTCTGAGAACAGCAAGTCCTTCCAACCTCAAATATCCCATGGAGTTAACAAGACAATTTTTTTATTTCTTTCTTTCTTTTCCTTCCTTTCTTTCTTTCTTTTCCTTTCTTTCTTTCTTTTCCTTTCTTTCTTTCTTTTCCTTTCTTTCTTTCTCTCTTTCTTTCTTTCTCTCTTTTTCTTTCTCTCTTTCTCTCTTTCTTTCTTTCTCTCTTTCTCTCTCTCTCTCTTTCTTTCTCTCTTTCTTTCTCTCTCTTTCTCTCTCTCTTTCCTTCCTTTCTTCCTTTCTCTCTTTCTCTCTCTCTCTTTCTTTCTTTTCTTTCTTTCTTTCTCTTTCTTTCTTTCTTTTCCTTTCTTTCTTTCTTTCCCTTCCTTTCTTTCTTTCTTTCCCTTCCTTTCTTTTTCTTTCTTTCTTTCTTTCTTTCCCTTCCTTTCTTTCTTTCCCTTCCTTTCTTTTTCTTTCTTTCTTTTTCTTTTTATTTTCCTTCCTTTCTTTCTTTCTTTTCCTTCCTTTCTTTCTTTCTTTTCCTTCCTTTCTTTCTTTTCCTTCCTTTCTCTCTTTCTTTCTTTTTCTTTCTTTCTTTCTTTCTTTCTCTCTTTCTCTTTCTTTCTCTCTTTCTCTTTCTCTCTCTTTCTTTCTTTCTTTGGTTATTAATGCTTCTACTTGTTCTTTTTCTTTCACATCTTTCTGCAGAAGCCCCTGTCCCTTCCAGCTCTGCCCCTCAGCTCCAGCTGGTGCAGCCCAAATCCTGCAGAGTTCTCATTTAGATTCAGTCACTTGTGATATTTTGCATTTACAGGGCGTATGAGGCAGATGATACATTTCAAACATTAATCACCCCTCTCTACTGGACTGAGAAAAACTTGGCTTAACCAAAAACCCCCCAAAAATCCAAAACCTTCCTTTCCCCCCTCATCCTCCCCTTTTGTTCCTGCCTGAGGATATCCCAACCACAACAATCCACTTATGAACCTCCCATCCTAAAGCAGCAAATAAATATTTCTACCTGAATTCTTGCTCACTAACAACTTCTCCCAGATATTCAATGATAAACTGTCCTGCTTTCAGGGGTTCTTTGGTACGGATACCCCATCCTTTCTCCTCGGCCCGGAACCTCTCCAGGCACTGCACCCACTCGTGCCTCTGGATGCGCTGGTTGCAGCACTGCTCCCCGCAGGGACAGGTGTTGGGGGAACACTCGGCGAAAATCATCCTGAAAGAGACAAAAGATAAGGTAAAGGCAAGGGGAAAAGTGTCCTTTGGGATCTGGCATGCAAGGAAAATCAATCGTAAATCAATATATGAAATCGAGATGTAAACAAATAAATTATCACGTAAATAGTATAGAAATATATAAATAAAACATATAAATAATCACATAAATAATATATAAATGAAACATATAAATAATCACAAATAATATATAAATAAAACATATAAATAATCACATAATATATAAATAAAACATATAAATAATCACATAAATAATATATAAATAAAACATATAAATAATCACATAATATATAAATAAAACATATAAATAATCACATAAATAATATATAAATAAAACATATAAATAATCACATAAATAATATATAAATAAAACATATAAATAATCACATAATAATATATAAATATATAAATAATTTAATATAAAACAATTATGATATATTATATAAATATTATATAATTATTATATATTAATTTATAAGTTTCTATTTTATGTTTATAATATTACTATTTTATATATAATATCTATATATAATATAAAATATTCATATATACTAAATATTATATATTTTATATATAATTATATTATATATAATTATTTCTATAATACTATATAAAATATATAAATCAATATAAAATCAATTTATAAATCACTATAAAAATCAACATTATATGTATAATGTATATTACACAGTATACATTATCATATATTATATACATTATATATATTTTTATATATTACATGTGTATATATATTAACAACACATGAATATATAAAGAAATATATTAATAATGACAAATTAAGCAAAACAGAAGTTATTAAATAATTTAATATAGAACAATTATTATATATTATAGAAATACTATATAATCATTACATATTAATATATAATTGTATATTTTATATTTATAATATTAATATATTATATATAAAATATATAAAATATTTATATATACACTATATATTATATAGTATAATATATAATTATATTATATATTATTATTTCTATAATACTATATAAATATAATACTATATAATATTATATAATATATATAGTTATAATATATTATATTATAATATATATTATAATATATATAATTATAATATATATTATAATATATATAATTATAATATATAGTTATAATATATTATAATATATGTTATATATATACTATATAATATCATATAATACTATATAAAATATATAAATCAATGTAAAATCAATTTATAAATCACTATAAAAATCAACATTATATGTACAATGTATATTACACAGTATACATTATTATATATTATATACATTATATATATTATTATATATTACATGTATATATATATTAGCAACACATGAATATATAAAGAAATAAATGAATAACGACAAATTAAACAAAACAGAAGTTACTCTATAACTAAAATGCTTCTCGTTTTCAAGGTGTAACTCACACAGTGACTCCCTGCCTGGCTCTCCCTGCTATTCAAAGGGCAAAAAGGAGATTTTAGTGGGATGTTCCTGTGGAGGAAGGGGAATCACCTGGGGCAGGTGCAGCTCCTGCAGGCTGGGGAGGGGGAATGGCCAGAGCCCCCAGCAAGGGCCAGCCCTGGCACTGACCCTCTGCTGGCCCAAGGGGCCACTCTGAGCCCAGGGTGGGGGTCTTTGCCCAGGGCCCCTCCCCAGGGGCAGCAGCTGGAGCTGCTCCTGTGGCTGGAAGGAGCTGGGAGGGAACTGGGAGGGAACTGGGAGGGAACTGGGAGGGAACTGGTCTGACTGGGAGTGTCAGTCTGTGAGCCCCAGTCCCAGCAGCGACAATCTGGGGGACCCCAGGGCTGCTCCAGGAGGGTCAGACTGGGAATTTCCTTCCCTGTGAGGATGCCTCTGTTGCTGGGGTGCATCCAGCACAACTCTTTTCCTGGGAGATGAGGAGAAATAATCCATTGCTGACCTGTTCAGACAATCCTCCACACAGCCCTTGCCACTGTCATCCTCTGGTTTCTTACAATTGCAGGTGGTGGCCTCGTAGCCAGAGAGAGGTTTGACATCCACATAGACATCTAGAGGAAAGAAAAAAGAAAGAGAAGAAAAAAAAAAACAAACCCAAATAGGGAAAATAATTATTTTCAGGTGAAAAAACAGAACTGTTTATCTACAATATTTTCATTCCAATCAGTAAAGTAAAAAAAAACAGGTGCAACAAAGAGAAGGAGAGAAAGGAGGGTGTTACATGAAAATTTCACAGTTATCACAATTTAGTAATAAGATTTTACTTACTGGAACGGATTTTTTTATAAAGTGGGACATCTGGCTTTTTATACAACTAAAAGGAAGAGAAAGAAAATTTTAATACATTGCATAAGTGCATTTGTTATTCAAAAGGATCAGGGAAATCATGTTCTGTACATAGGGAACTGTTCTGTAATCATTACTAGAAATCTGTGTTCTCTTCTCTAGGCTCAGACTGCATTAACAAACAGGTCACAAAAAGGACCTGAATAAGGAGAATTTGGGCTTGGTGAAACAGTGGAGCAGTTTGTAATCCACATTATTTATTCTGTCTGCCCAGAGCAATGTGGGAAACAGCTGTCCCGAGGACAGGCTCCTCTGAACAGGGCTTAGAAGAAGAGGAATTATTTATACCTACTTTGGAGAAACCATCTTTGGTGGAATCACCATGTGCCAATGCTTAAAAAAGTGAAAACAAGAAATCAAGGTGCTGATTTATCAAAGTGACTCTATGATCTTAAGGGGTTTTTTTTCCAATCTAAAGGATTCTGGGGTTCTAAAAGAATTGTGAGTACAGGTGGGAGCCACGAGAAATGCAGATTCATCTTCTCTACAGAGGAGCTTCCTCTGCAGATGGAGATGATGGGGAGGGAAAGGGGAGTTTCCATCACAATTCATAATTCCATATATATTCCAGCCTTTCAAACAAGCTTTAAGGAATAATTTCCAATTATTTGCTATTTCACACACATTTCCTGCACTAAGAACCTTCCCCTGTGGCCCACAGGAACAACCCAGACATCTCCACACCCTTGTACAGAGAAACTCCTCTGCAAGGGCCTCCAATATTCCAGGGAGAGCTGGAAAACCTCAAGGAAAGAGATTCCACGTATTTATTACTTATAAAATACTGAAGAGATGAGAAAAGCCATCGTCAATACATGGCAAGAAAGTGTCCCCAGTGCTCCTGAGGATCAGATTCCAAGTGCAGCTGGAGCCACAGCACCTGGGAATGTGTCCTGCTCATTTACATGCTCAAGTTACACGTCTGAGAGCACTTTCTCACCACAGAGCTGAGGGTAGATTCTCCCATCAGCTTTAAATCCTGTGGTAAATCACTTGGTGGAATCATCTCAGGGGGGAAAAAAAAAAAAAATAAATCCTATTTTTAAGCTTGCACATATTTAAAGCTCTTTAAAAAGAACGAGACTGTTAAACAGTTTTTCTTCTTTCCTCGGTACGAAAATTTCAGCTTGCAAGTGAAAAATAAATTCCACTCTGCTGGGATTGATCCAAGAAAAATAAGGCCTGAAATTTCTCAGTGCTGCTGGCAGTACATCCGAATTCTCCCGAGGCGTGTCTGAAACCAGCTCCCCACACAGAGCAGCACTGCCAAAATAAAAGTCTGCAGCCAAATTAACGACTTTTGTCAGAGCAGAAAACTCACGGGGTTGCTATTTTGCAGGAGATGGAATAATGGGAATTTTTAACATTAAATACATATGCAAATCCCTTTTCCCCTCACACAGCGGCAGCAACAAGAAAACCCCCCCAGCTGGGATGTGTGAACACAGCTCTGAGTGCTGCTGTTTCCTTCTGATCCCAATCTTGGCAACCCTGTGACTTCTTATCTCCTACCTGGTTGTGTTTCCACTGCCAGAGGATGTCGTAAGGCAGCTGGAAGTCGATTCTCTTTTGTCTGAGGTACTTCCCTGAAAGAAAAAGGTTTGTAAGTGGCACACACTCACAGCCACGTGTCCTGAGAGAACGGGAGCTGCTCCCAGGCACCTGGCCAGGCCCTGACAGGGCCTCTGAGGGCTGGAGAGCAGAAAGGAAAGGGCAGAACCCTCTGAGAATGTTCTGGATGTCAGGGAAGAGCCCCCAGGACACAGCCCCAGGTGCTGCTCTGCTGCTCCCCTCAGGAGGGGTCTCCATGGACAGGGAGGGATGGGAAGGAGCTGGCTCAGACCCCAGCACAGCCAAGCCTGGACAGGACTGAGCACAGTCCTGACAGGACTGACCATGAGCCCTGACACCACTGACCACAGCACCTGGAAAAACTGACCAAAACACCTGGAAAAACTGACCACAACACCTGGAAAAACTGACCACAGCACCTGGAGAAACTGACCACAGCACCTGAAACAACTGACTACAACACCTGAAACAACTGACTACAACACCTGGAAAAACTGACCACAGCACCTGAAACAACTGACCACAGCACCTGGAAAAACTGACCAAAACACCTGGAAAAACTGACCACAACACCTGGAAGAGCTGATCATAACACCTGGAAGAGCTGACCACAACACCTGAAACAACTGACCACAGCACCTGGAAAAACTGACCAAAACACCTGGAAAAACTGACCACAACACCTGGAAGAGCTGATCACAACACCTGGAAGAGCTCACCACAACACCTGAAACAACTGACCACAACACCTGAAACAACTGACCACAGCACCTGAAACAACTGACCACAACACCTGAAACAACTGACGACAGCACCTGAAACAACTGACCACAGCACCTGAAACAACTAACCAAAACACCTGGAAAAACTGACCACAGCACCTGAAACAACTGACCACAACACCTGAAACAACTGACCACAACACCTGGAAAAACTGACCAAAACACCTGGAAGAACTGACCACAGCACCTGGAAAAACTGACCACAACACCTGGAAAAACTGACCACAACACCTGGAAGAACTGACCACAACACCTGGAAAAACTGACCACAACACCTGGAAAAACTGACCACAACACCTGGAAAAACTGACCACAACACTTCTCAGGACTGATCACAACACCTGACAGAACTGACAATAACACCTGGAAAAACTGACCACAACACCTGAAACAACTGACCACAGCACCTTAAACAACTGACCACAACACCTGGAACAACTGACCACAACACCTGGAAGAACTGACCACAGCACCTGGAAAAACTGACCACAACACCTGGAAGAGCTGACCACAGCACCTGGAAAAACTGACCACAACACCTGGAAGAGCTGATCACAACACCTGGAAGAGCTGATCACAACACCTGAAACAACTGACCACAACACCTGGAAGAGCTGACCACAACACCTGAAACAACTGACCACAACACCTGAAACAACTGACCACAGCACCTGAAACAACTGACCACAACACCTGGAAAAACTGACCACAACACCTGGAAGAGCTGACCACAACACCTGGAAAAACTGACCACAACACCTGAAACAACTGACCACAACACCTGGAAAAACTGACCACAGCACCTGGAAGAGCTGACCACAACACCTGAAACAACTGACCACAACACCTGGAAAAACTGATCATAACACCAGACAGGACTGACCACAGCACCTAAAACAACTGACCACAGCACCTGGAAGAACTGACCACAATACCTGAAACAACTGACCACAGCACCTGAAACAACTGACCACAACACCTGAAAGAACTGACCACAACACCTGGAAAAACTGACCACAACACCTGGAAAAACTGACCACAATACCTGAAACAACTGACCACAACACCTGAAACAACTGACCACAACACCTGAAACAACTGACCACAACACCTGAAACAACTGACCACAACACCTGAAACAACTGACCACAGCACCTGAAACAACTGACCACAACACCTGAAACAACTGACCACAACACCTGAAACAACTGACCACAGCACCTGAAACAACTGACCACAACACCTGGAAAAACTGACCACAGCACCTGAAACAACTGACCACAACACCTGGAAAAACTGACCACAGCACCTGAAACAACTGACCACAACACCTGGAAAAACTGACCACAACACCTGGAAGAACTGACCACAACACCTGGAAAAACTGGTCATAACACCAGACAGGACTGACCACAACACCTCAAAAAACTGACCACAACACCTGGAAAAACTGACCACAGCACCTGGAAGAGCTGACCACAACACCTGAAACAACTGACCACAACACCTGGAAGAACTGACCACAGCACCTGGAAAAACTGACCACAGCACCTGGAAGAACTGATCATAACACCAGACAGGACTGACCACAACACCTCAAACAACTGACCACAACACCTGGAAAAACTGACCACAACACCTGGAAAAACTGACCACAAAACTTCTCAGGACTGATCACAACACCTGACAGAACTGACCACAGCCCTGCCCTCGAAGCTGAGATGTTCTCCTGAGTTTTCCTGTGCACAATCCAACACTTTGACATTCAGGACAAGACCTGCACCACCCATGCAGGCTGGTAAATCACAATATTGTACTCAAAGAAATCAAATCAGTTTTGAAAATAGTCTCCCAGCCTGTTCCCGTGACCTTTACCAGAAGAGATTTAAGAATGAATTCAGACTTGGCAAACACATTCCTAGATTTTTTTGGAAAGGCTTCAAGGGGATCTGTATTTTCAGCAATAACTGGAACTCGTTTTAGACAGGAGTTCCTGCTTTCACTGCAGATTTTGGCTCTGTTCTATCGTTCCCTGTCACCCCTAAAGGACACAGACCCATTGCATCATTCACACCAGTCCCGAGGGCTGACACTGCTTGGTTCTAGCCAAGATTCAACATTCTCTGATCATTTTGCTGGAATCCCATGTCACAAAACTGCAGGGAGCAGAGTGCCTAGGATGAGGTGTCAAGCCCAGGCCTGATTTTTTTTTCTCCCCCAGCTTTTCTAACTGTTAACAAGTGCCTTTATATTCCTCCAGCAATGCTCTGCGGGTTCATATAAATTCACGCGCATACCCTCACCACTGGAAAATAAAAACGGTAATGTTTTCCTTACAATTTACCCCTAAATTACTTTCCATTTTCAATGCCTTATTCATCCCTAGCAGGTTCCAGGAAAGAGCTAAATCTGCTGGGAATTTGCTTTCACTTCTATGACCTCAGCAGGCCGAACAAAAGGCTCTTTCAGGTGCCCTGGCAGCGAGCCCCCAGCGAAGGGAAGGTGCCTCCAGCCTTCCTCGAGTGGGCATTAGTGCAGTTTCCTGGCAGATTCCCCATCCCTGGTCACTGCTCTGGGGTTAAACCATCCCCAGGCATCCCTGGAGCCACTGGAGCAGCTGCAGGGCAGGACCAACAGCGTGATTTGGGAACCTGGTGAACCTGGTTTTACGATCCCATTCGAAAAGGAGCTGAGCGAGGGCACGTTTTGAAGAATTTCAATTGTCACCTTCAGCTCTGAAACCTGTTTTGTGGCTCCTGATTCACACAGATCTGTGCTGCTGTGCAGGGAGCCAAGCAGATCAGTTACAGAAGACAAACCAGTGACAGAATGAGCTTGATGGGACAAAGATTCCTGCTGACCAACGTGAAATTCCCCAAACCCACTGGGCGTGACAGGACTTGCAGCAAGAAATCACAGCACTTCAAAAGCTGAAACAATTACCCAAGAATTAGGAAATTACTCAATCTTGGCTTAACCTGGGCAATGGTATGAGCTGCAAAGAGTGGGAGCTGGGGACAATCTCCCCAGCCCAGGCCCCAGGAGCAGAATCCTGAGCTCCATCCCCTCTGAGGGCCTGGGACAGACCTGGGTTGTGGTTTCTTCCCACAGACACTTCCCTGCAAGTGTTCAAGGCCAGGGACAGGGTTTGGAGCAGCCTGGGCTATGGAAGGCCATGGAACAGGGTGGAACAAGATGACCTTTAAGGTCCCTTCCCATCCAAACCATTCCATGATTCTGTGATTCTGTGAAATCCTAAATCCCATTTTTTTCCTAGCTGAGACCTAAAAATGGGGATAAAGTAAAAACAAAGATAGCAGCAGAGCTTTTAATTCTTCCACCCTTTTACCCTTGTGTAAAGACAGGCACCATTAAGTCCATGGGGACATGGAGAAATGTATCATTCCATGCTCAGCTTTTGGGATTTAAATGGTCATAATTGCCTGTGGCTATTCTGATGGAATTTTACTTTGAGGTGGAGACTATTGCTCTGCATTTCATCCAGGGACTATCACAGTTAAAGCAGGTTTTCAACTAGAATGGTATTTTCTGACACACAAAAAAAATCAAGAACGATGTTTTAAGCTAAAAAAAAGCCTCTTGAGTCAAACAGGGGAACAGAGGGATGAGCTGGCAAAGTTCATGTGCCAAAAGCAGCCACGAGTGACCTGGCAAGGGATAAAAACCAGAGAAAGGCAGAACCCCAGTGGCACATTTGTCTCCCAACAATGAGAACCACAGGTGAGGTACCCACCAACGTGGATTGGGGCTGGGAACAGCCCGTGCTCGTGCTCCCCTGGGGTGTATTCCAGCTTCTCCTTCTTCAGCTGGATCAGGCGGCTCTTGGGGCTGTGGAGGACAGGGACAGAAGCAAAACATCACAATGAGGAACATCTGTCACTTGAAAGAAATGCATTTTTTTTGTTTTAGTTAAGGCACAAACGTCTGGAGCATCAGGAAGGGAGTAATAACAGAAATGGCCAAGGAATTGCTTTCCAGGGTGCCTGTCAAACTCACTGATCCCAGCCCTCCCACAATGGAATCTTCTCCATAAATGCTGCTCAGGCAACACCCAGTGGGACACCACTGACTTTAAATGCCCAGCATGTGATATAAAAGTAATAACTTTATTACTTTTAATACTTCATTAATTACTTTATTAAAAAATAACAAATAAAAGAGGACTGGCAGATCGTATCTGGTGGTTTTGCTGAGGAATTGGGCACGTGACACACGTACAGCCCCTGCTCTCCCACTTCCCTAAGTGCAAATACTCATGTGCTGCCCTTTAGAAGGTTGTTCATTAGGAAAGGCAGAGAAAGAACAGAAATCAGAGTTAGAAAAAGCAATGAGACATCCCTTTGGAGACAGAAAAACTGGAGTATGAAATCAAGATGGTTGTATGGGTCAGGCAGGTGACAGCTCTGTAATCTGGTGTTTATAAACATCTCCTCCTGGTCAACAACAAACCTTGGAAAATAGAATCTGATGTGGTTTTATTTAGAACTACAGTCCTGCAACATTCAAAGGAGACTTCCAAATGTTAAATATGCCAAAGATTAAATGATATTGAAGCCTATTGAAGTTTACTGAAGTTTTTTAAGGGATCTGTTTTAATAACTGGACAAATAACAGAAAGATGGCTCAATAAAAGAAGTGATATTATTGTTTAACTAGAAAATGCAAGTTAAAAACAGATTCTGAGATACAGATATCAACAACTGGAAATACTTAGGAAGAAATTCTTCTGTGTGAGGATGGTGTGACCCTGGCACAGGGTGCCCAGAGAAGCTGTGGCTGCTCCATCCCTGGATGTGTTTAAGGCCAGGTTGGACAGGGCTTGGAGCAGCCTGGGATAGTGGGAGGTGTCCCTGCCATGGCAGAAGACGGAACAAGATGAATTTTCAAACCCAAACCATTCCATGATTCTGTGATTCCAAGCAGGACAGTCAGACCTGGGTGAGACTTTGCCAATAATCAGGGAAACGACACCTTCCACCAGCCCAGGTGGGCACCTACAACAGGGAGCTGGGGAGGACATTCCTGGGCATCTGACAGACTGAAACATAAGCCTGGCTGCACAAAAGGTCGGATTTGATGATCTTGGAGCTTTCTTCTAACCTTAAAGATCCTACAAGAAACACTTCCCACTCTATAGTCCATTGCCTAAAGCTGCTTGGCTCAGTTTCTCTAAGTGATTTGCAATTTTCCCCTGAGGAGCAGCGGAGGAGCAGCTCCAATCTCTGCTCTGTGTGAGCAGGAACAGCACCTGAGGGAAGGGCTGGAGCTGTGCCAGGGGAGTTTAGGCTGGATATCAACAAAATATCTTCCCTCAGGCACTGCCCAGGCTCCCCAGGGAATGGGCACGGCCCCAAGGCTGCCAGAGCTCCAGGAACATTTGGACACAGCTCTCAGGCACATGGTGGGATTGCTGGGGCTGTGCATGGCCAGCAGTTGGACTCCATGATCTTTGTGGGGCCTTTCCAACTCAGCAACACTCAAAGTTCCAAATATTTACACTGAAGAAAAGGAGAAGAGTCTCTCAGCTCTCTCCTAAGGCAACAGATGAAACTGTGAGGTTTGAATGTTGTGTACAGCAGTGACAGACCATCCACGTGGCAGAGTTTTAGCACATCTCTTTAAAACACTTTGGTCAGACTGAGATCTTTGTTTCCTCCTTCCTGACCCTTTCACTGATTCCTCCACTCTACTACAGAGAGAGATTACAGCAGGAGCAGCTGATAAACTACTGGCAGTTTCCCAGTGGTCTCTGTAACATTCTGAAGTGGTCTATGACATAGTGAGAAGGTGCCAAATCTCCTCTCTTTTCAATCTGTCAGATCATGTTGGAACAGAAGCACAAATTCCTGACTTCATTTGTTCAGATGGCATCAGAAAACAAGTGTGACTACAAAGGGAAGGGAAAGAGGGAGGTGTCCACCAGGCTGCAAACCAACCAGTGGGAAAAATAAAGAAATGCTGGATTTTTTCACCCTAAACATCTCAGAGAAAACAGAGATGAACTTCACTGAACTGTGAAATGAGCTGGGTGCATATCTGAAATTCTTCCACACAGAAGATGAGCAGTTGTCACCACTCAGCCAATGAAAACAGGAATTGTTGACCCCTTCTCAGCAGACACTGCTCAGCTCCTGCTCAGAACCTGCACACATCCAGCTCTCCCAGCACCTGGATTGCCAGGACCATTAAGACTCTTGAATAAATCTCTTACCTTCTTCAAAGCTGATAATCAGAAACACTTTCAGACTGCTCGAGGCTGCCTTCTGACTGGGGTTACATCTTACATCCTCCCTGGGTCAGGTTCTGACAATTATCATGCACGTAATTTTCCACAGCCTTCAATTAAGTTGATGGTTTTATTTCTTTACTCATGAGTGGCAGCTCTTTATGGTTTCTAGGTGAAAGGAGAGTTTCCCCTGGATTATCAGAGAGCAGTTTTGCTCTGTTTTACTTACTCTGTTGTTTTGTACACATCAGAGTAGAGCCCAGCCTTCTGGTACTTCTTCTTTGGGGGTCGAGGGGCTTTCTTCTCACGCTGGGTTAGAGGAGGCAAAGGCTGCTCAGGGGTTTCAGATTCAGGTGGTTTCCCAAGGGCCTCATGTGGACTGGGAGGTTCAGCTACTGTCTCAGAGAAACTGGAAGAAAAAGTAGAGTTAAAAAAAAAATCACCTTCCCATTTAGATCATCTCACAGTATTTCATTATTCCTCTCTCAAATCTGGTCAGCAGAAAGAGTCCTTGCTTCTGAATTCCTGGGTGTCTCAACTACTTAAAAAAATGCAACTCAATGATCATGATCAAGTGGGGGTTAAGCATAATCATAAGAAAAGTATGATTTTTTTTGGTGATATTATTATTACTAAAAGAATGTTGTTTGTACTGCTGATGTTTATCCCTTGGAGCCTCAGCTGAGTAATTCAGAAGGCAGCTCTTGCTCTGTGCTTTTGCACTCTAAAACCAGCACGTGGTAACCCTTTCCTCAGCCTTCAGGAGAGCCACAGCCCCTGAACACATGGTGCCAGCAGCACCCATTTCTGGAAAGGAGAACTCCTGACAGACTTTGATCTGTTTACTGATGACTCTGGGGACAAGTGTGAGATCAGAGAGAGGTTTTTGGTGTGTGCCTTTACCACTGACTGTACAGGTGCTCCTCCTTGATGCTTTAGCTTTATTCTTTATCTCCTGCACATCACTTGACCTCACTTTACATCCTGTGTTGCCTTTATTTGTTTGTGAGCTACATGAGTAGATCCCATGGCACAGCCAACTCTTCAGGGCTCCTTATTCCACACAGGAGGAAGGAACAATCTGTGGCACCTCATCAGTAACCCAGTTACCAACTCCTTAAATGTATCCCTCACCAACACAAGCACAGAAACAACTGTTTTACATCACCTGAGATTTCCATTTCTGGGGTGTGCTGAGTGCCTGAGGAAGGCCCTGAACACACTTAATGCTGACATGCTGGCTCCCTCTACACTGAACACCTTAATAAAATCAAGCAGAAGATTCCCTCCACGATCAAAATGTTCTAAAACCAACTGAGGTACAAAACTGCAAGGGAATCACCTCTTATTGCTCTCCTGCTCATCTTCAGGCAAAGACTTGTGTCTCTTCCTGGCCTGTTCCTCCGGCAGCCACCTCTTCCTCTTCCAACCTTTGCGGTGCTCAGGGTTTAGATTCACGCTCTGCACCACGGCTTCGATGACATCTGTGATGGTGTCTGGCCCCAGGTGCAGGGGGCTGCTGCTCTGCTCCCTGTCCTCCAGCTCCTGGCTGACCATCCTGGCCGCCTGGAACGCCTGCATGGACACCACGGCCTGCATCGGGTACTTGCGCGGCCGCCCCGGCCGCCGCTTCACGAAGTTATTCCCGGTCCGCGACTGCCTCTGCAGCTTTTTGGCTTTCAGGATTTTATTGACGTGGTCCAGATTTTTTTTTGTCGCCAGGATCTTGTTGTAATTGCACATTTTCCTCGCTTGCCGCTGCATGGCCTCCACCACGCTCCTCTTGAGGTGCCGTGGGGAGTAGCTGCCGGGCAGGCGCTCCTGCAGCAGGGAGATGCCGTCGCTGCCGGCCGTGGCCGGAGCCCCCAGCCCGTCCTGCTTGCCCAGGGCTCTCTCCCGGGAGTGGTTCCGGGCAGGGCTGGCCGCTGCAGGGGCAGACACGTTGGCCATGACGGCTTCCAAGGTCTTGTCCAGCGTGGGTGGCCCGTCCTGCTGGGCCATGCGCTGCAGCAGCGTGTCCACCGAGTCCTCGGCCGCCGGGGCCAGGCGCGCGCCCCGGGCCGCTCCTGCCACCCCTGAAACACAGACAGGGCTGGAGTTGGTGCCTTAGGATTTCAGTTTTTGTGTTTTTCCTGCGGTTCTTTGGTGTATAACTCTAAACTCCATATACAGTGTGTGGAGGCTAGCTTTAGAGCAAGCTGTAGGCCCATGGCCTGCCAGCCTTGCCTGAGAGCTAGCCTGGGAATTTCATGGGAGGATTCCAAACAATCCTCAAAGACAGAAAACAGCCTGCAGGTGCTGTTTGTCTGTTCCCCTTGTTTTCCTTGCAGGTGAGAGTCAGGGGGTGGTGTGCCCCACTGACCAATGATGGTGATGTGGTACTTTACTAACCAATAAGAGTTTCCTTTCTATACTTTCCACAATCTAGTCTATAAGACAAGCCTAGAACAATAAACTAGGAGATTTCTCCCGTTCTGACTCCTTAGAGAGTCTCGTGTCGTTCTTCCCGCCGTTCCCAATTAGAACGACACAGTGAGCTGCTGCTTTCCCATTTTGGGCAGACACAATTCCTCTGCAGGCCTGGGAATCAAGGACACCTCACTGCCTCGGGAAATGGAAACAAAAGGGAGTTGGGGGCAGCAAATTTGGGGTAAATTACTTCATTACCTGAAGCTGTAATTGGAAAATTAACCCCCAATATGCAAATGGACCAAACTTGTAAAAAATGTGAAACCCATGACCCATCATCCATTTTGGGTGCAGCCCCTGGGGAGCTTTGTCTGCCTGAAATGCACCCGAAGATCCCTCAATAAATATAATCTCTTTTTATTCTCTTAATTTTGTCTGATTTTAGGTAGCCCCAAGAAGGCATCAAAGTGGGGATGGGACCAAAAACACGGAGCTAAAACACAACAGCTGCAACAACTGACAGCATTTGTGTCCTGGGACTGCTCACAACGTTCTTTGACAAGATTCTGTCATATGGAGACGGGCCCAGTGACACAAATCAGCCACATTTTATATCATCACTTTTAACATACAATTATTTTCCCTTTATTTCCAATAATCCCCCATTTCTAACAGCAAAAAGCAATGAGGATTCTCACAGTCCTCAAGTTTCTTTCTATTCAACACTAAAAATACAAAACCCTCTGTGCACATAAAAACTCAACCCTGATAAAAAATGGAGCAACATTTGAAATATTTTTAAACTCAGTTTGGTTTTTTTTATAGTTTGGAAGTATTGAAACAACTGTTTTCATTGCTCTTGCAGTTTTTTTTTACCAAATAGACAAGGCTGATGATGGCAGAACTGAATGGATAAAGGTAAATCAAAGTACCTGGACAAAAGAGAAAGGCTAATTTACACAGGAAGTAAATTTAGATCTGACTTTTAAAACTGTTAAATGCTTTAGAGATGAAGACTGGTGTTTGAAAAAGAAAGTTTCCAGGTCAACCATGTAGATTATGTTGCATTAAAAAGGGATTTCTACCAAACTAAGAGCTTCCCAAAGCTGCCCTGCTGCTCCTCAGTGATAACATTCCATCAGAAGAAATTCTTTCTGGAATGAAATGGATGCTGCCTGCTCATAAATACACCACAACTGCACATTAGCATTGACAAAATGTTACTGTAATTATGGCCAATTACTTAGATCAGATCTGCTTAACCCAGTGGGGCCCAGGCTGGAGCCAGAGCAGCACATCCTGGTGTCAAGGGAACTGTTAAAGATGACAACAAAATGTGTTTATAAGGGGTTTTAGCACTTGACAAGAGGGAGTTTATTTGTTAGATGACAGAGATAAAGCACAACCAGTTTAAATATTTGCTAGACTTCTAGCTATTCTTGAAGAATTTTCTAGTTTAAATATTTTCTCATATTTTTTCCAGTGCTCAGTAGTCCAATTGTGTTACTCTGGAGAACACATTCCTCACTAAGATTCCAAAGTCAGGAGTTTGTAAGTGCAAATGAAAAGAAGCTTCAGAGATTTGGAGGAGGAAGAGTCAGCAAAACATGTTTTAAAAATCCTCTGGACAATGTTTTTCCCAGTGACAAGAGAAGCCTCCTGCCATGAGCTGACAGGGACACCCCAACAACTCCTCACTGGAAAGATTTACACTTTCAGATGAAATAAAGATAAATTACCCTTTGTTTTCTCCTGGCCTTTAGAGGCACATGGGGATGGAGCTGGGGCACCTGCTCAGTGACCCTCAACCAGCACCACGTCCCATGGGTGCCCTGGAATTGCTGCTGCTGCTGCTTGGAAACTGATCCAGAGGGCTGGGACAGCTGCAGCTCCTCTCTGACAAACACACTGAAACCCACAGGCATTCCAGATCCACGGATAATACAACAATGACTGATCTCCTCAGCTGCATCATCACTTCAGTGACTTTGAAGTTGACAAACTTGTGATTCATGTCATTCCAATGCTCCTGCACAAAACACTCCTCAACTTTAACACTTCCTATTCCCAGCTACAACAACTGCAGCTGCCCCTTTCAAGTGAGCCAGGGCAAGAAAGTGAATGAGACAGAGGAAAAAGGAAGATCCTTTCCCACTGCAAAGGACTTTCTGCAGCACAGGCTGAATGGAGCATCTGTTGCAAACATCTGTTTAAAGCAGGGAGGAAATGGCACTTTTGGCACATCCTTCCTAGATGGAAATCATAACTAGTTTTAAGTACCAATCCTAAGGATTTACTACATATTTGCAGTCAATTTGGGTGTCTAAGAATGTCTGAATTCTGGTAACAAGAGTGTTTCTGCAACTGAGCTTCTTACAAAATGGGTCAACCTGCTGGATTTTCTTCTGTCCAATCCTGGGGGAGCTCACATTTTATTTTTACAGAATCACAGAATGGTTTGGGTTGGAAGGGACCTTAAAGACCATCTTGTTTCCAACCCCCTGCCATGGGCAGGGACACCTTCCACTGGAGCAGGCTGCTCAGAGCCCACTCCAGCCTCTCCTGCTCCCTGGAATAACCACTGGGTGACAACATGCAGGAAATCAACATCTGTGACAATCTGGGTAACAGATTTGGCATTGTCATAGGGGAAAAATGTGAGTCTGACCTCCTGACAAAGCAAAGCTCAAACACAGAGTCACAGAACTATGGAATCACTGAGGTTGGAAAGATCTCCAAGAGCACTGAGCCCAGCCTGATCCTCCTGTGATCTGCCCAGGGGCAAGAACCCTCTGCCTCCAGAGCAGTGCCAGAGCCAGGGAGGAATGAATTTATTCCTCTAACTCACTGATTAATGTCACAGGTCTGGATTAAAGCACTGAGCTCCACAAGGCCTGACTTAACCTGGTGAGGAACCAAAGCCTACCCTGCCACAGCTGTGCTGCTGTTTCTCTGAGCACCTGTTCTACAACCCAACCCAAAATGTCAGTGGAAAAACTCATTATCTCCGTGAGCTGAAGTTCTCACAGCCATGCTGTCTCAGCTGGGTTTCAGCATAGATCTGAGCACACAGTGATCCCAAAATCTAGCCCCCTGAGCAGGACTTGCCTGGAGAAGAAGTGCTCTCCGACGTGGATCTCTTCCTGGAAGGGCTGCAGTTTGTGCTCTCTGACTGCCTCTGCGAGGGTTTGTCCTGGCTTGGCAAAGTGCCTGCAAGGCAGATCAGGGAAAGGCATAAAAAACATCATTTCAGTCTGGCTGTGCCAACAAACTCTGGTGTGGCTTCAGGAACACCTGTGTGCTCCCATGAATGCAGGGGAAGGATGGAAACACCAAGCAGGGATTTTGCACAGGCCAATGGCAGAGGTAAACAAGCCATGAGTAAAGTAATATGTAAAATTAACCACCAGAATTAGCTTGAAAACAAACCCCCTGTATTCCTACTCTCAACTGAACCCCCTGCTTCACTCAAAATCCTTGATTTTCAGAAGAATTTGAAAAGACCTCCTGCAGATTACCAAGACCAACCACCCTGCTCAGGTTGCTCAGGGCCACCACATTCTGTTGGGTTTTGCACATCTGCAGCGACAGTGATTCCATGATCTGCCATTCCCTCAGCCTCTCAGTGAACACTTTTTCCTTCTGCACAAACACAATTCCCTGAACTCCCGTGGGTGCCCTTTGTCTCCCCTGGCACTGGACACCAGCAGGAGCATTTTTTGCTTCATTCCCTCCCTCCTGGAACATGGACACACTGGGGAGAGCCCCCTTTGTCCTTTGGGGACTGGCAGCAGGTACTGAGCAACTGCACCAGGCATCACTTGTGCTTCTTGGGCTTTATTTCCCACTGTCCTTTCCATGACAATTATTACCACTCTTAATATTATATATAATTTTATTTAAATTATGAGAGTTCTCATCTCAAGCCACGAGTTTTACTTTATTCCAACCTTTATTCCTCTGGGTTCAGGGAGTTGCTGAGCTGCCCAGGGGTTACACCCACAGCATTTCTGTCATCCCAGGGTGAGTTTTTCTCCTGAGCAACTTCAAGGTGCACTGAATTCATAAAGTCTACACTAAACAAGTACCCCGGGAGCTGGGATTGAAAATAGAAATTAAACAGCGGGAGTTAAGTGCTCAAAGTGGGAATGGGCTGTAATTCAAAATAGGGAAAAAAAATAGGGAGAAGGTGTTGGAGATCACAGGGATGGCCCAGCAGTGCCTGCGCTGCTGGCAGGGGGTGGCACATCCTGGGGGCTGTCACCACGGGTGTCCCGGGGCTGTCACCGCGGGTGTCCCGGGGCTGTCACTGTGGGTGTCCCGGGACTGTCACCGCGGGTGTCCTGGGGCTGTCACCACGGGTGTCCCGGGACTGTCACCACCGGTGTCCTGGGGCTGTCACCACCGGTGTCCCGGGGCTGTCACCACCGGTGTCCCAGGACTGTCACCGCGGGTGTCCCGGGACTGTCACCACGGGTGTCCCGGGACTGTCACCGCGGGTGTCCCAGGACTGTCACCGCGGGTGTCCCGGGACTGTCACCGCGGGTGTCCCGGGACTGTCACCGCGGGTGTCCCGGGACTGTCACCGCGGGTGTCCCGGGACTGTCACCGCAGGTGTCCCGGGGCTGTCACCGTGGGTGTCCCGGGGCTGTCACCGTGGGTGTCCCGGGGCTGTCACCACCGGTGTCCTGGGGCTGTCACCACCGGTGTCCTGGGGCTGTCACCATGGGTGTCCCAGGGCTGTCACCACGGGTGTCCCGGGGCTGTCACTGCGGGTGTCCCAGGACTGTCACCACGGGTGTCCCAGGACTGTCACCACGGGTGTCCCGGGGCTGTCACTGCGGGTGTCCCAGGACTGTCACCACGGGTGTCCCAGGACTGTCACCACCGGTGTCCCGGGGCTGTCACCATGGGTGTCCCAGGGCTGTCACCACGGGTGTCCCAGGGCTGCCACCTCTGGTGTCCCAGGACTGTCACCATGGGTGTCCCGGGGCTGTCACCACTGGTGTCCCAGGGCTGTAACCGTGGGTGTCCCGGGGCTGTCACTGCCGGTATCCCGGGACTGTCACCACGGGTGTCCCGGGACCCCAGAGCCCGTGAGTGGCCCCTGTGTGACCCTCTCCATCCCGCTCAGCGCCCGGGACACGCTCAGCCGCCCCCGCCCCACCGGAACGCGGCAGAGGAGCGGCGGGGCCGCCAGGGGGCGCTGCTGCCCGCCGGTCCCGCGGCGGGAACGGGACCGGGAACGGGACCGGGACCGGTACAGGGACAGGGACCGGGACCGGGACCACAGGGGGGCCAGGGACCGGCACAGGGACCCCTCGGGTGGGGACTGACACACGGTCTGGGACTGCTCGGGTCACCCCCGGAGCCCACACGTGCCCGGTAACACCGGTTATACCCCGGAAGGGACAGAAAGGGCGGCCAGAGCAGGAGCAGCCTCGCACCGGGACCGGGACCGGGACCGGGACCGGGACCGGGACCGGGAAGGGAAGGGAAGGGAAGGGAAGGGAAGGGAAGGGAAGGGAAGGGAAGGGAAGGGAAGGGAAGGGAAGGGAAGGGAAGGGAAGGGAAGGGAAGGGAAGGGAAGGGAAGGGAAGGGAAGGGAAGGGAAGGGAAGGGAAGGGAAGGGAAGGGAAGGGAAGGGAAGGGAAGGGAAGGGAAGGGAAGGGAAGGGAAGGGAAGGGAAGGGAAGGGAAGGGAAGGGAAGGGAAGGGAAGGGAAGGGAAGGGAAGGGAAGGGAAGGGAAGGGAAGGGAAGGGAAGGGAAGGGAAGGGGCACGGACTGTTCAGATCCCGTGTTCCTCCCTCTCCCTGCCAGGACTGTAAGTGAAACACACCGAGGCCACAGGAATTGTAAGCAGCACACCAAGGCTGGGCTGTGACACTGCTGGCCAAAATAACTGCTGATGTGAAGCTGCTGAAGCTCAGGAACAGCAGCTGGGAACTTGGGATGAACAGGCAGGAGCGTCCTACAAAACTCCCCTGGACAAAACAGCAGAGCTCTGTCACCTGCACCTGCGGCTGTGCCAAGGTCACACAACAGCCTCAGCTGGGAACTTCCACCTGGAACCCCTGTGTGTACAACAACCAACACAGCCCTTCTCTGACACAACTCAGACCTCTGAAAATATCTGGCATTGGACAATATTGTAAAGAGAATTTGTTCTTCCAGTTAGGCCAGGTGTTTGTTCAAAAGGCTGTGGAGGTGAGGTGGATTCTCCATGTGGAATGCGCTGAAATAAAGCACCACAAACATTCCCTGTGGATCCCAAAGATCCATTCTGGATGGATTCCCTGATGCTGATCCCTGATTATTCCAAGTCTCTGATCCAGCACCTCTCCACCACAAACCTAAACTGCATCTGGTTTTATAAATAAACAATCTTTGATGCACCAAAAGTTTTCCCCCCACCTGTGCCTTTCCTTTAATCTTCCATGCTCATGGATTCAGGATCACCATTTGGCACCACAGCTAAAACCAAAACACCCCAAACACAACATGCAAACTGACACGGATCTAAAACCCCCAAATCTGGCATTTCTCTTTCCTGGGGCTTTTTACCAGATGTGGTTTAAGTTTTCCAGGTGGTGTGGGGCTCTGGGAGCTCCTTGGGAATGAGCTGGGTGCCAAGCCAAACATCAGCCTCACAAAACACCCAGGTTCCAGGTGGGAATGCCCTGGAAGTGATATCCCACACCTGAGGAATCACTCAAACTTCCTGGGGCAGGGAGCAGGCACAGCCTTCACCAAAAAAATCATCTCCCCTTCCCTTGGGTTACTCCTCACACAAACCCAGGTCAGATCATTCACTGCAGTGGAAAACATCTCCAAATTCCAAGAGCTGCACAGGTTCCCACACCCAATTCACTCCTCAGAGCCAAATTTAACCCTCTGAGTGAGCCAGCACTTGGAATTTCTCTTTCCATCACAGCAGGAGAAGCAATCTCATGGCTCTGCTGCCTTCTCCACACTCCACTCACCACCTCATGTAATTTCAGTACCAGCAAAAAGAATTATCAATTTTTCCAAGATCCAGCTGCTTCCAACTGCCCTTAAAATAAAGAAGGAAAACATAAACCCCCCCAAATCAAGAGAAGAACCCTGTCCATACACAGGTGTGCAGAGCAGGAGGTGGCAGAAGGCATCAGAGCAGGACTATCCCATGGGAAGGAGCAAGATGAGAGCCAGGAATGTGAGGAGGGATTATTCAGTCCTGGCAGCTGGTTCTTGCTCTGTGAAATATTAGTCACAAGTGGCTTTGGACAGTGATTTAAACTTCAAGGGAGAATGTAGGCAAGAAGGGGAGGGAGAAGCAGCTCAGGCTTCCTTCACACACTGGAAGCAGCCAGGAGCACAAGCCACATTTGCCCTTTGCAGGTTCTCTTTTCTTTTCCTGAATATTAAGCAAATGACAAATTCCTGTTCCTGCTCCTCCTGTTCCAGTTTTGCTCGAGGCTGTCAGATGCATTTCCCAGCTATGAATAAATCCAAAATTTCTAGGTTTGGTCTCAGGCATCCCCAGCATCAACCCCAGCTGTTCTGAGGTGTTGCAAGAGGCCTCAAGGCAGTGACTGAAAGCTCTGTGGTAGCAGAGATTGTCAAATAACCAAAATGGAGTTACAAAAGGAATAGGAAACATTTTCTTATATGGAAATATTACTCACAACAGTAGCAGCAACAGGTGGTCTGAACCAAACCAACCAAACTTCAAACCAAACAGAAGCATGGCTTTGAAAAGATCAAAAATCCTGAGAAACTTTCCCTCACTTCTTTGGAAAATTAAAATTGTATGGAAAAAGCAAAGATTTTTGCATTAGAAAGCATCTTTAGCCTGTAAGAAGCAAGAGGAGTGTGTTGGGAGGAGGGACAGAGCGCTGTGGGGAGATCCCAGTCTGCAGGAACGGAGCCCTGAACGAGGGCAGGAGCAGGGCTGGAACCCAGCACCGACCTCTGCAGAGCCAAATCCCCTCCTGCTGCTGCTCCAGCCGTGTTTGAAACAGAAACCAGCAAGGCCCAAGCTCCCTTACCTGCCAGAGGCTTCTCCAGGGAAGGCAGGGGCTCCTTGCGGAGGGGCCGGCCGAGCGACGCGTCCTGCCCGCCGAACAGCCCGGGGCTCTCGGGTAACTTTTTACGTCCGTTGGTGCTGGCAGAGTTGGTGACTCTGCAGCTGCCTATTGCACTTGTGAAAAGGTTTGTGTGTTCATCGCTGCTGGCTGGCTCCGAGCTGGGAGTGAATCCCCCCAGGGACAGAGCTGGGGAATTTTCGGAGCAGTCAATCTGCAGAGGTGTCTGCAAGCCCAGCGCCAAGGAATTGGACTCCGAGGGCTCTCTCCTGACCCACTGCTCATCTCTGCTTAGCAAACCCTTGGAAGGTGACAGGTGAGGACAAGACATGTGGCACCTGTGTTTCTCTTTATGTTTGTACCTCTCTCCGACAGCCTCCTTCCCAAACCTGTAGCGCTTCAAGGACTCCAGGACCGTTCTGGAGGAGCTGTTGGCCGTGATGGTGTCCATGGAAACCTGCGGCTGCTCGGAGGAGCGGTGCTCCCGGTGCTTGTGGCGGTGCCTGTGCTTGTGTTCCAGCATCCAGCCGTAGGCCATCTCGGGTGGGACGCTGGGGTACGTGCTCATGGACAGCAGAGGAGTCCTGCTCGTGGTGAGGAAAGCTTCCTGGCGCAAGAGTTTATGCTTCTTCTTGTGGTATTTAGTGGGGTTGAGAAGCAGGTGGCCTGTATGCATGTAGGAAGGTGGGGGCAGAGGGGTGGTGAAAGAAGGAGAGGGTGGAGGAGGGTAAAGAGTCGGAGGGTACCTTCCATAATAACCTAATCCTATGGGAGCAGCTGCCAGGGGAGAAGGGGAGTAAGGCATGCCATAGGAGGGGTAGAAGCCGGTGCTGGACAGGGGAAAGCTGAGGCTATGCATGAAAGGCATTTCTGCCATCGCTTCCCGCATTTTTGGAGGCCTGCCTCTCTTTTTCTTTAAATCAGGTTTTCTAATGTAGTGCAAAGGATCTAAAGGAAAAGTAGGGTGGGTGTAGAAACTATTGAAATTTATCCTAAAAATGGTAGGCAGCAAATCTCGGGGTATAAAATGGTGACTTCTGTGGGTTATTCTAATTTCACTTAATCGACTTATTAACTCCTCTAACTCAGCGAGGAAGTCGGGGTCCTGCCTCCCTCGGAGCTGGGGATACTTCTTTTTCCTTTTTCGCTTCTGCCTCTTCATCTTGTCGTAGCTGAGGTAATCGTGGCTGCGGCGCTTGCACTTGTGCTTGTGCTTCTCCTTCAGGTTGCTCAGCACGGTGGAAGTCTCGGGTGGGATGAGGGCCACGTGGTCGAACGAGTGCCTCTTCTTCTTCTGCCCGCAGAACTTCTCAGCCCGGTCCGAAGTGCTGTTGTTGTCGGTGCCTATCCCGCTGTCGCTGGGGATGGTCTCGTCGCTGTGGGACTCGCTCACGGGGGAAGGGGTGGCCTCTTTGAGCGACGTCAGCTCGCTCAGGTGGGACGGGGAGTTGGGCAGCAGCGTCGGTGGCGACAACCTCCTCCTCCCCTTGGCTGCTTTCTTCATGGCGAGTGTCTGGACCACGCTGCCCTGCCTGGAGTGGAGGTGCAGGTAGGGCACCGAGCTGGGCTCGATGAAGCCCGCGTCGCTGCTCACGGGGCTCTGCCCCCCGCTCACGGCCGACGACTGCGAGCAAACCGGGGACGGGAGGATCTCGGAGGGATTCGCTGCCGAGGGTAGCAAGTGGGGAAGGACTTGTCCTAGGGACGTACCAGGAGCTTGCTGGGCAGACTTCTCCAGAACTGTCAGACTGGCAGCGCTGCTGGCTAAAATGCCATTCAGGACAGCTTTAGGTTTCCTCCCTCTCCTTTTTCCTATGTAAATCGTTCCTTTCTTGCTGACGTTGATTTGCTGGCCTAGTTTTGAACCAAATGTGGCAGCAAGAGTTGACACGGTGTTGTGGAGCTTGGATTGCATCTTCCCTTTGGTATTTGGTTCCACTGTACTGGACAGAATCTGATTCAGAAGTTTCTTTCGCTTCAGAGTTTTCATTTTATTTATTTTTCGAATAATTGTTTTCATTAACTGTCCATTATTTCTCTTGGCAACTTTTCTGTCTGAGTCTACTTCCAAATCACTCATGCTACAAATACTGGGGCTTTGGACTTCTTCTGGCCCTCGGAGCTGGTCCTTCCTCTCAAAGAACTCCCCGGGTCGATGCTGATCACTTTCAGGCCCCATCTTGCTTGAGTTCTCTGTTCCCACAAAAGGTGCCACAGACAGAATAGGAGGTTTCATTTTAATCGATGACCGGATCTGCCTTTTAGGTCTCCCTCTCTTTTTAGGAAAACCTTGTCCCGATAAGCTTTGCTTTAGGGAGGGAATTTCGACTTCAGGCTGCAAAATTGGAGGTTCTTGCTCTTCTTTTGACTGTACTGAGAAGACTTTTGATGCTGGGATCTTAAGAGTTCTTTTGGGGGGACCTTCGAGTTCTGGCATCTCCTTGGATTTAGGTCTTCCTCTCTTGGGTTTGTATATGTCAGGTAAGAAATCATCCGACATACACAAGCTAGAGGGTTGCTTGTGAGCACTGTAGAACTTCTGAGTTTGTTTGTCAGTCTCAGACAGCAGTGCCAGAGACTGTCCATTAGTTTCATTCAGCTTTGGCAACTGATGTTTGACAAATTCGTGCTCCACAAATGAGGACGATCCGATGTTTTTCAGGAATTTGGCCTGCTCCAAATTACTGCTCGATAGTGCACTGTATGAAATGTTTTTAAAAAGCTCTGACCTTTCTAGTTCCAGACCCTTTGGAGGTCGGCACGCGCTTCTTGACACCACTTTAGTCCATCGTGGCTTCCTTCCTTTCCTTTTCTTTAAAGGTTTGGATTGCTGAGTGCTGCTCAGGTTTTTTGCTCCTTGGCAGGATTTCTCGGATGCAGCTATCGCACCGATCTTGAGGAACTGCTTGCTACCAAACAAGCTGGTAAAACTAACTACTGAAGGGGTGACAGTAGCGTGGATGCTCGTCTCAGCTGCCAAAATGGGTTTTTTCCCTGTGGGAGGACTTGTTCTTGAAGTTTCCACGTAAGATGCTTTTGAATCACTTAAGTCTTTCTCAGCACCTTTAAAATCGGTGCTGAGGCTGTGGTTCAGTGTCCTGTTCAGGCTCAGAAGGCTGCTGTCCGAGGAGAACGCTGCTTTGCCCATGGGATCTGAAATGCCTTCCAAGAGCTCTGCCGTGGAACTTAAGTGCAATGAGTTGGAGGCCAGCTGGGAGGAGGCTGTGGAGAGGCTCCTGCTCAGGGTGGGGACAGACACGGTGGGGGAAGGAGATGGGAGATTCCCCTCTCCCACTGCACTGAACGGGGACTTGGCTGTCGACACCTCCGAGGCACCTCCTGTCCTGAAGTCTGGTGAAGTGCAATAAACAGGAGGCTGCTTTTCGTGCTTAGACGTTTCATAAATCCCTTTCTCACTGGATGAGTAGGCATCCTGTGGAACACACATTCCTTCACTGAACATCTCTTTGCCTACATCAGCAATTTCTTTCCGAATTGAAAACTTGTCCAAGATACTTTCTTTGCTCTGTCTCATAATGTGCTTCTCAAAGGTTTTGCTGGTAGTATTTTCCTTCAGTAAATCCGCAGGCTCGTGGCTTTCAAGGCTGCTGAGGTTTGAATTGCAAGGAAGCTTAAAGGGCTCTGAGGAGGGCACGAGGGAATCTGCTTTCAGAGTTCCAGAGTCCTTGCTAGCCAAAGCAGCCGGAGTGCCAATCCCTGCTGGCTTCTTCCCACAGTCCTTGCTAACCAATCCCACGGGACTGCTGATTCCTGGCATCTTCCTCCCAGGGTCCTTGCTCACCGGTCCCATCGGGCTGCTAATCCCTGGTGTCTTCCTTCCAGAGTCTTTGTTAAGCAGACCTGTGCTGTTCCCAGTCCCTGGCATCTTCCTCCCAGAATCCTTGTTAAGCAGACCTGTAGGGCTGTTTATTCCCAACAACTTCTTCCCAGCATCTTTGTTCACCAATCCTGCTGGAGTGCTGATCCCTACTGGCTTCTTGAGAGGCTCCTTGTTACTCAGTGTAGTTGGAGTGCTGATCCCTGGAAGTTTCCTCCCCACATCTTTGCTGATCAATCCAACTGCAGAGCTGGTCACTGGCTGCTTCTTCACCGAATCCTTGTGGACTAATGTTGGAGTGCTGATCCCTGGAGGTCTCTTCCCAGAATCCTTGCTAACCAATCCAATTAAGGGGCTGATTGCTTGGGGCTTCTTCCCAGAGTCTTTATTAACCAATATGGCTGCGCTGCCAATCCCCAATGGCTTCTTCCCTGAGTCCTTGTTCACCAATCCAACAGCAATCCCAGAGCCTGGCAGTTTCTTCACCAAATCTTTGTTCACCAGCCCACTCGCAGCTATGGCTCCTGGCAGCTTCTTCCCAGAGTCTTTCACCAAACCAGACGCAGCTCCATTTCCACTTCCAGGCTTCTTCTGCTTTGTCTTGGAAGACTTGGAAGGAGGACAGGTTGCAATAAGTTGAGCCAATTTTTCTGTGACAGTTGTTGCTCCATTAATTTCTGTTCTATCCTTTAAGTCAGAATTATGGCTACTGATAAGAGTCGGAGGAGATGACTTTATATAATCTGTCATTTCAGAATGCAGTGGGGAAACTTTCTTAGATAAAGGGGCTGTTTCTACTTGGAGACCTTCTTCCACGTGTAACTCAACTGATGCAACTTCTCCAGCTTTCTTGTAAGATTTTGAAGGGTCCTAAGAGTTAATAAACAAAAAAAAAAACTCTTTAGGAACAGAGTACAAAGTATCACTGAGTAACACACTATCTTTTTATGTTTCAGTGATTAACACTTGCTCTGGTAACAGGGTCATGGTATAAACAGAGGCTTCATCATCCCATTAATATTAAACCAAACAATAGTAATATCAATAATTTCAATAATAAAATGTCATAATAAAATAAACACATTCAGCAAACAATAGTGATATTCATATTTAAAGCAATATTTTAAAACAGTGGACATGCCGAGGCTTTCCTGATGTTAACTAAACCCAAACTCCCTCCCAGTCTGGAAATTTAATCTGTCCCCCAATTATTTTGAATATTCTCCAAAAATACTGTTGATGTTTATTAATAAAAATCCACTAACAACAAAGTGCTGGGCTATTTATAGTGTGAGAGCACTTGAAGAGCTCACATGGTGCTGAGCAGCAGCTGAGCAGTGCCCTGCAAGGCACTGTCACCCTGTCCCTGCACAGCCCTGCTGGCAGCTCAGCCGTGTCCCCACAGCCCCTGCAGCAACAGCTTCTCCCAGCACAACACTGACAGTCAGGGAAATCAGGAAAATAAAATAACTCAAATTATTCTGTTTGCACGGGGGTGGGGGGGAGGTGATAATGCACACACATGGAATAACTGAAACTCACACTTATTTCAGACTAACCCAACTTGAAATTTATTCTGTAAAGGTTAAAATCAAAATTGCAATATCCATTACCTTCATAAATCCTATTGAGAACGTCTCAATAAATTAATCTTTTATTTTGGAAGGACATTCTTTACATACAGTGCCCAACACATCTCTGCTGTGCAGGGGATACTTTCACTCCAAGCAGGGGCTGAGAATGGAAGGCTCTGACCCCTGATGAGATAATTCTGCCCGTGGTTCTGATGTCCCCAGCATAAGAAGGACATGGAACTGCTGGAGCAAGTCCAGAGGAAGCCATGAAGTTGTTGAAAGGACTGGAGCACTTTCCCTATGAAGAAAGGCTGGGAGAATTGGGAATGATCAGCCTGGAGAACTTTGTGTGGGAACCTCAGAGCCCCTTGCAGGATGTGAGGGGGCTCCAGGAAAGCTGGAGAGGGACAATTCATCAGGAACTGAAGTGACAGAACAAGGTGGGATGGCTTCAAACTGATAGAGAGGAAATTTAGGTTGGATAAATCAAAGAAATTCTTCCCTGTGAGGGTGGGGAAGCCCTGGCACAGAGAAGCTGTGGCTGCCCCTGGATCTCTGAAGTGTCCAAAGCTGGGCTGGACAGGGCTTGGAACACCCTGGGATGGTGGAAGGTGCCCCTGCCATGGCAGGGGTGGGTTGGGATGGGCTTCAAGGTCCCTCCCAGCCCAAAGTTATTGTGATTCTGTGATTTCATTCCCAATTTAAAAACCTTCTGGGACCTACCAGAACAAACAGTAAAGACATCAATGCCACAGCTGTTCATCCCTCTGCAATAAAAACTGCTCTGGCAATGGCCTGGCACTTCCTGCACTTGATTACAGTCAGCATTACCCTGATCCCAGAGCTGTACCTACAGCAAACACCCACAGAGGCTGAAGAAGGGACAGCCTGGATTCCTCTGCTGCTGATCATGAAGGATTTGTTCATTTGTGCATCAGGAGGCTGCAGCCTGGATCCAGCTGGACACTGGTGAGATGAGAAGCAGTTGTGTGGGTAATATGGGAGGCTCTGCACCCCAAATCCAGGGCTGCTCCTTCCTGCAGGGATGCAGCAGGAGAGGGGGTTCTTTCTGCCTGGAAACTCCTGAGTCAGTGTGACACCACCCCGAGCCTGCACTCCTGGAATTCCCTGGGGCAGGCTCTGAGTGCCAGAGAGTCACTAATGAGTATTAAAGCAAGCAGCCTTCAGAGAGCTGCAGCCTCCTTTGGCCTGAAATTCTGACAAGAACGTGGAAGAAAAATCTCCTTTGTTCATGGGATTTCAAAAAAAAAAAATCCACCTAAATTTTGACTTGGGAATTCAGCTCCTCATTCCTGTATTTGCTCAGGCATCAGGGTATCCACACTCTTCCTTCTTTCTTCTGCTCCTCCTGGGTGCTCTGCCACCCCCTGGGCCAAGTTCTGTGGTGCTCTCCCACTGCCACTGCTGGGTATCCAACGCCTCTGCTCACCTCTATTTCCAAACAAAGAGCTTGGAAGCTTGAGTAGACGCTTAAATAATAAATACATAACTAACAAAACCCTTCCAAACACCAGCTTTGATCTGAGCAAGATGCCAGGATTCTGAAAACAAGACTTTAGCATCAAACACAGATCCTTTGAAAGCTGAAGGCGTGTGCCCTGGAAAGCTTATTTCTCATCTAAGGGTGAGTGAGTTTCCCAAGCACACTGAAAATTATTTCAAAGAACATGAATAACAAAACAGGAAGCATCTAGTGACACGTCAGACAAGACGTCAAAAAAGTCTGTAATTCTTTTCAGCATTTTTAAACCCAAAATTCTTATATGGGATTTTTTTTTTTTTTGCCATAAATCTACTTAATAACCAGCATGATTAACAGAAACATTTTGGAGGGAAATTTTTAAGGACAAAATTTCATCCAGTAACTTCCAATAGAAACATCTTGAGATGTTTCCTTTGAAGGATGTTGCAGTGGCTGCAGAAACATTTAAAAAACTCCCAACATCAGCCACAGAGTCAAAGCTTCTTCTTGCATTCTGTATCATTAAAAATTTCAGATTTTTGGTTGAAGTGAATAGCAGGCATTGCTACCACTAAGGAGGATCCCACTGGAAGAGTAAGAGTATTGCAGACAGGTACCAAAATCAAACTGCAATCATGCACAGCCCCAAACTTCAGGAACAGAAAGGACATTTTCTGTGCAGTGGAAGAACTGGACTCCAGTGTTCACACACTGAGGGGATCAGGTAAATCAACTTCAGCCACATTTTAACTCTGCCAGCACACACACCCTGCCCTGGACACCCTCTGGGAAACACCCCCAGGCCACTCCCTGGAACAAAGCCCAGAACACCCCCAGGGACCCCCTGAACACAGCCCACAGGACACAGATCTCACACACATTGTCAGGACACACCCCCAGGAGTCCCTGAGACCCCCAGGACACCCCTCCTTCCCCAGGACACACCTCCCAGACCCCAGCACACACAGCCACACCCTGGTCACACCCAGAGCCCCCAGGACACCCCCTGGGATACACCCCCAGGGATACACCCCCAGGGATACACCCTCTGGGATACACCCCCTGGGATACACCCCCTGGGATACACCCCCAGAACACCCCCAGGACACCCCCAGGGATACACCCCAGAACACCCCCTGGGATACACCCCCAGGGATACACCCCCAGGACACACCCAGGGATACACCCCAGGACACCCCCTGGGATACACCCCCAGGGATACACCCCCAGGACACCCCCTGGGATACACCCCAGGACACCCCCAGGACACCCCTCCTTCCCCAGGACACACCTCCCAGACCCCAGCACACACAGCCACACCCTGGTCACACCCAGAGCCCCCAGGACACACTCCTGGACACATTCCCAGGACACCCCCAGGGATACACCCTGGGATACACCCCAGGGATACACCCTGGGATACACCCCCAGGGATACACCCAGGGATACACCCCCAGGGATACACCCTGGGATACACCCCCTGGGATACACCCCCAGGACACCCCCAGGACACACCCAGGGATACACCCCCAGGACACCCCCAGGGATACACCCCTAGGGATACACCCCCAGAACACCCCCTGGGATACACCCCCAGGGATACACCCCCAGGACACCCCCAGGGATACACCCCCAGGGATACACCCCCAGGACACACCCAGAACACCCCCAGGGATACACCCCCAGGACACCCCCTGGGATACACCCCAGGGATACACCCCCAGGACACCCCCAGAACACCCCCAGGGATACACCCCCAGAACACCCCCAGGGATACACCCCCAGGGATACCCCCAGGGATACACCCCCAGGACACCCCCAGGGATACACCCCCAGGACATCCCCTGGGATACACCCCCAGGGATACACCCAGGACACCCCCAGAACACCCCCAGAACACCCCCAGGACACCCCCAGGGATACACCCCCAGGGATACACCCCAGGACACCCCCAGGGATACACCCCCTGGAATACACCCCCTGGAATACACCCCCAGGGATACACCCCCAGGACATCCCCTGGGATACACCCCCAGGGATACACCCCCAGAACACCCCCAGAACACCCTCAGAACACCCCCAGGGATACACCCCCAGGGATACACCCCAGGACACCCCCTGGGATACACCCCCAGGGATACACCCCCAGGGATACACCCCCAGGACACCCTCAGAACACCCCCAGGGATACACCCCCAGGGATACACCCCAGGACACCCCCAGAACACCCCCAGGACACCCCCTGGGATACACCCCCAGGACACACCCAGGGATACACCCCCAGGAATACACCCAGGGATACACCCCCAGGACATCCCCTGGGATACACCCAGGGATACACCCCCAGGACACCCCCAGGGATACACCCCCGGGGATACACCCCCAGGGATACACCCCAGGGATACACCCCCAGGGATACACCCCTGGGATACACCCCCAGGACACCCCCAGGGATACATCCCCAGGGATACACCCCCTGGGATACACCCCAGGACACCCCCAGGGATACACCCCCAGGGATACACCCCCTGGGATACACCCCCAAGGATACACCCTCAGAACACCCCCTGGGATACAGCCCCAGGGATACACCCCCAGAACACCCCCAGGACACCCCCAGGGATACACCCCCAGGGATACACCCCCAGAACACCCCCAGAACACCCCCAGAGATACACCCCCAGGGATACACCCCAGGACACCCCCTGGGATACACCCCAGGACACCCTGCACAGGACACAGCCCCACAGTGTCACAGCCTGTGGCCATGGGGTCAGGCTGACCCTCAGCCCAGCTCTCCCAGGGGGTGTATCCCAGGGGGTGTATCCCAGGGGGTGTATCCCAGGGGGTGTATCCCTGGGGGTGTATCCCTGGGGTGTATCCCAGGGGGTGTATCCCAGGGGGTGTATCCCAGTACAGGACACACCCAGCCAGCTCCCCCTGGAACACTCCAAACCCCCAGCTGGGAAATGGGGAGCAGCCAGGACTGTCACCTGCAGAGGGGACAGGAAAGGTGTTCAGCTCCCCTGGAATAACTCCCTGTGCCCACACAAGCGTTCTGTGGGATGGGAAGCAGAGAGCTGAAGTCAAACCCAAGTGACAGAACATCCTCAGGGCTTCAGAGGCTGCTCCCATGGATCTGTAAATGTGTCCCCAGCTCCAGGTGCTGCAAACTGGGCTCACACTCAGCACTAAATTCCCTCCTGAGCCCTGCTTCCCTCCCTGACTTGGACAAAAGCACAGATTTATCAGAGAAGCACAAATCAGGTTTTAATCAGACAGATTTCCGAGGACTGCAGAAAAAGGAAAACAACATCACCGTCTCCTGATCACCCTGTCTCTACAAGCACCTGCCTCAAACTTCCTCACTGCTGCCTCAATCAAATGGACAATGCCATAAAAAACAGACTAAAACAGTTTTCCTGGAATTCTGTGCCTTTTCAGCCCAAGTTTCAAGCCCTGCTCTACGTTCCTGTGGTGTCAGATGGAATGAAATGGCCCATCTGGGCACAAAGCTGTTCAAAAGGGCGAGATTACGTTGCATCAAAAAGCATTTTGTGCTTTAAAAACTGAAACATTTGTTCCTGTACAATCTTTAGTTCAACTGTCTGGTTTAAGAATCCATCCAATAATAGTATTGCCCAAAGCAATTCCATAAAACATGTTAAGTTTCTATAAAATTCATATTATTCTTAGTCTGACACTGAGCTGAACTGAAAGTTCTGTATCTCCTAACTGTGAACATACAGTTTTTCGACTTGCACCATTCATCTGAGGAATAATAATTCCAGGTTATTCTGATATAAACTATCAACAAGTTATAATCCATCACTGGAGACACAGGGAACAGCTGAACTCCATGTTAAAGGTCCTTTTCAACCTGAACAATTCTGTGATTCCAGAATCATCACAGGCACCAACAGCAAAAAATCTTTATTTTAAAAAGGGCATCTGTTGTTACACTACAGCACAGGCTCAGTTTATTACTACCAGCCCATTATTTACTGTCATTATCTTTGGTATTTATTTGCAAAAAGCTGATCTTTCCTGAGAACAGGGACATCTATCAAGTCTGGTGTCACACTTCTCAACTAAATCCAAATTACAAAACACAAGTTAGTCTCAGCTTCCAACACCTGAAGTAATTAGAAGGAACCAACCTTTTAATAAAAATGTTTGGTATTTCTCTTGAGAGCCAATGGCAAGCAATAAGGATTTTTTATGCACATACACAGATTTACCCATTATTGTTTTGGCTGTTGTACTTCAGGCCAATGCTCAGACTATAATTCAAACAAGCATTCTGAGGAATCACAGGAATTGTTTTGTAGTTGTGGCATCAATATGTTCTATGCAATTCCCCAAATAAAAATGCTGTTTATTTTAATTTATTAAATTTTCAATTAAATTAATTTATTAATTTTATTTTAACCTCCAAGACTTTTTAGTCTTTTCTAAAAGCAAGTTTGAACTACCAGGAAAACAATGATTCTGTGCAATTAGTGTAAGACAAAAACTATGTCCTAGATCCTGCAGGAAATATTCTTGAGCTATCAAAAATAAAATAAAAAAAAATAAAAATCAAGCAATTCTTCAGCTTTTTAACTTTTTTGCTTGAAACTTTTTCAGCTGGTGGCTGTGATTTCATCAGCGAAGTTCCCTGCATGACCAAAGGCAAAAGGAAGAGCTCCAGAATCCTGCACTCAGCATTTTTACACAGGAATAAGGAGATGGAGCAGGAGGGCGAGTCCCAACCTGCTGCCCTGTGTTACCACTGAGTGAGAGTTACACAGGCTGCTGCTGTCACTTCTTGCTTTTTTATGTTTTTTTTATTTTAACCTTCAGTGCTGCACCTCTGCCAGCACAGCTGAACCTTTCCTACACACCATCCTCTGAACTAACAGGGGAAAAATGTCTATTTTTGTTCAAGGCTCAGGTTTTTGAGCTTAGCCCAGCAATGTCTGCCTGCCCCAGGACACTTTTTGAAAGAATTAAATCCATACTTGGTGTCAAAAAGCAAACTGAACACTGCTTGGCTATTGCAGTAATTTTGTTTCTTGTAACACCTGGGAATCTCAGTCATTTCTGGGTTTCCCTTTATTGCTCTATGATTTTCTCCTCAGAAAAATATTTATTAACTTTTATGTCTAGGCGTTTCTGGAGGACAAATTGTAAATATACGAGGAAAATGCTGCCCAGGGAAGTGGTGGAATTACCATCCCTGGAAGTGTTCAGAAAGGTGTGGATGTGGCAGCTGGGGTCAGGAACAGCTGGATTCTGTGAGCTGGGGAACAGCTGGATTCCATGAGCTTTTCCATGGAATTTTGGAGGGCTTTTCCAACCTGAACAGTTCTGTGATTCCAACTTGCCTCACCTACCCACTCCCCCTCAGACTGGAGATAAACCCTCTATTCACATACCTGAAAACATTCCCCAAATCTTATGAGTTCTGTCAGCACTAAACAGGGAAAAAAAACCTGTCAGAGATGGCAGTGCAAAGGATTCTCCTGCTATTTTCATTTTAACACTGCTATTCCCATAAGAATTCCACTACTTCTCTTTGTATTTCAGTGGTTAACTGTGCACGCTGCAAGTGCTAAATTTTCATTCTAATTCTTTATTGCTCCTTCAAAAGAACAGAAAGTTCCGTTTCAGAGCTCCAAGTAAAGCCACACCTGGCTCTGAATGGGTCACATGTTTGCTTTCCCCTCCTCTGCATCCACAGCAAAAATTCATGGATAGCTTTCCTTTGCTGTAGTGTAATTTGCAGCGCTAAAACTCGCTTTATTACATGGCACTAAGACAAAAAAAACAACCCTTGGGTACTATATTCGAAACATGTGATGGTTTTAAGCCATCATTCCCATTTATTTCCACACAGACACTTCTAATCCCACTTCAGGAATCAGCAGGATGTTGTTTAGTGTCATTTCTAACAATTCAAAGTGCAAAATGGCAGCAGGAAACAGACAGACTTAAACACCATCTCAGAACAACTCGGGAGAGAGCAGAGCATCTAAAGTGAGTTATCATGAGTCAGGGATTTGAAACTCTTGTAAATAATGCAAATTTAATGCAACAGATCTGCATCCTCTGCATCACACACCAGGGCTGCTCGCCAGGCAGGAGAGCAGCGACTGCAAGGAGAGGAGCTGCAATCTAAAACCGACGTGGTATCAACTGTGTCATGCACCACATCAATAATATTCTACAACATCAGGAATAGCTGCCTCCCTTTCTGCTTTCCATTTGAAATGGGATGGATCTCTGGAAAAAAAAAAAAAATTCTGGTGTATAAACAAAGATGTCAAGGATGAAGAATCCCTGCTGTCACCATGAGAATTCAAATATTGATTATTTTCTCTGGTAAAAACTCCCAGGGCACGATCTCTTGATGCAAAGGGAAAGGCTCCAGACGCAGTGGTGCCTTTCAGATGTAGAATCAGGGAATTATGGAATGTCCTGAGCTGGAAGGGACCCACAGGGATCACCCAATCCAACCCCTGGCCCTGCACAGACACCACAACAACCTCACCCTGTGCATCCCTGGGAGCGTTGTCTGAATATTCCTGCAGCTCTGGCAGCCTCGGAGCTGTGACCATTCCCTGGGGAGCCTGGGCAGTGCCAGCACCTTTCCAGAACCTTTCCCTGACACCCAACCTAAACCTCCCTTGATCAACTTAATATTAAACCTTCCCTGAATAAAGAGATTTTCAGCTGCAGGGGCCACCTCAATTCAGACATCAAGAGAAATCACTGGTTGGACATTCCAGAGCGGCCCAATACTCAACTCATTGCAAAAGAGTCTTGTAAAAATTAAAAAAAAAAAAAAAAAAAAAAAAAAAAAAAAGTAAAAAAAGAAAATAAGAAAAAAAGAAAAAGAAAAAAGAAAAAAGGAAAAAGGAAAAAGAAAAAAGGAAAAAAGGAAAAAAGGAAAAAGGAAAAAGGAAAAAGGAAAAAAGGAAAAAAGGAAAAAAGGAAAAAGGAAAAAGGAAAAAAGGAAAAAAGGAAAAAAGGAAAAAAGGAAAAAGGAAAAGGGAAAAGGGAAAAGGGAAAAGGGAAAAGGGAAAAGGGAAAAGGGAAAAAGGAAAAAAGGAAAAAGGAAAAAAGGAAAAAGGAAAAAGGAAAAAGGAAAAAGGAAAAAGGAAAAAGGAAAAAGGAAAAAAGGAAAAAAGGAAAAAGGAAAAAGGAAAAAGGAAAAAGGAAAAAGGAAAAAGGAAAAAGGAAAAAGGAAAAGGGAAAAGGGAAAAGGGAAAAGGGAAAAGGAAAAGGGAAAAGGAAAAGGGAAAAGGGAAAAGGAAAAAGGAAAAAGGAAAAAGGAAAAAGGAAAAAGGAAAAAAGGAAAAAGAAAAAAGAAAAAAAGAAAAAAGAAAAAAGAAAAAAGAAAAAAGAAAAAAGAAAAAAAAAAGCAAATCATCAGTGTAATAACAAACTGTGATCAACTCCTCCAACGTTTTTCAAGTCGAAGTTAGAAACATCATTAGAAGTAATAAGTTTGTTCTGAAATAGAAGAATGTAAAATAAAGGCCATTGCCAAAATTTTAAGTTACGCAACGTACACTGGAGAATTTCTTGTCCAATAGGCTGACTAAAAACACCTCTCTTTCCAGAGGAGGAAAAACCTCAATGTGAGTGCATTGTGGAGTCTGGAAAAGGCAATTTTAGTCCTTACACGTGACATCCAGCACACTTGTTTTGTCAGCACATCATTTGTTACTCAGAATCCCAGATTGGTTTGGCCTAAAAGGGATTTTAAAGATTTCATTCCACCCCCTGCCATGGGCAGGGACACTTCCCACTGTCCCAGGCTGCTCCAAGTCCTGTCCAGCCTGGCCTTGGAAACTTCCAGGGATGCAGGGGCAGCCACAACTTCTCTGGGCACTCAGTGCCATGGCCTCACCTCCCTGAAAGAGAGGAATTCCTTCCCAATATCCCATTTAACTCTGCCTCCTGTCCTGGCACTCCAGGCCCTTGTAAAGAGTCTCTCTCTGGCAGGATCCCTTCAAGGCCACAATGAAGTCATCCCCACATTTCACTTCTCTTTAAGGTGACTCTTCCTCAAGGCCAATTCCAGTCAGGGTGTGCCAGGGGAAAGGAAGAGGTCTGGGTATGTCAGACACACAAGGTGAGGAATTTTCCTTCCTCCTGGGCAGGCTCTGCCTTAGGAGATCTGCCAGGACAGATTTATGCAGGGAGCCTTGAGAACAGGACAAAGGCTGGAGAAATGGAAATGCTCCAGCCTTGGGGACCTCTGGAGCAGGAGCCCCCTGAACAAACAACCCCTGCAAAGGAAAGACTCCAATTTCCAGGGATTCCCTGGATTCCCCTGCTGAATCACCTGGCACTACTACATAAGGGTATATTCTAACATTCCATTAACAAAACTTTAATGTTTATTGGAAAAAAGAGCAGGCTGTAACCAAATCCTTCAAAAATTTAGCATCCATGCAACCATATTTGTAATCCTTGCTATTTATCCTATTTTCCCTATCTGCTATTGCTGCTCTTACTGATTACATCATGGAGATCATAAAAACAAATCCTCGAGGCAGGGCTATTTCCTGGTGTTTGGAAAAGCCCTGGCACATCTCTCCAGCCACTGCATTTACATGCAGGTTATCACCAGGCTGGTTTCTAACTCATTTGGAAAAGTCTATTTTACTTTTCAGAGCCTGCCTTGAGCTGTTCACAGTAGTGAGAGGTTAAACACAGTAAAACAACTGGTTCTAACAGGTAGGAAAAAATATAAATCCAACCACCAGAGCACATGCAGAGCCCCATCTCAAGAGAGACAAGACACCCAAAGCCCTCCACTTTGTTACAGAAAAGAGACTAAAAACCTCCCCACTACTTTTCAGAAATCAATCTACTTCAAGTGAACATGGGAATTATCTTTCACTGCTCTTGAAACAACAAACTGGCAAACTGTGAAAGAACATTTTTTCCTGCTAATGGCCACAAAATAAAACCATTTCAAACTCCAGATACTTCAGCATCAGAGGTTACACAGAAACACAGCAGAGCACGGTGGTGCAGAGATGATGAAGCTTTTAAACACAGCTTAAATGTACCATGACTTGCAAATCACCCCACAGCCACATCACTCACTTGCTTCGAAGGACAGTGCTCGTTCTTCTCCTCTGTCATCTTCCCACTCTTGGGAGCCCTTCTTGGCTGCTTGATGCTGGTTTTTATGGCAGGCCGGCAGACATAATTCTCCAGGTTCTTGGGAGGCTTTTTTGTCCTCTTTGCTTGAAGGCCAATCTTCAGTTTCAGGTTTCCCTCTGAGAAGTTTGTTTCCTTCACCGAGAATTGCTGCTGTGCATCGCCCAGAGCTTCGCTCTTGCCGCTCTCCGCGTTCCCCTCCCGGCTCTTCTTCTTCCCGTCCTCCTCGTCCTTGCTGCAGCCTTCGAGCTCTGCTTCCCCTTTGCCCACCAATGTGCCAATGTTTACCACAGAGGGGCTTTTCCCAGAAAACCCTTCAGAATCAGAACCCAAGCCTAACATAGCAGTATTCCGAGGGTCCATCACAGGCGGAATATTTGCCTTCGGGTGATTTTAGGGAAGATTTACAGAGATATGTTCCTCAGAAGAGCTGTTCCACTATGGGCAGTCAACATTTTTCACTCTGTGGGGTAAAAAGACAGACAGAATAAACATGGATTTTCTATTAGAAATTAAATTCATATTAAAACAAATTAGAAAGCAAACAATTGTATTTCAGACAAGCACAGTAGCTGATGTTCCAAGACGCCAACCTTCCAGTCACCTCCTTCCAAACCACAATTTATCTATAAAACACTTTAAAATGGTAAGTGAAAAATAAAAAGTATGTGGCTATTATAATTTCCAAATTATCCACAGGACACTTCAAATGATGGCTACAAATTTTAATATTGATCATCAAAGTAATTTTCTTATTTATAACCAGAGCCCAGTTAGTCCCAGTCTTGCTGCTTCTGAATCAACTGGAAGAGCTGCATCTAAGGCAGGAGCAGGCAAATGAAAACCATGAGAAAGCATCCAAACCCCAGAAATATTCTGGTTTTAATTATCTGAGCCACCAAGAAAGTTGAGCTTAAGCCACATGTGCATCAGTTTACAAACACGCCACAAAATCCGCTTGTTAGTTAAGGACTTTCCACAATTCAGGAAGAAGGATGGGAGAACAGAAGCCAATCCCACCAAACATTCATACGCTGGTTTGTGCTTCCTGAAGCACAGGAAGAGGGAAGTCCACACTTCCATCAGCCCAGACACTGTTAGAAATATAGAATTGACCTATTTAGCATAAAATAATAGAGGGAACCTTTTCATCTTAAATACAACAAAAGTAAATTAGTCAACCTTTAAGTTTGTGAGGGTCCCCAGACCCTTGTGCAGCACTGACCTCCTGCTCACACACAGACCCTGAGCCCTGAGCTTCCCTCCCTGCCAGAGAACAAACCAACCTGTGCTCTTTGTAGCTTTATCATGCAGGCAAAAATCCCAAAATCCCAGAACTGTTCGAGCTTTTAACCCTTGAAGATCATCTCATCCCACCCCTGCCATGGACAGGGACATCTTCCACTATCCCAGGTTGCTCCAAGCCCTGTTCAGCCTGGCCTGGAACCCTTCCAGGGATCCAGGGGCAGCCACAGCTTTTCTGGGCAGTCTGTGCCAAGATATCACCATGAAGCCATTCCCCTCTGCCCTGTCTCCAACCCCTTGGAAAATTCTCTCTCCATCTTTCTTGCAGGCTCCCTCGAGGCACTGAAAAGATATTTGTTCTGGGGGCATTCTAAGGAGAAAATGTTTAAATATCTTCAGCACATAAATACCTTTATAATTTTTGAAATGAAATGGATCAGAAACAGGTCTGAAAAAACAGATTTGCTGAAAAGTGTAACACAGGCAGCAAACCAGCCTGAAACTTCTGTCCTTATCTTCTCTACAGTCATTAAGCTTGAATTGTGAGGAACTGCATGGAAAGATGTCATGAACTGCCAAATGAGTTTCAAATAAAGGTCTCAAGGAGCCCAGCAGTTTTCTGAGATGTTTGGCCCCCTGGCAGGTCAGCAGGAGCCCACTGGAGCACAGAGCACGTGGCAGGTCCCACAGCTCCCAGGCCACACAAGAACTGGGGAAGCAGCAGCAAAGGAGCTGTTTTTGGGGTGGCTCTGGAGCAAAGACACTGCAGGGAAGGGGAAAGCATCAGGAATGTGAAAAGTGACACCAGAGAGCACCAAGGCAACTGCAGTGGACACAGGTTGGAGGACAGATGCCAGGATTAGTGGGGGGAGAAGAAATGCTGCTGGGAACACCAGATGCAGCCCATCACAAAGCCAGGCTTCCCTGGCTGTGTCCTCAGAGAAAACAAACTTATTTCCATGTGTTCTGTGCACATTATTCACGGGGTTTCTATCTGCAGCTCTGGCTTTGCAACTACGCACATCCTCAGAAATCAAACCTGCAATTATTACTCATAAGACCAGGGGTAATTAGATAAAATCTCCATTTTATAAGGAGAAAAAACGGGTAGAGCAGTGTGACATGGACACAGAAAGCGAGTCAGTGGCACTGCCCAGTTCAAGGCCCAGTTAGTCCAACAGGCTTCACCACGCCACCAAAAATGAGCTTTTTCATTTATATCAATCTCCAAGGAAAACTGGCCAGCAGGTAAACAATTCTGAACTGAAGCCTGAATTTGTATTATTCAAGTCCAGGCAAAGGGACAATCCCACATGCCATCATGCAACTCTCACATCTGTGCTCACACAACTATTTCCTTCTCTAGTGACTGGGGTACAGAGCAGTGACAGTACTTCAGACATTTTCTTACAAATAAAATTAATTAATCAGCTTCAAATATGAAGCCAACTGCAAGAAACTGCAAGACCCAAAATGCAGGGTGGGAATCAGAGCAAAAGAACCGTGTTCACATCCTACTCTGTGCTAAGAGGATGGGTAACTATCCAGAAACAAAGTCACTAAATTGATGGCTCCCACAAACACAGAGCAGGGCATTTATTTATCCATTAATTGCTCTCAACACAGACAAAAAAAAAATGCTAATCCTGGCCCTAATCACCATTTTGCCTCGATCACTGTAATCTTCTCACAATTCCCCAGTTACCCCACTAATTCACAGGAAAGGTGTCTGTCACTCCAAGCTCATTTCCCTGAATCCCCACGTGCTGTTTCCTCCCTGCCTTATCAAGTCCAAGCTTCCTGTCACTGTCTCCAAGGTGTTCTCAAGCGTACCCTGGCTCTTTCCCTTGCTCAGAGCTGTTTCCCCAGTGATGCCACTATTTGTTTTCCCTTCTCACTTTACTTTCTCTGTGCTACTCCTCACACTCCGTGTGCCTCACTCGCTGCAGGATCTGTTCCATTCCTCCTGCAGGTTGTGCCTTAAAACCTTGTGGATGTCAAAGCAAATGAGCAGCCAAGTGGTGACAGCCACAGTTCAGAGGCAGCTAAAAAAACTTGCATGAACTTATCCTGAAAACTCTGATGTTTTGGGACTTTAAAGACCTAAAATGATCGTATTTAACCATGTGAGATAAGGTACTTATCCGTGTCTCTGCTTTCCATGTTAGCTGCACAAAGTTACAAGTCCTGTTCTGAATTATCCTACATCCATGGGTTCTTAGGTTATCAAAACTTTTGCTGGATTGAAAACCATCCAGTACCAAATCCCTGCATGGCCTCTCAAGTGATGAGCAAGACATGTCCTCACCACTTCCCTACAAAGCAAATAACATCAAACTCTCAGCCCTTCAGTTCTGTAGATTCCAAATCCCCTCTGAAATTGTTCTTCCCCAAAAAATTAACCATGAAGCATTTTAGCAACTGTTTTGACACCTGGAACTAAGTGGTGTTCATTAATGGTTTCTCTAATGCCACACACAGTTTTATTCATCCTTATTCCCCTGGTGTCACATCCCAAGCCCTCTCTGCCCATCAGCTGCTAAGATTTCTCTTCTTCTGATCCTCTGCTTCCCCAGAAAGAAAATGCCAAGTGTTGATTCTGCTGCCAGATTCCCAGATATGTTACCCCACATCCCTCAGCAATATTAACTGAGACTTCCCCCTCTGTTCAATTTAGGACGTTGAGTTCATTCCTGCTGCTGCTTTTGTTGATAAAAAAATACTGTCATGTCATATTTGGAAGGTGAATATTTTTATTTCGGTTCTTTTCATTGCTTCAGCTCCAAGGAACATTAAAACCAATTCAGCTGAGTGTTAGAAATCCCAGAATATTACTACTAACTCTATGGCCTCCCACAGTCCCCTCTCAAATTCCTTGTCTACTTTTCTTTGCTAAGGAAGACAGCTACCACACTCAGAAAAGATAAATAAAAAGTGGGATAAAGCTTTACAATATTTCTCTACATCACAATCCCTAAACAGGGGAAACAGGAGCTCAAGGCCCCTGGATCACCTGCACAAGCATCCTTAAAATATTTAGAGATGGAGGCATCAGGAATAAAGTTCCTGTTTGCGTTACAGGAGGTAATAAATGAAACACTTTCCAATCAGAATCTGCTGGATGCGTTTCTGACAGACAGAAATCCCAGGGGACCTGTCTTGTCAGGAAGAATATTCCACAGAACTGCTGGGAGCAGAGGCCACGCTCAGGGAAAGCAGAGCAGGACAGGAGTTTTGTGGGAAGAAAGGCAGAGGACAGACATGAGAACACCCTGCAAGTGTGCTCTGGTGGGAGGAAAATTGGGAAGCAGAGATAGAGTTTCTCCTGGTTTTTAACCTGGCCCCAGCTGACACCCTGACTGCAGGTCTGGAATCACAGGGCTGAATTTGGAGGTGCAGGGTAATTCTGTCAGTTCCCTATTCATATGCAAATCAAAGCAAAATTGCTAAAATCTGCATAACCAACCCGTGTTTGATGGGAGCAAAGGTTCCTCCACCCTTAGGCTGCGAGTGCCAACATCAGCCAACGCTGACTGCCGAGGGAAAAGCAGTTTGGGAACTCTCCTAAAATATTATCCCATGTGCTACAGTGTGAGTCAGGAGCTCCCTGAGAGGTCTCTACATCCAGTGCCTTCCAGGGGATTTTTCTGGACAAATCCCATTTATTTATTTCCATCCACTAAAAGATAAGGGTCATAAGCAAACCAACACTTCTCCTTTAACTCCAGGCAAATTCCTTTGGTTATTCCCAACCCATCCCAGTGCCAGAATGGGCACACCTGTGCCACAGGTAACGGACAGAAAACCAGGGAAAAACAAAGATTTTGCTTTCACAGAACAATCACAGTAGGTCTCATGACAGATTTTTTTTCCCCCCTTTGCAAGCTGGGGATGGGACTCATGACCTCACTGAAGTGGGAGAACGTGTCCAGAACAGCACCAGCCCTTCCAACAGCAGCAGAACTTAATTTAATTTTTAAAAAGCCAACAATTCCATAGACAACAATATCTATTTAAAAATACCTTTAATTCAGTAACTACATGTGCTATTGCCACTTTTCTCTTGTGAGAACAGCATTCCCATTTTTACCACTATGTCTGTCTCTTCCACCAAGGAAAAAAACTGCTTTTTATATCCTTCAGGACAGTTTAAACTTCTGAAAACAACTGGAAAAAGAAAGCTTCTTCTGGAAATTGTAACTCAAATTTTGTCACTGGTTATTATCACTCAAACCTTTTTAGGCAACTGCCGACTGCCTGTAGCAATGAAATCAAGTCCAAAAAGAAGTTGTGGTAATTTTGTCTTTTAAACCAAGATGTTTCAGACTTAGAACTCTTCAAAATGAAAAAAAAAGAAAGTCTCTCTTTTATACTCTCAGACAGCTGAGAAAAGCTTTGAGTAAGAACACTTCTTAAGAACTCAAGCAGGCAGACAGATGATGATTTTAGAGCCCATCTCTCCCCATATGTTCAAGCAGCTGCCAGAACTTCCCCGTTTCCCACAGAGGCACCAGGGATGATCCCAAGGTCCTCAAGGATGACCACGGGAAACACGAGTTTTACAGGATTCACCCCAAAACCCAACACCTGCAGGTGCAACCTAAATTACTGTAAGGAGGACGGCCAAAACAAACCAGGAAAGAAGATGCACTGCTCCTGAAAATGATGACTGAGGAGATTTCAATGGATGAGGGTAAAGCCACAGGTTCTGTCCCTGCTCCCAGAGCTCCCACCACCTCCAGTTTCCTTACTGGTTCCTGACAACACACAGCTAGGAGAGTGAATGCGTGTCCTGAGGCCATCGCATGGAAACCCACATTCCAAGCAGCTTCCAGTTCTCTGCTACATAATTAACAGGGTGAAGAACCACAAACCAAGGGCCAAAACCAGGAATCAGAAAGTCAAGAGACCACGGAAGAGAGAAACAAGGATGGGAACACATTTTGGCTTTTGATGTGAGAGATCGAAAAGATATCAAAAAAGAGAGATAAGGCTCAACCACCGAAACCCAAATTCACGGCCAATAAAGCTAAAACAGGACTAAAAATGCAATGAAAGTAAAATTTCAGAAGTACGATTTTGGAGAAGGGGGAAGACAAAGTCTACAAGACGCTGACCCAGTAAAGCAGCCAGCATCCCAAAACCCCAAAAAAACCCACATAAATATTTAGCAGGGAGACCCCCGGCTCCGCGCCCCGCATCCCCCGCCCGTCACACGGGGCAGGAGCCCGGGGAAACACAGAACTTCGGGGATGCGCAGCCTCGGGCACAGCCCCGCTCCGCAGGGAAGCGGGGGCCAGGAGGGGCCCCGGGGCCGCTGCCGGGTGACACCGCGGCCCCGCCGCCCGTCCGAGCGGGGCTGTCAGGCTCCCGCACCCCCCGGGGGCTGCCCCGGCCCCGGGCCCCGCCGCCGCCGCCGCTCCTGTCACCGGGCCCCGCCGCCAGCGGGGATCCCCCGCCCCTCGCCGCGGTCCCTGTCAGGGATCCCCCGGTGCCTCCCGGTGCGGGCCTGGCTGTCAGGGACTCCCCGGCCCATCCCCGGCTGTCAGGGACCCCCCGCTCCGCTCCCCGTACGGGTCCACGCTGCGCTCCGGGCCCTGCCGGGGATCCCCCCCCGCCGCCCCCGGGGATCCCCCGCCGTCGCCGGGGATACCCAGCGCCCGCCACCGGGCCGGGAGCGGGGGTGCGGTGTGGGGGTGCGGGGAGGTGCGGGGGGGATACGGGGGAGATGCGGGGGGGGCTGCGGGGCGGCCCCGCGGCGGATCCCGGCGCGCCTCCCCTCCCCCCGAGCCGCGGGCCTGAGGCGGTCCCAGTCCCCGCCCGCCCGCCCGCCCGCTCCTCACCGTGTCAGCGGCAGCGCGGCCGGGGCCGAGCACGGGCTGCTCCGCGCCGCATCCCCGCGGCCGCCCGGGCGCGGACGGGGCCGGGGCGGGACCGGGACCGAGCGGCCGCCGCGGCGGGGCCTGAGCCGAGCGAGGCGGCGGAACCAAAATGGCGGCGGCTCCTGCTCCGCCGCGAGCGAGCGCACGGCCACGCCCCCGGCGGCGGCCACGCCCACTCCGCGCCCGGCCACGCCCCCAGCGCGGCCGCACCCCCGCGGGCAGAGGGCGCGGCGGTCACGCCTGGCCACGCCCCCTTAGGCCACGCCCATAACACTTAGGCCACGCCCATAAAGCCACGCCCCTTTATCCAGGCCACGCCCACCGGGAAAAGCCTCGGGAAAGGGAAAAGCCGGGAAAGGAAAAATCGCTTTTCTGCCCCAAAGTGATGCAGGTGGTTTTCTCACCCACAGAGCCATCTTGCCTTCAATGCCACACCCACGCACTTGCCACTTCACGGCCTCTAAAGTATTTTCGTGGATCTAGAATCATGGGATGTTACGGGGTTGGAATGGACCTTAAAGGCCATTTGGTCTCAACCCTCCTGCCATGGGCAGAGACATCTTCCACTAGACCAGATCACGCAAAGCCTCGTCCAGCCCGGCCTTGGACACTTCCAGGGATGCAGGAGCTGCCACAGATTCTCTGGGAAGCCTCTGCCAGGCCCTCCCCACCCTCACAGGGAGGAATTCCTTCCTAATAGGTGACCTAACTTTTCCCTCTGTCAATTTGTACCCATTGCTCCTCATCCTATCACTACGGTGTCTGACAAAGAGTCCCTTTCCATGTAGCCCCTTTAGATATGGAAGGTGCTGAGGTCTCCCCAGATCCTTCTCTTCTCCAGGCTGAATATTCCCAACCCTCCCAGGCCTTTTAGCTACGTTGTTGTCCCCACTAGACTTCCTCCAGTTGTTTCATATCCTTTGTATTTTGGGAATGATGGAGTGATGCTCACAATATCTGATGGGTATTACTATAGCCATTTGTAATTATGGTTAAATAGGGTTTTAAAACATTGTCTGCCAGGAATAGGAAAAATTAATTTTAAAATCATATTACAGCAATGTGTATATATAAACCCAAATGAACAAAAATCGCTGTGACTAAAACACCCATAGCAGAAAGAAATGTGAAGTTTTTGCAGAAGCAGAGATTTAAGCTGTCAATACCTGAAAACCTGGCAATGAAACCATGAACAGCAAATTGCTTTTGCACTACGCACGCAAAATTCAATACTGAGGATCCAGATGACTCCTCAGAAATGAAAAACAGGCTGTGCCTGAGCCAGCGCCGTGACCTGGAAGCCAAGAAGGCCAACAGAATACTGGGGGCATCAAGATGAGCATTCCCAGCAGGTCAGGGAGTGATGCTGCCCCTCTGCCCAGCCCTGGAGGCACCTCTGGAGTGCTGTGCCCAGCTCTGGATCCTCAGCACAGCAGGGACAGGAGCTCCCGGAGGGTCCCTGCCCGGGAAAGGCTGAGGGAGCTGGGGCTGCTCAGCCTGGAGAGGAGCCCCAGCTGAGAGGGGCCTCAGTTCTGCCTGTCCCTGGATGTCCCTCTCTGTCTCTGGATGTCCCTGGCTGTCCCTGGTTGTCCCTGGATGTCCCTCTCTGTCTCTGGTTGTCCCTGACTGTCCCTGGCTATCTCTGGTTGTCCCTGGATGTCCCTGTCCATCCCTGGCTGTCCCAGGCTGTCCCTGTCCGTCCCTGTCCATCCCTGGCTGTCCCTGGGTGTCCCTCTCTGTCCCTCTCTGTCCCTGGTTGTCCCTGGTTGTCCCTGGCTGTCCTTCTCTGTCTCTGGTTGTCCCTGGCTGTCTCTGGATGTCCCTGTCCATCCCTGGCTGTCCCTGGGTGCAGGAGGGCCAGAGCAGGCCCAGGCTCTGCTCCAGGCCCAGCAGTGGCACCAGAGCCACGGGCAGGGACTGAGCCCAGGATCTGCCCTGCACAGGAGGCAGAACTTGTGCTCTGGGCAGTGCTCAGCCCTGAGCAGAGCCCAGAGAGGCTGTGGATCCTCCTCGTTGGGGATATCCCAGACCCACCTGGCCTCAATCCCGTGCCCTGTGCTCTGGGATGGCCCTGCCTGCCCCAGATGTGACCCACAGCGCTTCCTCCCAACCCCACCCGCTTCTGAATCCATCCTCTTCTGAAAACCTGGCGACGAACCTCGCGCAGCTTTCGCGCTGCACCCACCAAACGCGGCGCGGAGGGGCCGGCCGGGATAAAATTAATTAAACAAATTAGCGCCGCTCCTACAGAACCCCAAGGTGGGGGAGACCACGCCCCCCTTTGACCACGCCCCCTTTGACCACGCCCACGCGTTCGCGCCCATCGTGGCCACGCCCTTTCTGTCCCTCCGCGCCTCCCGTAGCGGCCGCGTCATCGCGGGGCTGCGGCGGCGCCGGCGGCGGGACCGGCCCCGGTGGGCCTCGGTGGGCCTCGGTGGGCCCCGGTGGGCCCCGGTGAGTGCGGGGGCACCGCGGGCACCTCGGACACACCGCGGGGCCCTCGGGAGCGCCGACCGCGCCCTCCCGCTCCCCCCCGCCCAAGCGGCAGCGCTGCTCCGGCTCTGCGTGTGACCGGGAGTGGGGAACGGAGCCTGCGGCAGCACGTGGGAGGCACCGGGGGGGCCGCGCCGCTCTCGGTCCGCAGCGCTCGGGCGTTGTTTTTATTTAACCTGGAGAGCCGAGGTGTTCTGGTCGCTGATGGATGGCTGTAAATGCACCTTTGGGGTTGTCTGCGTGATTTTTGGTGGTAAAAGCACAGAAATCCGGTGTTGCTCCCGGTGTACCGGGGCTGTTGTGAGCCCGGCCCGGTGCGCTCAGGGGAGCGGCCGCGGTTTCCAGCTCCTTTCCCAGGGACAGAGCCCCAGAGCAGCTGCCTCGCTCATTCAGGGATTCTGTCAGAACCCAAATTAAGCGCAGGTTTTAAAAAGAAGTCAACAGCAAGTTTAAAAAATCAAAATAAATAAACGGGATTTTTTTTAAAAAAGAACATGAAGTTTAAAAGTATTAGCAGAATTCAGTCTTTGTGACTCTTTAATTTCCTTCTTGTGGAAGAAGCTTTCCCATCCCTGCTTTTTTAGCAGCTAAAAGCGATGTGAAGCCAATGGTTCCCACGTGGAGCAGGATTTCTCCTCGCTGTGCTGCACGTACCAGCAAGGCGTGTAAAATCCCTAAAAATTCCTCTGCAGGATGAGATCTTCACTCATTCCTGAAATAGCAGCAGTGGGGGGTTGTTTTTCCCTGTGTTTATTTTAGTTGAAGGAATGAAAACCGTTTTCACAGCGTTTATTGTGGGCTTGTTTCCCCTCCCTGCAGTAACAGGTGGAAATGTTTTGTGTGCAGGTGAAGCAGCTTCCTCTTGCTCTGCTGCAGGTAACCACCACTCCCAGCGAGGCAGCAGCTCCTCCTGAGGAATCAAGGTAATTAATATTCCCTGAGGAATTAAGGTAATTAATATTCCCTTGGAATGCAGCTTCTTGCACCCAGGAATTCTCAGAGCAGCCTTGTTAGGCACTGTCAGGATTTTCTCCTCGGGAGGCTCTGTGGAAAAGGCCTTGCAGAGGTGGCAGATGTGACATTTTCACTCTTTATTTGTGCACCACAACTGCTCAAATGTTTTGTTTTGGGTTTTTCCTCCTGCTGTCAGTTGGAAATATGCTGGTAAATGATGAGGATGAAGCTGGAGACACAGAGGCACCTTCAGTCTCTGCATTATTCCAATTCCTCCACAATAATCACTGCTGCAGCTCTGACATCTCTTAACAGCTGCACTCAAAATTCCTTTCCCAGACAATCCCAACAAAAGACTGTTCTCACTAGGAGAATGAAATACCTCAATTTATAAAGTAAAGGTATTTTTTTCTCTTCATGTCTCTGAGTAAATTCCACATAATTAAAGGAAATTGAAGTTTTATTTATACTTTATTTTAATTGACTAATTTTTAATTTTAAATTATTTATCTTTTTTTTTTTGTATGGCATGGTTTTTATATTGTTATTTTATTAATAGCTTTTCTTAGGCAAGTGGTGCTGATCACAAATTTGTGTTACTGCAGAGCATCTGACACTTGGTCTGAATTATTTCTGCGTCTTTCAACACAAACAGTTCTCTCCCAGCATAAGATAATCAGCAACAAAACCAACTGAAATATCCATTTCTGTTCCTGCAGGAAAATGCTGAGAAGTCTGAGAGGACTCGTCTGTCGCTCTCTGAAGGTGAGTCCTGTAAGAGCCTGGTGCTATTTCCAATATTTCAATTTTCCCATGGCCTGGAATGACAATTTACAGCGGTAAAAAGTGAAATTCTTCTTACATTTGTCAGCTAAAACCTCTAAATTGGGGGTGCAAACTCCCACTGTGGGCTGAGGAAAGAGCTGGTGCAGCATTTCCACGTTTCCCTGAGTCTGGGGAGAGGGAGCCTGGATGCTGAGCTCCTCCAGCTTCCACTCACACGTTCCTCAGGAAAAAGGGATTATTCCACTTGCTCTGCATGGCTGGAATGTCCACAGGAAGAATCCACCAGCCTTGCACTGATCCTGTGGGAAAAGTTTTTCCAGAAATGATGGAATCATGTCCCAAGGTGGAAGGGACCCACAGGGATGGTGGAGTCAGCTCCTGGACACCCCAAAAATCCCACCTGGATTTGCTGGGAGCTCCAAAGTCTCCTTGGGGCTGTTCCCATTCCCTGGAGAGCCTGGGCAGTGCCTGAGCACCCTCTGGGGCAAGAGCCTTTTATTTATTTTCATTTCCTGAGCCAAAAAGTGTCTCAGTGGCTGGGTATAGCCATAGCAGCTCTGCTCACAGCACCCTGTGTTATCCAGAGTTATCCTTAAACCCTGAACAGCAGCAGCAGCTCTCCATGGCTCTGGAATTGCTTCCTGATGGAAAAGAATTCCGGCTGTGGTGTTTGATGCTGCCTTTTCCAGCCTTTTCCCTGGAGCACAGTGATGTGGGGAGAGATGAGGGTGGCTGCAGCTGCCTCCTGCAGCTCTGCCTGGGCAGGGCTTCCCTTCCCGGGCAGCCTCTGCGGAACCAGCCCGGCGTTCCCGAGGGTGGGATCCGTGGAACGTGTGGGAACAGCCCGGGATCCACGGAACACACAGGATCAGTGCAGGATCTGTGGAACATGCAGGAACAGCCCAGGATCAGCCTGGGATCCATGGAACATGCAGGATCAGCCCGGGATCCATGGAACACACAGGAACAGCCCAGGATCCATGGAACAGCCAGGATCAGCCTGGGATCCATGGAAATGTGGGAACAGCCCAGGAACATCCTGGGATCCATGGAACACGCAGGAACAGCCTGGGATCCATGGAACAGCCCAGGATCCATGGAACATGCAGGATCAGCCTGGGATCCATGGAACATGCAGGAACAGCCCAGGATCCATGGAACAGCCTGGGATCCATGGAACACGCAGGAACATCCTGGGATCCATGGAACATGTGGGAACAGCCCAGGAACATCCTGGGATCCATGGAACAGCCCGGGATCCGTGGAACACACAGGATCAGCCCAGGATCCATGGAACAGCCTGGGATCCATGGAACATGCAGGAACAGCCCAGGATCCATGGAACACGCAGGATCAGCCTGGGATCCATGGAACACGCAGGAACATCCTGGGATCCATGGAACATGTGGGAACAGCCCAGGAACATCCTGGGATCCATGGAACATGCAGGAACAGCCCGGGATCCATGGAACAGCCTGGGATCCATGGAATAGCCTGGGATCCATGGAACATGCAGGAACAGCCCAGGAACATCCCGGGATCCATGGAACACACAGGAACAGCCCGGGATCATCCCGGGATCTGTGGAACATGTGGGAACAGCCCAGGAACATCCTGGGATCCATGGAACATGCAGGAACAGCCCAGGATCCATGGAACATGCAGGAACAGCCCGGGATCCATGGAACATGCAGGAACAGCCCGGGATCCATGGAACATGCAGGAACAGCCCGGGATCCATGGAACATGCAGGAACATCCCGGGATCCATGGAACATGCAGGAACATCCTGGGATCCATGGAACATGCAGGAACATCCCGGGATCTGTGGAACATGCAGGAACAGCCCGGGATCATCCCGGGATCCGTGGAACATGCAGGAACAGCCCAGGATCCATGGAACACACAGGAACATCCTGGGATCCTTGGAACATGCAGGAACAGCCTGGGATCCATGGAACATGCAGGAACAGCCCGGGATCATCCCGGGATCCATGGAACATGCAGGATCATCCCGGGATCCATGGAACATGCAGGAACATCCCGGGATCCATGGAACATGCAGGAACATCCCGGGATCCATGGAACATGCAGGAACATCCCGGGATCCATGGAACATGCAGGAACATCCCGGGATCCATGGAACATCCCGGGATCCATGGAACATGCAGGAACAGCCTGGGAACATCCCGGGATCCATGGAACATGCAGGAACATCCCGGGATCCATGGAACATGCAGGAACAGCTCCACCTCATGGCTCGGGACTCCCGATTCATCTCGGGCACCACGTGATGGTTCGCTGCCATTTCAGGGATCCCAGCAATGCCACTCCTGGCCTTGGGCAGATGGAAACTTATCCCCAGATGCACCGAGGATGGGAGAGCCCGATGGATGCTCCTGGCATTCCAAAGCCGAGGGATCCAGGCTGAGCTTTTGTCCAGGAGGAGGAGGAGGAGGGATCCAGGGGCACCTCGCTGCTCTAAACTCAGGACATCAAAGCTTCAGCAGGGGCGTCCTGAGCCATCTGTGGTGGTTTAAAATGTGGATTTTCCGGGCTGTGGATGCTGTAAATGGAAATAGTGAGTGCTGAAATGTGAAATCTGTATCTCTGGAAGTCGGGACAGCTGTGAGCAGTCACTCACTGCCTGTGCTGGCTTTGTGGCACCTCAGAGAGCAGCAATTCCCTTTCCCAAGGTGCTCAGGAGCTGCTTCCACACACACAAAGCTCCAGAGCACCAGGAGGGGTTTTGGAAAGAGCTGTCGTGCTAAGGCTGCAAGTGGAAATGTAAAATAATGTCATTGCAGGGTCACTTACAGATGGGATGTGCTGTGTTGATGGAAAAAAATAGAAATTTAATGTGTTTGGCTGCAAGACCACAGAGGATTGGACTTCAGGACAAAGTCTCTTCACACTTTCATTCTGACTTCCACTCCCTTCAGAGAACTCATGAGGAGCTGGCTTGTGTCCCATGGAGATTCCAGGTCCTGCTGAGCTTGGTTTGGGCTTTTTAAAACATGAGATTGCTAATATTGATTTGATGAAGCATCATTCAGCTCGAGGCTGTATCTGGACATCCCTAAAATCTGAACACAGAGAAGAAGTTCATCCTTGCTTCGTTTTCATTCAGCTCAGGGATAAGGATTTGTGTGATAGCCCTGGGAAAGGATGAGCAGGGAGCTTTCCCAGCAAAGCTCAGCCCTCACACTCACCTGGGGCCTGAGGAGGAGGGAATGTGGGGTCAGAGAATCATGTAATGGTTTGGGAGGGACCTCACACCACATCCATGGCAGGGACACCTTCCTTAGGCTGCTCTAAACCCCATCCAGGCTGGCCTTGGATCAGGGATCCTGGTCAAGGAAAATGAGAGGGACTCTGATTCCAGGCTGGGAGTGACTTAGGGCTGACATTTTTTAGGTGATCAGGTGACAAGAGTCGCCTTCTGTGTTTATTCATGTATTAAATTGGCATCTTTGTGTCTTGCTCAAGGCTATGAATTGTCATCTCCGTGGATTTTAAACTAAACAGAGCCAAATAACCCATCCTAAAGGATCATTTGGATTTGAGGAGGAAAAAGGCAATGTGGGAACAAGATGTGTTGGGTGATCTCCTTATTTGCACCGCAGCTGTTTGTTCCAGAGGGTCCAGACTGGTTTCATTCCTTCCCTCACAGGAAGGCAAGTGTCCAAATGCATTCCAAACATCTGGAATTTGGGTGATCCCACTTCCACTGGAGCCCTTGTGGCTTTGCAGTGGCCCCACTGGGGTGGCAGCAGAGCTGTGTCATGCCATGGGGAGCTGAGACAGCTGTCCCTGGCTCTGAGCTTTGCATTCTGCTGCTCTCACCCAGACAAAATAGGAAACTGCTGGCTCTGTTCAGCTGCAACTGGTCCTGTCAGTGCTGTGAGGGGCTCTCAGCTTGTCCCAGAGCCTGTCTGGAGGATGCACTTTCTAAATCATTGACAAATGTTTGTGTTTTCTTTCACCACGACATAATAAAATGCTTGTCCTGCCACTGCTCACTTTCTTGCCTGTTTTGGCTGGGCTTTGCAGGCAGGCTTCAGCAGTCTGTCTGGGGAAAAATGAATTAATCAGCTTAGCTGGCTGTTTTGGTTTCTCAGCCACGTCTGTATCCTAATGCCAGAGTCTGGATGCAGGGACACAGTCAGGGAAATCAGCGCAGGGAGTGTAATTATAAATATCAAACAGTGGGCAGAGCTGCACTAATCCCTTGGTAATTGAGGTGATTATGGATTGCTAGACAGCCTGAATTTTCAGGGTGCTGCCACTCCTCAGTGTAGGCAGAAACACGATGGGCACTTCCCAGCAGTGAGGCTGGATGTGGGATCTTCAGGAATTTTGTGGGGTAAAACTCAAAGTGCAGGGCTTGGCTCACTGAGGTGGCTTCAGATGGGAATGGTTTCCATGCAGATATCTAAATGTGAAATCTGGTTCTACAGCATGTGGGTTTATGTGATGAATTTCCATGCTAATGATGAGTTCTCATTCTAATTGCAATCAGAGTTCAGCTCTGGGTTACACGTGCCACGAGCGCTCAGAACAGACTCCCTGGCTTGTTTTTCACCAACAATCCTTGGCTGCTGAGAGCTTTGTTGTGTCTTTGCCTTGCTCTCCCCTCAGCTGGACCGTGGATTTGCCCTCCACACGGCAGCCAGGGATGGGCTGAGCTCCGTGTCCAGCCAGGATGTCCCGGCAGAGAGGCCCCGAGCAGTTTTCCACACCAGCGAGAGCGACCCGGTGAGTCCCTGGCACAGGGAGGGGTGTCCTGGGTGCCACCAGGGGCCATCCTGGGTGCCACCAGGGGCCATCCTGGGTGCCACCAGGGGCCATCCTGGGTGCCACCAGGGGCCATCCTGGGAGCAGGAAAAGGGGATGCTCAAACCTCACCCAGAGATCCAACCCTGGCTGTACAGGGCACCTGCTCAGGATGGGGCTGCTCTGCCTGAGAGCTCCTGGGAGCAGGTATTGATCCCTTCTCCAGAGCTGCACAGATCAGAGTGTTGCAGAAGCTGGGATGTGGCTTTGCCTGTCATCAGCCACCATTCATTTCAGCTCCAGGGTTATTCTTCCCTGGAAGAGCCTCCCTGAGCTGGCTGTGAAGGGGATGAAAACCACACCCCAGATGACCTCAGCACGGCTCTGCAGCATCACAATTCCAGCCTCACTCTCTGTCTCGAGCACAAAAATGAAGGGGAATAAATGAATGGAAGGAGCCTTTGAGGTGCCTTTTCTGCTGCCTGTGTAATTGGAGTCTCTCGGTGCCGATTCCTCCGGGGTCTCTATGGAAACGGCAGCGGGAGATGATCTGCTGCACGTGACCCGGTGTCTCCATGGATTGCACAGCACAGGCCAGATGGCCACATTGTCCCCACTGTCCTGTTCCTGCCTTTTTGTTGCCAAGCAACTGGCTCTGGCATTCTGACTTGTGCCTGAGCTTTGGCACGGCTTCGGCCGCCTTCAGCCGTCCCCGGGCTGGCTGGGTCACTCCAGCAGCAAATCCTGCTGCTCCCCAGCTCCTGCACCAGATAATCCCATTTAAATGGGGCTAAGAAAGCCACTAAACACAAAATTTTTCATCAGGGTTTGTGTACCTTTCCGTTAGCAAAGCTCCCTGAGGATAAAGACACTGACCCACGTGATGTAGAAGAGTGGAGGAATTTGCCCAAAATTATGCAGCAAGCCAGGGGTGAAGCTGAGAATGAAAATGGGCTCTGGAGTCCTGCTCTTGTGTTTGAGCTGTGGGAAACCACAGGTGCTGTTGGTCTGTGTGCAGCATGTGCAGAATTCCAGGGAATCCACAGTTTGAAATAAGCCTGAAGTGTCACTTCATAGTTCTCCTCAGGTGACGCCTCCTTTCAGCAGAACACATTTTGAACAGCCAGGATTTAACATTTTCCCCCCTGTTACAAAGATTTCCTGACCATTAAACCCAAATTTGGCAGCTCCAGCGGCTCAGGCCTTTGCTGAAGTTACCAAATTAGAAATCATTCCTTGAATCAGGAGTTCCTCAAATCCTGCAGCTGTGTCAAGGTGGAGCACAGAGTCCAGGAGCCAGAAAAATTCATGGATATGCAACAGCAGCAGTGATCCATGAAGAGTCCATCAAGAACTGAGAAAAGCCAAATATTCCTGGCCAAACAAGCAGAAGTCACACCTGCACATAAAAATGCTCACACATAAAGTAAAAAAACCAAGGAAATTGTTATATTTGTTGTTGTGCATGCCAGTTTTTATATATAACCAGAATAAAGAGGAGGGTGTTTTTACTTTACATCCATGGTAAAATGCAGAGCAGGATGAGATCTAAGCTTCAAAGATTAGCACAAAACTGCTCAAAGTCACACAGGAAGGGCTGCAGAGTAGTCTCTAATTACTGTCCTAATTAGACAAGACACAAAAATGGACAGCTTGGGCAAGAAGAAATAAGTAAGTGCTTTGCGGGTATTGCATGGCAGGAAAAGAGAATAATGAGGGGGAAAAGCAGGCATTAAATTCTCAGATCCCAGTGACAACAGCTCCTTGCTGTCATTATGGTGAGACCTGTAGAAATAAATGCAGCAGGATTCAAGTCCAGTGGAGGAATAGCCCTGATCACTGAGGTCAACACAAAGGACTGGAAATTATTGCCCCAGAAAAGAGATTTTTTGAGGTTTTAAGCTTCCAACCCCAGTAACCAAATGGGACCATGGGAATTACTCCTGGGATGGAACAGCCCAAGGCAGAAAACAACATTTTGTCACTAAAGAAAGTGAATGTGACACCAGCAGGTAACTCAAAAGGGTGTCACACCTCTGTTAAGGTTTGGGGGGACTGGTGAGAGGTGAATTCATGGAGCACAGGGCCACTGGTGCCCCCAAAACACCAGGGTTCGTACACAAGCTCAGGGAATCCCTTCATTATTTAGTTCCAGGTGAGATCTCCTCTCTTTAGCCTCTTCTAAAGCAGCTGCCAGCAGTGTCCTGACCCCACAATTCCTGCTCTGTCTTGCTCTGCCCCCCAGTAAAAGAATATTGTCTGTGACTGAGCACTGCCACCCTCCCAGGCTTCCAGGAAAGAGGCATCACCAGAGTGACAATTCCCATTTTCCCTCCCAGGCCAAGCACACGGAGCAGCACGAGGCTCGTCTGTACAACATCCCCCTGGAGGAGGTGAAGGCTGTGTTCCCCCACGGGCTGCCCCATCGCTTCCAGCAGCAGGTACTCCAGCTTGGGGGGAACCCACTCAGGGTGCCCAGAGCAGCTGGGGCTGCCCCTGGAATCCTGGAAGTGTCCAAGGCCAGGCTGGACGGGGTTGGGAACAGCCTGGGATAGAGGAAGGTGTCCCTGCCATGGCAGAGGGTGGGATGTGATGATTTTAAGGTCCCATGCAACCCAAACCATTCCATGACTGTGTGGGAAGAACCAGATCCATTGGTGACTGTGATGTTTTCCTGTTGGAATGAGCAAGAGTGCAGTTATTCCTGGCCCTCACTGCTGTTTTCAACATCTAAGAGATGTTGAAACCCAGAGCAGCAGCAGAAAAGTCTGAGGGCTCCACCTCAGGCAACCTTCATTCCAGTGTTTTCCATCTCTAACATCCAAGCACTTAATGAACTACAGAAATATTTTCCATGGCTGTATTTCTGTGTGAAACAGGCTGTCTGATGAAAAATCAGTTTACAAAACAAATCTTGTCTCCTGATTTGTGTGGTGGAGCTGTGCTGGGCTGTGCTCTGAGCACTGCCTGCCTGAGTCAGGAACAGATTCCTTACCTGTGCATATCCAGGTCACTGAGTTGGATTCATGGACAGCCCGGTCAGCCACACCCCAGTCTGTGGGAACAGGGTGGAACAGCTGACCCAGAAAACGCTTTCTGGGCACAGGAGGGACAAAAAAGTCCTTTCACTGAGGGGAAGCAGCGCTTGACCAACCCTGGGGTGCTGCTGGGCAGATCTGGGGGTGTTGGGAGCCTCCAGGCAGGGATGGAGAAGGGTTGGGGGCAGCTGTGCTGGGGCAGCTCGTGGCATCTCGGTGCCATCTGCTCCTTTCTCAGATCCAGACCTTCAACGAGGCGCGTGTGATGGTGAGGAAACCAGCGCTGGAGCTCCTCTCTTACCTGAGGGCCTCCAACTTCGCCCACCCTGCTGTCAGATATGTGATCTGTATCCTTTAATTTGGGGGTGGGATGAAGAGAAACACGAGCAGTTTGTGCAGTGAGAGGGTTTTTGTGTCCCTGAGCTGGTGCAGTCTCCAGGAGGTGGTGGTGCCACGTGGTCTGTGGTCAGTGCAGGGACTTGGGGCACTTCAGGAAGCTCAGATTCCTTTATTCATTTATTCCTTTATTCCCTTATTCCTTTTTTCCTTTATTCCAGCTGATGGCACAGACCTGCAAACAGGGTCAGGGCATGGGGCTCCTCAGCTCTGCTCCTTGGGGTGGGGCACAAGGAGAAGGAACTCTGCAGGTTTTGATGAGCTCTGAGCTCCCTGTGTGTCCTCTCTGAAAGAACCACAGTCAAACACAAGCTGAAGTGTTTTTTCAGAGACTTTCCTTGACAGTCCTTGCTGGAGATGGTGAGAGGGGAACAGGGAAGACCATGACCCTGTGCCACGTGCTTCACTACTGCTCGAGGCAGGGCTGGCTGGTGCTGCACATCCCGGATGGTGAGAGAACCAGGGCTCTGTTTCCACACCAAACACCAAAAGCAGCTGCTCCAGGAGCTGGGGGATAGCCCACCACAATCTATCCTTGTTTTCCCTTAGTGGAGAAAGCCCATAAAACACAAAGCCCCCAAATAAAGTAGAGGATAATTTTGTTTTCACCTGCTCACACGTGCTTTGGGTCAGTCTGCTTTTCTCCATTGTCTGGGGTCTGTGTGCCCTCCTCTGATCTGAGGGAAGAGTTCTCCAGTCAGGATGGAGCTGCATCCACCTCTGGTGTCCCAGCACAGGGAGGACATGGGCCTGTTGAAATGATCCAGGATGATCAGAGTGATCAGGGGAGCAGCTCTGCTGTGAGGAAAGACTGGGAGAATTGGGATTGTTCAGCCTGGAGAAGAAAAGGCTCTGGGTTTACCTAATTGTGGCCTTCCAGGACCTAATGGGGCTACAATAAAAATAAAAAAGAGGGACTATTTACAAGGGAGTGAAGGGATGTGGGGGAATGGCCTCCCACTGCCAGAGGGCAGGGGAAGATGGCATATAGAGAAGAAATTCCTCCCTGTGAGGGTGGGCAGGCCCTGGCACAGGTGCCCAGAGCAGCTGTGGCTGTTCCTGGATCCCTGGAAGTGTTCAAGGCCAGGTTGGATGGGGCTTGGAGCAGCCTGGGATCATGGAAAGTGTCCCTGCCCATGGCAGGGGCTGGATGATCTTTAACCCAGCCCAAACCATTCCATGATTCTCTGACTTTCCTTACCAGAGTTGCAGAAAAAGGACAAGCAACACAAACACCACCCCCACCCCATACCATTATTTTGACTAAAAAAAAATAAAATTCAAAACAACTGTCCTGTTTTGTTCACAGCTCACCTCTGGGTGAAGAACTGCAAGGAGCTTTTGCAGTCTTCCTACAAGAAAGACCGCCTGGATCAGCCTCTGCAGGCCTCTGTCTGGCTCAAGAACTTCAAAACCTCCAATGAACGTTTCCTGCAAGAGGTTTGTGGCTGCAAACCCCACCCACTGCCCTGTGCTGGACCTCAGGTGCTGTAGGAAAAGCACTTTACATCCCCTCTGTGGGGATGGCTGCTGCTGGTGGTGGATACCCCTCCCAGATTCTGCAATCCAGCCTTGCTTTGCCTCCTTTCACCCCCAATTTAACCATAGTTTTCTTCCCACAGATAAAAACACAAAAAAAATACGTGTGGGGCAAACAAGAAAGCACAGAGGAGGGCAGACCTTTGGGGGAAGTGGTGGAGCAGGTAAGGAGCAGCCACTGCTGCTGGTGTGGTCTCACCTCGTCTCGGTGTTTGTGGAACAGATTGCTCCTCAAAAGCTTAGAGATGTCAGTCCTGGGGAATAGAAGCTGGGGAATAGAACCAATAAAAGCTGTTGTTGGTGGGTCTGTAAAGAAAACTGTACAGAGAATTTGGACAGAAGACAAAGTTAGAACTTGAAATTCTCACGTTTTGATGCTCAAACTGCTCCTTGGAAAGGAAACAAAGAGGTTGTTGCCTGTCTTCCCCTGAGGAAGAGCAGCCCAAAAGCCACCAGAATCACCCCCTAGCAAGAAATGCAGGCTGAGCTCTGTGTCCTGTGCTCCCCACAGGGTCTGGCTCGTGTCAGGAGCGCCACTGATGTCGTGGGGGTGCTGCTGAGGGAGATCAAGCAGCAGAGTCACCGCGGCTCCTTCCGGCTCCTCGTGGCCGTGGACGGCGTCAACGCGCTCTGGGGACGGACCACGCTGAGGAAGGAGGACAAGAGCCCTGTGAGGATGATGCCTTCTTGGGGCTACCTAAAATCAGACAAAATTAGGGGAATTCATTCCCTTAATTTGAAAAAAAAAAAAAAAAGCAGTTCTATTTATTGAAGGGCCTTCAGGTACTTTTAGATCTGCCCTAAAATGGATGATGGGTCATGGCTTTTCAGATTTTTATCAGTTTGGTCCATTTGCATATTGGAGGTTAATTTTCCAATTACAGCTTCAGGTAATGAAGTAATTTACCCCAAATTTGCTGCCCCAACTCCCTTTTGTTTCCATTTCCCGAGGCAGTGAGGTGTCCTTGATTCCCAGGCCTGCAGAGGAATTGTTGTGTCTGCCCAAAATGGGAAAGCAGCAGCTCACTGTATATGGAGTTTATACACCAAAGAACTGCAGGATTACAAATAGATAAAAAATATAAAAGCTAAAATCCTAAGGCATCATTCCTCCCCTCATCATTCCCCAGAGCTCTGCCCTGATTCTTGCTGCAAGGGGGAACAGGGAGGGTGTTTGGTTCAGTTTAGCTCTGTGGCAAACCCTGAAAATCTTCAGGCTTTGGAGGGGCTGGAAAGGTTCATATCATGCCTTAGACAATTTTTACTGAATTTTTACTGTCTCTCCCTGAGACAGAAGTGCAGGTGGGTGTTGTTGGAGAGGCAGGGCCTGGGTGTTGCTCAGTGCAGCATGACTCAGGCTGGATGCTGCAGGGCTAAAGGAAAGCAAGGTAAAAAAAAAAACGTGCCTGAAGGATACAAACCATCCTGCCAGCCTAATTGGAAGGAGGGGAATTGATGTAGGAGCTGCTGGCAATAAAACAGTGATGCAGACAATCTCCACCAGGTTTCTCCAGAGGAGCTGACGCTCGTGCACAACCTGAGGAAGATGCTGAGGAACGACTGGGTGAGTTCCAGCTCTGCCTTTGTGTCACTCCCAGCACTTAAAGCTGCCACGAGCCCAAAGCTACGAGCCCAGCACTGCTGAAGGAGAGCACAGGCACAGCATCAGTGTTTGTGACACCACCTGAGGAGAATGAGAACAGCTCGAATCTCTGGCAGCTTTTCCTGGCTCCTGATTCCCCCCACAGCTTCCTCTGGTGTAGGACCCTGAGCTGGAGGTGTTTGATGGTCCTTGGGACAGTTTGGGTTGTGATTTAACTAATGAGAGCTGGTTTCTGAACAATTTGATGTAGGAGATCAACTCCTCCTGCTGCTTTTTCAGTCCCCTGGATGCTCAGAGCTAGAACGAGTAGGCTTCAGATTTAAAGCTATATAAGAAAGTCCTTTTTCAAGTAATTCACTTGTTTGCATAGAAAACCCAAATTATAGGTAAGGAAAGTTTTAATGGGAACATGAGCTGTGTATTTTCCCTGTGCTCACATGGACTTGGAGCAGTCAGGATTAGTGTGGTCAGGAGCATTATAAAAAGTTAATCTTGTAGAATTTTTGAAGAATCCAGATCCCAGAATGGGATCCTAAAGCCCACTCAGTCCCACCCCTGCCACGAGCAGGGACACCTTGCACTGTCCCAGATTGTTCCCAGCCCCATCCAACCTGGCCTTGGGCACTGCCAGGGATTCAGGGGCAGCCCCAGCTGCTCTGGGCATCTGTGCCAGTCCTCCCCAAGCTCACAGCCAGGAATTCCTTCCCAATATCCCATCCAGCCCTGCCCTGTTACTGTGAAACCATCTCCCCTTGTCCCCAGTCCCTCTCCAGCTCTCCTGGAGCCCCTTTAGGCCCTGGCAGGGGCTCTGAGCTCTCCCTGGAGCCTTCCCTTCTCCAGGTGAGCACCCCCAGCTCTCCCAGCCTGCTTCAGAGCAGAGGGGCTCCATCCTGCAACCTTTGTGGCCTCCTCTGGACTTGCTCCAGCAGCTCCATCCTCCAAGAAGATGCTTCAGAGGTTGATCCTAAACTGGGTTTGCAGCTGACAGGATTTTTTATTTCTGATCTGCCTTCCAGAGTGGAGGTGCCATCGTGACCACCCTCAGCCAGACTGGCTCACTCTTCAAACCCAGCTCAGCCTACACTCCCCAGGAGTTGCTGGGAAAGGTGAGTCACGGCCTCTTTTGGGGTTTTTTCCCCCCTGTTCACATCAGGAAACAAACAAAAATCTTGTTTGGTGAGCTGTTTCTGTCGAAGGGACGCTGTTGAGGGTCTCTGTGGGTCACACACACCTTTGGGTCAGCAGTGCCCTGACAGATCCAGCTGTCCTGGGGTGTGCCAAGCACAGACTGTCCCTGCTCTGGGCTGGGGCAGCCTCACCTCCAGTCCTGGGAGCAGTTTGGGCATCACAATAAAGGTCTGAAACTGCTGGAGAGCATCCAAAGGAGAGACACGAGGGTCTGAAGGGTCTGGAGGATGAGGAGCATCTGAGGGCATTTGGTGTGTCCAGCTGGAGAAGAGGAGACTGAAAGGAGACCTCGGGGATCTGCAGCTCTGGTTTCTGCTCCCTGTGACCAGGACAGGACCCAGGGGAACGCCGGGCGCTGGCGCAGGGCAGGGTTGGGCTGGGTTATCAGGTAAAGGCTCTTTCCTCAGAGGGTGCTGGGGCACTGAACAGGGAATGGTGACAGCCCCAGGTCTGCCAGAGCTCGAGGAGCGTTTGGACACTGCTCCCAGGCACAGGCTGGGATTGTTGGGGTGTCTCCACGGCCAGGAGTTGGACTGGATGATCCTTGTGGGTCCCTTCCAGCTCAGGATATTCCATTACACAGCTCTGATTGAGCTCCCAAGGCGTCTGAGCCGTGTCCCCACCCAGCCCCGCCACTGACCCCGACTCACCTCCCTTCCCAGGAGGGTTTTGACGCCCTGGACCCCTTTGTGCCCATCTCGGTCCCCAACTACAGCCCCAGGGAGTTCGAGAGCTGCTACGGCTACTACCTGGAGCGCAAGTGGCTGCAGCACGAGAAAGGTCAGTGCCCGGGGAGGAGGCAAACCCCGGGACTGTGCTCTCCTCCTTCCCTCTTTCCCTGTCTCCCCCAAGCCCTCAATCTCCGTCTCTCTCCCTCGCAGCGCACACGGAGGACGGCAAGGCGGAGCTGCAGTTCCTGAGCGGCTCCAACCCTCGGCAGCTGGACCGGCTGGCGGGGCCCCTATAACGCAATAAAGGCTCGGTTCCCGTGTCCATATCGGTGTCCGTGTCTGTCGGTGTCGGTGTCGGTGTCGGTGCCCGCCCCCGCTCGCGTCCCCGCCCGTCCGGGGCGTTCCCGGTGACGCGCTCCCGGTTCCTGCGGCGATGCCGGGGGAGGCGGTCACGCTGCAGCTCGGTCACTATTCGGGCTGCGTGGGAGCGCACTGGTGGGGGCTGCAGGTTCGGGGGGGTGCCGCGGGATGGGAGGGGAGGTGCTGCCGGGCCCGGGGCTCGCTGCGATGTGCCGCTGTCCCCGTTCCCCGCAGGCCGCCGAGCTCCGCAGCCCGGCCGAGCCCGCCGAGCTCCGCGCGGCCGCGCTGCTCCGCTTCGGGCGGGGCCCGGGCGGCCCCGAGACCGCGACACCGCGGCTGGTGGCGCTGGAGCTGAAAGGTACCGGGGGGCTCGGGGGGCCCCGCTGACCCCGGGCGGCCCCGCCGTGACCGAGCTCTGTTTGCAGGCGGCGTGGGCTCGCTCAGACCCGACGGGGCGCGCACGGAGCCGCCGGTGAGCTGGTGAGTGCGGGGCGGGACACAACGGGACACAACGGGACACAACGGGACGGGACACAACGGGACACAACGGGACACAACGGGACACAACGGGACACAACGGGACGGGACACAACGGGACACAACGGGACACAACGGGACACAACGGGACGGGACACAACGGGACACAACGGGACGGGACACAACGGGACGGGACACAACGGGACGGGACACAACGGGACACAACGGGACACAACGGGACACAACGGGACGGGACACAACGGGACACAACGGGACGGGACACAACGGGACGGGACACAACGGGACGGGACACAACGGGACACAACGGGACACAACGGGACACAACGGGACGGGACACAGCGGGACACAACGGGACACAACGGGACGGGACACAACGGGACGGGACACAACGGGACACAACGGGACACAACGGGACGGGACACAACGGGACACAACGGGACACAACGGGACACAACGGGACGGGACACAACGGGACACAACGGGACACAACGGGACGGGACACAACGGGACACAACGGGACACAACGGGACACAACGGGACGGGACACAACGGGACACAACGGGACGGGACACAACGGGACACAACGGGACACAACGGGACGGGACACAACGGGACACAACGGGACACAACGGGACACAACGGGACACAACGGGACACAACGGGACGGGACACAGCGGGACACAACGGGACACAACGGGACACAACGGGACACAACGGGACACAACGGGACACAACGGGACACAACGGGACGGGACACAACGGGACACAACGGGACACAACGGGACACAACGGGACGGGACACAACGGGACACAACGGGACGGGACACAACGGGACACAACGGGACACAACGGGACGGGACACAACGGGACACAACGGGACACAACGGGACACAACGGGACACAACGGGACGGGACACAACGGGACACAACGGGACGGGGACACCGCAGCTGCCGCCGCTTTGTGTCGCAGGGACGGGCCCGTGGCCGATTACCGGGACTGCGCGGCGGGGGACAGCGGGAGCCGCAGGGTGAGCGCCGCCCGCACCGCTCCCTGCCCGGGGAAACGGGAGAACCGCCCCGTAACCGGGATTGTTCCCGCAGGGAGACGCTGCTGGCGATGGGAAGGGGAATCCCGGTGCTGCGAGGACAGGTTTGTGCGCTGGGATCAGAGATGCAGAAAGGAGGAATTCCCTGGCCCCTGCTGTGGGAATTCTGTGCTTCCCCTTGTTAGTGAGCAAGGAGAAGGAAAACTGTGAGAGAGCTGGGTCAGAGCAGCAAATGGGCTAAAAAACGTGGAGAAGTTCAAGAAGTGATTTCTGCGCTCACAGGGATGCTCAGAGCTGAAAGGACCTTTGCTGTCCCCTCTGCAGGTGCAGCTCCTGCGGGCTCCCAGGACGCTCCCTCCGTGCGGCTCTGGTCCGATTACCTCAACGTGCACCTGCACCCCAAAAGTGTCTACGTGATCCGGCAGTACCTGCACGATGGGTACGGCCAGAACCCACTGACTTTTGACTTCAAGGATGAATAAAAGGGGTGAAATAACCCCTCCTAACCCGTTTTTCCTTAGGGATTGTGACTGTCTCGAAGCCTTTGGGCAAGGTGAGAGTCTCCTGCAGGACCCTGCCTGTGTTGAGGAGCTGGAAGATCGGCTGCACTTCTACGTTGAGGAGTGTGATTACCTCCAGGTTCACACCTTACCCCAACTCCCTTTGCTTTCAAGAACCTTTCTGCTGGAGATGAAGCAGAATCTGAGCCCTTTCCTGCATTGTTCCCGTTGTTTCCCACAGGGGTTTCAGGTCCTGTGTGACCTTCACAATGGGTTCTCTGGAGTTGGTGCCAAGGTGACAGAGCTGCTCCACGATGAGTATTCACGGAAAGGGATCCTGACCTGGGGCCTGACTCCAGTCCTGAGTGCTGTGGCTGTGAGTAAACCATGGGCAGAACCAACACCAGGTGTCCAGCCTGGCTTTGAAAGGTTCCTGTCCTCTCCTTAATATTCCAATGGTTGGATTTTTTTTCCCCACAGGACCCTCAGAAGAGTTTTTACAGACTGATCAACACGGCCCTGGGCATTGCCCACCTCTCTCGTCACAGCTCTCTCTTCTGCCCGCTGTCACTCAGTGGCAGTTTGGGAATCAACCCAGAACCTCCTGTGACGTTTCCATACATAAAATACGAGGCAAGTCCTGGATTGGGATCTCCCACCGTGGCTGATCCACGAGCTTTGAGCTTGTGCAGCTTTACCTCAGTGTTTTCTGCAGCTCTGTGGTTTGCTGCTTTTCCACGGTCCTGTTCTGCTCAGCAGAGACCTTTTCCTGCTTTCTCACTGGGACTTAGCTGCCAGCTCCTAATTTCTGTAGTTTTCTTCCTTCTTTTGAAAATATTAATGCATTTCCTTGGGTGCTGTGCTTTCTGGTGGGGTGCTGCCTGCAGTGTTGGCACTGAAGAAAAGGCTTTACTGCATTATTCTCCATGCTTGGAGTAATTCCAGCCTCACTGGAGCCCCAAGGAGCCAAGAAAAGATAAGGAAACTGGCACCAAAGCATTTGTAAGCAAACTACAGTTAGACACTGGCTGCTTATCCCAGCCCTGACATAACTCTTCAACACCTCTTTTAAAGACACAATTTACAGAACTGGGTTAAGGAAGGGGTGACTGTGACCTGTCCTGTAATTCCTGCGTTTGCCTCCTCCCCAGCCATCCCTGAACTACCACAGCAGCGCGATTTTGGCAGCAGCACTCGACACCCTCACGGCTCCCTACCGCCTCTGGTCCTCCCAGGGCTCCATGATGCACTTTGCTGACTCCCTCACCTTCTCTGGGAGGAAGGTGAGGACAAATTCCAGCTGTTCTGCACACCCCCAGTGCCAGGAGCGTGTTCCAGACCCTGCTCTGTCACCCAACTCCAGGTTGTGGCTGCGTGGGCAGCTCTTCCCTTCCCTGCCTTACCTGGCTCCTCGCTCCCCGAAATTTTAAGTGCCCACCAGCAGGATGTGCCCTGGAAGCTTCTGTCCTCGTGGAGGGAGCAAAAGGTCAGCTGCTGTTTTGCTCAGTCTGTTGTGCTACGAGGAATTTGCCAAGAGAAACCCACCAGGTAAATCAGCATTTGAACTGCACTTCCTGCAGGGATTCCTCACCGGAGCCATCCACGCTCCCTTCCGAGACACAGCTGAAGGGAGGAGCAGTCTAGTGCCCGAGTGCTACTAATTTTAGAGCAAAAAAGCTAAAAAGCAGCTGAGGCAGTGATGGTTTCAGGCTGGAAAACGCTGAATTTCCTTTGCAGCAGCTGCCCAGGCCAGCCCCGGTCCCTGCACAGGTGTGAGAGCCCCGAGGAGGTGCTGCAGCAGTTCCTCCACACCCAGTTCCCAGGAGCCTTCAGGTGGGTACAGGCTGGGAGATGCTGGTTTGGAACTGGGAACAGTTGAGGGAGCTCTGGGTGACTTTATTCATCTCCTCACAGCACAGCCCACGTGCTCCAGCAGCCCTGTGACACCCGGCCTCCCTTCCCCCAGTTCTTCTCTCCTCTCCTGACCAGACGAGGTTTCCTCCTGGACAAAGCTCAGGGCTGTTCCTCAGCAGGTAACAAACACCCCTTAAAACTGCAACAGAGAAATCAGGGCCTAACAATGGCAAAATTATTTATAAAAATTACTCCATAAATAACAAACCAAGCCAGCGTGGAGTGTTTGAGGGCACAAGTTGTGAGCGTGGAGCGGCGAATTCAAGGCAGCTGCTTGTGGAGCAGCACAGAGCAGGGGATGGGGTGTTGGTGAGTATTTAAGCCCTGCTGTGTCTCACCCTGCAGGTGTTGAGAGCATTCCTGTGCTGGCAGCCCTGCAGAGCTGCCCTGGCCTGCAGTCCCTGCTCTTGGGGCTGTGCCGGGAGCTGCAGGCGCCGAGCGCGCGGCGCTGGAGCAGCTGCGGCACGGCTGGGCTGGAGCAGGATGACTTCCAGGAGGCCCTGGAGGAGCTAAAAACCCTGGCCCAGTGCTATGAGATGGGGTTTGGAGCAGATGGATCTGAGGATGAAGCAGACTCGGACTGACCCAGCTTTAAGATCGCTCCCAAAATAAAGGGAATGGTTTTGGAGATGGCCCAGCTGCTTCTCATTTCACCAAAAATCTTCTTACTTCTGGCCTGAGTTCTCCAGGTACTCACAGCTGGGTTGCAAAGGAGGAAAGCTGCTTTTTTGGGGGGCTGATTTTATGTATTTTGGTTGGGTTTTTTCAGCTGTGCAAAGTGGATTTGCTCTGCCCGCTCAAATAAGCTCACACAATAAATGAAGAATTCAGATTGTAACTATCTCACATAGAAACTGCAGAGAAGGGGCTTGACCTGGGGAGGAATTTCATCACCATTTGTCCTCCTAATTGGTGCTTTTTATCAACTATGCTAATTTCTTAAAACCTATAAAATGTACTCACCCTTGGTGGGGTGGGTTTTGTGGACATCTTTCCATAACTGCTCCTGAAGGCCTTCAAATAAAGATCCCCTTTTATATTACCTTCTTACTAAAATTGTCTTGAGTTTCATTTCCAGGTCAGGAAAAAGGCAACAGATTGTTCCACACAAAAACTGACGTTTTTAGGGTACAATATTTACAGGTTCTGGTCAGAGGCTGCTGGGCCCAACCTTCACCCCAAGCCCAGATCAGTGTCCACAAGTTCTGTTGTTTCACTCTTGAAGCTCCTCAGGGAAGTTCTAGAGAATATTCTCATCCTACTTCCTGCCTTTGGTTTGGTACAGGCTGGAAGTGCAGCAGGAAATTGAACAAAAAAACAAAAAGACAAAAGGTGCTGTCTCAAGTACCTGTGCAAACATTTTTCCACAGCACCTGTCTAGCAGCAAACTGGCAAAAAAAAAAAACAACCCTCTTCTGGTGCAGTCAGTAGTTTATCACCTCAGTCATCAGGTTCTTCCTCAGAAAGCAGAAGATCTTTATCTGACAGCTGGTCTGTGTTGCTGGTGCTGGTGGCATCCTCCTCATCTTCAGAGCTGCCATCACAGGATGTGTGGAACAGCCTCATCAGCTCCCTGAACCTGTGGGACACCTGCAGAAGGAGGGGAATCCAGGGTCAAAAGTGACCTAAAAGTGTCATGGAACTGGAATTTTGTATTACAAACTTCAGGGTGTTTTGTAACAAAAATCAACACCACAGTGGTGTTTCACACAAGATTCAGTTATAAAGGAAGAGAAATGGAAGAGCACTGGGTTGTTTTTTTTTTTCTGGAAGAACAGTTACGTTTTCCAGGTAAAATAATCTAAAAATCTGGCAGTTTGGGAAAGGACAAAAGCAGATCCTTTGTACAGGAGGCTGAAGATCTGAGTAGCAGCCACTGAAACAACTCCAGAACCAAATGTGCAGCTCAAGTATCAATGGTCAGAAGGACCAGGGCATGTGGGATTTTTAGCACCACTAAAACAGAGCAGAGTTTGATTTTTTTATTTACAACTGCGATGATTTTTCATCCAAATGAAGTTTGGGAGACTGATATGACATCTCTCCTTCCTTCCAAGCCCCTCTCCCACACCGCCCCTCACCTCACTCGCTGTCTTGTTGCCCAGTTTTTGGGAGATGGCGTGGAAGGTGTCCAGGTGGGCTCCCTTCTCCTGGCAGGTGGTGAGGATGACTCTGTCAGCCTCCCTGCAAAACAAACCCCTGTGAAAGCAGCCTGAAACCAGCACCCCCAACCCTGTTCCCAGTTCAGCAATCCCTGAGCAAGGCTCCTTCCTTTACCACCCCCAATCCCAGGACCCACCTCTAAGCAGAGCTCCTTTAGCCTAATTTTATGTTCTTTAAAGGAAAAAAAAGATCATTTCCCAGCCTGAAATGCTGCAGTAACAGCCCTGCCAGGAGCAGCCAGCGCTGCTCAAGGGGCCAAACTGATGGACTGAGGAATCCTCAAAGGGAAGGGGCAGAAAATGGGAATACAAAATGAAAAGGCCCAGTAAGAGCTGAGGCCAAACAGTGAACACAGAAAGATGAGAGGTCAGGCAGAAGTACCTGGTCCAGAGCACAACCTTCTCCCCAGTGGAGCTGACTTTGCTGTTCTTGGCACACACAGTGGCCTCTGTCACTCGCTGCTGCTGCTGCTCCTCCTCCCTCTGCCCCGGGAGGCTGTGCCTGCTCTGGCCTCCAGCTGCTCAGGATGCTGATGCACCTGGAAGCAGCTGCTTGCATTTGACCTCGGCCTGCCCTCGGGAGCATCTCCAGTGCAGCCTCTGTCCTCCGTCTCCAAACCGCAGCCGCTGGGGGAGGACCCTGAGCCGCAGCTCTCGCTCGCTGCTGGTTTGCTGCTCGTTGTGATCCAGCCCTGCTTTGCTTCAGCTCTTCCTTCCAGGGGCAAAGATGGTCCCTCGAGGTCTTTGCCAGCTCCTGAGGTGAGAGCAGAGCCCCTGGGCTGCTGTGCTGCAGCAGGATGGAGCCCCTCAGTCTGACACGGGGACGCTTTTGCTGCAGCAGAGAGCAGCAGGTCCCTGCTCAGCCCCAGGGAAGCCTCTGCACTCCCCCCAGGCTGCTTCAGTCCCTCAGTGCAAGGGCAGTCTTTGGTTTCTTGAGGTAGTTTTAGAGCAGCTTTTTGTAGCTGTGCCCACCTGGGGCCAGTGGCAGCAGAGTCCCCGTCCCTGGCAGCATCCACACCTGCACTGGCACCTTCTGGGGCAGGTTTTTCACAAGATTCAGCTCTGCTGGAGGCCACTCTTCCTTCCAGCTGAGATCCTGGTAAGAAACCTAAACAAGGTCAGAGAAGCTGTAAGGAAAAACTTCTGGAGCCTTAATTCCCTGACTTTTAAAGAGATTTTTATTTACAGAGCCTAATGCTGCACGTGAGAACAGTTTGGGAGCAGCTTTGGGACTCCACCTAAACTTTTCCCACCTGTACTTCAAAGAAGACAATCTACAGGAAATTTTCTTCACCCCTGTGGGTTGCTACAACCAAGTGCTGTGTGAAGTGATGATTTAAATCACTTGTGATTTTTGTGAAATGAAGATTTAAAAAGTGCATTGCCCAGAGCAAAACTCTCCAGTGAAAGAGCCACTGCTGCTCTTGGCACCCTGGTTACAAACCCAGACATGAGACCACATTTAAACTCCTGTATTTAACTGTGTGTTGTCCCCAACAGCAGCATGAGCTGAGCCCTGGCTCCAGGGAAGAGGGAGAGATCTCCCTCGGGTTGTTCTTCCTGCCAAAATTGTGTTTCTCCTCGTCTGTACCAGACTGGAGGAAAAAGAAGCACCAATGAGATTGTTTAAAGGCAGATTTAAGAGAGATGATGGTTCTGAACTGCTGTGCTAAAATGGAAACTGGAAAAGAACCAGTTCCATGGACTGGGGACTGGAGCAGTATCCTGGCAAGAGAAGCTTAAATGGAGCAATCATTGTGAAAAGGGAAGAATATTCTCTAGGCAGGAAAGGTTTTGTTGAAGGGAATGCTCGACAGGTTTGGAGCATCCAGAGTGGAGCAGCAAGAGGAAAGAAAAGTGAAAAGATGACAATTAGAAGTTCTCATTATACTCAATAAATGTGCATGAGAAATCCCTGAACCTCTGTTCATTTGTGTGGAGAGGATTCTACACCTGTCTGTAGAAGACAAAGGTTCACCCACCTGGAGCCACAGAGTCCACTTTCCTAGAGACAGGTTTTGTTCTGCTCTGGACACCCTCTCCCTCGTCTCTGCTCTCCAGGCTTTCCTCTCCAGGCTCCTTTGACATTCCAGGATCCTTCCCTTCTGGCTGGGGACTTGGCTCTCGCTGAGCAAGGCTGGCAGGCAGCTCTTGAGAATCTTTGTTTTTGTAAAATTTGTTTTCACAAACCTGCAAACCAAGCCACAGGCACCATCACACACAGGTGGTCTGTCCATGCCAGCCTCACCTCAGCCTTTGCTTCCCAGGTATTCCTGGCCCTGCCAAAGGCTTCACTTGGCATTATGTTTGATTTAGAAAGTTTATTATTATGATTATGATTATTATTATCAGGCATCATGACTATTTTCAAATAGTGGCCATGCCATCATCTTCCACTCAAAAAACTTACTCATAACCCAAAAGAACATCAAAAACTCCATCATTTAGCAGAGCAAGGAGGGGCAGTAGAAAGTGAGGAGGAGAGAGATGGGAGAAGGCCGGGCAGGTGCAGAGCTCCAGACAGGGAGGCACCACTGGGCACCTTTGGATCGATCCCCTTCCTCACCCCATTTTTTGGGAGACTCGAGGCCCCAGGGTCACCCCAGCAGGGAGACTTGGCAGGGTTCCTCTCCCCCCTGAGCCTCTCCACTGACCTTGCTGCCACAGTGGCTGCAGCTCCTCCTTTTGCTTTTCTTCAGCTTGAGATCGCTACTCCCCTCATGGCAGGAACATGAACATTCCTTCATCCCATTGTCCACCCACTCGACCTCCTGGAAACAGACAGACTGCGGCTGACAGACAGACTGCGGCTGACAGACAGACAGTGTTCCAGCTGACAGACAGACAGTGTTCCAGCTGACAGACAGACTGCAGCTGACAGACAGACAGTGTTCCAGCTGACAGACAGACACTCCAGCTGACAGACAGACAGTGTTCCAGCTGACAGACAGACTGCAGCTGACAGACAGACAGTGTTCCAGCTGACAGACAGACTGCAGCTGACAGACAGACAGTGTTCCAGCTGACAGACAGACAGTGTTCCAGCTGACAGACAGACACTCCAGCTGACAGACAGACACTCCAGCTGACAGACAGACATTCCAGCTGACAGACAATTTTCCAGCTGACAGACAGACAATTTTCCAGCTGACAGACAGACACTCCAGCTGACAGACAACACTCCAGCTGACAGACAGACACTCCAGTTGACAAACAGTGTTCCAGCTGACAGACAGACAGTGTTCCAGCTGACAGACAGACACTCCAGCTGACAGACAGACACTCCAGCTGACAGACAGTGTTCCAGCTGACAGACTGCAGCTGACAGACAGACAGTGTTCCAGCTGACAGACAGTGTTCCAGCTGACAGACAGACAGTGTTCCAGCTGACAGACAGACACGCCAGCTGACAGACAGTCACTCCAGCTGACAGACAGACAGACACTCCAGCTGACAGACAGACAGGGAACAGGGGGACACGGGGGGCTCCCACACCTGCAGAGAACTGATGATGGCCAGCAAAGCGCAGCAGGAATGTCCCCATCCCGTTCCCTGCACCTCTGTGAGGTTGTTGCCGTGTCTCCCATTAACACAATTTATCCCCACGCATTTGCCCAGAGGTGAGAATTACCAGGGAGACACCCCAGGCCCACCTTGTCCTGTTGTTGGCCTCCAATCTCTTTCCGCTTCTTGTTTTTGGTGGCTCCGTGAATTTTGGGTGGCTCATCCTCCTCTTCTACATCTGGCAGAGACACCTCTTCAAACCCATCAAACTACAGCAAAACAAACACACAACAGCCGCTCTCAGGTGATTATATTTTGTTTTCCCCAAAAAATAAGAATCCTGTTCAAAAATGTGAAGAGTTTGCTTCAGTCCACCAGCAGCTCTCCCACCCCACTGCTTCCCTCTCTCTGGAACTGCACCCTCTGAGTTCTTCCAGATCAAACATGTTTCTTATCTCAGCTTTTATCATTCCTGGTTTTAGGGAAAAGGTTGCTCCACCTCATACTCCTTCTCTTCCGTCCAGTTGATCTCCTCAAAATCTCCCATGCGGCTGGCCGAGGGCCGTAGGTGATCAAAGAAAACAGAGAACTCATCCTGCAGGTGGTCATGGCCCTTCAACAGCTGCCACATTTGGGTCTTCAGCTGGAAGATAAAACACCCAGAGAAAATGAGTCTCATTCCACATCACCTCCTTGTCCTCTGAAGGGGTCTCAGAGCAAGGGGAGCACCACAGTTTGCTACATATGGAAGTTGGTGCTTGCATGGGAACAACTTCCTGGAAATTCTGACATCATTGCACACCCAGCTATCAAATTAGCCTGGAAATATTCCTCCAGAGTCCCAGGCAGACTGCAGATGACACTAAACCTCAGCTGCAAGGTGATAAAGGCAAGGTGGAGGTGGGAGAGAGGAAACCCACAGGGTTTCCTTGGAGAGGCAGCTCCAATTCCCCTCGAGTCCAAGGCCAGGTTGGGTTGGGCTTGGAGAAACCAGGGCCAGTGGGAGGTGTTCATGGCAGGGGCTGGAATGAGAGGGGCTTTAAGGTCCTTCCCAACCCAAATCATTTTGTGACTCCACGAATTTGAGCTGTACCCCCAAAAGGGAGCTCTGCCAACTGCTGTGGTGTCCAGGAGCAGGACAGGGAATCAGGCTGGCTGCACTCTCGCTGGGAGAAAAGGGGTCCCTGGTTACCTCTGCAATCTCCTGGGGCAGACAGTCTGCACAGCTCTGCAGGACTTTGATGATCTTTTGGTGGTGGGCAGGATTTTCAGCAAAGCAGATCTCCAGCTGCCTGAGGAACTTGCGGCTCTTCTCAAAGGCTTGCTGCTCCTCAAACTGACCAAAAGAAAAAGATTCACCCAAATATTTGGGAATATTTGATATTCCCAAAACCATCTCAAATTCACTTAAGCTGTAAAATTCCTGTCCTGCTCTTTGTTTTCCATCGTGTTGATGCCCTTCACAAAACTGGGAAGAGGCAGAGAAACACCACTTTGTACCATCAGTATTACATGAGCTATAAAGTCTGGCTTTGCAAGATAGGGAAACCCAGAAAGAATGGAACAGGTGAAACCCTCTATCCTAGGACAGAGGCAGATTTGGAGAAAGGGAAAACACTCTTTGCTGTATCTGCACGTTGTCTCTGCAGTCAAATGTGATTCAGGTGGGAAAGGCTGGTCCTCCACAGCCACACTGAGATTTACAAAGAACACCACACTTTCAAATTCTGATTAATAAAAGCAGCAAGGTAAAAAAGTGATTTACCAGCTGTTTTATTTCCTTACCCTAGCAAGAACTCTTTATCCTTTCACCCTAAAAGCTTTTATACGTTGCTTAAAATCTGGCCTCCTCCTCCTCCTCCTCTCACTCTACCTACCAGCCCACATTCCAAAGCTTGCTCTGGTAAAAGAAAGGCAGCAAAATCTGTGAGCAGCTGTGGCCAGTCGTGCAGCAGCTTCTGCAGAGTGGCATAGAGATCCACGGCTGTCCGTTTGTCCGTGCTGATCTCAAACTCGTAGATAACGCGCAGGAAATCTTCGTATTTCCCCGGGATGTGCTGCAGGGTCTCCCGCACCTGGGGGAGCAACAGGGCTTGGTAACATCCAGGAGGAAAAGCAAGTTAATCACAGAGAATCTTGTGCTGGAAGGGATCTTAAAGATTCCAACTCTTTGCCATGGGCAGGGACAGCTTCCACTGTCCCAGGCTGCTCCATGCCTTGGACACTTCCAGGGATCCAGGGGCAGCCACAGCTTCCCTGAGCACCCTGTGCCAGGGCCTGCCCACCCTCACAGGGAGGAATTTCTCCCTAAATTCTTTTAATCAAGTCATCTTTGATCTCCTCTACTCCAAATCTTGCAATTTGGTTGGAAGTCTCTTCCTTAAAGGTCAACCTAAATTACTGCTCACCAGAGAAGGAATCCCAAGACTGTGAAGCTGAGAAATTCAGAAGGTTCTGGTCCTGTGAGTGCAGCAGCTGAGCACCCCCAGCCCCTGACTCCTTCACTTCCAGCTCCCACACTCAGGACAAGGGAGGGAGGAGGAAGAGCAAAAGCAGGGAAACTCTCAGCTCGAGAAAGGGACAGTTTGGGAAGTGAAGCACCACACGTGGGGTGTAGGAAGAAATAACTCCACCCCAGCCAGACCAGCTGGTTCTGTGGCTCAGTTGTGTGTCAGAGAACCCCAAATCTCTGATGTTCCTGCTCGGGGGCTGCCTCACCCTGCTCAGGTAGGCCTGGGCAAAGGCCAGGTCCTTCTGCTCACGCAGGGGATCCCTCTCCAGGATGTCCTCGTCGTACAGCAGCAGCAGCTTGGAGGTGTCCTTGCTGGCACGAGCCCGGCCCCGCTTGCTCCTGGTCCTGTGGGAGCTCCTGCTCTTCCCAGGGGGTTTCAGGTTCTCTCCTGTGGAGGAGCACAAGTGGCAGAGGCACCCCAGGGCAATATTCCAACAGAAAAGCAGCTTTCAAGAGTCAGTCATGAGCTCCTGTCTGTGCTCCCTGGAAGTGTAAGAGAAACACGCTTCCCACAAGTCAAGCTGGCCAAAATCCTAAATTTGCTGTTTTGTTTTCACAGTTTCTCCAGGAAAAATCCCTGGATACAGCCACAGGTCCATCCCAGCTTTTCTTGGAACTAAAAAATCCTGCACACCAAGGCAGGACAGCCGTGAGGGGAACAGAGACACAAAGCAAGCCCCAGAGCTGGCTGTTAACTCTGCAAATTTTAGCTTATCATTTACATAATTAGTTAAAATCACAGATAAATACCTGGTGTCACAAAACAGGGAATGAAATAGGGTATTAGGAGGGGTTACATCCATTTTTTGTAGCTTTAGGATTAGGAATCTAATGGGCTGAGGTCCCCTCCTCAAAGTTCACTGCTCAAGTTCATTTCCCACTTCCTGGACTAAGTGTCATTTCCTTTTCTCCAACATCATCTTGTCAGACAAAATTCAACTTAGCAAAGATTTCTGACTATTTAATATTGTTTTTTACAGGTATGAGGTATTAGCTGACACAAAGCACAAATCTGTCTGTAAATTTTTGAGGCACTTAAGACCCTTGACTCACATCCGAAAGAGCTGGGTCCCAAAATTGTATTTCCAGCTGGAAAGCATCACTTGGCTCAGATACATCCATGAAATTAAACCCAGATAAGATCCCCACTGTTTTGTTTTCCCTGCAGAGAGCAGCTTTACTTCCTCACTCCCTGTGTCCAAAAAAAAAATCCCAAAGAACTCACCTGCTGGCATCCAAAAAATCCCAAAGAACTCACCTGCTGGCATCCAAAAAATCCCAAAGAACTCACCTGCTGGCATCCTGTGGGCTTCCACCTGTGGGGAAGCTGCCTTGGCCATGGTGAAGGCAGATTTAGGCTCCTCTGATACATCTCCACATATTTCATCATCTTTCTGTGAACTCTCTATTCCTTCCCCTTCCTCCTCCTCCTCTTCCTCAGGCTCAGAGTTCTCCTCCTGGGAATTCTCTTCTTCAGAATCTCCTTCTTGGCTTAAACGTCTCTCTGTTGCAAGCCAAGTAAGTTTTTCCATTGTCTCCTTAGAAACCAATTAATAACAAAAAAATCACATTGTTTTATTTTACTGTTTGGTTTAGCATCATTCAGCAACTTCCTCACTGCATCATTACTCCAACAGCCAATTTCATGGATCCAACTGAAGGATTCTGTTAAGGAACAGAATTCAAACCCCTCCAGAGCTGCCCAAAACTGTACCATGCAAAATTAAATTTCAGCATCTGCCATTCAGCAGATTAGGCCTTAAGTTAGAAAGGATTCCTTAATGATTCCTTAATGATCATCTTAGCTCTTCAAGGCTTGCTGGAATTGTGACCTGGAAAATAATTGTTACTCAAAGCACTTCTTAGAGAACAGCCTCACTGAGGAGCCCTTGCAGCTCAGCAGAGTTTAAATCTACATATTTACAATAAATTCCCTCAGCCTGGGCTTAAAATCTGCCCAGGAAAAGACGGTGTCAAATTTCTCTGTGACCAGCACAATGCCAGGCTCTTACAGAGTTACCAGCCCACCTTCCCAGTGGGATTCCCAGTGGGATTGGCCCTGACTCCACAGGGTGTTTCAGGACACCCACTGCTGCCTTTAAGGGTTTTAAAGTTTTGTCTTTACCTGCAGTTCTGGCACTGACAGAATAGACTCTTCTGAGGCTGATGACATTTCCTCATCCTCGTCTTGTGTAAAATCATCAAAGTCATCTTCTTCCTCTTCCTCCTGCCCTTCCCTCTCTCCTGCAGCCTCGGGGCCGGCCGGTGTCCCCACGGACTGACCATCAATGCTGGACGAGTCCTCTGGTCTTCCTGGGGGGCTGCTGAACTCTGCCTCCCCCTCTGCTGGGTAAGGGAGGTTCTTTGGGGAGTCACTGCTGGCTGGTGGCCCAGCAGCCGGCCCTGCCTCTCCCTGCTGCTCGCCCTGGGGCGGGGACGGCAGAGCCCGGCGCTCCTCCTCTCCCTTCTCCTCCTTCTTGGGCTCATCCCCACAGGAACATGCAGCCTCCATGTTCAGCTCCTGGCCAAGGCCCAGCATGAACTCCTCCTTGCCTTCAGCACATAAAAGATCCCTCTTCTGTGCCAGGGTTGCTTCTTTGGGAGCATCACTTGACTCTTCGGGCTCGATTTTCACCGATTTGTCAGGATCTTCTAAGTGAGGCAAGAGCTCCACGGGCAACGGCTCGGACGTGTTCCCATCTCCCTGTCCCACTGCCCAGCTGCAGCAGTCACCCTTGCTGCCCTTGTCCTGAGTGCCCTCGTGGGAAGTGGCAGGGTTTGCCCCACACTCCTCCTTGGGGGACACGGCAGAGCAGGGAGCGAAGAGCTCCGGGGGCTCCGGCTTGGGCTCCACCGCGGGGAAAGCAGCGGGAGCAGAGACCAGGGTCAGCTGCTCCTCCCCTTCACCCACAGCAGGGGCAGACAGACCAACGGGGCTGGGGGAAACGATCAGCGATGGGATGGAAGAGGTGACCAGGGGCTGATTTAACGGACATGGGAAGGTGGATGGATTCACCAGCAGGGTTGTGACGGGAATGGCCTGAGTGCCTCGGCCCACGGCCGCGTTGAGGGGCTGGATCATGTTGCAGCCATTGCCAATGTTAACCACCTTCACTGTGGTGGCAGGGACAGTCAGGATGACAGGGGAGGGCTGGATCAGAGGGGAAGGTTTTATCAGTGGGGCAGATCTCGTCCCTTTTTTCCTCTGGTAACCCTTTCTCACACAAGGTTTGCGCATTTTCGTCCCGGCCAAGGCCGGCAGCATCAGCTTGGGCTGGCAAGTCACCGGCTCCGACGACAGCAGCGCTGGGGACACAGCAGCTGGGTAGGCTTGTTTGGAGTCTGGATGGGCAGTGGGAAGCACAGTCTGGAATTCCAAGCCATCCCCACCTCCCATGGCTGCCGGAACGTTCATGGGCTGCACCGCCGGCGCCGGTTTAATGGGCCGAGGGACCTTGACCCGCACCTTGCTGGGGGGAGCCTCCGACTGCGACAACTTCACGGTTTTCTGGATGCTGATGGGGCTGGAGCTGGGCTGCAGACAGGGACTGGGGCGGATCAGGACTGGCTTCAGAGATGACGACCTCTGCCTCCTCCAGGCCCTCCTGGAGAACCGGTTGGCCAAAGGCTTCAGGGTCAGCACGAGCCCCTTGGGCATCAGCAGAGGGTATTTGTCATCACATTCCGTGTCTGAAGTTTCCTCTTCTGCCCCCAAAAGGACAGATTCTGCAGCAGGTGAAGCTGGTGTCTCCTTGGCATCTTCTGCCAGCTGCTTCAGCTCCCCCTGGATGGAGGGCAAGCTTGCCTGAAGGGAGCAAGAATTGGAATTTATTATTTATAGGCTATTATTAATTATATGCTACTAATACTATTATAGGCTATTAATATATAATAGATAATAATATTTATTAACATATAATATACTATTGTAGGCTATTAATACTATTATTTATTATGTTATTATTATGTATTATTTATTGTATTCTTGTATTCCTGCCTTCACACTGCAGCACAGAAGGCAACAGACAGCAACCTGCTTCTACAAGCAGGTTTTATTTCCTTTATACTGCTGTATATTACTTATTAATAATAATAATACTAGTAATACTGCATATTAACTTCAAGTACTTTAAATTCATGAGTGGCACTGCAAAGCCTTTAGGAGGTGCTGAGATCCTGAGAAAAACAGAAGTGAACTGCTTTGTAAAGGTTGCTTTAGTAAACACAAGATTTTGTGGGAAGGAAACTTCCCTGTGTAACAGGGGGTGATGTAGAGAACTGGATTTTAAGGCATCTGAACCCAGTTGTTCCTTTGGGCACAGACCTCCCTGACTGACTTACAGGCATGCAAGGAAAATCCACACAAAACCCAAACAAAACCCTCTAGAAACGAACCAAACAACTCTTCCCCCCCAGCCCTGGGTGCAGGGCAGCAGAAAATACCTTTAACCAGAAGGGCAGGCGATGCTCTTCCCTCTCCACGGGCGGCTTCCACTCGTGGGGCTGGATTTCCTCACAGCACTTCACCAGCACAGGCAGCTGCTTTGTCTTCCTGTAGTACTGTGGGGACAGGAGACAGGGCCACACAAGGTGACCGTGGTCAGGTCACCTGCCCAGGTACTGCTGGGATGAAGGAGGATTGGGCTCTGTCAAAGTGTTCATGTGAATCGAGCGATTCTTTAATTCTTTAATAAGGTTCTGCCCTTATCAACATTAAAAATCACCAGCCAAGCCTAAAGAGGAGCTCACTGCCAACCTAGCTGCTCTCACAGAGGTTCAGGAAGATGTGCAGGTGTTGTTTCATGTGTTTTTGGCTCCCAGTAGTTTATGGGACAGGATTATTGCCCAGCTGGCCGCAAACAGCACTTTTCTTTAGGTTTTGCTACTCAAAAAGCCACTTGTATGAATTTTTTTCAGGATTACTGTGTTGTCCCAGGACTAACTGGGCTCTAAAGAGTCAAAACAGCAATCTAAGTACTTGCCAAGTCCAGGGGCTAAGGTAAATAAAAGGATAAATCCTCACTGCTAACAAAGGGATGACATTTTATTTTAAGGAAGTGTCAGCACAAAGAAGCCCTTGGAACACAGAGCAGCTCTGCCCTGCTGGAACAAACCCCAGAAGGTGCCCCTTACCCTGATGATGTTGTCAGGGGCTCGGTTCATGTTGAGGTTCTTGATCCTCACTGTCAGCTGATGGGCAGTTTTGGTGGGCAGGAGGTATTTGCTGATCAAAGGCTTCGGAAAATCAGTCCCTTCGAAATGTTTCAGCCCTAAAGCCAACAAGCTGGACAGGGAAAAAGGGAGGGGAAGAGCTAAGAAACCTCTCAGGGAGCTGCTGGGATGTGGCACACTTCTCCCCAAGGATTGCACCCCAGAAATTCTCCTTAACAAACAAATGCCATTTCCACACATTTTGTACAATAATTGAAGCACCTACTTGTCCTCTGCCTTGGTGAAGACCATCTTGTCCCGGTGAGAGTTTGCTCTCAAGGAACAAATTGGCAGCAGCTCTGGGTACATAAAGACTTTCCTCGTTGCCAAAATCCAGGCCACTTGCTTTGGCAAACATGAGAATTCACTTGCTGTGAAAAGAATTCACAGGTAAGGACAGTTGTGTACGTGGGTGAATGTTTTTCACAATTCACTTCTTGAAAACTGTTTCTTTTACTCCTTTCACTGCAAAAATACTTTCTTCCTGTTTTTAGAATCTGCAGATTTTCTAGTTTTTCCCCTTAAATTCACATCAGCAAAAGATAAAACTCTTTTCCCCTTCCACCTTTTCCTTTGCTCTGTAGCAAGGCAAAGACCAAGGGGCCACTCTGAGCCCAGGGTGGGGGTCTTTGCCCAGGGCCCCTCCCCAGGGGCAGCAGCTGGAGCTGCTCCTGTGGCTGCTCCAGCACCCAAGGGCTGGAAGGAGCTGGGAGGGAACTGGTCTGACTGGGAGCAGCTGGGAGTGTGGGGGATCCACAGCAGTGACGATCTGGGGGACCCCAGAGCTGCTCCAGGAGGGTCAGACTGGGAATTTCCCTAATTAATTATGACTCTCCCTGCTTTCCAATGCTTTCCCCACCCTGTCCCCTCACCATTCTTCTTCACAGCTTTCCGAGGGCTCCAGTCCACTGGGACCTGGGCATGGAAGTCCTCGATGAGCTGCAGGGCCCCCTGCAAGTTGCAGGGCTGGAACATGGTCTGGAACTTGGGGTTCAGGGGCACCCGGAGCAGGGTGGAGCTGCGGGCAAAGCTCCCGAGCTCGCTCTGCAAAGTCAGCCACAGAAACACATCAGAGAGAGGCCTTTAAGTGCAAGGCAGAGAACAAACAGACAAAATGTGAAAATTTTTCCTTAAAAGTGTTAATTACAAATCCAGGGATAGAGGATTTACTGTGAGGGTGGGGAGGTCCTGGCACAGGACAATTGTGGATTCCCCATCCCTGGCAGTGCCCAAGGCCAGGCTGGACAGGGCTTGGAGCAGCCTGGGACAGTGGAAGGGTTCCTTCCCATGGAAGGGGTGGAATTGAGAGAGCTTTAATGCCTCTGCCCACCCAAACCATTTTGGGATTCCATGAGTTTTACCTTTTTTTAATCCCTGCCCTTTCCAGAACCTTAGTTCTCGGTTTAAAGGGATCCATTAAATAAATTAATCTCTCTAAGTATGCCCAGGGACCAGCAATCGTTTGAATTCATGGATCTCTGATTTCAGGCATTCCTTACCAAAAACATCCGGGTGGTGCTGGCCTCTGAACTTAGAGCAGGGTTGAAACTTGCCAGGAGATGGATTTGAGTCAGAAGCTGAACATGCTTGAAAAATAAAATCAGACAAATCGTTTATTTCAGTTTATCACAAATCCAAGAAACTGGAAAGCACAAGCCCAAAACCACAAGAAATATCTCCTGAGCACAGCAACAATCTCTGACTGCAAAAAATCTGGTAAGCAACAGAAAACTGAGGGCAAACCTTAATATCCACTGGCAGAAAGTTTATTACACAAATTTTGAACACATCTGTTGAAGTCTTTGGGCAGTCTCCCAGCTTTTGTGCCAAAGTCTCATAATGACCAACACAGAAATAATTTTTTTTTCCTACCTAAATACGTAACTATTTCTTTATCAGCAATGATTTCAGCCCTCAGAACTGCCCATTTATGAATTTCTACAGTTTTGTGTGGTGGCAGAAGGGAAAAAACCACATCCAAACTAGATCATGAATTATATTTTCAGACAGTAATAAAGAAGTTGGTGAGAAGAGAGTTTTGACAGAATACAGCCAGCCAAGGCAACATCTTACATGAGAACAGATGCCAAGAAATGAGCTGTACTTCACTCAGTTCCAACTGTCCATGTGAAATCAGGCATGTGAACATCACCTAATAAAGCTCCAATTCACATGGAGCTTTTCCAATTAATTCCTTGAAGGAGGCAAAGCCCTGCTGTGCCCTTGGCTTCCCCTGCCCTTCCCTGTGCACAGCAAACACTCCTTAGATCAGACCACCTCCAACACTGATTACCTGCTGCATTTGCTGCTGGAGCCTCTTTCTCTGTGCACTGTCCAGAACAAGGCTCTGGAGGGGCTTCTCATTTGGGGGTTTTGATTTTTCACTCTCTGGGGGTGTTTTGATGGAGGACTTTTTCATTCTCAGCTGCTCCAGTTGTTCCTTCACTGTCCGGTGCTGCTTGTTCAGCAAATTGGCCAGAGGCTCCTCAAATCTGTTGGAAACCAGGCAGAGCAAAATGTAATAAATGTATGATTTAATAATGATTCATGTTCACTTACAACATTTTACTCTGTACCTGGTTTGTACAGTTTAGGGATGGCCATCCCTAAATAACTCCAGCTTGAAAAAACTGAGTTATTTACACATGAAAGTCTTTCAGTGCACCCCAGCAGTGCTGTAGTTTTGGGACACAGTGCTTCAGCTGCTGGTTCCAGGGACATTTAAAAGCCTTTTCCACCCTTCCCAACCATCTGTGCCCACTCTGATGATCTCCCCAGAACTCAGGATCTAAACCAACCCAAAATGCATCACCTAATCTTTAATTTTTACCATCAGCAAGGGCTGAACACAAGGTATTTTATCACCTGGAAGGTCTCCAGAAAGACCCCCTCAAATCCTGCTACTTTATTAAAAAATTAATTCATTATTACCCAGTCTTATGCTGAGAACTCTACCAGAGATCCTACAGTAAGAGCTACTCCTGTAGCAGAAAAGAGGCTGCACATGTCATCATCCTTTTTCAAACTCTATCAAAAACAGTTCCAACTTTACTCATTATTATTTTTATTTGTTTTAGCTACACCAGTTACTATCCTGACTTCTGCTGGTGATCAGCTTCCCTTCTGTAACAGGCCTGAGGTCAGTTATAGAATTGTTCCATGATGCTCCTAATGCAAGGTATCATAAAAACAACAATAAATCCAGAAAATAGGTATTTTTGCCTTTGAGAATCCTGTGTACAGGTAAAACCAGGGAAGAAACAACTGGGAGAAGTGCCCACCATAGAAAAACTAATAAAACCACCCATCATCAAAGCCAAATGCATACTAATAAGAGAGAGCATAAAGCTGCCTGGCTTTCAGTTTGTAGCTGGTTTCAGAGCTGCTGCACTCCCCTCTGGCACTGCTCAGCCCAGAGAGAGCATCCAGAAACTCCAGCCTTCATTTTAGCTCCTTTCCCAAACAGACACAGCTTGATCTTGAGCTGATCTGCCCCATAAACAAGGAGACACTGCTCATTCTACTGCTCCTCTTTAGCCAGAGTCTGTAGCTGGTGAAACACAGTGGAAATACTACCTAGAGAGAAATCACGGAATCATGGAATGGTTTGGGTTGGAGGGACCTTAAAGTTCACCTCATTCCAGCCCCTGCTGTGGGCAGGGACACCTCCCACTACCCCAGGATGCTCCAAGTTCTGTCCAACCTGGCCTGGGACACTTCCAGGGATGGAGCTGCTTTAGTCTGTCTCCTCTTCAAGCTTCTGCTATGTATAAACCAAAAAATGACAATCCAGAGCGCAAACTCCACAGACATCTCATTCCTAGGCCTCAGCCATCTTATCTTGGAAAAGGCCAAAACACATCCAAGCTGTTTAATTCAAGGAGAAGGTGACACACGTGGACAAAACAGCTCCTCAAGCATCTCCTGCCATCACAACAATGTCAGGGCAGCAAGGGAAGCTTGCCCTCCCCTTAGCAATAAAAAGGGAAAGAAAATTATTTTTAAATATTTAAATATTAAATATTATTCCAGGCCAGGCTGGACAGAGCTTGAAGCAGCCTGGGACAGTGGAAGGTGTCCCTGTCATGGCAGGGGTGGGATGGGATTGAGCTCCTTCTTTAGCCTCTTAACCAGAGGCTTTTCCTTGGAAGAAATCAGGACCATAAACAAATGCTCCTACCTGAGGGCCTGTGGGGTGTTAAAATTTGGCCGAGACTCTGTAACAACATCGTCATCTTCTAACCCTTCATCTTCCATGTTGGAGAAGCCCATCTCGTCCTGGAACTGGCAGCAAACAGGGAGCAAGTCAGGAGGAGAAAGCTCAAGGAATAAATTTACCTTTGGTTAATTAAGCTCATGATGATCTTTTCAGCACAGATATTCCCTTCAGGAAATCCCTACGGATCTTCCCCTCAGGAAATCCCTGCAGACTTTTACCTCAGGAAATCCCTGTGGATCTTCCCCTCAGGAAATCCCTGCGGACTTTTACCTCAGGAAATCCCTGTGGATCTTCCCCTCAGGAATTCCTTGCGGACCTTCCCCTCAGGAAATCCTTGCGGACTTTCTCCTCAGGAAATCCCTGCACACCTTCCCCTCAGGAAATCCCTCAGATCCTCCCTTCAGGAAATCCCTCAGATCCTCCCCTCAGGAAATCCCTGTGGATCCTCCCCTCAGGAAATCCCTGCGGACTTTTACCTCAGGAAATCCCTGTGGACCTTCCCTTCAGGAAATCCCTGCAGACTTTCCCCTCAGGAAATCCCTGCAGATTCCCCTCAGGAAATCCTTGCAGATTCCCCTCAGGAAATCCTTGCAGATTCCCCTCAGGAAATCCCTGCAGACATTCCCTTCAGGAAATCCCTGCAGACATTCCCTTCAGGAAATCCCTGTGGATCTTTCCCTGAGGAAATCCCTGCAGACTTTCCCCTCAGGAAATCCCTGCAGACATTCCCTTCAGGAAATCCCTGCAGACAATTCCCCTCAGGAAATCCCTGCAGACATTCCCTTCAGGAAATCCCTGCAGACAATTCCCCTCAGGAAATCCCTGCAGAGAATTCCCCTCAGGAAATCCCTGCAGATCTTCCCCATAGGAAAACCTTGCAGACTTCCTCCTCAGGAAATCCCTCAGATCCTCACTTCAGGAAATCCCTCATATCCTCCCCTCAGGAAATCCCTGCGTATTCTCCCCTCAGGAAATCCCTGTGGATCTTCCCCTCAGGAAATCCCTGCAGACCGTCCCCATAGGAAATCCTTGCGGACTTTCCCCTCAGGAAATCCCTGCAGATTCCCCTCAGGAAATCCTTGCAGACATTCCCCTCAGGAAATCCCTGCAGACACATTCCTTTCAGGAAATCCCTGCAGACATTCCCCTCAGGAAGTCCCTATGGACCTTCCCCTCAGGAAATCCATGCAGACATTTCCTTCAGGAAATCCCTGCAGACTTTCCCCTCAGGAAATCCCTGCAGACATTCCCCTCAGGAAATCCTTGCAGACATTCCCCTCAGGAAATCCCTGCAGATTCCCCTCAGGAAATCCCTGCAGACATTCCTTCCCAAGGCTAAGAACAACCCAGTAATGGCAGAGCCTTTGGCACAGCCCCAGCACTGAGCGCTCCCAGAGCCACCCGTCAGGTCCCATGTCACATCTGACAGCTCTATTCTTCAGTGCTACACTCAGTTCATCACTTACTGTCTCAAACAGCTCCTCCATCAGCTCATTCACTTCCTTTTCTGCAAGTAAAATTAAAAAGAATTACGAAGATCCCTTTTCCAAGAAACACTCAGCAATCCTGTCATAATATCAACTCAATTAAGGAATTTCTCCCACAAAGGGAAACCCTCTTCTTGCAAACAGAGGACCAAAAAAAGAAAGGCCCCTGATAATTCCTTTTTTAATGCTGGGCCCAAAAAAACTTGAGCTGAGATAGTTTGGATTCTAAAATATCCCATAAAAACCTCATTTTCATGATTAAATTTAAAGTTATGTTAATCTGCAATAAGACCTAAAGCAAGTGTGGCTTGTTGCAAAGATGGAAAGTGATATGTTTACAGAACTAAGCTGAAGACTGTGAGGACTTCAAAATTTAATTAAATTCAATCAGAAGGCAAGCATTCAAGTCTGAACTGCCTGAAGCTTTCAGGATGCATTATCACTTCATTGATGCATTATCAATTTCAGGTTGTACTGTCACCTAAATATTGTTCTTCAGGCTGTGCTGCACCTGAGCACAGCAGCTCAGCCCAGATCCTTCCATGGACAACCAGAGAGCCAAAAGCATGCAGATCTTTATTTAATATCCTACACTGCAAAAATCCTTACAACAAAACACTTCCCACTGAATTAATACTGCCAGCAAGAAAGGAGGGGGAATTCCTGGAGAACTCACTCGTGATTCTCACAGCACGGTCATTCCTAAAGTCTTCTGTGTCTGGTTCATCCAGATCTTCCAGGAAATTGTACTCAGGGTCATCATCATCATCAGCCTCATCTGCAAAGAAGCAGGTTTTGGACTGTCATTACCCTGCCCCAGCACCAAGCAGCTGCCAGAAGCAGAAGCTCTTTGTTCACTGCCTGACCTGCAAAGAAGGTTGGAATTACTGCTGGAAATGAACTGTGTTTCTTTTATGGAAGCAGTATCAAACCCATCCTCCTTTCAAACCGAGCTGTTAGGCACCTGACCTACAACCATTCCCATTCTGAAAAGCTGGCTTGACTCTCTGGGATCTGAGTTGCAGCTAAATTTAGAAAGAGTCGAGTAGTGTCATTTCAGATTCTGTTTTATATTCAATTTGCACAACTGTAAGCAACCAGTAAACACAAGAAAAGAAGGAAGCTGGGCCCCAGAGCTTGTTCCTCTTTCTTCTCAAAAAGAAAAGAACTGTTTCTATGCCCAAAAAATGTGCCCCAAACAAGGAGTACAACACACAGGGATTCAGGGGGATCAAGGATGATCATCAGGGGTTAAATCCACCACTTCTCTTTGTGGCTGCCACTTCCAGGGATCCAGGAGCAGTCACAGATTCTCTGGGCACCCTGTGCCAGGGCTTCCCCACCCTCACAGGGAGGAATTTCTTCCAAATATCTCATCTAAACCTCCTCCTGTCAGTGTGAAGCCATTCTCCCTCATCATGTCACTCCATCCCTTGGGAATTGTCTCTCCCCATGTTCCTTGTAGCTCCTTCAGGTCCTGGAAGGACACCCCAAAACCTTCTCTTCTGCAGGCTCAACATTTTGTGTTCCTTCAGCCTTTCCTCCCAGCAGAGCTGCTCCATCCCTCTGATGCCTCCTCTGGACTCTCTCCAGCAGCTCCAGGTCCTTGCTGTGCTGGGCCCCAGGGCTGGGGCAGCTCTGCAGGTGGGGTCTCACCTGAGTGGGGCAGAATCCCCATCCTTTCCCCCACTGGGGGATCAGTCCAGGGCTCAGGGAAGGTTCTGAGCTCACGTGCAGCCTCCCAGGGCTGCTCCATCTGCTCATCCCCAGCCCAGATCTACCTTCCAGGTGCAACACCAGCACCTGGCCTGGTTAAACCACAGAACCCCCAGTCCCACCTCCACATCTGCCAGGTACCTTCATTCTCCACATCATCATTCATGAGCCCCCCGAGCCACCTCTTCCACTCCTCGTCGTCGGCGGTGTTGGGGTCGTACATGTCGGGGGTGATGTCGGGCGCGCGCAGCTCGGCCTCCAGCTGCCCCAGGGGAACGTCCTTCAGCGGCCGCTTGGAGCGGGTCCTGAAGGCGATCAGGCTGTCCTCCAGGGGCTGCAGGGACAAACGTGGCCTCCCTGGGATTTGCAGCCCAGCCAAGTAAGCCCAACCCCAAAAATATTCGATCCCCGCCGCAGAGAATTGTTCACTTCTGTAGGCTGAGAAAGCTGAGCTTTCGCTACTCTTCCTGTCAAGCTGCTGTTCCTTATAAATATACATTTAAATGCATTATTGCTCATTTATCTGCCAGCCAGGAAGGAGTTTCCACTTGCAATATTTGATTCTTTCATTTATGTTTTACTCTGATGTTAATCTGGAGCAGCATCCCAGCACTGTCTCTCCACCTCAGCCTTGCCCAGGAACACAGAGCACTAAAGCATTTCCCAAATATTAAAATGGGACACTGGGTCTCTTGAGAACCAAATTCCTCAGCTGTTAACAGTAAAAATTGTGCCTGCAAAACATAACTAAGCCAACAGGATAATTTTCAAAAGGAAAACTATTTTCATTAGTTATGTAAATGTTATCGAGTTACATTTAACAGCTGAAACAACAGCAGTGAGAGACTTATGAGCACTAACAGTGTCATGACAAGAAACTAAAAGCCTGTGTCACCAACAATATTTTTAACAGCTGCTTCTGAATGCCCTGCACACTGTGGAGATGCAATTTCACAGAATCCAAGACCCATGGAATGGTTTAGATGGGAAGGGACCTTAAAGATCATGTTTTTACAACCCCCTGCCATGGGCAGGGACACCTTCCACTAGCCCAGGCTGCTCAGAGCTCCACTGATTATTTGAAGTTATAGGAGGAGAACAGAATGCAATAAAAGAAGGAGCAGAGAACACCAGAAAAAAACCCAGAAAGTCCCCTCCTATCTAAGAAATTTTAAGCAATAAAGCCCAGCACCATACCTGGTAGGAGTCCATGCAGACAGGGCTCGAGGCCAGCTCCTCATCCACTGCGTGCAGCTTCTCCATGAAGGTGCTGTCTTTGGTTTGCTTGGGTTTGGGAGGTGGTGGGGGTCCCATGGGAACCACTTCAGCACTAATGTGTCTCACAACAGGTGTTGTGACCTTCTCCATCTAATTAAAAAGGCCTTTGTGTTAAAAAGTTTTATTCAGAACAGAATTTTCCATGGACAGAGTAAATCTCTTTTCCTACTCGACCAGAAATGGGAGAAACACTTCCCAAAAAATGGATTTTTCCTATTGCACTCACTTTGGTTGTCAGAAAACACAAAGAAATATGAAGATTTGCTGGAAAGGAGACATTTGAGTATCAGTCTCAACATAACCAGAGCTGATAAACCTGAACATCAATTATTGTGGCAGAATCCTCCCAGAAACAAACTCATGGTGAGTGGAATGTGGAAATATCAGTATAATATTGCTGGTTTTGATCCCAGTGTCAGTTCCCAGGGACTTGCTGATCCTTGGCCTGTATCACACTGCACCCACCACTCCCTCTGACTGTGCACAGTCAAACACCTTTTTGCTTTTACCAAACACATTTTCTGCTCCTAAGCCAAGCACAGGAAGCCCCTCTCCTGCAGTCCCCAGAAATGATCAGAAAAATAATCATTATCTAAGGACTCAACAACTGCTTCCATTCCCAGAGTTTTATTTTACACACAGCCCTTCCTGCAAGGAAATGTGGCAGTGAGACCCTAAAGCCAGCTGGAATGTCCCCACAGCTTTAGGAATTGATACCTTTTTTTGGGTTTGGACTAATAAATTAGGAAAAATGATTGTTTCCTCCAGCTTTACCTCACAGAGTGTCCCTCCCTCCTCGTCAGAGGAGCGCCTTGTCCTGGACCTCTTGGCTCCACGAGGAGAAGAAGCCGTGCTCTCCACATCGCTCTCCAGCAAGCTCTGAGGGCAAGAGATGCAGAATGCTCTCAAACCACCATGCCACAATCAATAACTGCTCCAAATAACACTTCAAAGACTCTCTTTCAGCCAAATGAATAGCAGAGCGTTGAGGAATGACTACTGGAAAGTCCAGGATGACTTACAAGTGTCCATGTGTTAAAACAGAGTGTTCTCCTGCCTCAGACACACAGCTCTGTGCTGAGCACCCAGACCTTTGCACAAGCTGCATTTACCTCTTCTGCAGTCTCATCCTCATCTTCATCATCAGGCTGGTATTCTTCATCAGAGGAATCATCTTCCTCCAGAGGAATGTCCACGAACTGAGGTGGCTGCACACAAGAGAAAGAGGGTGACCACTGTTAACAGGCAGGAGGAGGAGCTGCACTCTAAGGGAGCAAATATTTCACACTGAGGAAACACCCTGCAGCTCAGAAAAGAAATCCTGAAGAAGTCAAAGAAACAAATTGCTAAAAGATTGGCAGAGGAAAGCAAGTGGTTTGAGAAGGTGCAAGAACAAGCACAAATCATTCAGTATTTATATGATGGAAACTGCATGAGCAGACACCAGCTCAGAGATGGTTTTAGGACACAAGTCTGCTCCAGCCCTCCCAAAGATCTCTGCCTCAGCAGGAAGCCTCCAGAATGGTCTCCCCTTTCCCAGCAATAATTCACTTACCTTCATCTCGTTTGCCTTCTTAATTGGAGAAATGTTCCATGTTGGGATCACCTAGGGACAGCAGAGACACTTGGGCTGTGTCACACAGGCAGGGACAATGTCATCAGCCTAAGGAGCACCTGAGCTTGTGACCCTGATCTCCACAGTGGCCAAGCAACAACAGAGCTCAAACAAAGCCTTCAAATCTCCCATGGCATCTCCAGGAAGCAACATCAAGACAATGGACACTGGGAATTCACTTCACGACCCTGACCTGGCTCTGTGCTGCACAGCTCAAATGAATCCTTTTTTTTAAAAACACTGTCTTAACTGATTCTTATCATTTCAAGACTTAACCCACATTTATGCTTCTCTCAGAGGGTCACAAAGCCATTCACAGGACAACAGAACAGGCTGAGCTGGAATGAGTCCAACCCCTGGTCCTGCACAGACACCCCAACAACCTCACCCTGGGCATCCCTGGGAGTGTTGTCCAAATTTTCCTGCAGCTCTGGCAGCCTCAGTGCTGTGACCACTCCCTGGGGATCCTGGGCAGTGCCAGCATCTCTGGGGGAAGAACCTTTCCCTGATATCCAACCTAAACCTCCCTGACACAGCTCCAGCCACTCCCTGGGGTCCTGTCACCGTCACAAAGAGCAGAAGTTGGAGCTGCCCCTTGGGCAAGGGGAAGGTGCAACAGGAAAAGCAGATTTTTACTTACTCCTCCTTTCTCCACAACTTCCTTCAGTTTGGAACGAGTCATTTTGGGCTCCTGAGAGTTTAAAACAAGACAACAGCAACAAATTCAGTCCTTTTATTAACAACAGACTTTTCCCCAGCAACTCTTTACTATGAAGCTCTCCTCTTTTTTTAAGTTAATTACCTTTAAATTCACTACCTTTAAATTAATTACATTTCAGACATCACCACAGTAACCTCAAAAATAAGTCCTCATATTTCTGTTCCATAATTTACACTCTTCATCCAGGTGGCAAATCTGATAATGAAACCTAAATTATTATAACAGGTTTATATTCTTATTTGGTCTACCTCTTCTCCCCACATCCCTTTATGGCCCAGGAAGGCAAAGTGGAGAAGGCCTTGTGCATTTGGAACAACTGATAAAACAAACTGAGCAAGGCTATTACTTACAAACAAAGGAATATCTTCTGTCTCACTGATGGCTGCTTTCATCATGGCCACCACGTGTTCATTTGTGATCACTTCCTAAAGGAACACACAAAACCAGGATGTTTATTAAAGAAAAATAGACAATATAACACGTGTTAGAATAAACTACCTGGAAATATGATGGGGGAATGCTCAGTGTGCTACAGGCTTTGTAATGACACAGCAGCAAAAATGATTGTTCAGAGATCAGATAGCAAAATTTAAAGCAGTGATTATAACATTTGCACTACATTCTCTGTGAATGCTCCTCAGGAAAAAAAATCCCAGCAGAGAGAAAGAAAACAGTCAAAACAGAAGCCCACACCAGTTTCCCTGATATCAGTAATCAGTCATGTCATGTAATCACTAAAATGTGCTGATCCCAGTCACAAGAGAAATGCTGCTGTGCAGCTGCAACAGAAAACCTAAATCTTGATTAAACTTCAATCTTTAAGCACTCACAGGCTCCCAAAGCAAGGGTGCAAATCTCTGGAGAAAGTGTGGAATAATATCCAGTCTCTGAAACATTGTGCTACTGCATTCCAGCAAAGGCTGCACGCATTTGGGAGAAGCAGGGGAAGGCAGGAGAGACACAACACCCCAGCCTGCATTTTCTGAATGCCTCCACAAGGCTCCAGGGAAGGCAGGTGACTGTGAGGAACCTCCCACAGCAGCACATGATAGAGAAATGCATTAATTTGGGGCACTTGCAGAGAATCCAGCGGTGACTCTGCCTCAAAGAACCGTGCCAGTCCCCATGTTTGCCACAGGGATGGCAAAAAGGGAAAATATCTGAGATTACCTGGATTTGAACAATTCTTGGCTGCAGGGAAAACAAAAAGTACAATTTTTGATCCTGTGGGAAAATAAATATTATTGCTCTCCAGATCACACTTTGGGATGAACTGAAAAGACTCAACAGAGGTGTGGAGTTAAGAGATTCACTCCAAAGCTGTGACAGCACAAATATTCTTCTGAAATTCTCCTCTCTGGGAGTTGTGTGATGGACATTAACTAAAAGTGATGCCTTTCTGTCAGTACCACCAGAATTCCACCACAATTTTACGATGGAACAGCTCATTCAAAAGAGGAAACAGCTCACAGCCTACACCTGCTCACGTGGGCCCAGAAAGATCATTTTACTTCAGTTATTCCTGCTGTAACTGCTCAGGAAAAACAACCAGGCCCAGGTGCCAGTGTAAGCACGGGGAAGTTGTGATGCCTTAAGTTTTAGCTTTCTTATTTTCCAGATTCTGTACTGCATTAATGGAAAGTGTTATAAAGTGTTTACAAGTTCTCTTCACAGTTCAGCCAGACAAAACAATCCTTTTCCAGCCTGAGAACCAAGGACACCATTACAGCTTCAGGCCCAAAAAAAGTTTAAACAGAGGTGAATTGAGGAGAGCAATCTGGGAGGATGGGATTTCACCACCTGAAGCTGTAATTGGACAATTGACCCCAATATGGAAATGGACAAAAACTTTAAAAAATGTGAAAATTCATAACCCAGGGTCCATCTTGGGTAGAGCCTTAGCCAGGCTCTTGTACTGCCCAAGGTGTATTCTTTGAAGGCCTCTCTAATAAATCCCTATTTTATTCCTTTAACACTGGCTAGCCTCTGTTCTAGGTCTTCGAAGGCCTCTCTAATAAATCCCTACTTTATTCCTTCAACACTGGCTAGCCTCTGTTCTAGCTCAGCCTCTCAAGGCATCAACACCTGCTGGAAAATCCAGGTGAGTGGCACGGACACCACATGATCCCATCTTCACAGATTTATTCACAGGATCCCCTCTTTACAGATTTATCAGCAGAGATCAGGACATCAAGAACCAGGAATCCAGGAGCCCCCAGGGCAGCCCAGTCCCCCACACTCACGTGCAGGATGTTCCTCACGTTGACCACAGTCAGGTTGTGCTGCTTGGCTCCATCTTCCAGGGTGCGATCCAGGGACTCGTCCAGTTTGATATCACAGGACAAGGAGCCTTCTTCTTCCAGGCCTTTCCCTTCTCTTTTCCTTTTGGTTGCCTTCCTCCTCCTCTTCCTCCTCTCGACATCCTCCCCATCCTGCTCCTCTGAAAAGCGGTAGAAACGGAATCTGGAACCTCGGCTGCTTCACATCCAGCACATTGTGGGAGGATGAGTTTGAAAATGAACACAAACTAGAATTCTGCAGCTACTGAAACAGCAGAACTTCCATCAGCTGATGCACCCAAACACAAACAGCCATGAGAACTTTGGAAAGTCTTTAGAATGATGGATTCAAGTTCTGCAGGACATGAAGCTCATGCAGCTGCCACCTCCTCCAGGATGATTTACAGAATGGCCTCAGCAGCCTTTTTACACTTTTAACAACATTGCAAGACTCCAGGTAGCACACAGCAAGAACAGGTTACAGTTTCCAGGACTTAAAAAGCGTTTTCCTGTGTTGCTAACCCAGAGAGAGAAAAGAAACATCATTTTCTCTTAAGCAGAGCAGCGATTTTTAGCAGCCAAAAACTGCAGAGATCAACTCCAGCAAGTTCCACTGGGACACCTGTACTTTACTGAGACACTGAATTATAGAGCACAAGATGAAATCTTTAAAAAAAAGCCCTGCACCTACACAGCCCCCACCATCTTCACAATTCCAGAATTTGCTGCATCAGCCACAACATTTATCCAGTGGAATAAACAGCCCCAAATCCAAGTTTTCTTCACCACTCTGCTGGGACCACTCACCAGCTCTGGTGCTCTTCGGTGGCTTCATCATGGTGGGATTTCTGGCAGCCACCTGCAGGGAGCTTCTCCCTGGAGACTCTGGCACTGCACCAGGGCTTTCACTTGGATATGGATCCCGCTGGGAATTCACTTCCACCTCTGTGTACAGCTTAGGGATTTTCCCTGGAAACAGAACACCCAGCTGTGGCCAGGCACACCACAGGGACACACAGAGCAAAGATAACACACTAAAGTGTGTGCTACACCGAACCCTAACAAATTAATTTTCCATTGAATTTCCCATTCAAACGCATCAAACCAACTGAACTCAGCCACGGCACAGGGCAGCAGCAGCAGCTCCATCCAGCTGGAAACAGAAATCCCATTCCAGCGATTTCAGCCTTGCTCTCTCACTATTAGCTGGGCACAGCCACGCTCAAACCCACCCCTGTCACACCTTCCAGAACCTGATGATTTGTTCAAAACAAATTGAATTGGGTTGTAATCCCTGTTGTACAAATGGAACTGTCACGGGAGGGGTGAGCAGACCTCACAGCCCATCCCTGCCATGGCAGGGACGCCTTCCACTGTCCCACCTGGCCTTGGACACTGCCAGGGATGAGGAAACGTCGGAAAAGACCTCATATTCATTCTAACCTATAACACTTCCAAGGGAAAAAAAAATACCAAAACAAAATAAACATCACAAAACCCCAAGGCCCAAAGCCGCCGCCCCTCCCGGTACCTTCCGGACTGCCGGGGCCCGCGGGGAGCTCCTGCCCTGGGCCCGGGGCCGCTCTCCCGGGGGGTTTCCTCCCGCCCTTCGGCGAGGCCTCCCCGGGCCCCCTCCCCGCGGGCCTGGCCGAGCCGCCGCCATCGGCAGCTCCGGTGGCGGCGGAGCCTCCGGGCAGCTCCGCGTCCTCCCCGCGCTCCCTCGGGCTCGGCGGCCCCGCCGCCGCCGCCGCTCTGCGCTTCTTGCAGGGCAGCATCTTCAGCGCCAGGGCCATGGCGGCCGCGGGGCCGCTGCGGGGCCGCTCCGGGGCTGCTGCGGGCCCCGCTCGGGCCGCCCGGTCCCGCTCCCCGCGCAGGAAGCGGAAGCGCCCGGGGCTCGCCCCGCGCATGCGCGGCCGGGCCCGGTCCCCGGCGGGGCCCCGGTGAGGCGGGGCTGGGCTGAGGGGGGGGCACCGAGCGCCGTCACCGCCATCTTCAGTGGGCGCCGCCGCCGGGGCCCGCTGCGACCCGCCGCACACAGCGGGACACGCACACACACACACACCCCGCGGCACCGCGCCCGCTGCCGGCCCCGCGCCCGCCTCTGCCGCCGGGGGTGTCCCCGTGGAGCGCAGCGGGTGCTCCCGGTGCTGCCGCCCGCGGCCCCGGTGCCGTCGCCTCCCGGTGGGAGCGCGGCTGAGGCACGGCGGGCACACGCCCCGCGGCTCCGTGCCCGGAGCCCCGACAGTTGCCGAGTCACCGCCGGGCGGGGCCGCGGCGGGCGGGGCGGGGCCGGGCGGGGCGAGCGCCGCAGCGGGACCAGTCGGCAGCTCCTGCATCCCGGCCGCGAGAGCATCCTCCGCACCGGGCCCCGCACCCCCGCGGCCCCGGCGGGGCCATGGCCGAGATCACCAGTGTCCACCCCGGCTTCGGTGAGTGGGGCCGGCCCGCGGCGGGCCCGGCTGCGGCCCGTCCGCCCCGGCGGGGCCCCGAGAGGCGTCCCCGGGGCCGGGCCGTGCGCGGCTCCTTCGGCCCCGCTCTGGCCGCGCGGGGACGGGAGCGCCGCTCCGGGGCCTCCGCACCCGCCGGCCGCGGCCCCTCAGCATCCCCCGGCGCCTCGGCATCCCCCGGCCCCTCAGCGCCTCTCGGCCCCTCGGCATCCCCCGGCGCGGTCCCTCAGCATCCCGCGGCCCCTCCGCCCCCGCCGGCCGGGCGATGCCGCTCCCCCCGCGGCCGCCGCTCGCCGCCCGCTGCTGGGGCGGTGCCAGCGCTCGGCCGCGGGAGCGGGGCCGCTGCCCGCGGTCGGTGGCGGAGCGGGGGCCGGTGGCAGGTGCAGACCGGGCCGATGACGTGATGTCTGTGCCGGGCCGCGCCGCGCCCCGGCCTTTGTTCGAGCTCCCCGGGGCGGCTGCGGCACCGGCACCGGCGCCACAAGGCGGGGCCCGCCCGGGGCACCGGGGGATGCTCGGGGGGCGGCGGCGGGGCCCGGGCGGGGTGGGGGGAAGCGGCCCGGCCGGTAGCGGGGGCGATGGAGAAGCTGCAAGCCCGCTCAGCCCCGCGTTCGGGATGGTTTTTGGTGCAGCCCCGGGGTGAGCGGGGCGGGGGCCGCAGCTCCGGGGGTTCCTCCAGCGCTGAGCACCCAAAGCGCTGCCCCCGCCTGTCCTGCAGCACCCAGCGACCTTCCCTGGGCCCCCGAAATGCTCGGGGATAGATATTCCTGCATCCAGCAGCGTTTATCTCATGGAAAACGGAGCCGCTTCCCTCTTACCTTGTGTTTCCTGGGATCCGAGAGCCACGTGCTGTCACCATTTAACCATTGGCCACCATTGGGTATCCTTAGCAAACATCGCGTTTTTAAAGCACGTTTTCAGTAATTTTTGGTCCAATTGAAGCGTCACATCGGAACAAAGACCTCTGCCACAAAGTTTGGATTTTAAAAAAGCACAGTTCTGCTGTGTTGGAGGGAGGTGTGAGGCTGTGCCGCCGCTTCAGGTGGACCTTGGGCGTGGGGAGTGCTCTGAAAGATGCAAAAGCTCCACTAAAATTGGGTTTAGGCAGCTTTAGATCAGTGTAGGGAATTATGGAGACAGGACTAATGGATGGATGGAATGATTACATAAATAGGAGCCTTCAGCCAGGACGAGGGGGATTGGGAATAACTGTGGCACCAAAAGGGACTGGATGAGATGAGACACAGCAAACCTCCAGCCACATCACGAGGCTGAGGAGCCACAGAACATCATGGGAGTCAAATACAAGACTTGAAATAATATTTAAAATAATATTTAGAGCTGAAATAATTTTTAGAGTTGCGATCATTCAGTGAGAGAAAAGATTTATTTGGTGCTTTCTGGTGTCGCTGTTGGGTGCTGCTTCTGAAATTGTCCCATCAGAGCTGCAGGAAATGAAGCTCCAAGAGCTGGTCCTGTGAGGACACAATAGAAACAAAACACCAAGAAATAAGAATAAAAACGAGAATGGAGTTTCAGCATTTTTCTTACATATCCACCAAAGCCTTTTAAGCTGTCTCCAAATGAGCTGTTAAAGACCATTTGCCTCATATCAAACATTAAATAACAAACTGAAGTTGGGTTTTTTGGGGTGGTGTTTTGTCAATATTGTGAATTCTTCTTGCTTTAGTTAATTCAAGGCTCAGCAGTGAGACCTGGGACAGGTTTCTCTGTGGAATCAGTCATGACAGCCAGCTGCAGGTCACAAAGGCTTCTGTCTAACTAAAAGTGGTTTTTCCAGTTTTGGGAGCTGGCAAAATAATCCTCCCTGAGTCTGTTACAGCCTCAGTAAATGGTGATGTGGGAAGAACAGAAAAAATCCAAAGTCGTGGTGCTCTCTGTAGCTTCAAGGATGAGGTTAGAAGATTATTTCCTCCTGTTTGTGCTACAGAATGAAGAGGAAAATGGGACAAGTTTATCCTTTTTTTGAACCAGCTGTCTCATTTGGGTACAGCCACGATTGTCACGATAAGGGTTTTTTGGTAAAGGAGTGGTTTGTACAATTTGTGACAGAAAGAGACATAGGCTTAGAGGGCTTTTTGTTTGTTTACTGACTTCCAAAAAAAAAATAAAAGAAAATGGCTTTAAAACCAAAAATACAAAAATAAGTTTCATGAAGAGCCTGGCTCTACCTTCCTAAAACCTCCCACTGAGAAACTGAACACGGCAAAAAATCCCCTCCTTTTCCTCCCCTTTTAGGAGTGAACAACCCCAGCTCTTTTTGCAGCTCCTTCTCTTCCATCCTCATCCTCCCCAGTCCTCTCAGAATTGCTGGGGGATGTCAGTGCTGTGTCCTGGGGAGCTCAGCACCACTGGTTTCATTCTGTGCCTTGCTAAAACTTCTCCAAAGTCATCCATTAGCAAATAAGCAGATAAAAATAAACGTGGTATTTTTTTTTATTTTTTTTTTTTTAATTTATTCTGCCTTGCCATTACTGATTAACACAGTTGGCATAAAATCTAGAAAATATCAGATAATCCCTAAATCCAAGCCCAGGATTTTCTGTCTGTTGGTTTGGGCACTGGATTTCCATGGGAGATTTCATGTTTAGCCTTGGCCTCAGCCACAAGGGCCAGGGCAAAACAACCATTTCAGGGCAAAGGGGTATTTTAAAAATTGCTAACGAAGAATATCTCAGATCCAGCATTATGGCCATATTTATTACTCCCTTCCTGTTGTGAAAACACAATTGTGTAACGTTCCTGAACAGGGCATTAAAAAAATAAAAGAAAATGCTTCCTGCACATCAAGAGCCCGCGTTCCTATGGAGATGCTGGTGATGCAGGAGCTGGGTTTGGCAAGATAAGGCAATCAACAGTTTGAGATCCTCAGCTCATGGAACACGGGTCAGGCGTGCCTTAGGAGTGTGAGAAATGAATTTAGAAACAGAAGCCATGTCTGGGGAAGCTGTGACAGGCGGATCCCAGAATTAAGAGCACGACAGGAGCGTGTAGATCTGCAGCCAGGTGTGCTGGGACCCCCAGCTCGCTCCTCACTGCCTTGTCTCCCCACAGATGTGTCTCCCGTGGTGGCAGGACTCATTGGAGCCACTGTCCTGGTGGTTTCTGTCTCAGTCACAGTCTTTGTGTGGACATGCTGTCACCAGCAAGCAGAAAAGAAGCACAAAACCCCCCCATACAAATTCATTCACATGCTGAAAGGCATCAGCATCTACCCGGAGACCTTGAGCAACAAGAAGAAAATCAACCGGATCCGGAGAGACAAGGGCGGCGCCGCCAAGGAGGGGGGCAGGGGGAACCTCCTGCTGGATGCTGCTGAATCAGGCTTGGTGGGACCCAACAAGGCTCCAGAAGGACCCCCCCACGTCGACCAGCTCCCCATCAAAGTTGATTACGGAGATGAACTCAGCCCAGATCAAAGCCTCACTCCTGGAGGGAGTAAAACCTCCTCTCCCTCCTCCCCGGGCGACGACGTCATGCTGGGAGACCTGACTTTCTCAGTGGACTACAACTTCCCCAAAAAGGCGCTGGTGGTCACCATCCAGGAGGCTCACGGGCTGCCCGTGATGGACGAGCACACCCAGAGCTCCGACCCCTACATCAAGATGACAATTCTGCCCGACAAGAGGCACCGCGTCAAGACCCGCGTGCTCCGCAAGACCCTGGAGCCGGTGTTCGACGAGACCTTCACCTTCTACGGGATCCCCTACAGCCAGCTCCAGGACCTGGTGCTGCACTTCCTCGTGCTGAGCTTCGACCGCTTCTCCAGGGATGATGTGATTGGGGAGGTGATGGTGCCCCTTGCAGGGGTGGATCCGAGCACTGGCAAGGTCCAGCTCACCAGGGAGATCCTCAAAAGGAACATACAAGTAAGTCACTTTTGTGCAGGGTGACTCTTTGCCTTGTGTTTGATCCCAGACTTTTTGATCCGTGGTTTAACAAGCAGATCCTCGGCTTTGAAGCCTGATTTTTTTTCCCCAGATGTGTGTTTTTGGTGTGATGTGGTTGTGGTTTTAGTTGGGTGCTTCTCTGCTGTGTGGTGATGGTGATTGGAAAAGGTTTTGTCACTCCTGAGGCACGGGAATGATGAATGTTATGATGGATGGTGCCAAGAAAAAAGGCAAATTCCCATCTCCAGATAAAAGCTGATGTGGTAATAGGACATTCATCTGCAAACCTGACTGAGAGAGGGAGATTTCTCTGATCTGACCACTTTAGACCCCTCCACTTGGAATTATTTACAGCTGAATTGTGGCTGTAAAATGTGTCACTGGATTCCCCTTGTCCTGGAGCAGAAATCAGCTCCCAGGAATCCCACCTGAGATGGGGAACAAAATGCAGACATCTAAAATTTGGTGTAAATGAATCCCAGTGAAAGGAATCCCACTCTCAGTGCCTGGTGTTGTAAACAAAGGGATGAGCACTCTGGAGCAGATGTTTGTGTGCTCAAGAGGAGGAGGAGGAGGTACTTCTGATTTTAATCTTCTTGCTCAGTTGATTGCAGGTCCAAAAGCAAAAGACATTTGGGCTCACTTATTGCTGCAACATCTTGAAAATCATTGCTGGGCTCTGTAAAATCCTTCCTTATGTCCTGAAATGGAATTATTTAACTAGAAATGTTTCTACTTTATAGCTTTTTTTTTTATTATTAATATTATTTATAGGAGATTCTATGTCAATGACCACAACAAAACAAGAGTTCTGGTAATTACTTTGCTGTTCTTCAGTTCTAGGGATTCTTTACATTATAATAAAACAAGTGGCTGGTTCAGGGTCTTTAATATTTTTTTTCAGTGCAGTGACTGGATCTCTTAGAAGTAATAGATTAAAAATGGAGGGGAAAAATAGATTCAAAAAATAAATCAAGGATGCAAATTATTTAACACTTGGTAGTAATCAAAAATTTATTTACCTTGGTGCCAGATGTGCATGCTTGAAAAATCTGCATCATTCCACAGAGCCAAACTGAACTGAAAATTCAAACTGAAGTCTGTCAGGAGGTTTCAAAATGTGGGATACAGAATTTATGCATTTAACACTCAGTAATGAGCCAGTGACCCAAGGCAGGCCTCCATCCCATCCCAGTGAACATTCCCAGGAGTTTCTAACTGGCAATCACAAACTGAAAATTACTTTGAAGCAGAATCCCAGAGTGATTTGGGTTGGGAGGGACCTTAAAGATCAACTCACTCCCACCCCATGCCATGGACAGGGACACCTTAAGACCAGAAGAACCCCCAAAACTCTTAATAACATCCTCACCCTCAAAAAAATCAATCCTTGGCTGTTGTGTTCTGTATCCAAGGAGCCAAAGTTCCAAACATTTCCCTTCCAGGCCCAGGAACTTGCTCATTTATTTGTTCTCCTCCCAAAACTGGACTTCCATGGTCCTTGTGAGTCCCTTCCAACACAGGAGAGTGATTCCATGCATTTGAAAAACTTGTGTTAAACACACAGAAACCACTCAAACAGAAAAGAAACCAATGAAAATGAGCATTTTCCAGGCTGAAATTCACACTCTGTGTTTTCCCCTCTAAGCTGAGCAGAGGAGCGAGGACAGAACTTCACCTCAGAGCACAGAATTTGTGCTTCACTGTTCTGAAAGGAGAAAAATCTCTTCCTTGGAGCCTCTGCCACATCCCAGTCCCTGCTGGGGCAGGGGGAGGTTTGGGAGAATTTGGGAGAATTTGGGAGAGAGCCCAAAGTTTCAGCAGCTCTGTGACTGCCACCACAAGAGTTCCCAGTCCTGGCTGTTCACCTTGACAGCAAATAAACTCCATCTCAATTAGTGCCAGCTCAGTGGAAGTTAACACACACCATCTGGAAACCAAAACTAATTATCTTAATGTTATGTTAATGCAATGTTACTCTTTGAAAGAATGCACAGCAGGATTTACTGAGATCTGAGATAAAACCTGCTCTGCTTTTATCTTCCTTTTAATCTTCATCCTGTAGTTTTGCAGGCTGAACTGATGGTGAGACTGTCAGGACACTCCTGAAGAGCCTGAGCTCTTCAGCTACTGAAGCTCCACAAAAAAATCAGTGGGATTTGAGCTCCTAAAGCCCTCAGAGCCCCAAAGGCAGCTTTGGCCACTCTCAGAAGGTCCCACCAGGTTTCCTCTCCTGGAAATGCAGAGTTCCAGGCTGTGGGGATGCTCAGAGCTGTGGGGTGAGCAGGGGGTGGTTTCCCTGCTCCATCTGAGGCACCGAGAACAACCTGGGGCTGATTTTCTTTAGGCATTTACTACAAGGAAAGGAAATTTCTGGGGACCACCAGATCACCTTGTCCTGACCAGTTCTGTGTGTTTCACCCTGCCAGAAGTGCATCAGCAGAGGGGAGCTGCAGGTGTCCCTGTCCTACCAGCCCGTGGCACAGAGAATGACGGTGGTGGTGCTGAAAGCCAGGCATTTGCCAAAGATGGACATCACTGGCCTCTCAGGTAGAAGCTATTTTCTCCAGCTCTGAGTGTGTGGGAAAAAGATAAATCCCCAAGTTCACTTGCAGGGCTTTTCCCTTGTTTTTAGCTGAAGATTTTCACTGTTTACACGTTTTAACTCAAATTCTTCTTAAGGGTGATGGGTTGCTCTGAGTGCTCCGTGGTTCAGCTGTGGGTGGTGGTGCAGACCAGCACAAATCCTGATCTGGGAGCCCTGGTTCATGCAGGCAGGGTTTGGTGGAGGCAGCAGCTCTTTGTGCTGGATCCAGAACAGCCTGGATCCGTGGGATCCGTGGGATCTGTGGGATCCGTGGGATCCGTGGGATCCGTGGGATCTGTGGGATCCGTGGGATCCGTGGGGTGAGGCCAACGGTGTGAGGAAAACTGGGAATGGCCCTGGCTGCCAGGGGCTGGACACGAGCCCAGGTGTGCCCAGACGTGCCCAGGTGTGCCCCAGGTGTGCCCAGATGTGCCCAGATGTGCCCAGGTGTGCACAATGGCACCTGTCCTGGACCAGCCCCAGCGTGGGCACAGGAGCAGGGCACTGCCCATCCCCTGTGCTGGCTCTGCTGAGGAGCCTCAAATCCTGGGTTCTGTTTTGGGCTCCTCATTTCAAGAAAGACATTGAGGGGCTGGAGAATTCCTGAGGGAGCTGGGAAGGGGCTGGAGAATTCCTGAGGGAGCTGGGAAGAGGCTGGAGAATTCCTGAGGGAGCTGGGAAGGGGCTGGAGAATTCCTGAAGGAGCTGGGAAGGGGCTGGAGAATTCCTGAGGAGCTGGGAAGGGGCTGGAGAATTCCTGAGGGAGCTGGGAAGGGGCTGGAGAATTCCTGAGGGAGCTGGGAAGGGGCTGGAGAATCCCTGAGGGAGCTGGGAAGGGGCTGGAGAATTCCTGAGGGAACTGGGAAGGGGCTGGAGAATTCCTGAGGGAGCTGGGAAGGGCCTGGAGAATTCCTGAGGGAACTGGGAAGGGGCTGGAGAATTCCTGAGGGAGCTGGGAAGGGGCTGGAGAATTCCTGAGGGAGCTGGGAAGGGGCTCAGGCTGGAGTAAAGGAGGCTCAGGGGGAATTTCTGGCTCTGCACAAGTCCCTGACAGCCAGGGGCATCAGGATTTCTCAGGGAACAGCGACAGGAGAACAGGGAATGGCCTCAGGCTGGGCCAGGGGAGGCTCAGGGTGGAGAGCAGCAGGAATTTCCCCATGGAAAGGGGGTCAGACACTGCCAGGGAGCTTTGGAGGTGTCCAAGGAGGTGACACTCTGGGCTGGGGACAAGCTGGGGACTGGGCTGGATGGGTTGGGAGGGATTTTCCAATCTCAGTCATTCCAAGACTCTGGGGCTCTGTGGTTTTGGTTCCACGAAGGAGGAGGGGGACAAGTGTGACAAGGAGCAGTGACAGACTCAGAATGGAGAGGAGGAATTAGAGCCAATTCTGGCCTGGTGTTTTGGGTGTTTGAATTTTTGTTGTTTGTGCTGGGTTTGTTCTTGTGCTGTTGCAGCTGTTCTGGCTTTCCTGTTTCACAGATTTTCACACTCCTGAATCCCCTTAGCAAAGTCTCCTTTAGAATTACGGGGAAATGTTTGGAATCAATTTGAGAGTCAATAACAGCCTGACTGAGAGCAAACATGGTTCTGGTCTTGCAGTTTCTCTGGGCACCTCAGAGGGAATGCAAACTAGCCTTAATTATTGTAGGCCCCACATTTCACTCTTTCTTCAAGGAAAACAAAAAAAAAAGGAAAAGCTGTGCATGTGTATTCTCCAACCACAGGATAAAATTTTCAGTGATGTTCCACCTGCAGAACCTTGTGACTAACACTGTTTATTTATATGATCTTTGTATTATGCATAAGCCCATTTCAGCTGGGTGAAAAAAAAAAAAGTGAAAAAGTGGCAGTGCCTGCTGGGCAAGGCCCTTCCAGCTTCCAAACTTGTGTGTAATGAAAGAAAAAAAATCCCTCAGTGCCTGGTATCTTGATTGTAATCCTCCAGCAGTGTCTGCATAAAGAGCAGCTGCCCAAGGGCTGGGGGAGGCTGGGGGGAAAAGGGAGGCTTTGTTTGAAACTTTATTCTTTCCCAGTACCTTCCACTGGCAGCATTTCCCATCTGGAAATTATTGGAACTGCCTGGAGTCTTTGTTGGGCTGTGTCCTGAGCAAGGGTGGGGTGCTGAGTCTGGGGACAGAGGGATTTGGGATTTTGGGATTTCCTCCCAGTGCTGGAAGGAGCCAGCAGGGAGAGGGGTTGTTTTTGAGGGCCTGGAGTGGCAGGACAAGGGAGAATGGCTTCAAACTGCCAGAGGGCAGTGCTAGACAGGATTTGAGGAAGGAATTCTTCCCCGTGAGGGTGGGGAGACCCTGGATGCCCAGAGAAGCTGTGGATCCCTGCATGCCCCTGGATCCCTGGCAGTGCCCAAGGCCAGGTTGGAGCCAGCTGGGGTAGTGGAAAGGGGTGGGACGAGATTTTTGAGTCCCTCCCAGCCCAAAGCAGCATGTTCCAGTGATTCCCAGCCTGTGCTGGAGCTGTCCTGGGCCGTGTCATTGGTTCCTCCCTCTCCCCCCAGCAGACCCCTACGTCAAGGTGAACGTTTACTACGGGCGCAAGCGCATCGCCAAGAAGAAGACCCACGTCAAGAAGTGCACTTTGAACCCCGTCTTCAACGAGTCCTTCATCTACGACATCCCCGTGGATCTGCTGCCCGACATCAGCATCGAGTTCCTGGTGATCGACTTTGACCGCACCACCAAGAACGAGGTGGTGGGGAGGCTGATCCTGGGCGCCCACAGCGGCAGCGCGGCCGGCGCCGAGCACTGGCGCGAGGTTTGCGACAGCCCCAGGAAAGCAGTGGCCAAATGGCACAGCCTGAGCGAGTACTGACCCCCTCTAGGACAGACTTAAACCTTGTTTTAGCTGTAGGACTAAACTACTTTACGTTGAGAAGCAGCAGCTGATTGGTTCTTTAGTGATGTGGTTTTTGCAGGGCACTAAAATTCTAAGGAGCATTAAAAACGATGGGGAATAAATAATAAATAATAATAATAAAAAAAAAAAGGTACCACGAATATATATAACAGTGTAATCACGCTATTGCATGCCTACTACAAACTGAAATTAGTATAACTGCCAATATCAAGTTGCAGGTTTTAATACAATTATCTGTCACTATGGAAGTTGTGTTTGTGCCGAGCTGTCTTTGCTGGTATTCACCAAGATTGGCCTGTCTTCATTAGGCTTCTCCCAAAGTTTCTGAATTCTGCTGTTTAACCTCTAGTTTCTTGTTAGTTTTGCCTGCCCATTGGTTCTTGCAGTTCTGTTCTGTGCTGGTTTGGGAGTCCCAACCGCTTTTCCATGTAGAGCTGGGTTAGAATTCTGCACTGGCACAAAAGGAAAAAATACAGGGAAAATGGCACTGGCCTGCAGAGAAGAAACAATTCTGTGTCAGGCACCGAAATCCTCGTTTTTGAGATGTACCTGGGGAGCTGTGAGGTCACAACATCCAAGATTTGACTCTAAAATCCAAACCCCAACGAACTGATCCCGTCGTTTTTGCCACGTGGGGGTCACACAGGCAGGATCTCACAAATTGTAGGAATTGGGGAAATCCTGCTCAGTTTCATTTGATTTAATCCTGTGTGAGCATGAAGGGCCCAAGAAAATCCAAGCACTGATGTGTCATTGATTGGTAAGGAAACTCTTAAACTTTAAATGTTAAATTCTGCCTGGCTGATAATTTCTGTTTAAGGGCAAAACAAAGCTGAGACAGGGAAAGGTCCTGGAGGCAGAGCTTGTCCATGAAAAGGTGACAAAGCTTCCCTTCATCAATGCTGGAATCAATTTGCAGTCACCTAAGAGCCAGCTCCCAAAAGAGGAGTAAACACAGGGCAAAGCACTAAAAATGTGCCAAACCTGGAATCCTGAAATCCTGAAATTCTGAAATCCTGAAATTCTGAAATCCTGACTGACTTCTGAGCCTGGGAACCACCTGCAGGGGGAAGGATGGCCCTGACCAGAGGGACCTGGAGCACTTCAGGCTGTTTTAACCCTGCAGAGTCAGGAATTTGGAACAGAAGTTCATAAAGTTTGACAGCAGCTTCCTGAGATCTGGAGCTGCCTTTGGATGCGAGCAGAGCATCCTGGCACGTCACAGGATTTGGGTATTCTGGCCACAGCCCAGCCAGGGCACAGATAAGGGTGATAATTGGCAGGAAATAATTCATGGTAACCTGTGCTGGTGAATTTTGCAGAAATAATTATCAGTGAAATTGTTCCTGGGCTCTCCAATGGAAATGCAAAAGCAGAATTGGGTTTGGCTCTCCTGGAGAGGTTTTCAGGAAACCTTTGGTTGCTCCCAGGCAGCCAGTCTGCTCTGAGCCCTGTGGGATGCAAATAGGAATGCAAACAACAGATTAATCATTTTTTAAAAATTAAGATCAGTTATTTACTTAGAGTACTTGACTGAATTTTAGATCCCTGTTGGAAGAATGATCCATTTCACCTCCTCTCCCCTGCAATAACGGAGCGAGGCAGCAGCTCTGGATGAACAGACAGCACTTTGTGAGCTGCCATCACTTTGGCATCTCTTCCCGAGGCTTTATTTTTGGAAAGCTGATTTTTCTCACTCCCAGCCACTTCCTCACTGGCCCTCCCTCCCAGGCTGTGGCTCCTTGAGGCTGCAGCTCCATTTCTCAGCAGACACAAGCGTGGACTCTGTTCCCCTTTTAGCCATCCCCATGACCAGGATTTCTGCCTGAGGTTGTAGTAGATTTTATCAGTGTCTTAAATATTTCTAGCTTGAGCTCTGTGGCTCAGAGCCACAGCCCAGAGAACGAATTCCCCCTTGGAAATTGCTGTAGATCTTTTTCAATCCTAGTTTTTTTTTTTTTTTTGCACTAAGCAATTGAGTTGCTGCAATTCAAGCAACTGTCACGACTTTTTCTCGGGCCATGCTTTGCAACACCACTCCAAAGATCTGACCAGGACTAACAGCAGCAACAAAATTCCCTTCTCCCTTCGGTGTGAAAAGCATGACTAAGCCTAGATGATCTTAAGATTCCTTTAGTTGCAAAGGAAAGATGAATTTCTTGTGAAGGAAACATGCTCAGGGTAAATAGACTTAGGCTATCGGGCAGGTAGGAGTAGCTCCAACACTCTTCTGGAATAATAGGAAACTGAAAATGTGCAGATATATATTTTTTAAAACATAAAATAGACAGTAAGTGACAGCGGACTCACTGTAAAATCTCCCAGGTGTGGTTATTCTTTACCTTGTGTCTTCTATTGTAAAATGAACTTGGACAGTTACAACTTTGTGTGAAAAAAAAAAAAAAGAAAAAAGGCAAAAAACCTAATTCAACCTGTGTGAAACTGCATAATGCTATAAGCTAACCTACATTCTGTAATGCTACCTTGTATGTTGAATTTGTTAACGCACATTGAGCGTGCAAATAAAAATTAAATCACTTTAAATTTTGCTGCCTGTGCCTGTGTGTGACCGTGGGCAACAACCAACACAACTGAACACTCCGAGGATTTGCTTCTATAAATATGCATTTCTGCTGAAAATGTGTATTTAATTCACAGGAAAAGCACACACAGAATTAAATCTCAGTGGGATAAAGAAATGCAACAGAATCCTGGCACATTAAGTATTAAATAGAAGAGAGAAGAATTCTGACCTAATTTTGGCCATCCAGCACCTGAAGGAGCTGAGGAAGATGGAGAGAGACTTTAAAGGCCTGGAGGGACAGGACAAGAGGGGAATGGCTTCAAACTGACAGAAAGGAGATTTAATTTGGATTTTGGGAAGGAATTCCTCCCTGGCAGGGTGGGCAGGCCCTGGCACAGGTGCCCAGAGCAGCTGGGGCTGCCCCTGCATCCCTGGAAGTTTCCAAAACCAGGTTGGACAGAGCTTGGAGCAGCCTGGGATGGTGGAAGGTGTCCCAGCCATGGCAGGGCTGGGCTGGGATGAACTTTAAGGTCCTTTCCCAACCCAAACCACTCCATAATTCCATGATAACCCTTTTTACCTAAGCCTCAGCCCATCCCAAAACATTCAGTAACCCACACAGCATTATAATCTGGTATAATCTGGTATAATCTGGTATAATCTGGTATAATTTGGCATGAACAGATATCATTAAATTGAATCTAAGTGGGAAGAAAGGACATTGCATGGGCAGAAAAAGAAGCAATTCAACTCCAGTTTGTAACTCAGAGCCGTTCCTGGACCCCTGGTGAAAGCTGAATTCTCCAGGAATGTTTTTGTCCATCCTGATCCGTGCAAGACGCAGCAATCCCCCCTCAAGCACGGGGATTTGGCTTCTGGGGCTTGTTTTTCTGCAGCTGCCCGTCACCACCACCCAGAACAGCATCGCTGGGCACAGAGCCACGGCTTCAGAAAAGGCCAAACAGCCCCAGGCTGGGTTTCCCCAGCAACAAATTCCAGCCTTAATTAAACCAAGAGCTCCCCAGCAGCAAGGAACCGACTTCCAGAGCTGCTTCAGGTGTCTCACAATGAGCTTCAGGTCCCATTTTTGAGGAGCCAGGAGGTTTCAGGCCAGGCTTTACAAAGAGCTGGGGATGACCCTGGAAAAGGAAAAGGAACGTGGCCATTCCTCGGATCACAGAACGATGATTTGGGGTTGGAAAGGACCTTAAAAATCATCCAGTCCCAATCTGGTGATCTCCCACATCTCCCACTCTCCCAGATTGCTCCAAACCCGGCCTTGGACACCTGCAGGGGTTGGAGCAGCACCTGGAGATGTCACAATGTCCCCTCCTTTCCTCCTGTGCCTCCTCCAACATCACCACAGTCAACACTGAAATCTCTCTCCAGCCCTACCTGGACAAAAACAATCCAAAAAAACCAAATTGCAGCAGGGATTGTCCTGTCCCATCCCCAGGATCACCAGGGACAGGCTCAGCTGTTCCAGTCACGGTGGGGATGAGTTTGTTGAGCTTGGCCAGAGTTCTGCTCCAGAGATTTCATTTGGCAGCCCAGAGAAGTTGCTGAAGACACAAAATTACCAGAAACCAGCAGGATTCTGCAGGTAATGAATGACCCACAGGACTCAGGGCTGAGATAATCAGGGTAACCTAAATACAGCCTTCCAGGACCTGAAAAACCATGGAGAGAGATTATTTGCAAAGGCCTGGAGTGACAGGACAAAGAGAAATGGCTTCACACTGACAGAGGAGAGGGTTAGATGGGATATTGGGAAGGAATTCCTCCCTGTGAGGGTGGGGAGGCCCTGGTTTTTTAGGCTTTTTTAGTCTTTTTAGTACTTAAATGTTAAATGCATTTAAATGAAGCACTTAAATGAAGTGTCCCAGGCCAGGTTGGACACTGGGGCTCGGAGCAGCCTGGGGTGGTGGAAGGTGCCCATGGCAGAGGGTGGGACTGGGTGGGATTTAAGGTCCCATTCTGGGATTCTGTGACTTGTGCAGGCGTTCAAATTTGATGCTCAATCACACACAGAGGTTTATTTAACACTGATATTTCCCCTTGGTGTTCTCTGCACCATGACTGATCAGGGTGCTCCATCCCTTTCAGTGATTTATCGGGGCAATAGCCAGAGTTATGGAGCAGTTGGCTGAAACTATTCAGTCCCTGATTATCTTCTACTTATTGTGCAAAATGTGAAAGGGAATCTCTCTTCATCCTTCTCTGCTTGACTCCTGCATCCAGCACTACAAAAACCGGCGGGTTTCAGGTTCTTACCCCATTCAGCCGAACAGAAACAAAAGGATTTGCATCATAAAAAGAGAAAAAAAAAGAGAGAAAAAAAGCACCAACAGAATGGGTTTGCCAAGCCATGAAAAGAGAAATGTTTTTGTGGAGAGCATGGAAGCTCAGCCCCGACTCTCTTCCCACCTTCCCTGGCTCTGCCGCTGAAAGCAGCGGGATTTCTCCGGGCGTTTGGCACACTCGGGTCCCTCCTCCTCCTCCTCTTCCTCCTCCTCCTCCTGCCTTATCTAATCCCCGCAGGAGCTGCTGGCGTTGCCGGGGCGATGTGAATCACACCCAAGGCAGCGCTGCCTCGCTATTTCCCTGGAGCAGGAGCCCCAAAGGTTCCCTCGGTCTCTTCTTCCTCCTCATTGAGATGCAACAGCTGGATGTGAGCTCTGAACCGGCCATTCCAGCCCTGCCGAGACTCCGTTATTGCCGGGAATTGTTCAAATTGAATTGGAAATGGTCCAAAAAGTAAAGCCAAGAAAGACCCTCCGCAGCCTGCAGGGATTCCTGTGAGGAGCAGCTCGGGGAGCCTGGGGGAAAGGAGGTTTAGGGGGAATTTCTGGCTCTGCAAAAGTCCCTGACAGCCAAGGGGGTCAGGATTTCTCAGGGAACAGCGACAGGAGAACAGGGAATGGCCTCAGGCTGGGCCAGGGGAGGCTCAGGGTGGACAGAGCAGGAATTTCCCCATGGAAAGGGCGATCAGGGCTTGGAAGTGCCCAGGGAAGTTTGGAGTGTCCATCCCTGGAGGTGCCCAAAGGGATGGAGATGAAGATCAGGCACAGCTGGAACTGGGAGAGCTTTTCCAACCTCAATCATTCCATGAAAAGCAAAGCCTGGAGCTGCTGTGCTGAGCAGATTCTGCGTGTCTGAGCTGCCAGGTCACTGCTGTGCCACAGACGGAGCCTGACCGCCAGAAAAAGGATTTATTGGGCCACTTGTAACAGGACAGGAAAGAAAAAACACACCAAGAGATAAGTAAAACATTAGTGAAACATTAGTGGCAGAAAATAAATTAAAAAAAAAAAAAACAAACACCAAAACCAAAACCAGAAACAAAAACAAAAAACCCAAAAAAACCCCAATTCTCAAATCAATGCAATAAACACACACAGACACAAAACCCCAAACCCTAAAATTCCCAAAGTGCTGCTGAGCTCCTCCAGCTCCTCCCCTGTGGCAGCTCAGAGCAGAACAGGAATTCATCTGCTCCTGGTGACTCATCCCAAAAGGACTCAGCAGCCACGTGGGGACATCCCAAAGCAACCAAATTTTGGAAAAAAACCAATTAGCAATTATCCCAAAATAACCCAGAGGAGCCTGGAGCACGATGGGGATGGGAAGAGGAAGGTGAGACCTTCACCACATTCCCAGGACATGTTGGAGTCTGGGATTCAGAGTGTGTGCCCTTGTTTCTGGTGCTTAAAGACCCAGAAAAACACTGAATTTCATATAATATGAAATTCATGAGCGTGTTTTCATGGTGATACATGAGAACAACTGTTAAAGTTAGATAGGAAAAGCTAAAAGCGAAAATGAAAATGAAAATGAAAATGAAAATGAAAATGAAAATGAAAATGAAAATGAAAAGTGTTGCCTCATGTCACAGGACAAAACCTGAGCTGATACTTTCAAATAATATTTTTTTTTTTCTTATGTAACAGCAAAATATCAGAGCTGGTGGGGGGAAAAAAGTTTGGGAATAGTGGGGGGAAAGAGCTTTTACACAAAAAAGGCACAAACCAGGGGGAAAATTCCAGCATTCAACCCCACAGATTGCTCCAGGCACAATCAGTGTCTTGGCCACAAACAATCCACACTTTTTTTTTTTGGTTTTTTTAAAAATAATTTCTGATATTTTTTGCAGAGAATATCTGTATTTCTAAATAACTCAAATATTGAGGACTCTAGAGGAGAATTATTTCACTTTTCCTAATGTTCTCTGCACTTGAATAGCTGGAATACAGGAGAGGAAAATAAGAAAGACAACCCACTCTAAAATTTTATGGCAAAGAGAATAAAAAGATGAAAATCATCTTTGAGATGTCCTGGCAATATTGGCTTTCCTGGTTCATGCATATCCTGTTTATGTTTATAAATTTATTTAAATTTATAAAAAGGAAAGTTTATAAATTAATTGATAATCTATAAAATTTATAAGTTAAATTTATAAAAAGGAAATTCTTTCCTTTTTAATCCCATCTCAGTCATCCCAACGTGATATTTTCCCCATCCTGAGCTTTGGCAATGCTTCAGAGGAGTTATATTTCTATATTTCTAGAATATTTCATATATTTCTAGGGTATTTCTGTATTTCTAGAATATTTATTTTCTATATTTCTAGAGTATTTTCTGTATTTCTAGTCTATTTTCTGTATTTCTAGAGTATTTTCTATATTTCTAGAATATTTTCTATATTTCTAGAGTATTTTCTATATTTCTAGAATATTTTCTATATTTCTAGGGTATTTTCTATATTTCTAGAATATTTTCTATATTTCTAGGGTATTTTCTATATTTCTAGAATATTTTCTATATTTCTAGAATATTTTCTATATTTCTAGAATATTTTCTATATTTCTAGGGTATTTCTATATTTCTAGAGTATTTTCTATATTTCTAGAATATTTTCTATATTTCTAGAGTATTTTCTATATTTCTAGAATATTTTCTTTATTTCTAGTGTATTTTCTTTATTTCTAGGTTATTTTCTATATTTCTAGAGTATTTTTTTCTATATTTCTAGAGTATTTTTTTCTATATTTCCAGGGTATTTTCTATATTTCTAGTGTATTTTCTATATTTCTAGTGTATTTTCTATATTTCTAGAGTATTTTCTGTATTTCTAGTGTATTTTCTGTATTTCTAGAGTATTTTCTATATTTCTAGAATATTTTCTTTATTTCTAGTGTATTTTCTATATTTCTAGAGTATTTTCTGTATTTCTAGAGTATTTTCTATATTTCTAGGGTTTGTTCTATAGAATCATAAGAGGTTGGAACTGCTCAGAATAAAACAAGACAGCTGGAAAATGTTCATATTTCAACAATTTAGCACTAGACTCACAGAATTTTTAGGCTTTGCACCACTTAAATGCCACAAACTCTTTTTTTCCACACAAATGAAGCATAAATTTAAATTTACAAGCACACCATGAACTTCCCTCCTTCAGCACTCCCAGGCTGAACAACCCCACCACAGATTGACACATCCAATGCCAAGGTTTGTATTAAAAATTATATATATTGTGTCAAAACAAAGGTTCTGTGTACAAATTTATACGTGACAAAAAATAAAACTCTTTGAATAACACTGTGTAAATAAAAAAAAAACAAATAAAAAGTGCTGGCTGCTGTTCTGCTCTACAAGTTCTAGAAGCAACAGGCTCACCAAAGGCATTAGTAAACACCTAAACTGCACTGCAGGACTCAGGTAAGGCACAGAATTCAGTTTTTTAGGGGTGAAAATATTCCTGTACAGCGTTCAGCACCTCTGCCAGGCTCCTTCAGCTGAGAGCTGATGGAGATTTTAAGGAAAAACACTGGAAAATGCATCATCACCGTCAGGCCCTGGCTCTGAAACACCTGAGCAGCCCCAAAAAATGCTTTGGAGCCACTTTTTAGCTCATTCCTCTTCCTCAGTCTTTGGCCAGGTGGAGATTTTATCTGAGTTTTAGACAGCTTTTAATCCAACAATGAGAAATCAGTGAAGGGACACACGTGGCTGCTCACACAGGAACGTGGAAGAGTCTGAAATTCTCAACAATCTCAATTCTCAGCCTTTTCCAAAGCCCATTTTGGGATTCTGTGATTGCTGCCAGAGCAGAGTAGCACTGGGAGGAGATGAGAAATGGAAACCAGATTAAATGTTCAGCTCATCACAAAGCAAATGTAAAATGCAGCTTCTCATTTGTTTAAATCTTCCACAAGGAGAATATTCTTCAAAGCAACAGGCACAGGATTTCCAGTTCTATCTTAGGTAATAAGGAGGTTTTTTACATATATTTATATATATATATATATTTTTTTATCCTCACTTCCTTAACCAATCTTTTTACACCTGGGTTTTCAGTGTCCTGTGCAGCACAGACTGACACACAGATCTGAGAGGAAGATCACTGAAGTCTGATCAGCTCTTTCACACTGAAGGGTTCCAGGCACTTGGTTCAGAGAAACTGCTTTTAACCACGTCTGACTCACCCAGCTGTGATTTGTCCAATTGTTAAACAGCAAAATCCAGAGGAGCACCAGGCACCTGATCCCAAAACTGCTGTAAAATCAGTTTTTTTGATTTTAAAAATCAAAAAAGCTGGAGGGCAAGGAGTCCATCCAGGTGTGGAGGATCTGCCTCACAAGTGAATTGTTCTTTATGAGCATCAGGAAGTTCCCCAGCCCTGCCTGGATCACCTGCACAGGTGAGGTCAGGGAGGGGAGGAGCTGCTGGGCTGGGTTTCCCTGCTCTGCTCCAGGGAGAGCCTCAGCAGGATCAGGGAATGCCAGCTCTGGGCACACAACCTCAGGATCAGCCGTTTGCTCTGCAAAACAATTCCCACACAACAGCTGGGAATGACTGCCAGAGACTCCCCAAAGTCACTGCTGCCCTTAGGATGACACAAACCTGGCTGAACAAGCCAGTGCTCCGTTGCCCCAGGGTCTGCAACAAGCCAGGGAGCTCCAAGCTGTGATTTCCCAGCACAGCACGCTCCGTGTGCACCTTCAGTGCTGTTTGCAGCAGGAAAATCCCACAGGTTCCTGCACTGCTGCCAAGTCACAGCTGCCACAGGAAGCTTTATGACAAAGGGGGATGGAATTTGGAAGGGGCTGCTCAGGAGGTGGTGGAGTCACTGTCCCTGGAGGTGTTTAAAGGACTGGACGTGGCACTGAGTGCTCTGCTCTGGGTGGTGCTGGGTCACAGGTTGGACTTGATGATCCCAGAGGAGATCTGGGAATGATTTCTGTGATTCTGCCTCGTTTGCATCCCACCTGCAGCACTGCTGGTGAACTGATCACTTGGATGAACTCGCACACAAGCATTCCACGGCGATTTTCCTGGAAAGAAATCTGTTCCGTGAGGGCACAAGTCCAGCCCGGCTCTGCTCGGTGACCTCCAAGGCCATGACACTTTGTGAACTCCTGTTCAACCCCTCACACTGTGGGTTGTTGTTGTGGAGAGCAGCAAAATCCTCCTGTGCAAACAACATGGATTCAGAGAGGTCCAACTCCAGCTTTGCACAGTTCCAGGGCGCTGTGACCAAGGACAAAGTGCAGGGCCACGAACCCATCGGCCTTGGTGGCCAACAAGTGCTGGGTCCAGTAAAAAAATGACAACAAACAAAGTACAACTGTCACTGGGTGTGAAGTTCAACACCCAGAATCAAGGCAACACGTCTCTAAACAAAAACAGCCGGCAGAGCTACGCATTCCCTCGCAAAGTCCCTCGGGTGTCACACATCCTGTCAGCGTTGTCACCGAGCTGCTTTGGTTACAAAAGGTCACAGCTTTTGTCCTGTTTTGCAGAAAAATTTTCTGTTCAAGTGACAGAATCCTTCTTCCTCCGAAAGGGGGACTTGAGTCTTTTCCAGACGCTGCTTTTGGGCTTGGATTTCTTCTCCATGGCCATGACAGCCTCCTTCTCCTTCCTGCGGATCTCGCGCACCAGCGCGTGGAACACGTCGTCGATGTAGTAGCGGAAGGCGGCCGAGGTCTCAAAGAAGGGGCAGTTGAATTCCCGAGCCAAGGCAGAGCCCTCCTCTTTGGACACCTGGAAAATGAGTGCACACCCTGGTCAGGGAGGCCAAACCCCAGGAGTTCATTCCTTTGTCTGTCCCTGCTTTGCTCACTTGGACACCCCAAGCCCCAGGACAGGTCATTTCCACCCAGCTCCAAAGGTTTCTCTGCAAATCTGCTCTCACTCATCACTTCTCTGCCAATGCAAGAGACTCTCTGGACATTCACAAAAAAATAAACTTCAAAGAATATTCCTTTTTTTGACCTAAGCCTACAAGCTGTCTGACATGAGCTGTCCTCAGCCCTGGTAGTTTGGAGAGTTAAGGAAGTTTCCTTCTCCTTGTCAAAAGCTGCTGTATTTGTCAAATTACTTCCCAGACCCAGAAAAAAACCTTTCTAAAGCTTTCCTGCTCCAAGCCCCATCCAACCTGGCCTTGAACACTCCAGGGATGGGGCAGACACAAATTCTCTGGGCACCCTGTGCCAGGGCCTCCCCACCCTCACAGGGAGGAATTTCTTCCAAATATCTCATCTAAACCTCCTCCTGTCAGTGTGAAGCCATTCTCCCTCATCATGTCACTCCATCCCTTGGGAATTGTCTCTCCCTGTACTCCTTGTAGTTCCTTCAGGTCCTGGAAGGACACCCCAGAACTTTCTCTTCTGCAGGCTCAACATTTTGTGTTCCTTCAGCCTTTCCTCCCAGCAGAGCTGCTCCATCCCTCTGATGCCTCCTCTGGGCTCTCTCCAGCAGCTCCAGGTCCTTGCTGTGCTGGGCCCCAGGGCTGGGGCAGCTCTGCAGGTGGGGTCTCACCTGAGTGGGGCAGAATCCCCCTGCTCCTGCTGCCCCAGGGCATGGCGTGCTCTGTGTGCCAGGGCATGTCCAGCCTCACATCTACCAAAAAATCAGGAACTACAAACAAATCAAAGCCCAGCTGAACTTGAAGATTTCGTTTCTGTGACAGCTACAGGCAGCTGCTCTTCACCACATCCCGTGTGAAACCCGCTCTCACCACGGAGACAAAACACGAAGAAAGGGACAAACCCCTCTGGTTTCACTGCATTTTCCAGCAGGAACAGCTCCCAGCAGAGAGCTCCCCGTGGCCTTTACCTGGCGCAGCTGGGTGAGGTCGGACTTGTTGCCCACCAGCACCACGGGGGTGTCGTCGGTGCGGCGCACGCGGTAAATGAGCTGCTTGAACTCGCGCACCTCGTGGAAGCTGCGCCGGTCGGTGATGGAGTAGCAGATGATGAAACCCTCGCCAGCCCTCATGTACTGGTCCCTCATGGCTGTGAACTCGGCCTACAAACAGACCGTAGCATTTTAGCTCCACAAATGTAACAACATCCTGCTTTTCTCGCCACCTGAGATCCAAATCCGGCTGTGCAAACAACAGCAGCCCCAGCCCACAAGCCAGGAGCTGTTTGGGATGTCCCTCGAGACAGAAACCCCACTGAGATGTGATTCACCAGCCCACAGGTGCTGCTGGTTCGCTGGGGAGGAAGCAGAGCCACAGCTCCAGTCAGGCACATGAAGCTCCTGAGGAGTGACAGAGCTCAAACCCCCCGGTTTGGAAGAAAAGAGAGAGATTCTTTACTCAGGATTCCTGTCCCCCACACCTGATCATTACAGGCTGCTTGACGTGCTCTCCATCCAGCTGGGATTACTCACATACCTGTCCTGCTGTGTCCAAAATATCCAGGTTGGCAGGCTCATCGTCGATGCGTATCCGGATTTTATAGGCATCCTCTGTGGATTCCCAGGACATCAGAAAGATTGGGATACAAGCACAACACTCATCAGCCATCTGCTCACAAACAGAATGCTGCACCTCAACCACCCACCCTGCCTGGAGCACTGGACTACCTCAGTCTGAGCTTTGTTTCAATTAAATTACCTTAAATTTCTAATTGTTCTGGTGTGATTTAACATTTCATGTGCAAAAATCATGTGCTGTTCCTGAGCCCACAGCCCAGAAATTCATTTTGGTCACCTCGGTGGGAAACACAGAGGAATAATGTTTTGTTTTTCTCAAAGCCAGAAAAGATTTGTGATCTTTTTTTGAACTGGTCACCAACAACTGCTGATTTCTTAGAAGACATAATAATACATACTAATAAAATATGGAAATCATTATATATGTAAGTGCTATCTATTATATATGTAAATGTAATTATACATGTAAATATTATTTATTATAAACACCATATGAAAACAATCTGTACAAATATGTAAGTACACAAATATCCTGTCCCTCTCAGTCAGCACTCCCACACTTTAAGAACCCATTCTCAGCAAGAATTTGGCTTTTTTTTCCCCCCACTTTTCCTTCCACTGGGTAACTGTTGGTTCAGGTTTCTCCTGGAGATGCTGCCAAAGTTCTACAGCACCAGAGTGAGCTGTTGAGCATTTTCATCCCTCTCCATTTCTCAAACACTGAGAACAATTTGGCCTGACAAGTGAACAGCAAAGAGCTGATCACAGCAGAGAGTCCGGATTTTGTGAACAGACAACTAAAAATGACTTAGCAGCAGTTTCAATCCCTGTCTGCCAACACACAGACAGAGACAGGGCATGCCCTGAACGGATGGATGGGAAAACAATCAAAGAGCTGAAACTCAGGATTCACATCCCACTCTCAGAACTCCCAAAAAACAGAAACACAGGGAGGTTCAGCTTGGAAGGGACCACAGCAGATCACCTGCAGGGCCATCCCAGAGCACAGGGCACGGGATTGAGGCCAGGTGGGTCTGGGATATCCCCAACGAGGAGGATCCACAGCCTCTCTGGGCTCTGCTCGGGGCTGGGCACTGCCCAGGGCACAAGTTCTGCCTCCTGTGCAGGGCAGAGCCTGGGCTCAGTCCCTGCCCGTGGCTCTGGTGCCACTGCTGGGCCTGGAGCAGAGCCTGGGCATGCTCTGGCCCTCCTGCACCCAGGGACAGCCAGGGATGGACAGGGACAGCCAGGGACAGAGAGGGACAGCCAGGGACACCCAGGGACAGGCAGAACCGAGGCCCCTCTCAGCTGGGGCTCCTCTCCAGGCTGAGCAGCCCCAGCTCCCTCAGCCTTTCCTGGGCAGGGACCCTCCGGGAGCTCCTGTCCCTGCTGTGCTGAGGATCCAGAGCTGGACACAGCACTGCAGAGGTGCCTCCAGGGCTGGGCAGAGGGGCAGCATCACTCCCTGACCTGCTGGGAATGCTCATCTCGATGAGTGATCAAAGATCAATCCACAGCCAGATTTAGAAATATCTTTGAATTGAATACTTTACAGCAATGGGCTGCAACAGCTTGAGCTGCCAAGGGAATGAACAAAGAGAAAAGAGATTTTCCTCACCAATGGTGGGATCGTGGTCCTCTGGGAACCGGTGACTGATGAATTGCATGGTCATGGCTGCAAGCGGAAATCAGGCAACAAGTGAGCAGCTCTGCTCCCAACTCCCCGTGTCACATTGCCACCCCTCAGCCGCGGCACAAAACCAGACCCGGGCACCGGGGCTGCTATCGGCCCATGGATGCTCCGCCCGTGCCCTCAGGCGGGACAAGCTCCAGGGACGCGGCCGGAGGCGGAAGGCGATGACCGGGACATCCCGGGAGGGGTCGAGACAGCCCGGCGGGGACACCCCGGGATGGGCCGGGACACCTCGGGAGGAGCCGCGATGTCCCGGGAGGGGCCGGGACAGCCCGGCGGGGACACCCCGGGAGGGTCGGGGAGTGGTCGGGACACCTCGGGAGGGGCTCAGGACAAGGGTTTGCTCAGGGAACGCGGCTCCCCCCGGCCGCTGCCGAGCCGCGCCCCTCAGGCCGAGCCCCCCGCGCTGCCAGCGCCGCTCCCCGGGCCAGGCCCCCGCGGCGGCCGCAGCCCCGCACTCACCGCTCTTGCCGACGCCTCCCGCGCCCAGCATCACCAGTTTGTACTCGCGGGACTGTCCCGGGGCTCCGCCGCCCCCCGGGCGGGCTCCGGGATCCATCGCCGCCCCCTCGCCGCTGCCGCGGCCCCGCTCCCAGCGACACCGAAATGGCGGCGGCTCCTCCGCCACAGCGCCCGCCCGGGCCCGCCCCGGCCTGCGCGCAGCGGGCGGGGCCCGACGGCGGCTCGGTGGAGACACGGGGACATGGCGGGGACCCTGAGGGGACATAGTGGGGACATGGCGGGGAGCCTGAGGGGACATAGTGGGGATATGGCGGGGACCCTGAGGGGACATAGTGGGGATATGGCGGGGACCCTGAGGGGACATAGTGGGGACATGGCGGGGACCCTGAGGGGACACTGCGGGGAACATGGCGGGGACCCTGAGGGGACATAATGGGGACATGGCGGGGACCCTGAGGGGACATAATGGGGACATGGCGGGGACCCTGAGGGGACACTGCAGGGGACATGGCGGGGACCCTGAGGGGACATAATGGGGATATGGCGGGGACCCTGAGGAGACACTGCGGGGGACATGGCGGGGACCCTGAGGGGACATAATGGGGACATGGCGGGGACCCTGAGGGGACATGACGGGGACATGGCGGGGACCCTGAGGGGATCCTGAGGGGATATGGCGGGGACCCTGAGGGGACATAGTGGGGATATGGCAGGGACCCTGAGGGGACCCTGCGGGGAACACGGCACTGCCCGCTCCCACCCGGAGCACCCCCGGACCCGCACCCCCTCAGCCCCGGGACTCCCCTCCTGGATCTCGGGGCTTCTGTCATCTGAACCCTCTCCCATCCCCAGGACCTTCCCCAAGGCCAGACCCTCTCTCCAGCCCAAATCCCCCTCCCAGCCCTGCAGCTCCTGCACCCCCGACCCTTGGGGTTCCCCCATCCCCGGACCCCCAAGGGCTCCCCCAGCCCCACATTACCCCACTCCTACCGCGGCCTGTGGCTCCAAACCTCACGCAAAGCAGCAGCAGGAAGCAGAATATTTATACATTTATTTATAATGAAAGTATGGTTCTAATTATTTACAACACATTGGAAAGCCGAGGTTTGTACAGGTGAGCCATCCCGCCTGTCCTGGCTGCAGCGGCGACACAGCCCCTTCTCAAAACCACAGCTCCTGTCCCAAAAGCTGCCTTTGTCACTGCTCCGTGCAAGAATTCTGTCTGCACCAGCCCACCCCACTCAGCCCCTGGTGCAGTTCATTGTCCATAATAATCCAAAAACAACAGTCCAAAAACTCATTCCCGGGTTCTGCACATGAGGCAGGAGCTGCTGGACCCAACTGCTGCCCTTTGGGAAACCACCGTGGAACCTTCTGGCTCTGGTGGAATCCAGTGAATGAGGGAAGAGATAGGGGTAAGCCTCTGGAAAAGGAATTCCTGCTGGTTGGGAGCAAGTCCTGGAGTGACCAGAAACAACTCAGTAACCAGGGCTACAGTCCCAAATCCACCTGGGACAAGGTGGAGCTATCCAAAAACCTGAGCATCCCCCCCACCCCAACATCTGGCTAGAATGAGAACTTGTGGGATTGGAAAAATCACATTTCAAAATAAAACCAAGCCGAGTTACAGGAGACGTTTGAAGTAAAAGCTAAGAGTTTTCAAACTGTGATGCTCAAGTTTTTCATGGCTCCTGGATGTTCCTTCCCTCTGATGAAAGTCCAAAATTGAGGCTGAGTCACCAGCAGATCACTGGGGCTGACAGCAGGAGCACTTCAAAAATGCAAATGCAGAGTGAAGTCAGTGTCACCGACTCTTCCCTTTAAGTTATCTGGGAAAAATGGGAAAAATGGCCCAAGAGGCTTCCCTGGTTCCTCTTTACAGCACTTCTTCTCCCTTGCACAAGGGACTAGCCCCATCAGGATGCTATTCCAAATATTCCTTTGTAAAATTGACAAATACACTGCCAAAATGAGCATTTTAAAAACAATGGAGCCCTTCCAAGGGGAAAATTGGCTTCTGCAAATGTAAAAACAACGTGTCTTTGCCAAGTTCGTTCTGGAATATACATGCATTATTGCTAGAGGGGAAAAACCAGATGAATGAAAACTCTTGTGCAGTTTTTATGGTGCCATCCAGAACGGCATCTGTTGTTTAGCTCGCTGTTGTGAGGATGGGTACTGGTACCCCAAACTCCAGCCCTGTGAAAAAGTACTTGCGTTTTTATGGCCACCGTGTTCCTCCTCTTCATCTGATGAATCTCCAGCATAGGCCACTAATCCAAAGCCCTTTTCTGCAGTTTTCATCTTCTTGGCTTGATGATCTAAGGAGGGGAAAACAAAACAAGCCCCCCCCCAGCCCCCAAGAAGGAAAAAATAAAAACAAAACAAACAAAAAGAGATAAAATGCCCCAAAATGAGTTAATAATAATAAAAAAATAAAGATGTTAATTGTAAATTGTTAGTTGGACACCATTTTGAGGTCACAAGGCCAATGGTCATCCAAGGTCGAAGGCCACAGGAAACAGCACCAGCAACAGCCATGTGATCCATCAGAACCATGTAAGAGAACAGAGAAACAAGAAAGAAACACACAGAAAAGGTAAAGTTAGCAAATGGCTCTCAGCGAGGGCAATTTCACCGTTAAAGAGATCAACACGTCAAGAAAAGTAGAAATTTTGTTCAAAAGGAAGCTAACAGGAGAGCAATGTCTGGGAGCAAGACTGCAGAAGAACTAAGGTTAACCAGGCTGGGTGATGTCCCTGCAGAGCTGAAAGCACTGAGCTGCCTGCAGAGTTAAACAACTGCATGTCTGACCAAGCTCAAACCCTTGCTGAGTGACAGCCCTAGGAAAGATGAAATCCTGACAGCATTTGTGTTGTCTGCAGCCAGAAATGTGTGCAAATCCCTGCCTGAGTAGAATTCCCCCCACGCTCCTCAGTGCCTCTGAGGGAGCTGCTCACAATGCAAAGCCTCACCTGTGCCACAAAACAACCCACCACATTCTGCGCTGCCTGATGGGTTATAACTCCCTGTCTTTAGTCCCTCACTTAATTCAACTCCCTTCATTTCACACAGATATTTATTACAGCTTTGACAAACAACCTGTGTGTATAACCACAGCAAGCATCGGTGATTTTAGAGCAGTGCAATGTCACCTGCTTTGCACCTCAACAAAGAACAGTCAAAAAAAATCACCAGTTTAGACACGTGTTAAAACCAGCACCAGCTCATTTGGGAAAGGAAACTGGACTTACAAGGGTGTTTGGGAAAGGACACTGGACTTGCAAGGGCATTTGACCTGTTGCACTCACCATGGTTGCCTGGTAAAGACCCCGCACCTTTTCTTTCTTCTGATTCCGATTTCATTCCAGTGACAGGAAAAGCTGGCGGAGGCATCAACTGCCTGTTTAAAGCGATATATTTTGCTTTTTATACCAAGCTAAGAGTCAAAAGGTAATAAAAACCAAATTTCTAACTCGGCACTTGGCCTGAGGAGTTGAACTTTAAATCCCCTGACTCATCCAGGGACTGGACTGGAGTGAATAATGGACCCTACCCAGAGCTCTGCAAGACCTGTCCTCTCCCAACATTCTTATTTCCAAATGGGCAGGAATGGCATGGATGGATGGATGGATGGATGGATGGATGGATGGATGGATGGATGGATGGATGGATGGATGGATGGATGGATGGATGATTAGAGGGGTAAGGAAGTGGCTGGATTTAAGTCCAAGGACTTACAGCCACAGCTCAATGTTCAAGATGAAACCAGTAACAAGAGGTGGCCCTCAAGGGTCGTGCTGGGGCCAGTAAAATGGAAAATGTGACAGTGGCAAAACACCAGAGCCACACAAAGACTTAGGGAGGAGTGGAAATGAAGCTATTTTCATTCTGTAGCATCAAAAGGTAACCCTTGCATCCCTTCTCTTTAAAAAAACCCAACCCAAAATACAAAAAAAAACCCCCACACACACAAACAATCCCCAAGTCACAGAAGAGAATGTGAAAAACACCTCTGAAATAAGCTTTGCATCAGAACCAGGAGAGCCATCATTTCCTCACTCACCTGTCCCTCTCTCTCTCTTTTCCTGAGGAACTTGCTGGCTTCGACGCGGCTCCCTCGATTTCACTCTGACTGGAGAAGCCTGTACCTAAATTAGTCATATGAATGGGTCCATGCTATGAGCAGAAAAACACACGGCATTAGCAAATCTACAACTACAACAAAAGCTACAGCTCCTTAATGATACTGTTAGGAAACCCAACCTTTCAGAGCATATGGCCAACTAGCAGAAAGAACCTCTAATCACCACTGCTATACAAAATATACACTGCTTTCTCCTAAAAATACTCAGGGCAGCGTGGTAGGAAACACGCCTGGGAGACTCCTCACCACCTACTCCACCTTGTCAGTAGTTCAGGACAATAAAGAGAGCTGCTCCCTTCATGGATCACCTATTACCTCCTCACTCAGCTAATTCTGAACACACTTCATGCCACAAGAATCTGCTTGAGATTCCAATATTAGCTCTAACACACAGGCAGTTCCTTATTGCCTCTAGGCAAAGCTTTTATTAAGGGTTCTGCCTGTGGCAGGGGTGTAGCATCAGAGAAACATTTACAGACACTCCCTTTGCTCACATGCAAACTGGAAGAACTCAAAATTATTTCTCTTAAAATCTTCTATCTATCTAAAAAACAAATAAATTAAGCTTTTAAACTAAGCTTCTTGAAATCCTCTCAAGTGCAACCTGCAAGGTAAATGGGAAAAACTGGAAGTTATTACATTTCCCTCCCTCAAAAAGCCCACCTAAAGATTCCAATAAAACCCCAAACAATCTCCCTTTAAGCCAAGCAGTCCCACGCCCTTGTCATGTCTGTGACCTGGATGCACCATTTGGGAAGGGCTGAGGGGATGGAAAGCAGCTGGAACGAGTTCAGCCACATCTTTAGAGCAGTGCATCCACTCAGAGACACCAAAGCGTGGGCCCTGTGCTTTGGAACAGCCACTGCCCTGTGCCCAAGGCCCTGCACAACCGCTCCAACAACCTGGGCTAACGACCTCTCGCCAACCCCGCTCTGCCTCCGTGAGGGAAGTAAAATTGGTGATTTTATTCCACCTGGTATCCCAGCAGTCCTGACTCTCTCTCATCAGGCAGTTCCTCGGTGAAGCGTCTCTTTTGGCCCTGGGGATGGGGCTGGACCTGTGGCTGGGTACCAGTTGGCATGCTGGTTTTTACTGGGGCAGCAGGAAGGAAAGGAGCGCTCAGCGGACTCTGCCGGGCACAAGTCAGAGAGAAAACACAAGAAAATTTGTTAATATGCATGTAAAGTATTCATTCAATGCAGAGTCATAAAAAGGAGCAGAACACACAAATAGCTTCTCTAGATTATGAGAGAATTCAGAATTGAAAAGGTAAAACAAGTATTGCATGTAGAGAATGCTCCCACCTCAAACTAATCCCCATCTGTAACTCCAACTCATGCACCTACATAGAGGCATCAAAGGGGGTGATGATGCTCCTCAGAAATGAGCCCCCACCCCCTGAAAATGTCTTTGCTGTTAAGAGGGAATATGAAAAATGCAGCAGAGAAGCTGCCACATGACAATTTAGCTGCTTAGGAACGATCAGCTAAACAATAACAAAAACCCCAAACACACAACCCCAAAAAAACCCCAACAAACAAAAAAACCCCACAAACAAACACACATACAAACAAACAAAGTAAAAAAAAAAAAAAAAAATATCTCCATTTGGAACTACAAAAAGTCTTGCTGATTAAAGAGAGCCCCTGGGCAGTACCTGGCCAGTGCTGGCAGGAGGCTGGACCTGAGGAATCGGGTACTGCGTGGGCACGGGTGGCACCGCCGTGGGCAGCGCTGGCAGGACTCCAGGAGCCAAGGGCACTGCAGGGGGAACTATCCCTGGCACCCCGTAGGGAGGCTGGACAGGCTGCTGAGGAGGAGGAACCACAGGATAACCAGACTGGTACCCATTGGAAGGGTAATAGGAGGGCTGGGAAGGGACGCTGTTGATTGTGGCAGGCTGGGTGAAGCCTGGGGGGAGAGAGAGAAAGGACATCTTAGTTCTGCCACAGTCACCAAAATATCCAGTTTAATTCCAAATGGAAAAGGAGCTGGACTCTCAAGGCTGAGTTATTGCTGATGTTTACCTGCCAAGGGAACTGCAGTGGTTATCTGGTTCACAAATCGGGAGTACTCGGCGTGAACCTACAAAGAATTTCAAGGATTAGACAATAAAAATGTATTTACAATATAAACCTTTATGGAATTCCCCATAACCATGTGAGGGAATGCTGATTACAGAACACACTGTGCACAAGGACAGCAATAGCCCAGACATAACAATCCACCCACCAAAACTCCAATAAACATCCCCCTGATCCTACTGGCCTCTGTGGCAGATTTGTGTAAATTATGGGGTAATCTTTCATAGGAAAGAGGGTGGCAAATTAATTACTAGAATAGAGCCTCAGAGAACAAAAAAGTTTCCAACTATTTTTCAAATGAGACTTTGTAGGCCATACTCCATTATCTTATTGTTATATTAACTGAAAGATTCTCCAGGATTTTATTTTCATTCATACAGGGTAAATTGAGAAATGGAAGATTATCTGTGTTCATGTGAGTGATTTTCTAGAACTTTTTGCTACATCAATCACTTTGTCTTTCCTCAAGCAGACAGTGCAGCTCTGAACACCATGTAAAGCTACAGCAGGGAAAGCTGGAGCAATGAGCAAAAAGCAGATTTCTTTTATGTTTGCAGTCAGACATTCCCTTGCCCTCACTCCCAGTTCAGCTCAAGGAAGCATTTGCATTTTTTCTCCCTTAAAATTCCAGTAGTCTCAGCTCCTTCCTGAGAAATTTTACTCCTTGTACAAGAATTAGACAGCAACCTTTGGAAGGAGAAACCTATCAGCAAGTCAGACACATGGACAGCTTTGCTGAAAGCATTAAGAATTCCCTAGCCAAGCACACCCCAAAGCTACAAAAGGCTCTGAAATCTCATATTTTTAACAGTTACTCACGGTTTGCAACAGGTTCTCACACAGCTTTTTAGCAGCTGCCAAACCTTCTGGCTTTGGGTGACTGAAAGCATACACAAAAAAAAATTTGTAAGAATAAACTTTTCTATTGCATTTGGAGCTCCTTCACCATAGGGTTACACCCTTATCACTTCAGAGACACCTCTATTAAAGTCAAACAGGGTTCAAAAACTTATTTCATTTGCATTAAATCACACAAAATTAAGAATTCCCCACAGTGATTAAACACTAAGCAACCTTCCTGACTGGCCACTGGGATTTTTTACAGTTTTTTGGGGGTTTTTTTGGTTTTTTGGAACTCCCCCATACCTGATGTAGATGTACATGGGTTCAAAGGCTTCTCTGCCTGATGCTGGTTCTATGCAACCTGAGCCTTTCCCTCGAAGAAAGACTTTGGCACCAGTTTCAATCTGAATGTGCTGCAAGTAGGAGCAACCAGGTCCTTCCACCTTCTCCTTCACGTTAAACGTGGGAACAGCGTGTTCCAGCCCAACAAATAACTTGTCCTGGACATAATGCATCTGCAAATGAACAGAAAGTTTAGTATTTCACTCTAATAGAACATTCATTTCACTGAGGGCAGACATCTCACTGCTGTGACAGACAGAAGGGTTCAGTGTCAGATGGAACAGTGAGCCCTGTGCTTTTCTGGAAGTAGGACTGCTCTCTCCATCCCTTTTCTTTTAGGAGGCCACTATCATCCAAGTCTCACTCTCCAGACTCAGTCTTGCTAGTCCTCCAGATTTCACAACACAACCCTTGTGGTTTTTTGGGGTGTTTTTCATCTTTTGTGCTGTGGGTTTCTTATTTTTTTAATAAATAGGCACATGACATGTCTGCTTTGTGAAAGGTAAATCTTGTAAGCAGTGATATGCAATGAAATCCACATCAATGGATCACTCACCCCTGACTGGAATGGAGGTTTTTGGCCAACAGCTGGAGTTATCTGAGTGATAGGGGCTGGCTGGTGATAGACAGTGACTGTGGCTCCGTTGAACGTCGGGCTGGAGCCCGTGGCTGCTTTCACCACTCCATTGGTAATGATCTCTTTGATTCTGTTAACAGCTCCTGGTTGAGAGAAGGTGAAATTCATTCTTACTCAGCTGTGTGTTACTCACAGCGTGTTATCAATGAGATAAGAGCTGCCCACTCCTCCCACCTTCCTTTAGTCTATCCAAAGTTTTGTTTCCCTGATGAATGGAGCACATGGCACCTCAGGGATTTCTGAGCAGAGATCTCACTATCAATGTTTGATTGGGAGTCTGTTATCACCACCAGCACGTTTATAGCTCAAATCCAACACAATCCCTTTATCACAAACAGGGAGAGAAAAAGCAGAATGCTTTTGTACTCACTGTCAACCAGCTCCCGTGTCTGACCCTGAACATGAAGATACAAAGGACGATCTCTGAAAAGAAAAGGCAAATATTCAATCAAACCCACAGACAACACAATAATAAAGGATCCAATCTAATTATATTACAGAAAGTGTTCCATAAAAATCTGAAACTCCCTCCAGATAACAGAATACAAATTCCTTGAGTATCACAGTGCTCAGGCAGAAAAGCTCTGCACTGAAAATATGATTCAGGAGTTGATGATGACACATAAAAGTTACACCACTGAAAACTTTAGTTAGCTGGCCCACATGAATGGTTCACTAACTAAAAGCAGCAAGAAATTTGTATTTGGGAAGTTGCAGTGTTCTGTGGGGAGAAATTAGCACAGTGTGATCTGTCAGGGTGATGGTTGTGTGGTTGTTATTTCAGCCCAGCAGTATTAGGCAGCCAGGACCATCAGAATGGCAAATTTATTGGTGACACTGCTCATGGAGAATCAACCAAACAAGAACCCCAGCAGTTTGTCACCTCAGGAGAAAAGAGGCAGAACCTCCAAAAAAAGAAATACAAACCCAGGTCCCACTTTGGCTTTCTCTTCTGCAGTCATGAACCTCCCTCGAGTCGAGACAGCTGCTCCACTCAGGCGACTGATCTGCAAAAAATGTACAAAACCCAGTGACAGACCTGCCAATAACAAACAAGGCACACACAGAATACCAGGGTTTAAACTGGTTGAAAAAAGCCCCAAAAATCATTAATAAAGTGCTAAGAGAATGATGCTGACTCTGAACTCATCATACAACAATTTACTGCACAAATACATGACTAAATACATGCCCAATACATGACTAAACAAACACCTTTAGAAAACACAAGTTTTCCAGAAGGAAACAACCCCTGAACAGATTTCACTGCAAGTTCTTTTAACCTTTCAGGTTAACCTTATCTCCTCAGTTAACCTGACAGGTACAGCTGTACAGTGTTATGTAACTCAAAGCTGCTGAGGGCGTGGGACGTACCTCGTCCTGGGTTTGGCCCCTGGTCAGCAGGTTCCTGCACGTGAGGGGGACGTCATTGATCTCCACCTCTGCCACCACAAGGTCATCTTTGCTTTTACTCGTAGCTGGACCTTTTCCCAGAGCCTGCAGCTTCAAAGAGAACCGGTTGCAAAACACCAGTGGGTGGAAAGCAGTGATGCAAGAAAAACAAACTGAGCCCAGAGCTCAAGGGGTGAGCGTTCTTCTTGTTCACCCCTTTCAGCTGTTGAAGGCAAAATCTTTACAGAGATTAGTGGAAAGCACATTGGACCTACTGCTTGCTCTGCCTCCTCACAGCCCTGAGCCCAAATAAACACACCAGCTTTATCTTCAGCACATATTAACAGAATAATTAATGTTTCTGTTCTGTACATGATGTGGAACTGAGCTGCAGAGTTGCTCGAACAGGAACCATTTTACACTTGAATTGGCAGCTCTGACAGAACCTGAGGCAAATGAAACATGGACTTCATGTTTGTAGCTCCTGCTCCTCTCACCAGGCTTTACAGAGATAGAATTTAGAATTTCTCTTCAAGATCTGAACTCATCCACACTACACTTCCCCCCATTTTTTAAGACAGGGATGTAATATTTTGTGTCAGGCTAAGAAATAAAAAGCCACAGTCACAGATTCAGAAGATACAGTGGAAGTGTTGGGAGTTACCACTAAGACCTTCTCAATGCAGAGTTAGTACAACCTTCTAAATATTCTGAAATTAATTTTGGGGACATAAAGGTAAAACTCTATAAAAGACTCTATAAAAAAAGAGAAATCCACTCTCACAAATATCACTTGAAGCACTTGCAGGAGAGCCACAAGGCAGCTACAGAGGGACTCCAGTACAGGGCACTGTTCTGACTTTAAACTGCTCCACTCTTTCCACACTTTTAAAAAAAAAGTACATTCATTAACCAGCAGCTCCTTAATTTCCATTCCCTCATAACCTGAAAGGTCATCAGAGTTAATTATTCTAGAAATGCCATCACTGAACATGTTCTACCAAAAGCAACTTATGCATGAAAAAACTATGTGGATATTATAAATACTTGTTACTCTATTAAAAAAAAAAAAAATCAGTGCAATAAAAATTGGCACCCCAAATGCACATTAATTACTTGGTAAAAGGTTCCCAGAGCACAACAATTTGTCACAAAGTGCCACCAGAGCTTGTGACAAAAATCAGAGCTGGGAGAATGAGACAGCACCAGCATCTGCCAATTTTTGGATGTCTCAAAGTGCCAGTCAGCAAATGGATTTTACTTCCATGGGATATGACTATAGAGGCTCCCTGAAACCTTAAAGCTGGGAATTCCACCCATTCTGGGTGGATTATTCAGCATTGAGAAGCAAATCCCATCATTTCCATGTAGGATTCCTCACAGCAACATTCCAAGGAACACCTGCTGCTAAACCTCACACAGGAAAAAGGCTGCAGGAGTAGTTTCAGTCCCAGAAGTGACAGGGAAACAATTAAGGAGAATTCATGACAATTTCCCACCCTTTTTTTATAAATGAGTAAATCCCGTGGCAAAATGAGCACTCCTTTGGATGCAGCCTCACAAGGCAAACCCCCAGGGTGGCAGAGTGTGAAAAAGGAAATACAGCACCATAAAATCCACCCTTCTTGTTAACTTTTTATTTCAACAAGTTTGGATGGCAATTGGGGTCCTCAAAAATGGAAGGGAGGGAGTCCAGAGGAGGCCATGGAGATGCTCCCAGGGCCCCCTTTGCTCTGGAACCAGGCTGGGAGAGCTGGAGGTGTTCACCTGGAGAAGGGAAGGCTCCAGGGAGACCACAGAGCCCCTGACAGGGCCTAAAGGACGTTTATAAAAAGGAGGGATGATTTTTTTACCAGGGCATTTAGTAATGGGACATGGGGCAGTGGTTTTAAAATGAGAGAGGGCAGGATTAGATGGGATACTGGGAAGGAATTCCTCCCTGTGAGGGTGGACAGGCCCTGGCACAGTGTGCCCAGAGCAGCTGTGGCTGCCCCTGGATCCCTGGCAGTGCCCAAGGCCAGGTTGGACAGATTTTGGAGCAGCCTGGGACAGTGGGAGGTGTCCCTGCCATGGCAGAAATGGGACAAGACGTGCTCTAAGGTCCCTTCCAACCCAAACCACCCTGTGACTCCATGAAACTTGAAACAGTTTCTAAACTTGGCTCTAGCACAGGCTAAGGACATGCAGAAGAGCAAGACAAGGCTGTGACTGGAACTGGAAAAGCAGCTTTAAGTTACACTTGCTTCAGAATAGAAAACTCAGAGACTATTTAAGAAGAACACACAGCAGCCTCCCAGTCCAACTGCCTGAGCTTATCAGGATCAACTGGGCTCAGGGCAGAGCTCAGCAAAGCCTCTACAAGCTGTTTAGGACTTGGACATACAGCTCCTATTGGTAACTTCTTTAGGCATTAAAATAATTTGGTCCCGTATTTTTAAGCATTTGTTTCACACAGCAATTTTTCCATCAGCTCTGCTATTGGAAAACACCTCAGGGAAAACACTTTAAGAACTGGACTCGATCCTCGTGGCTCCCTTACAGCTCAGAATGTTCTACGCTTCTGAGAAAAAAGTTTATCACCTCCCTACAGGTGGCTTTGGTAAAGTCTTACAGCGGACTGACCTCACGGCCATCCGCTGCTTTCTGTTATGCAAAAAAAATTTTAAAAATTATTTCCGACTGCTTTTATTACACTCAATTTCATCGCCTCCCGGCTCGGTGACAAATCAAGGTCCCCAGAACCCAGCCGTGACACCCCCACGCTCCCCCACCTTGTCCGCCGTGCTGGGCGCCGGCTTCAGCTTCCCTTTGGCCATCAGCATCGCGTTGATCTTCGCCGCCACGGCCGCGGCCGCATCCAGCGCCCCCGAGGGCGCCGCGGAGCTCTCGGACCCGGCCACGGCAGCGCCGCCATCGCCGCCCCCGCCGGGGAACGGGCGCCCGGGCAGCGGCGCCGTGCCGGGGAGAAGGAAATTCGGTGCCGGGCCGGGCTGGTCCCACTTGCTGCGGCGCCTGGAAAAGACAGAGGGAGCGTGAGGCAGTGCCCTGCGGGGCGCCGGGGCCGCCCGAGCCGCCGCGGCCGCGCCTCACCCGCCCGCGGCCCCCGCGTCCCGCTGCGCTCCGCCGCCCGCCGACATGGCCGCCACGGCTCCCGGCCGTCACTTCCGGGCCCGCGCCCGCCGCGCCACGGCGCTTCCGGCCGCTGCCATGGCAACGGCGCGGCCGCTTCCGGCCGCCGCTGTGGGGACGGACGTGGCACCGCCGGGTCACGGAGTGATGAGGGGCGGAAAGGAGCCCAAAGATCACCCGGGGCAACTCACCTGGATTATTCCCACGTGTGTTAGCCCAAGTGTTATGGCGTTTTTGCGAAATGAAGCCTAAATACGTAACTTTCTTTTGGCCCGGCTGCAGTCTGAATGCGCCGTGTGCCATTTTATCCCAGGGCAATGTAGAAATTACAGTGTCTAATGTAAAGACATTCTTATCATTGCTTGTTAGCAACAAATCATCCACACATTGCACAAAACCCGATTCAAATGGTAATTTCACAGCCCTTAAATCAACCCCCAATATCTGTGAAAGAATTCCAGAATCCCAGAATGATTTGGGTTGGAAGGGATCCTAAACTTCACCCAACCGTGGGCAGGGACACCTTCCACTGTCCCAGATTGCTCCAAGCCCTGTCCAAACTGGTCTTGGACACTTCCAGGGATCCAGGAGCAGCCACAGCTTCCCTGGGCACTCTGTGCCATGGCCTCCCCACCCTCACAGGGAGAAATTTCTGCCCAATATCTAATTTAAACCTATTCTCTGTCAATTTGAACTCATTCCCCCTAGTCCTGTGACTCTTGCAAATAGCCTTGTCCCCATCTTTCATGTAAGTTCCCTTCAGGTACTGGAATGTCACAATTAGGTCATCCCAAACCCTTTTCTTCTCCAGAAAATCCCAAACCTGCCCATGGTTGGGTGAACCTTAGGATCCCTTCCAGCCCAAACCATTCTGGGATCTTCAGCTGGATCAAAAGAAAGCTACATGTTTAAGCTTTGTTTTAGGCAAATGGCAATGGATAATCAGTCTGGGAAGAATAGAGGCCATAAATTTGTCCAGACACTACAAAATAAGTTACAAAGTTTTCTTGGGAGTCATGGGATTTTGTTGGCCATGGATTCCTTAAGGCAACTAAGTCTCTGGCTGAGGCAACCAACAAAGAGATTGAATCCATTGGCCGTGCAATTGGTGCCTTTGTGCTGTCCCTGTGCCAGTGAGGGCTGGAATGGACACCAGGCATTGGGACTGTGTGACATTTATCACGGGCAAGTGCTGGATTCTGCACCTGGGAGAGGGCAAACCTGGAAGGAGAGGCTGGGGAAGGATCCGGGGGTCCCGGTCGGTGGCTGGTTGGATCACAGCGTGTCCTGGCAGCCCAAAGTGTCACCTTTGGACACGTGTCAGCTGTGTCCTGAGGGGCATCAAGCCCTGCATCGCTGGCCGGGTGAAGGACAGGATTGTCCTGCTCTGCTCTGGGCTGGGCTCACCTTGAATCCTGTGTGCAGTTTTGGTAATGTACGAAAGACATTTGTTGATATATTTTATATATTAGTAAAGGCCTGTCTGCACAAACCAGTCTTTGAAATAAGTCGTGATATTAAAGGCTAAAGTCCTTGAAACCCTCCTGCAGAAGAGAGAGTAAAGCAAAACAATATCCTTGTGTGTAGGAGAAAAAATGTAAACCTGTGTGTGTTAGCCAATAGTAACTTGCTTAGCCCACAGACCCTGTAGAACCCTATAAAAGGTGTGCTAAAGATAGAAATAAACGGTGTTCACAATTACTTCTGTGAAGAGTGGTGAATAGCTGGCGGACTCTCAATAGACATTAAGCCATTAGAGAGTATCCAAAGGAGGCCACGAGGATGGTGAAGGGTTTGGAGGAGCCATAGGAGGAGTGGCTGGAGGAGACTGAAAGGACACCCCAGGGATCTGTGCCTTCCTCACGATGGGCAGCTCCCTGTAACCACGGACAGCGAACCCAAGGGAATAGCTGGAGCTGTGTCAGGAGGTTTAAGTTGGGTATCAGGAAAAGGTTCTTTCCCTAGAAGATGGTGGCACTGCTCAGTCTCCCCGGGGAACGGTTACAGCTCCAAGACTGCCAGAACTCCAGGAGCCGTTGGACAGCACTCTCAGGGCTGCACAGGGTGGGGCTGTTGTGATGTCCGCGCAGAGCCAGGGGTTGGAATTGATGATCCTTGTTCTTAAAAACGAGATTTAATTAATAAATTATAAAAAGAATTTATTATAAATAAAAAGACAATTAGGAGACAAAAGAAATAAAGCAAAGAGTTAAAACGGCCGGGTGCCCTGGTGGGTTGCCAGGAACACACCTGGTATCTGCGAATACCCCTTTTTATCCCCCCCTGCTGTGAGGGGTTAATGAATATTCATGCATGTCCCCTCCCTGGTTCTGCCTTCTTGGATCATGCTTTTGCACAACTTAATTTTCTGCTGGTCAGCATATATTTTGCTGGTCATCATTACTCTAGCTGGTCAGCATTATTTTGGAGTTTTGGTTTCCTTTCTTTTGCAGATGGTCTCAAGTCGATAAGTGTGGGCCCCTCATCCTCCTCCCTCTGAGGATATCTGGGCTTCACATCTTCCGCTGATAACAGTTTGGGCTCTGTTGTTCTCTTGATAACAGCTTGGGCCCCACTGTCCTTGCTCTCTGGGGTTTCCTTGCTTTGTATCTAGGAAATTTTTTTAAGCTTAAGACTTGTTAGTAAGAAGTACATACATAGCTAAAAGTATTTAACATATAAGATTCATCTGCGAAAGCCAATATCACAATACAAATTTATAACATTGTGGATCCCTCACAGCCCAGAATATTCCACAACTCCCGCTCCCCTCAGGGAAGGGGCAGCAGCTGCGCATGCGCGGCTCGCGCGGCGCCGGCTGAGCGCGGGCCCCGCCCCCCGTGTTTGCGCACGGCCCCTCCGCAGAGCCCGCTGAGGGCGAGGGCGGGAAAAGGCGCCGTGAGGGTGAGGCCTGGCGGTTCCTTCATCTCCCTCTCACCTCACATTGTCCTGCAGGTTTTCGTCGATTATCTCACTGCTCACCCACACCTCACCTCGCCCTCACAGCCGAGGTTTTGTTGGCCGTCGCTGCTGTGCAGTGTTCTGTCTTCGCGCTTTTATCTTCCCCCTGCCTCAGTTTCCCTCGAGGAAGCAGGTGGCGTTTTCTGGGCTGAGGCTGCTGGGAAGCGGCTCCTTCCTCACAGCGGGGCCGAACTCGGCTGCGTGCTGTGATCGGGAGGGTTTATGGAGGAGTGCTGAGGGGATCTCGGTGCTCTTCGAGATCCGGAGCTCCCTTCTAACTTGGGAAAGGTGTTTTCCGTGGCCTCAGGCATGGGTGCATTTGATAGTCCTGAACTGGGGGGGAAGGCTTGTGTGAAGTCAGGCTCAGGGTGGTCAGGGTTCTGTTTCTCCCATACTCATTTAAATTACAGATGGAAACAAGTCTGGGGGTGTTTGAAATGTGAGGAGCCTTTTCATAAAGTTCTTTGAAAATCCTGTAGGTTGGATGCCAGTTAGCACTGAAGAGAATTGCTTTTGGAGGTTCATATTTCATATAAGTACACATATAAATAGACTAATTATTGCATCCTGTAGCCTCGGGGGGGGCCTGTGCTGCTGTGAAAATCAAGCATCTGTTATGGGGGATGATGAACTGTCCTGCTCTGTTTCATGAAAATTACATGTTTGAGCTGGCAAATTTTGCAGGAGGTGTTTATAAATCCAGGGAATGCCCTGGAGAAGCTGGAGAGCTGCAGGCTGTGCTTGCTGCCCTTCTCCTCATCCAGGTGCTAATGCAGGTGTTTCATTCACAGGCACACACAGGAGTCTCTGCAGAATGGCAACTGCTCAGAAGCAAAGGAATTCTGTGGTACGGTTTTGTTTGTGTATTTCAGCACAATCATGGGAAAAAATGGGGCGTTTTGGCTGGAATAGTGCACCCAGGTGCTGCGTGATATTTCTTCACATGAAAATAGGCTAATTCAGTCTTTTAATTATAGATAAAGAATATATAGAAAAACTTAAAGAAAAATAATCTGAACTTTGTTGTCATGTGCTTGGTAGAAACCAGCTGTGTCCTACAAATAGTGTAACACCAAGTGAAAGGAATGTGTTTAACTTTATAAACCACAAATGTCGTACTTTTCAATTAAATTAAAATTAAGACATTGAACAGGATTGACACCCGTACGAGTCTGTTGCTGTAGGTTTAATTGGTTGTTTTCTGTGATTTTTCAGAGTGCAGTTGTATTTCCCAAGAAAATAGCCACAGAGCAGCAATCCCTGATGCTGGTGAAGAGGCTCCTGGCAGTGGCAGTGTCCTGCATCACGTACCTGAGGGGAATCTTTCCTGAAAGTGCCTATGGAACCAGATACATGGATGGTAACAGGCTGTTTCCGTGATAGATTGCAAAAGCTGTTGTCATGGAGTTGTTTTTAAAGCCACTTGGTCTTTTTAATGAATGGACGCCATTTCAGTGCTCTAATGGAAATGTCACTAATGAATTAATTAAATTTTGTTATTACTGCTGCTAACTCAGCATTGAAATTATGTTCACGCTTGTCAGTAATGTTAATTTTAGTCTCTTCTTGATATGCACTTTGAGGAAACAGACCTTTCCTTGCACTTTGTCCTGGGTAAATGTATATAAATGTGTTTTTTGGTTTTTTTGAGATGTCTGTGTCAAAATTCTGCGGGAAGACAAAAACTGTCCTGGCTCTACCCAGCTGGTGAAATGGTAGGTTGATCCCAGCACACAGGTAACACTTCCTCAGCATGTAAGTGCTCAAAGGTTCCTTCCTGGTTGTTTGCAGATACGAGGCAAAAAGTTCTCTTGCTGTGAGCAAGCAGCCCACGTTTGTGTCATAGATGTAACAATCATATTTCCAGAAAGGTTTTCAGCTCAGGGCTTAGGAGAGCACAAATCTCTGTTTGCAGGGTGACTATACTTTAAATTTGCTATGTAAATACGAAATATCTAATGCTATGTGTTTGTAAACTTCATTCCTCTAGGTGCTCATGAGTACTCAAGGGTGCACAGAAATGCAAAAGTAACCAGTAGCTCCTCCCTAGTTGATCAGGAGATTCGGTGTCACCATTTTGCATCTCAAATTTGAAGGTCTTGCTCACAGATTTTGTAGGAGAGTGGGACTGTCAGGCTTGCTCAGAAGCAGAGCTGTGACAATCTGCCTGCTTGAGCACTGCCACAGCTGGGTGTGACTCTGTGTGAGCTGCTTATTCTGGTTTTCTTTCTGCTCACAGTAACTGCGAGGTCTGTTCTGGGTGCTCTCCTTGCTTTTTAGAAACCTCTCTAAGGCCTTAGTTATGTAATACCAAACCAAATTTTTGTTTGTTGCCTGTAATTGAAAGGAAAGTCAGAAAAAAAAAAAATAGGGAAAGTTTTGATTTCCTGTTTGGGTGTTACATAAAAAGGAAATGTCAATGTCTGAATAAAGGTAATAACTCCTTTGTGCTTCAGCAGTGTTGCTGTTCAGCTGAATTACTGATTTATGATGAAATCATGGAATGGTTTGTGTTGGAAGGGACCTTGAAGCTCACTTTGGTCCAATTCTCTGCCATGGACAGGGACACCTGCAACAACACCAAGTTGCTCCCCTGATTAATGAATGCATGTGTTGGAAGATGCCTGAAGTATTGCAATATGTTTTTACTGATAGATGATTTACCTACAGATTATGTTTTTAATTGATTTACCTACAGATTATATTTTTAATTATTCTTTCAAGAGCCTGGGGTGATTTGGTGTTACAGAGTCATTACTGCTATTAGCAGTATCACTGCTAATGAGATAGAATGAGGGAATAAGTGTTATTTATTGCTATAATACAGTAAGAGTGAACACAAGAGTTTCATTTTTTGGTGCTACTTGATTTAGTGAGAAACAAGTGAAAAGTAGTAGCAGATGGCCAATATTACTTGGTTTTTGCAGGATGCTAGGATGCTATGATGCCTTGCAGAAGAAATATGTAAGTCTTCCAGTCTCATTTCAGTTGTATTGAAATGTTTCTTCAAAGTCCATTATCTGCCAGTGTAGGACTGCTCAGGGAGTAGCTGAGCTCAGGCAGCTGCAGTGTGGGATGCACAGATATTTCTGCATAAAATCCTTGTAAACAGCAGCACAGAAAGCTGGGGATCTGTGGGTGTTTTCTTCTGCAGCCGAGTCCTCTCCTCTGCAGAAGAGGAGCGAAAAGGACGAGGCTTTTCTTCCAACAGGCCTGTGCTGCCTGTGTTGGATTCCAGAGTTAGACAGACAAAGCAGCTTGGGCAGCAGAAATGGGCAATGGAATATATTTAATGTTATTTTTTTTTTCTCTCTGTTTATGTTCCTGACAGCTGAGACAGATTGTGCTAGCAGTGAGTATCTCTGAAAGGCAGGGAGACGTTTTTAGGGGATGACCTTTGAGGAACGTGCAGGTCTGATTCTGATTCCTCTCTTTTCATTAAAAATACAGGTCTGTACCCAGCTGGACGATCCTCAGGTAAATCTGCTGCAATATCTCACAGGATGACAGATGATAGTGTGGGTATAGTGAAATGTGTGTACAAGCAGGAATATTTAATGTACACATTTATAAAAAGAGGACATGTTGAAACACCAGGTGTAAAAATGACTGGAGTCAGTGGGAATTGCCATGTGTGGAATTGCATTTGAGTATCCAGTGTCAGGTTATTCTCAGGCTGGTGCAAGAAACCAAAATGTCATTGCAGAGTGAGATCTCATCCCAAGTCTGCCTAATAACTTCATGGGACTTTAGTGGGAAACACAAAACCCACTGGATGTCACCACATCTGTTCCCTGTGTGAAACATTTTCATAGTGATTGAAACTGGAATAGTTTGTGCTAAAGACTTCAGCTGGTATTGCAAAATATTTTATCATGGTGATTCCTGGAATAGAATCATCATTTTTATTAGCAGACAGTTTTATGCATTATTACTGTTAATTGTTAGAGGATTAGGAACCTGTATTCAGCACGTGTAAGTGGATGGGAGTTGGGCTGTAGGTACTTTATTTAAAGGTTAACAGATTACTGAGAGAGCTGCAGCAGGAGTGTTTAAGATTAGTTTAATAATTACTGGCTTTGTTTGCAGACAGTCACAGAGTGTTACCACTTCAAGTTCACGTACACCCACAATGGGCCGCTCCTGGATTTTGGCAGGTACAGCCCCTGGGTCTGCTCCATGTCCCTTGGACACACCTGAATGTCAGAACTCTGCATTTGATCTGTTTGGGGTTTGCTTTTTAAGTTCTGCATCTTGAGAGTAATTTTATCAACATACACTACTAGCTTAGACTTGCTAAAATACAGTTAATAGTTTTGTCTGATTATGTTCATAATTTTAATATGCAGTCAGAAGATGATGCTCAATGTCAGTGTGATGCTCTGTGACCAGGATCTTTGAGATATTCCATGTGTGGGGGGCTGAAGCTTCACACCAGATTTACTTACCTGAAGATACTGAATGTTACATGGAATTCCTCATTTAGCAGAAATGATAGAAAATACACAAAAATCACAATAGAAATGTAAGCTGCACTTAGCAAAGCTAAATTTGATATATAGCTCAGTGATGCTGGAATTCCCATTGCTGAGATAAGCCCAGTGTGAGGACACTGAGCATCCCCAACCATGGGGAGGGGATCCCTGGCTTGAAACTGGCAGGGGATGGGTTTGGACTGGATGTACAGAGGAAATTCCTCCTTGTGTGCCTGGGGAGGGCTGGCACAGCTGGCCAGAGCAGCTGGAGCTGCTCCTGGAACCCTGGCAATGCCCAAGGCCAGGTTGGACGGGGCTTGGAGCAGCCTGGGACAGTGGGAGGTGTCCCTGCCATGGCAGGGCTGGGGCTGGATGAGCTTTAAGGTCCCTTCCCACCCAAATTTATTCAGTTTTTACATCTTTTGGGCCAAACCATAGCTTCACTTCCCCTGTGTGAGTCTGGCAAAGTCAAGGAGACGTTCAGGTCCTTTTAATGAACTCAGGGAGAAGCAGTTGAGGGGGACCCCACCAGTTCACACCCACTCAACCCCCGTAACTTTGTCTAAAAGGAGGGCCCTGCTCAGCTCTCCATGTGCTGAGATCAGGTCACCTCTGGCAGCAGCTGTGGGCAGTGGCACCCTGTGCTCCTGCTGGAGCTTTGGGGACACAGCACTGCCCCACATCTCCTCCAGACCCCCTTCCACCACAGGGATTTACTGCTCAGTCACAGCTACAGGGAAATGGCTTATTTTAAGACAATTAATTGAAATACAGTTAGTTGATACCTGACAAACCCCTTCCAGCTTCCCTCCTGCATAAAATGCTCCTTAAATTAAACGAGGAAAGATTGCAGTGCTGAAGGCTCTTGGGCTGGGTTCAGTTCCTTACCTGTTAAAGGGGCTGTAACAAACACTGGGATGTGAACTCTTGGCCACACCAGGTTGCCTTAGTGGAACAGCATAAATTCATGTAAAGATTAATTTGAAAATAGGTGTGAAGCCACTTCTCTGGCCTCAGCACAGCAGGAAATAACCAGCTGGAGAAGGGTGAGGGGTTTGAACCCATCACAGTTCAGGGAATGCTTCCAGAAGACAGGGACACAGCAGCTCGTGGTACCTGCCCTGCTGTGCAGGTCCTGGGGTGCCTCAGCTGGGAGCTGTGAGGAGCTGGGGAACAGAGGGAGAGGTTACAGCATCAAGGTGGGATTTGGGTCAGCTTCTGGTGCAGTGGGAGCATGGAAATGTTGGAGCTGGGTGTCAAGAGTCCCTTGGGCACCGAGTTTATTATCCTTACCTCGTGTCCAGGTGAACAGAGTGACTTTAACTGAGGGAAGTAGGTAGGACTTGATGGAACTGGGGCTTTCACGAGTACCTCTGTCTTTCAGGTTGGGTATTCAAGCACTGTGTGATGTGGGATAGAGCAGTTGGTGCCAGGTGCTGATCCCTAAACTCTCCTGATTTCTGTGGCTTAGGGTTTGATCTCCCAAGGGGTGGAGAACATGCAGGACTCAGGCAGGGTTAGGAATTGCAATGTGTGTGGTCTGAGACCTCGGACAATAACAGGATGTTGCTCATTTCCATAGTCTGTTAAACAGTCGTCTCTCAATGCTAGAAACTGCTTACTCTGTATCAAAAATAATCTGTTTTTAGCAAGGACAAGAAGTCAGACTCCACCATCACCTGTGCAGACACCAAGAAGGCCAGCATCCTCCTCCTCCGCAAGATCTACGTCCTGATGCAGAACCTGAGCCCTCTGCCCAACGATGTCTGCCTCACCATGAAACTCCTGTACTATGATGAGGGTACATGTCACCCTGCTTTACCAGCTGTGTTCAGACTCTGGAAAGCAATCCAGAGGAAGATTTCAGTGTATAACCTTTGTGGCTGCTGGGACTTGTTAAATGAGGTTGTTGCACATGTGGCTGTTTCTCACAAGTTTTGAATCCCAAGGGGAAGTGATGTGATCTCACTGCAGGAACACAATCCTGGCACTGACTTCATTGGATTTGGCTGTGTTTTAAAACACTTGGGAGTTTCCCAGAGTATGTTGGGCTATAGCACAGTTTGCCAGCCTGGTTCTAGTTTGGTGGCTGTCCAAATGCCTGGCTCTGCTTTTGGAGTATGTTACTGCCTTACAATGACAAATGAGAGCTTCTGTTTTCTCTCTCTGTATCTATAATCTCTTCCAAAGAGCTTTAACAAAGAGGAAAAGAACTTCATTTACTCCAGATTGAATACTGATTACTCTCCTCCCCACACAGTTTTTTTTGCAGTAACTCTCTGTATTTAAAGGGGAAAAGAGTTAAAATTAGTTTTGCAAGAGCCAGTTTCACTCTAAGATGTTTAATGAATTTTCTCTGCAGTTACACCCCCTGATTACCAACCTCCAGGGTTCAAGGAGGCCAGGGATGAGGGGCTGATGTTTAGAATGGAGCCCATTTACCTGAATGTGGGGGAAGTGCCAACGCCTTTTCACATGCTGAAATTGAAAATTACAACTGAGAAACAGCGCATGGAGAATGTTGAGAAGAACACCCTAAAGCAGGGAGAGACTGCTGAGCTTCTCCAGGTGTGTGGAGTGAGCAGAGATGATGCAGAAGAAGAGAGCCAGGACATGAAAGTAAGAGCAAAGACTTTGTGTAGCTTTATGAATATTTTTTGTGGTATATCATCTGGAAAAAGGCCATTACTGTTTTCACTGTGTGTAAGCCATAACCCCCTCTATTTTCAGACATGGTTAAGCAGGACAATATGTCTTCAATCCATTTCTTCCTTAATTTTACTGCTCTGGTTTGCAGCCTGTCACTGTTCAAGCAGTGCCTGTGCACGAGGAGCAGCAGGGTGAGCAGCAGAGGGACAGCTGGTGCCATGTTTAAGTAACATCATCCCGTGTCACAATCACTTATTTCAGTTTATTCCACCACAAATCCATCTAAATAAGTGTGTCCTTAATCATCTGAGTAGAAACCTTCTGCCTTGTGTGTCTGCAGTAAGTGACAGACCTGTTTCTTAATCTAGGAGGATCCTGTCTTGGATAATGAAGAAAAGAATCATGTAAATACTTCAGAAGCTCAAGGTAATTAATATTTCTATAAAATTTTCAAGTCTCTGAGTTGTGCCTCTTTCTTGATGTTACTTAAACAAAACTCTCAATATATATCTCAATATATATATATTTCTATATTCAAGTTTTCATTATATTCTTCACATATATGACTGTGCCTTTATTTTCTATCAGGGCTTCATTCTGTGAAGCACTTGGTTAACAAATGTTAATGTGTTAGAACATGATTAGCATATTTTCATTTTACTGTTCAAAATTCAGATTTTCTGTTCCATTTTATCAGATAAGCTAAATTGAATGGGGTTTATATTTAGAAATAAATTTTATTTGCTTTTTCTACTATTTTTGTTACTAATAATTGTTGAAAGACCCCCGAGCTGTTCACCAGTCTTCACAGAAGTAATTGTGAATGCCGTTTATTTCTATCTTTAGCACATCTTTTATAGGGTTCTACAGGGTCTGCAGGCAGAGCAAGCTACTATTGGCTAACACACACAGTTTACATTTTTTCTCTTACACACAGGGATATTGTTTTGCTTTACTTTCTCTTCTGCATGAAGGTTTCAAGGACTTTAGCCCTTAATATTACAACTTATTTCAAAGGCTGGTTTGTGCATACAGGCCTTTACTAACATATAAAATATAGGACTGAGGGCTTTGATGTTCAAGTTGTTCTTCAGATCCTTCTGAATCTTAAAACAAAGGATACCTGAAAAATTGGTAGAGACACAACATCATAATATCAACATAAAAGTTCTGTTGGTAAACTGTCTGTATAGTGTTCAGACACAACTGTGTCCTGACAGGTCCACTTCTGATCCATGTCTGGAGTACCACGGCTGTGTGATGACATCTCTGTTCACTGGAACCACTCTAGAACCGCTCCAGAACCGTTCCCCGCTCTAGAACCACTCCAGAACCGTTCCCCACTCTGGAACCGCTCTAGAACCGCTCCAGAACAGCTCTAGAACCGCTCTAGAACCGTTCCCCGCTCTAGAACCGCTCTAGAACCGCTCCAGAACCGTTCCCCGCTCTAGAACCGCTCTAGGACCGTTCCCCGCTCTAGAACCGCTCTAGAACCGCTCCAGAACCGTTCCCCGCTCTAGAACCGCTCTAGAACCGTTCCCCGCTCTAGAACCGCTCTAGAACCGCTCTAGAACCGTTCCCCGCTCTAGAACCGATCTAGAACCGCTCCAGAACCGTTCCCCACTCTAGAACAGCTCTAGAGCCGTTCCCCGCTCTAGAACCGCTCTAGAACCGCTCTAGAACAGTTCCCTGCTCTGGAACGGTTCCAGAACTGCTCCAGAAGAACCCCCATTTTCTTAAAAAAAAATAAAAATAAGATGTACTTCTGTTACAAACATCAACATTAACACAAAATCATATACACAATCAATAAGAACCTATACCGGCTAAAAATCAATTAAATCTTACACACAGGGATATTGTTTTGCTTTACTTTCTCTTCTGCATGAAGGTTTCAAGGACTTTAGCCCTTAATATTACAACTTATTTCAAAGGCTGGTTTGTGCATACAGGCCTTTACTAATATATAAAATATAGCAACAAATAATTACTGATTTATTTAGTTTTTGATGATACTTAGCACATTAAACTTGCAGAGGTCTTGTACTGTTGAGTTCATTATTGCAGACCTGGGAAACAATTCTTAGTGCAAAAACCAGTGGTCTGGGTCTGTTTGTTTTTTGTTTTTTTTTTTAATTTCAACTTTCTGTGCTTCAATTCAGCAGAAATCCCACTTTCAGCCACTTTTTCCCCTGCAGGAGCCCAGAATCCCACTGTGCACCCCACACCTTCAGCCTGGGGCTGTGGAGGAGCTGAGAGCTTCAGGGCTCTTGTGGGGCAGAGGAGCTTTTGTATTCTGGCAACACCTCCAAAAGGGGCTGCTCATGGCTCTGGTTTGCTGCTCCTGCTGCAGTAACTTCACCAGACTGGGTTTTGTTTTATGAATTTGTTTTATGTTAGTCCATGCTGCTTCCTGTTTGAGTGCCTTTTCCAGCTGGTTGTGCTCTGGGGACCTGCTGCCCTTTCCCTGTCTACTGGAGCACTTTGATAATTGCAAGTGAACTTTTTTTTGCCATCACAGAATGGAATCCCAGAACGGTTTGGCTTGGGAGGCACCTTAAAGCTCTTCCAGTGCCACCCCCTGCCATGGGCAGGGACACCTCCCACTATCCCAGGCTGCTCCAGCCTGGCCTTGGGCACTGCCAGGGATCCAGGGGCAGCCCCAGCTTCTCTGGGCACTCCCCACCTTCCCAGTGAGCAATTCCTTCCCAGTATCCCATCTAACCCTGCTCTCTGTCAGGGTAAAGCCATTCCTCCTCGTCCTGTCCCTCCAGGCCCTTCTCCAAAGTCCCTCTCCAGCTCTCCTGGAGCCCCTTTAGGTACTGGAAGGGGCTCAGAGGTCTCCTTGGAACCTTCTCTTCTGCAGGATGAACAGTCCCAGCTCTCTCAGCCTTTCCTTGTAGGAGAACTTTAATAGGTACAAGTTCTAGCAAAGTACTTTAGTTAGTATGAATCACACAAAAATGAGTTTCCTCAAGTGTTTCTCCTAACAATGTAAATAAAATCCATCAGTAAATAACTGTCCTGGCTCCTCCAGCCCTGGAATGTGCCCTGGAAGCTCCCCACTGCTGGCTTTTAATCAGAGCTCCAAGATGTGGACCCAGACTGTCTCCAGCTGAAAACATGAGACACCAAATTGTCCTCAGGGATCTCAGGAGCTTCCTTTTCAGATTTTAGATAAACCAGGAGGAAAAGCAGAGGATGGTTTGTGTTTACATTTCCCAACGTAGCCCAGGGGCCTGAAGATTGAACTTTGCTGCCAGACAAACTGCAGAAGGAATTGCTGCTTGTTGATTTGTTCCTCTTGGAGGGGCTGTATAGAAGCATCCAGACAATCTGGAACCCATTTGCTATACAGAAAGTATTTCAAATGTTTGGTTTGGGGTTTTTTGAGGAGTAACATGTGCAGCTTTGCCAAACCAGCTGCCATTTCCGTGCTGTTCAAAAATAATGGTGGAAATGTGTTGGAAACAGCATATGTAGATCAGAAATATTTGGTTTGACAGTGCTAGTAGGATGCAGAACTGGAATAACCACATGAAGGTGTGCCTGATTCTTCTAAAAAGTCATAGAAGTTCCAAGACCATGCAAAAATCCAGCAAATTTCTTGTCCTAGGGAGCTGGCAAATGTTTTATTTACAGGGACCATGAGACACAGGGAAACACATTTGTCACCCTGAAATTCTTCTGTTGTTTCCACAGCTGATACATGGTCACCCATTCACCATTCCATGTTTTTATCTGTATCCTAGAAAAACAGCATGAATTAGGAACAGCAGCTAAGCTGCCTGGAACTGCCTGTTCCCCCCTGGGGGCCTGTTCCTGCAGCTGCAGGCAGCGATGGGACTCTGCAGCTGGGATTGCTGGCTGGGTGTGGCTGGGGCTGGACCAGAGCAGCCTTTTCCTTGTCCTGCAGCACAAAACAGGCTCCTGAGGCTTGAATCAAATCCCTTCAGCAGGGCAGTGTGTGAAGGAGCTGGGGATCAAAGCCACCTTTCCAGAGATTCTGTGTGTAAACCTGGGCTACTGCAGTGAGCTGGAGTTTGGGAGAGGAAGTGACTGAGTTGAAGAGTAAGTTCAAATCTTGGAGTGAAGGATGTGCTGGACACACAGAACTGGAGCCCTCTGGAAGCAGCTGTTCCCAGCAGTTATAAAGTGTTCCCTGGGGCACAGGTGCTGTTTGCTCTAGGTTGTTGGTGTGCTGTTAACAGCTTCATTTAACTCTCCAACTCTTCCCTTCTTTCAGAAAAGAATTCAACTCATGAAGAGGAAGCTGGAGGGATCCAGACTCCCCCCCGTGTTTCTAATTCTCAGGTATGAAAACTCTGTCATCTTCAGCTTTTACTGGAGCTTCTGTGAAGCTCCTTCCCTCCTTGGAACGATTCAGGGGTGATCTACTGAAGCCTTATTTCCCACAGTCACTATTTCCAGCAACAAAATGCCTTCACATTTTCCTTCCTGGGGTTTTCCAGAACTGTTCTAAAGCATTGACAAAAGGCTGTTCCTCTGTAGTACAGCTCTCAAAACAAACAGATGCTGTGACTGTTACTGAGTGAAAAGGGAAATGTAATTTCCATGTTAATAAACTGCCTAAAAGGAATTCCACTGCTAATTCTGACAAACCAAAGCTTGTTTATAAGTTGATTAAAACTTAAAAATTCAGGTTTATAACTCAGGTTATATTCCCTGCATGTAGAAATTGGTGGCATTTATACATGGAGGACTGCTTCACACAGGTCCTCAGGATTTCTTAAAACAGGATAACTGTAGGTAAGTGTGAGTGATTTACTGTATAAAACCATCACATGCTTCTCTCTGCCAGGGCCCTCCAGCTCACCCAGCTGTAAAAGCTGTGATTTCCATGGGTAATCGCTGTTTAAATACTCCCATATTTCAATTTTGGCTCAGGCACTGCACAGAACAGTGAATGCCCCAGCACTGAGCCCTGCTGTGGTCTTCAGTGTGTATTTTTTGCTGCAATCACAAGGCAAAATCTATTTTCTGATTTCAGGTTGATCATTTGACCCATAAAACGTCTGAGCTGATTGTGTCAGAGAGCAGGACAAGAAGTGGAAAGATATTCCAAAGCTGCATTGTTAGTATCAGTTTTAATTTAGTTTTCATCATTTATGTTCCAAACAGTGAATAAAACTTGGAGCTTGAATGCATTTGCTATTGACAGAATGAAATTCTCATTGCTTCCAAAATTCCCATTCAATTCAACACTGTCCAAAAGAATTCTGTCCAAAGAGGTGGAAGCTGATTTGGTGCAGGTAACACAGGTTGAGAAAGATTCCTTTGTTTTAGCTGATATCCTGTTGGGAATGCATTTAGCCAAATTTCCTGCTGGTTTGATCCATCAGCTGGGGGAGTTTGTGCCAGCAGAGATCCCCAGCACAGTTCACTGAGTGTTTCCTTGGGAAACACTGGGCTAAAATGATAACCTTCATTCCAAGAAAAACCCTTTTTATTTGCTTAATCAGGTCAGTCTGGCTGCTTGTGGGGACCCAAATCCTTCCCACCTGGCACAGCTGGAGCAGAGGTTGTGTCCAGGCTGGAATTTGACCCAAAATGTCCAATATCTGTGCTGCTCCTTCACTGAGTGGGTTTGGCAGCTCTGGGAGACTTTGGGGGCTTTCACCAGGTATTTGGAATACTTGGAATGCTGAGTGAGGAGCAGATCCTTCTCCAAAACCCCTGGGGTGAATTTTTCTCTCTTCTTTTACACAATAAATTGTTCCCCATGAGGTGGGGAGAGGCTGGGATGGAATTCCCAGAGCAGCTGGGGCTGGAAGTGTCCCAGGCCAGCTTGGAGCAGCCTGGGACAGTGAAAAGTGGCAAGAGTGGCACTGGATGAGCTCTAAGGTCCCTCCCTGTTTTTAACCAGTCATACTCAGTGATGTGACCAAAAACAAGAGAAGGTTGTTCCATTTGCTTGCTGTCCCTGAGTATTTTTCAAAGAGGCTTTGCTGAACTTAATAATAAATTTATTAAACAAAACACAATTGCTTTAAATAACCAAAACTAAAGGTTCATTGTCCTCTTTTCCTGGGAGAGCCAGAAGCAGCAGGACAGCTCTTGAGAGCATTGGAATCACAGGAATCATGGAATGGTTTGGATGAAGGGACCTTAAAACCCCCCTAGTGCACCCCTGCCATGAGCAGGGACACCTTCCCCTACCCCAGGCTGCTCCAAGCCCTGTCCAGCCTGGCCTGGGACACTTCCAGGGATGGGGAATCCATGGAATAACCTGTGCCAGGGCCTCCCCACCCTCACGGGGAACAATTTCTCCCATATCTCCAACCTCAATTTCCCCTTTTTCAGTCTGAACTCTGTCCCGTGCTGCAGGTCCTGATGGACACAGCTCCTTAATGCAGCTGTGGCAGCAGGAACACATCCTGCAGGAATTCATCCCACCCTTCCTGCAGCTGGTCCCTTCAGCCAGGAACTACCATCCAGATGTTCCCAGCACATCTGGGCAGGGGCTGGAGGCTGTGGATGTGCCACACCTCTGTCCTGCTGAGGGTGGGCTGTGCCCTGTTCTGACACCACGGAGCTCCTGTAATTCCTTCCTCTTCCCTTGCAGGTGCAGCAGGCTGAGCTCCCCTCCAGCCAGGACGTGCTGCCCAAAAGGAGGAAGCTCAGCGAGCCCAAGGAGCAGTTTTAGCCGCCCTCCTCCCGCTGGCCCGAGTTCTCTGCTCCCATTCTCTTGTTCCACGTCGCTGTTGGGTTTTAAGGATCTGTTCTGCTCCATTAGCAGTCCCCCAGGAGTGTGTTTTAAGGAAGGAAGATGTCAGGAAGCCCAGCTGAAGAATTTCAAACTGATTTTGTACAGGACCATCAGGCAGCGGCAGAAATCCTTGGATTTGGGGGTTTGTGGGTTGGCTCCAGGTCCTGATGGTGATGGAGGAAATTCATCCCCCCAGCACAAGGTTTCACCAGTGCCTTTGGGCTGTGGTTCCGAGCTCAGAACCTGCCTTGCCCCAAAACCCCTCCAGTTTTGGGGTGATTTCCAGAGCTTTCCAATGGGCTGGGCTGTCAGTTACAGGTTGTTAAGAGTTTTGGGGTTACAGTGTTTGCTTTTCCTACCGGGACAGTTGGAGGAGTTGGATGCTTTGCATTTCTGCCAGACCAGAAGCACCGTACTCAGGTGAAAATCCAGCCCTCTTCATGCCTTAAATTCCAGCCTCCCTGCCAGAGAAGGCAGGGATCTCTCATGCCAGGTCTCCAGGCCAGGAAGAGCCATGGCAGCGTCTGTTCCAAGGTGTCAGAGCACTGGGAGTGTCCTTGGAACGATTTCTGGCACAGCTTTCTCCTCCAACCCCGAACCCTTCCTTGTCCGGCTGCCGTCAGGGAATGGAGGCGCGGGCGGGGACAGCTGAACGATTCTTGACGGTTTTGGCTTTGCAATTAAGAATGTTCATCATCAGTCCTCTATTAAACGGCGTTCGCCTTCGGCAGCAGCGAGCTCCGTTACCGGAGGGATGGGCCGGGAGCAGGGAGAGCACGGGAACGGGATGGGGAGACGGGACTGGAGCGGGAGAGGGACGGGAACGGGATTGGACATGGAATGGGACATGGGACGGGACAGGAACGGGAGAGGGGATGGGGATGGGAACGGAACGGGACAAGAACGGGGATGGGAACGGGAGAGGAACGGGAGCGGGGATGGGAACGGGAGAGAAACGGGAACGGGAGAGGAAAGGGACAGGAACGGGAACAGGACAGGAACGGGAACGGGACAGGTACGGGAACGGGAGCGGCGATGGGAACGGGACAGGAACGGGAGCGGGGATGGGAACGGAACGGGACAGGAACGGGAGCAGGGATGGGAACGGGACAGGAACGGGAGAGGAACGGGAACGGGAGAGGAACGGGAACGGGAGAGGAACGGAACGGGAGCGGGGATGGGAACGGGAGCGGGGATGGGAACGGGAGAGGAACGGGAACGGGAGCGGGGATGGGAACGGAACGGGAGTGGGGATGGGAACGGAACGGGACAGGAACGGGAACGGGAGAGGAACGGGAACGGGAGCGGGGATGGGAACGGGGATGGGAACGGGAACGGGAGCGGGGATGGGAACGGAACGGGACGGGAACGGGAACGGGAGAGGAACGGGAACGGGGATGGGAACGGAACGGGACAGGAACGGGAGAGGAACGGGAACGGGAGAGGAACGGGAACGGGACAGGAACGGGAACGGGAGCGGGGATGGGAACGGAACGGGGATGGGAACGGGAGAGGAACGGGAACGGGAACGGGAGAGGAACGGGAACGGGAGCGGGGATGGGAACGGGAGAGGAACGGGACAGGAACGGGAACGGGAGCGGGGATGGGAACGGAACGGGGATGGGAACGGGAGAGGAACGGGAACGGGACAGGAACGGGAGAGGAACGGGAACGGGAGAGGAACGGGAACGGGAGCGGGGCAGGACACGCGGGCGGGGGCGGAGCCGCCCCTGACAGACAAGAGGAAGTCCCGCCCCTCTGCCCATCCCGGCCGCGCTCATTGGCTGCTCCGGCCCGCGCGGGTTCCCATTGGTCGGAGCCGCGGCGTGGGCGGGGCCAGCGGAGCCCAGGAAGCGGCGGCGGCCCCGGGGAGGCTTTTCCTGCCCGCGGCCCCGGAGCGGAGCGGGCCGGGCGGACCCGCCGGGCCGCGGTGAGGCCGCGCCGCGGTGAGGCCGGGCAGCGGGAGGGGGGCGTTGGCAGCCCCCCAGCCCTCGTGTGGGCGGTGAATCTTCACCCGCGGGGCGCTGAGGCGGCGGGCGGGATGCAGCGGGGCTGGTCCGGCGGAGCGGGCCGGAGGAGCGGGATAGAGCCGGGCCGGGGCCGGGAGGGGTGGCACAGAGCCCGGGGGGGTGAGGCAGAGCCGGGCCGTGGTTGGGAGGCGGCTGGGACACAGCGGGGGCCGCGGGCGGTGGGATGGGGCCGTCCTGGGACGCTGCCGGCGCCCCGCGGCCCCTCAGGGTGCGGGACCCGCCCGTGAGGCCTCGGGGGCTCCTCCGCGCCTCAGGGCTCCCGCCAGAACCTGCGGCTCCCACCGTGCCAGCACCCCCAGGGGTCACTCCCCTCCCTGTCACCGCCTGCGACACCGTCCTGGGAAGGGGGAGCTGGAAATGCCGGGGTAGAAGGGGTCCCGTGGTGTTGGGGAGGGGGTCTGGGGGCTCAGCACCGGCACTGCCCGTCGTGTTTAGCAAACCTGCGCTCTCCTGTGCCCAGCTGCAGCGGGAGATGACGACGCTCACGCACCGGGGCCGGCGGGTGGAGGGCAGGAACTCGGACAAGAAGCCGGACAGCGAGGAGGATGCGGCTGCGGACAGGGAGCTGAACGAGGATGATCCCGATGACTCCAAAGACATCCGGCTCACGCTCATGGAGGAGGTGCTGCTCCTGGGGCTGAAGGACAAGGAGGTGAGGCAGGTGTCTGGTGGCACGTGGGCAGTGGTGTGGCAACACTTGGTCAGCCTGGACTTGAGGCTCTCGGGGAGCAGCAGAAGGGATTGGATGGATTCTTCTCAATGCTCTGTCGTAGACTCTTAGAACCTGCTTAGAATCACAGAATCATGGAATGGTTTGGGTTGGAAGGAACTGTAAAGCTCATCCAGTTCCAAACCCTCGCCATGGGCAGGGATGCCTTCTGCTGTCCCAGGCTGCTCCAGGCCTCATCCAGCCTGGCCTTGGACACTTCCAGGGATCCAGGGGCAGCCACAGCTGTTCTGAGCACCCTGAGCTGTGGATATGGCTGATAACTGCTGTCCCACCAGCTCTGCCTTGGGGACAGTGGCAGGAGGTGAGAGGTGCCCTGGGGGTGTTGTGTCACTGCCCTGTGCACAGCAATGGGGGGGTTGTTCTTTCCAGGGCTGAAGCCATGCATAGAAAGAGCCTCACCTGGTTTATCAAAGGGTGAACATCCTCTCCAGCCTCAGTGCACCCTCCTGTCCCACAGGGACACCGTGAGCACTGCTCTGCTCTTGAAAAATTCATGTGGAAAAGAGCAGAGGTAGCTCTTGAGGGAAGAGGCAGAGGGCAGCAGAGTCAGCTGGGCTGGGAGCTGGAAGCAGGCACGGGCTGAGTCTGGACCCACAATGGAGAGGGAACAGAAGCTGCACCTCTGGTGGCTTCCTGGGCCAGGCAGGAGTGGGGATGGGGCTGGGTGGCAATGTCAGCACTGGGAGCTCCTCCTGTGTGCCTGCCACTGGCTTTCCTTGGCAGCAGTGGGGGGACTGCAGAGCTGGGTATTCCCAGAGGGCTGCTCCCTGTGGGAAGGGGATCCTGGTCAAACAGAATTGATTGATGCTTATCAGCTGCCAGGAATTCTTTTATCAGCTCTGCCTGGAAGGAGCTGTGGGCAAGGGGAAGATGCCTCCTGTAGAGTTCTCTGAGCTGCCTGGCCCTGCCTGTGCTGTCCCTGGGCCTGGTCTTCACCCCTGCATCCATCTTCTGGATCAGCTTGAGGAATCTTCAGCTGTGAGGGTGGTGAGGGCCTGGCACAGGTTATTCCATGGCTGCCCCATCCCTGGAAGTGTCCAAGGCCAGGTTGGATGGAACAGCCTGGTTTGGTGGAAGGTGTCCCTGCCATGACAGGGAATGGGATTGGTTGATTTTTAAGGTCCCTTCCAACCCAAACCATTCCAGTATTCCAAAATCTGCTGCTCCTGACATGTAAATAGGGAATTGTAGACCAGGGAAAGCCAGCCAGGTGCCCAGTGTGCTTCTTGGGGTGACAGTGGCAGAGCAGAAGCTTCTACAGAGGCTTTCCAGCTCCAGGAACCCTCTTTGGTCAAGATGGAACTCAGTGATCCTGGAGATCTTTTCCAGCTGTAACGATTCCATGATTCCTGTGTGAGCCTGTCTCCCACCCTGAGGAGCTGTGGTGGATTCATTCCTCAGGGCTGGGATTAAGCCCGTGTGAGGTGCCTGAACCTTGTTTTTCCTTAGTTTTTCTGCAGTTCTGGATTGCTCCCAGCTGGTTCTGTGCTGTCACACGGATCCAGCCCGGATCCAGCCCGGGGGAGCTGAGGGATGTGACAGTGGCAGGAGCAGGGGTTGTCCTGTTTGAGAGCCCCAGATAACATCTAGGAGCCAAGTAGGAAATGGCAGGAGCTTGAGGCTGTAAAGGGAACACAATGCAAATAATCCTGGAGCAAATATTTGAGAGCAGCCTGGGAGTGGGGTGCCGTGGGCTGCTTTTTTTCCTGGGCTGTGTTTGGTGTTCTTGGCTTGGTTAATGTATCCTGGGAATGGCCCTTCAGCCACCAGGAACCTGGGAGAGCACAGCAGATACGGGAAAAAAACCTTGTCAAACTTTTATTTTTTTTCCATCCTGTCCTTCCACATTCCTGTCCCACATGACCAGAGGCAGCAGCAGCCTGGCCCTGAACTGAGCTGTGTTTTCACAGCCCGGGTGTTCACTCATGGTTTGATGACTGGGGAAAAACAAGACAATTTTGGCCAAATTCTATGAGCTCACGGTGTAATTTCATTATTTAAAGTACCAGTCTGTCCATGTAGGAGGACCTGGCTGCAAACCAGCCTGGCTTTTGTAACCAGTCTGATTCCAGAAGCTGGAAATAACCCAGGAGTTCTCAACTGGTTTGGAATTTAAAATTTCCTAGGGGTAACGTGCCCTTGAGGCCAGGAAATCGAAACCTTTGCTCGTCTTCACACCCTTTCCTGGAAAACTTGTTTGTAAAGCCATGAGCAAAACCCAGGAGCGGAAACCAGGAGGGCAGGAATGAAAGGTTGCTTTGTCTTCCCTCACAAGGAAATGAAGAAAGCAAATAAAGATTTTCGTTTCTTTTATGGTTCTCTGTGCTGGGCAAGCCCAGTGTCCACATGTCCTGCTCAAACAGAGCTGGGGACAGGAATTCACCCATGGGGCTGGAAAACCTTCCCTGGGGGAGGGCTGAGGGCTCCCTGCCTGTTTTCCTTGGGAAGGGGCTCACTGGGTCACTTTTCACCAGCCTCCTGGTAGCTTTTAGACCTGTCCTTCCCTCCCTGTTCCCCATCCAGAGAAAGAGCAACAGAAAGGGGATTTTCCCACCAGGAACCCATTCCAGGAGTGTTGGGGTCTCCCTTCAAACCAGCAGGTCGTGGCTTTGATCCCACTGGGCTCACCCTTCCCTTGGGCACACCTCAGATGCCAGCCCAGCCCCCTGAGCCTCTCCCTGAGCCCTGGCTGCTCCTGGCTTGCCCTGAAATCCAAGGAACGCTGCTCCGTGTTGGCCCTCACTGGAACAGCAGGGAACAATCGGGCTTTGTTCTCGTCAGGGAATGAAAGAGGAGTGGAAGAAGGGAAGGGAAAGGTCACCTGGGCTGCTCCACTGCTCCAAACCAGAGCCAGCTCTCTTGGAAACCATCAGCTGAGTGTTGTTGAACCTCAGGGAACAGGAAATTCCCTCCCTGGGCTTCCTTGTCCAGGTGGATTTTTCTCCCAGCTCCGATCTCCCTGGCTGCAGTTCCAGGCCAGGACTGTCCTGTGCACAGTTTTCTTTTTTGCTGCTCCCTTTTATGTGTCTGATCTCCCTTATCTTCTTCTCCCTCTGTCCTCTTTTTCCTGGGTCAAATTCCTTTTTCAATTCCTGGTTCTCTCTGGGTTGTATTTCCCAAACCTTTGCACCTTCTTCTTTCCCAAATTCTTTGCTTTTGGAGCTTGCAGCTCTCAGGATGAGGCCCCATCAACAGCCTGGAGTGCCAGGACAAGGAGGGATGGCTTCAAATCGACAAAGAGGAGGTTTAGATGGGATCTTGGGAAGAAATTCCTCCCTGTCAGGGTTGGGAGGGCTGGCACAGGTGCCCAGAGCAGCTGTGGCTGTCCCTGGATCCCTGGCAGTGCCCAAGGCCAGGTTGGACAGGGCTTGGAGCAGCCTGGGACAGTGGGAGGTGTCTTTGCCATGGCTGGGGGTGGAACTGGATGATTTTTAACATCCAATCCAAGCCATTCCATGGCTCTGTGAAGGCCCTGTGGGAACTGGATCTTGCTGGAGCCCCATGGGTTGTGGGGGAGCTCCTCCCAGGCCTGATGGTGATTCTTGGGTACATCTAGGGGCTCTCAGGAGGGCTGGGGTTGGGGAATTTCCTCAAGGAGAAGAGCAGATTGCAGCTCCCCTGCCACCAGGCACATCCACAGCCAGCACTGGGACAGAGCCTGGCAGAGCTCCTGGGTGGGTGCAGCCCCTCAGCAGCAGCACTGACCTGCTGTGCCCATGGAAATAATCCCATTTTTCTCACTTTTCCTTGGATGTTTTGTGCCCTGGGGCTGGCTGGAGCCTGTGGTTGTGGGTGCAGCAAGGAGGGCACGGCCTGGACCGCTCAGGGTTTGCAGAAGCTTTTGGGCAGGATAATTGGATATTGGGATAATTGGAGCTTCTCACCTGGTGAGGAAAATCCATCCCTCTGGAAATCTGGAAATTTGGAGAGGCAGGAGCAGGGAAAACTCCTGGACAGGGTCCAAGCAGGCCAGGAGGGACGGGAGGCTGAGCAGAGGAAGAATTCCTTCCCATCTTCTTCCCCAGGGCTATACCTCCTTCTGGAACGACTGCATCTCCTCGGGGCTGCGGGGCGGGATCCTCATCGAGCTGGCTCTGCGCGGCCGCATCCGCCTGGAGCCGCTGTCCCTGCGCAAGAAGAGGCTGCTGGAGAGGAAGGTGAGGCTCCTGCAGGAACCCTGCCAGGCTCTGGGGTTCTGCCCACCCCGTCCTGGCAGCGGGATCTGCTCTGGCTCTGCCAGACCCCGTGTTCCTGCTGCTCCTTCAGGTGCTGCTGAAGTCGGATGCTCCGACCGGGGATGTGCTGCTGGATGAGACCCTCCGGCACATCAAGGCCACGGAGTCGGCAGAGACGGTTCAGACCTGGATTGAGCTGCTCACTGGTAGTGGAAATTCCATTGTCCCCTGTCCAAAGATCTCCCAGAGCCCACCAAACACACCAAAACCCATCCAGAGTCCCAGGTCCGGCATCACCCTCTGCATCCAGAGCTCCAGAATCTGGTGGTGACAGAGCCCCAAAACCACCCTGGACCCTCAAATCCCTCCAAAACCCCTCTCCCTGGCCTGGCCCTGGATCCCTGGGCCATTCCTGGAGATGGGGAGAGCAGGGGAAGGCTGAATGTGGGGGCAGAGAAGGATTTTCTGGGTGTTTTTTTGTTGGGAGCTTGGTGGAAATCTTTAGTTCCTGCTGGCCTCACCAAGGCTGGGGTAACCCACAGGTGGAAGGAGCTCTGGATCTGCAGTGATCCAAGCCTGGGATCTGCTGCCTGTGGCCCCTGGGAGCTTTGCCAGGTGGGAGAGGAGGCTCTGAGTCAGGTCAAGGGATCAGGGTGGCAGAGCCCGGTGTCCGTGCAGGACAGAGGGACAGCCTGGAAGGACACCGGGATTGGGAAGCAAATTCTTGACCAGAATCTCCCACCCCTCAGGAGAGACCTGGAACCCCTTCAAGCTGCAGTACCAGCTGCGCAACGTGCGGGAGCGCCTGGCCAAGGCGCTGGTGGAGAAAGGCATCCTGACCACGGAGAAGCAGAACTTCCTTCTCTTCGACATGACCACGCACCCCGTCAGCAACACCTCCGAGAAGCAGCGCCTGGTGAAGAAGCTCCAGGAGAGCGTCCTGGAGCGCTGGGTCAACGATCCCCAGCGCATGGAGCGCAGGACTCTGGCCCTGCTGGTGCTGGCCCACGCCTCAGACGTGCTGGAGAACGTTTTCGCCAGCCTGGCTGATGACAAGTACGACGTGGCCATGAACAGGAGCAAGGACCTGCTGGATATGGACCCTGAGGTGGAAGCTGCCAAAGCCAGGGGCACCGAGATGATCTGGGCCGTCCTGGCAGCCTTCAATAAGTCCTAAAAGCCACCTCACACGGTGTGGGGGAGACCCTTGATGCGAGCCAGGGGTCTCCCCAGAGGGACCTGGAGTTCCTGGGGCAGTGGGTGGGCTCAGCCTGGGGAGGGACCAGGGGATTTTGCTTTCCCCTCCCCAGGCAGGGGTGGGAGGTGAGAGCCCCCACCACCACAGCCCCGTGCCTCCAGGGAGAGGTGGCAGAAGCTCTTCACTCCTTAACCCTTGGGGATTTCCTTCTGAGGCCAGTGCATAGCTGGGGGGGCAGAGCCTCGGCCCGGGAGCTGCTCCGAGAGGTCAAACCCTGGCACAGACAGGGCTGGGACACACTCCTGGGTGCCTCTCCCCCAGCCAGGGCCTGCCTGTGAGCTCTGTGGGTTCCCCTGAGGAGCTCACAACCCTCCTGGGAAGGGTTTGGGGGTGTTGGGCAGTCGGGGTCACCCCTGTCCCTGGCTGGCACGGGGCACCCAAACCTCCCCCACGTGTCTCCATGGAGGAGCAGCTCTGCAAAGACCCCCAGGCTGTGCCCCCATGGCTCAGCTGCTCTTTCTAGTGAGGAAACAAGTTAAACTGTGATTATTTTTGTTCACAACCCCTTTCCTTCCTCCCCCACTTTATTCTTCTGTAGTTCACTTAAAGGTATTTCTCTGCAGCCGCAGGGTCTGTCTGTGTTTCAGTGGGTGCAGCTGCCAGGAATTGGCATTTCAAGGGGACAGTGCTCGGGAGGGCCGCGGTGTCCCCAGGCTGGTGACACTGTCATGAGCTGCGGGTGGTCTCAGCTGCTGCTGGGTTGGGGTGGGTCCCTTTTTCCCCTTTCCACGGCGGGGACAAGGCCGGGGGTGGTCGGTGCCGTGGGGGATCCCCCCGCATCCCCCGGTCCTGCGCGGCCTCCCCGGGGCCCCGGTCTCGAACCCGCGACGCTGCGGGACAGGAGCGCCCAAAACTCCGCCTCTTTCCCCGCCCACCCGGTGGATCTCGATTCCCATTGGTCACTGTTCCTGTCAGTCACGGGTCCCACGCCCTTTTGTTTGCACTACCTCGTCCCTATGCCCCGCCTTCCACGCGCACTGATTGGTCAGGTGTGATGTCACTGCGGCCCCTTCTGTGCGTTCATTGGGTGGAGCTGCTGTCCGTTACACAGCAGAGGCGGTGGAGGCGGTGACGGCCATTTTGGAGCAGGGCGCGGGGCCGGACACAGCGGAGGGAGCGCGGAGCCCCCCCCTCTCCGCCATGGCAGCCCCGCTCGGTACCGGCGCCTTCACGGAGGAGACCGGGCAGGAAAAACAGGTGGGGGAAGCCCCGGGGGAGGAAGGGAGAGTACGGCCGGCTCCCACTGGCTTGGCCGCACGTCCCTCTTTCCAGTCCTATGCGGGGATTGGTTATTTCTGTTGTCCGTCTGGCGAGTGCCGAGCTCTGATTGGCTGTGGGGGCTGGGGGGTGGGCGGGACTTCCGGCGTGGGCTCGATGGCGGCGTGGGGGGTGCGTGGGGTTGGTGGGGTGGGATGAGAACGACTGGGGCTGGACGGGGCTGGGATGGGCTGGGACTGACCTGGGATGGGCTGGGACTAAGCTGGGATGGGGGTGACGGGGCTGGGATGGGCTGGGACTAACCTGGGATGGGGGTGACGGGGCTGGGAGAGGGATGGCTGGGGCTGGAGGGGGCCGGGATGGGGTCGAGAGGTTGGGAATGGGGGTGGGATGGGCTGGGACTAACCTGGGATGGGGGTCACAGGGCTGGGATGGGCTGCGACTAACCTGGGATGAGCTGGGACTAACCTGGGATGGGGGTCACAGGGTTGGGATGGGGGTAATGGGGGTGGGAGGGGTCTGGGATGGGGTAATTGGGGTAATTGGGATGGGGTTTGGGATGGGGTAATTGGGGTAATTGGGATGGGGTTTGGGATAGGGTAATTGGGGTGAATGGGATGGGGTCTGGGATGGGGTAATTGGGGTAAATGGGATGGGGGTCCTGGCAGTGCTGTGGGGGTTTGGGGTCACTGGGCTGCAGCCGTGCCCCCCCAGCCCGTGCAGGGCACACGGGGGGGATGAACACCAGTGATGGGTGTGGAGGAAGGAGACTGGGAGATGTGGAGCTGCGGGAAGCAGTCAGAGATCGTGGAATGGCTTCAGGGCAGAGAGCTTTGGGTGCAGCTCTCAGACCTCCTGACCCCTAAAATCCTGTCTAGGAATCCTAAAAGCTCTCCAGGATACCCAAAATTCTGCTTGGAATTATTGAAAATAGGAGCCCCAAATCCTACCTGAGATCCTCCAAAATGCTTCCCAGGAGCCCAAAATCCTCTTGATGATCTGGAAATCATCCCCTGGATCTCCAAATCCTAACTGGAACCTTCCCAGGAGACCCCAAATCCTACCTGGGACCCCCCAGAATCCTCCAGCAGAACTTTCAAATTCTACCAGGACACCTAAATATCCTCCCAGGGTGATCTGGGAAGGGAAATCAGGGATTCATGGACTGGTTTGGGTTGGAAGGCTCCTAAAATTCACCCAGTGCCACTCCTGCCATGGCAGGGACACCTTCCACTGTTCCAGGCTGCTCCAAGCCCTGTCCAGCCTGGCCTTGGACACTTCCAGGGATTCAGGGGCAGCCCCAGCTGCTCTGGGCACCTGTGCCAGGGCATCCCCACCCTGACAGGGAGGAATCTCTTCCCAAAATCCAGCCTAAAAGCCCAGTTTGCCGAGCCAAACATCAGCGTGGGTGCTTGGAGGGGCTCCCAGGTGGGAAGGAGGCAGAGGAGGGAGCTCTCCCTGGCCCACTTTTCCCTTTCCTGGAGGGAAAGGCTGTTTGTGGAAGGTGTTGGGAATATTTTTCCATGTGCTTTTCCAGGGAAGCACAACAGGGCTGGAATGTGCTGCTGGGTGTTGTGTAACAGCATCTCAGGTGGCTGTGGGGCTGTGGGGCTCCAGGGATTTACACCCCGTTGTGTTTCAGGACACTCAGGAGAAGGACAAAGCCATCCCCCCCGAGAGGGCAGAGGAGGCCAAGCTCAAGGCCAAATACCCCAACCTGGGCCAGAAGCCTGGAGGCTCCGATTTCCTGATGAAGAGGCTGCAGAAAGGGGTATGTGAGTGTCCCACAGGGATCAGAACTGCCCCTCCTTCCAGAGCCTGCCTTGGTCTGGCTATCCCCCAGCAGATCCCACTGTGTCCCCACACCCTGGCCTGAAACCTGCGAACCTAAAAGGCTCCAGGCAGAAAAACCCCTGAGCTAGAGGTGAAACAGGTGCTGGGATCCCTCCCTGGGCTGCTCCAGGGTTGAAGTTTTAGCCCTGATTTCAATGTGCTGCTGCAGTGGCTTGGCTGCACCTGCACTGCAAAGCCAGCCCTCTCCTTGTGCTGCTCCCTGAAAACAGAATTCAATCCCTCAGGAATGGAATTCAGTCCCTCTCCAAGAGCCCTCTGAGGTTGGCCCTGCTGGCTCCTTTCCTTGCAGAGGCTGCTGCAGAAAACACAAATCTCTCCCAGGCTGGTGGCAGGCAGTGGCTGTGTCCCCTCCCCAGGGCCATTCCCACTGTCCCTGTCACCCCCTGGGCAGGTTTTGCTCTGTCCTGGCCCTTCCCTGTCCCTGGCTGTTCCCAGCTCTCCCAGGGCTGTGCTGGAGCTGTGGGCAGTGAGCCTGGCTGGATTGCAGGTGTCCCCAGAGCTGCTCCATCCCTGCCCTCCTCACCTGCACAGCCCCGACAACAAAAGACTCCTGCCTTGGGAGGAGGGCAGGGAGGGCTCAGAGCAGCAGCAGCAGGGGCTAAAGGGACTTGGGGGAATTAATTTGATTTATTATCCATCAAATCAGAGCTGAAAAACAAATGAAATAAAGCCTAAAACAGCACCCAAGAGGTAGGGGTTGTGTGTCTGTGCTCCCCATGGGCTGCCAGGGAATTTCAGCTCGAGCTTCTCCTGCCGCTCCTTCCTCCCTGACCTTGGTGCCCACATTCTCTCTCTTCTGGCCACAATTCCATCTGAGCAATCACTTTTTCCCCTCCCTAGATCTGGTGTTCCCAGGGCTCAGCCCTGGCCAGGGGCAGGTCCATTCCAAAGCTGGCTCCACAAACCTGGAGCAGGTTTTTGTCAGGTCTGGGCTCCCTGAGGACACCAGGGGAGCACTCCCTGTGCCAGCAAAGCCCTGGCCAGCTCTGCCACTGGCTCTGCCTGGGCTCCAGCCTGTCCTGGGCACTGGGATGAGGCTGTGCTGGGAAGGAGCAGAGTCCTGGGGTGATGTGATGTGTGTGATAACACTGAAATGCCCTTTGAGCTGGGAGGTGGCCCCCAGCCAGGGCCTTGCAGGCAGAGCCCTGCAGCTGTTGGGAGCTGGCTGGTCCAGGAAAGGCGTTGGCAGCAGCCAGGATTTGTTCCCTGGAGCAAAAGTCCTGCCTTTGTCACCCTGGCTCATCATCCCAGTCCAGAGGATCCAGTTGGGCTCTGCCCCTGGGCTGAGCTGCTGTGTCTGCCCTCAGCATTCCAGAGCTTTCTGGCCTGGGGCTGAACCCCTGTGGAGCAAGGGCAGAGTAGGTCAAGGCTGGTCCCAGCCAGCCAAAGGTCCTGCAGTGTGTCAGAGTTGTGCCTTGAGTCAGGCACAGGAGCTGCCACCCAGGGCTGGGCTGAGTCACTGGCTCGTGGCCAAAGGCCTTTTAAAGCAGGCTGGGCTCACTGCTTGGATTTCCCCCTCGTTTTCATGGCCTGGTTTAGAGAATCCCAAACACTCCCTGAAAGGATCCTCGTGGCTCTGCTGTTCCCCTGCTCCTGCACACCCAGTAACCCAAACACATCTCCCTTTTCCAGCAAAAATACTTCGATTCTGGCGACTACAACATGGCCAAGGCGAAGATGAAGAACAAGCAGCTGCCAAGTGCAGGGCCTGACAAGAACCTGGTGACAGGAGACCACATCCCCACGCCCCAGGACCTGCCACAGAGAAAGTCCTCACTGGTCACCAGCAAGCTGGCGGGGTAGCCTGCACTCTCAGCTGGGGCTGCCCTCTTTTTGTCTCTTTTCTTTTGGCTAAATGGATTGAACTTCACTGTACCATAGGGACGGGAGCACCAGAATCCACGTAGTTGTTTGAGTCTTTGCAGCGAACACACCCCAAATCTGAGTCAGGGCCAGGGCAGGGTTGGGTTGGCCCTTCCTCTCAGCGAGGCTTTGCCTTAATTTTCCAGCTGTTTGAAACCATCCCAGCTCACAGAGGCACTGGAATGCTGCATCCTCGCTGGGACAGCCCCGGGAGGAGCAGGAGAGGGACAGGGGAGGCACCTGGAGGAGGGGAGAGTGGGGCTGAGGCCTTGGGGGTCACAGAGACTGACCCAGCTGGGCAGGAGGTGTCATCCCAGACCTGGCAGGTGTGATCCCTGATCATGAAAATGTGATCCCTGATCATGAAAATGTGATCTCTGATCATGAAAATGTGATCCCAGGTCTGGCAGATGTGATCCCTGATCGTGAAAATGTGATCCCTGATCATGAAAATGTGATCCCAGGTCTGGCAGATGTGAACCCTGATCATGAAAATGCAATCCCAGACCTGGCAGGTGTGATCCCTGATCATGAAAATGTGATCCCAGATCATGAAAATGTGATCCCAGGTCTGGCAGGTGTGATCCCAGATCATGAAAATGTGATCCCAGGTCTGGCAGGTGTGATCCCTGATCATGAAAATGTGATCCCAGGTCTGGCAGATGTGAACCCTGATCATGAAAATGTGATACCAGGTCTGGAAGGTGTGATCCCTGGTCATGAAAATGTGATCCCAGACCTGGCAGGTGTGATCTCTGATCATGAAAATGTGATCCCAGGTCTGGCAGGTGTGATCCCTGATCATGAAAATGTGATCCCAGATCATGAAAATGCGATCCCAGGTCTGTAGGCATAGTCAGCTGTGTGTGTTGGAGCTTCAAAAGTGAAGAAATTGACTGAAACAAAGAAAAATCCAGGGGGTTGTTGGGCTGAGCTGCCTGGGCTCTGTCCCTGGTTCAGCTCACGTGTCCAGTGGGTGTGGGACAGGGTTTGAAACATCCTCGTGGCTGGGTTTGGGGTAGAGCCCCAAACTGCCCCTGGCTGAGCTTGCCCAAAGGCCAGGGGGCAGTTCCTCAGTCCCTGGTCAGTCTGTCCAGCCCAGCAGTGTCTGGCCAAGGCTGAGGTGAGGACAGCTCTTCTCCCAGCACCAGAGGGTGGGAGCTGAATGCTGCAGCAGCTCAGGGCACATCACAGCCCTGCCCAGGCTCTCTGGGTGCTCACAGACCTGCAGCAGCCAGGGAGAGCCCTTTGTGCTGCTGGAACTGATAATGGAGAGAGGCAGCACTGGGAGTGACCACCCAGAAAGGGATAAAAAGCACCAGAGTGGAATTTGAAGGGTGTTGAGGCAAGCCTGGTTTGAAAGTGTTGGGCATGCCAAGCTTGGATTTCTTTTTTCTCCTGCTTTTTCCCTTCTTGTGTTTTCTTTGTCTCAAGCCTGGGAAGAAAAAAAAAAAAATAAGAAAACCCCCAAACTAACACCAACTTCACAACAAAAAGTCCCAAAACTAACAAGCTGTTGCTGCAGCCCTGCAGAAACACAAATGCTGGGGGTGGCACTGTCCTCTCCTCGTGCCCTGGATCCCAGCGGCCTTTTCCATGCAGTGGGAATTGTGTGTGCCAGGGAATCCCAAAACCTGCCCCAGTTTTCCATCCTGGAAGCACAAGGGCCAAAGGAAGGGAGGAAGGAGTGAGGAAGGGCAGGGGTTTCCCTTTGTGTGTTCCTGCTCAGGTGTTCCCTGGGAACCTGTGTCACTTCCCTGGCTGCACCAAGGTGTTGCTTCCCAGGAATGTTTGCCGAGGGTGTGATGGAATTTGTGTCTGCCTTCAGCTGGTTCCTGGATCCTCCCGTGAGAAACAGCTCCTGGCCGCTCTCTGGGGAAGGGACAAGGGATGTGGTGGGATTTTGGACCTGCTCCTTGTCCCCACAGGGTCCTGCTCTGGCTCCAGCACTTTTCCAGCCCCTGTGTGACCTGGCTGGGGCAGTGGCTGCACACCCTCCTTGGATGTCCTGCTGTCTGTCCCAGCCATGTTGTAAATAGATACAAATATATAAAAATATATATAATTTTTTACATGTTCAACTCTTTCGGAGTGCTTGCTTTTTATTACAACAAACCCCAAAAGGGGAAACAAAACCCAAAAAAGGGGAAGTGAAGTGAAGAATGCAAAGGGGCGTCGCTGCTCCGGGGCTGTCCCTGTGCTGGGGGGGGACAGAGGCAGGGGACAGAGGCAGGGGACACAGGCAGGGGACACAGGCAGGGGACAGCCCCCAGCCACGTCTCTCCCTGGTTTCCAGCTGTGTTTGTGCAGGAGGGAGAAGGGATTTGGCAGCACAGGATGAGAGCCAGCAGGAGCAGTTCTGACCAGGGTTTATTCCCGTTCCACCCCTGAGCTGGGTGGGCATTGAGGGGGCTGGGGGTGATGCTGGCAGCCCCCTCCCCACCTCTCAGGGTGCTTGGGGACAGCAAGACTCTCACAGCAGAGTCTGGGGGCCACAGGGTTGGGGTTTTATCCTCTTGCCCTCAACACAAATCTCTGCCCCACTCCTCATCCTGCGGCTCCAGCTGCCCTCCCGCACAGGGACATCCTTGCACCCTGTCCCAGCTTTGTCCCCATTGTCACCCCTCCGGTGCCTGCTGTCCCCGGGGCACAGGAGCACGGTCACTCCTGCCTTTCCCCCTCAGGGCAGCCCCCTGGGCCGTGTCCAGCCTCTCCTGGTGCCTTCACCTCTGGAATTTTCAGCCCCCTGGGGCCGTGTCCAGACTCATCCTCTGTCCCCACTCTCCTGGTGCCTTCACCTCTGGAATTTTCAGCCCCCTGTGGCCATGTCCAGCCTCTCCTGGTGCCTTCACCTCTGGAATTTTCAGCCCCCTGTGGCCATGTCCAGCCTCTCCTGGTGCCTTCACCTCTGGAATTTTCAGCCCTGACCTTTCCTCAGTCCCACCTTTCCCCCGGAGCTCGCCAGCCCAGCCGGGTGTGTCACTGGGCTGGGCCGTGCTCCCAGGAATCCTCTGATCATCCCGAAGCCTCAGTGCTGTGGATTCCCCAGAACTGGGAATTCCCGATCCCCTGGGACCCCGCAGGGACCCCGCAGGGACGAGCAGGGACGCGCTGTTCCAGCTCAGGCCGTGTTTGTTCTAAAGCTTGGCACCGCCTCACAAAAATGTGCTGGGCGCTGCTGGAGCTCCCTGTTATTGCTCCTGCTGCCAAGAATTTGCTTCCCCGACAAGGACACATTCCTTGGGGCCATGGGAAGGACTTTGAGAGGGACGAGTTTCGTCTCGCTGGACCAGCCTTGGTTTGGGGGAGTGGCAGTGGGGACAGGAGCTGGAGGAAGGGGGTGAAGGGACCCCCAGGGGGATGCAGGTCCCTGGTTTTGCTGGATCTGGGACATGAGAGCTCCAGGGCATCAGGATGGGGCCCTGTGCTCAGCACAGCCTCCTCCACTGCTCCAAGCAGAGCCAGAGATGCTCAGTAAGGGGACAGAGGCTTGGATTCGTCACAGTTTGTCCCCAAAAATGCTGACCCAGGGAGGTGGCAACTCTCAGCACCTCCCTGGAGCTGAAAGACCCCGTGGGAGGAGCTGAGCTCTCAAATTCTGGCTTTTCTGCTCCCCATCCTGCCTGAACCCCGAGGCACCGGGACCTCCTGCCCCTGAGACCCCACGGCTGGGAAGGACAGGACTTCCCTGGCTCCCTTTTGGTGCTGGAGGTTCAGCACAGAGCCCACCCTGCCTGTGCTGGGAGGGGAAAGCAGACCCCAGCCCCCAGTCCTGTGGTCCTGTCCCAGTGTCTCACTCCCATCACATCCCAGTTTGGTGATGCCACTGGGTAACGGGGGCTGGGGTCACCACGGCTCCTCTTTGGGGGCATTTGGTGGCACAGAGAGGTCCCAGCACATCTCTGGGAAACGCTTTTGAGGAGGATGGTGAGGATGAGGAGGATGGTGAGGATGAGGAGGATGGTGAGGATGAGGAGGATGGTGAGGATGAGGAGGATGCTGAGGGTGATGAGGATGAGGATGAGGATGGTGAGGATGAGGAGGATGGTGAGGATGAGGAGGATGAGGAGGATGCTGAGGGTGATGAGGATGAGGATGGTGACGATGAGGAGGATGGTGAGGATGAGGAGGATGGTGAGGATGAGGATGGTGAGGGTGAGGAGGATGGTGAGGATGAGGAGGATGGTGAGGATGAGGAGGATGGTGAGGATGAGGAGGATGAGGATGGTGAGGGTGATGAGGATGGTGAGGATGAGGAGGATGGTGAGGATGAGGAGGATGGTGAGGATGAGGAGGGTGATGAGGATGGTGAGGATGAGGAGGATGGTGAGGACGAGGATGAGGAGGATGAGGAGGATGGTGAGGATGAGGATGGTGAGGGTGAGGAGGACGGTGAAGATGAGGAGGATGGTGAGGATGAGGATGGTGAGGATGGTGAGGATGAGGAGGATGAGGAGGATGGTGAGGATGAGGAGGATGGTGAGGGTGATGAGGATGAGGATAGTGAGGATGAGGAGGATGGTGAGGACGAGGATGATGAGGATGAGGATGGTGAGAATGAGGATGGCGAGGATGAGGAGGATGGTGAGGGTGATGAGGATGAGGATGGTGAGGACGAGGATGGTGAGGATGAGGATGGTGAGAATGAGGATGGTGAGGATGAGGATGGTGAGGGCGAGGATGAGGAGGATGAGGAGGATGGTGAGGGTGATGAGGATGAGGATGGTGAGGATGGTGAGGATGATGAGGATGATGAGAATGAGGATGATGAGGATGATGAGGATGATGAGGATGGTGAGGATGATGAGGATGAGGAGGATGGTGAGGATGAGGAGGATGGTGAGGACGAGGATGGTGAGGACGAGGATGGTGAGGATGAGGATGGTGAGGATGAGGATGGTGAGGATGAGGAGGATGGCGAGGATGAGGAGGATGAGGAGGATGAGGAGGATGAGGAGGATGAGGAGGATGGTGAGAATGGTGAGGATGGTGAGGATGAGGAGGATGAGGATGGTGAGGATGGTGAGGATGTTGAGGATGGTGAGAATGAGGATGATGAGGATGGCGAGGATGATGAGGATGAGGATGATCCCCGCTGCTGGGGGGCTTTTTCCCGGGGTATCCCGGCCCCCGCTGCGCTCGGAGGGCTGAGGGGGGAGGTCCCGGCCCGGAGCTGCTGCCGGTACCGGGACGAGCCGGAGACACCGGGACGGCTGTACCGGGGCCGGGGGTCGGTGGGGGCGGTCACTCCCCGGTTTTCTCAGCCCGAGGAACGGAAGCGGAGGTGGAAAAGGGGCCGGTCCCGCCCCCGCCCCGCCCCTCGGCGTCACCGCCGCCGGTTATATAAACCGGCAGCGCCGGTCCCGCCCGCACGCCGCCGGCCGCTCTCACCGGGCGCCATGTTCTCCGTGAAGCCGAAAGCCGTCATCGGCTTCAACCTGTACTGCGGCGGCTCCCCGGCGCTGAGCCCGGGCGGGCCGGGGCAGCGCCCGGAGCCCGCGGCCGCCGCCGCCGCCTCAGCGGAGCCGCCCCGCGAGCGCTCCGGGGCCGCCGCCGGCCGCGCCGACCCCCCCCGCGCGCTGATTGGCCGAGGCGCGGCGCCCCGCGCGCTGATTGGCTGCGGCGCGGCTCTGTGGCGCCCCGAGCAGGAGCTGGACGGCTGCGAGCCCGAGCCCGAGCGCGGCCTCGCCTCAGGTTCGCTCCCCGGGACCCCGCCGGGACCCCCGGACGGGCTCCGCCAGGACTCGCTGGAGCTCATCAGCCGCTACCTCCGGGAGGTGGCGGGAGAGGCGCAGCCCAGCGCTAAGAAGCTTTTCCCGGGGCTCCTGGGTGGCCCCGGGCGGCCCGGCGCGGCGGGGGATGCGGTGATGGAGAAGTCGCTGGAGACGCTGCGGAGGATCGGAGACGGCGTCATGCGGAAACACGAGCTCGCCTTTCAAGGTGTGTTTTCTCCGGATAATCCGGGCAGGAGACCGCGATCCCTCCGTCCTCTCCGTTACAGAGCCCGGTGCCGCCGGTCCCGGTGGTCGGAGGGGTTTGGGGAGGGGGCTGGGGTGGGTCATTCATGGGATGCGGCCTTGGCTCGCAAGGGGTTAAATAAAAGCAGCTGGGAAATGATCAAAAACGAAACTGAACTTTGTTCCGTCGGGACGAGGCAGAGCCGCTGTTGGTGTGTGCAGAGGAGATAATTTAGTTACAGATTAGCCCTGGTTCCTCCTCGTGTCCCCCTTGGCTTGGACTGACTCTGCAAATAATTCTAAATGTCCAAAGATTAGTTAGCTCAGGAGTTTCAGATCCTCACCACTTCCCCCCCAGTTTGGGTGCGAGGGGATTTTATTAAAAAATAATAAATTCTCCTGGGCGATGTGCTCACAGAACCATGAAATGCTTTGGGTTGAAATAAGATCTTAAAACTCATCCAGGCCCATGGCAGGGACACCTCCAAGCCCTGTCCAACCTGGCCTTGGACATTTCCAGGGATCCAGGGCAGCCACAGCTTCCCTGGAAAATCTCTTTTAATGTATTTTAATGTATTGAATTCTCCTGGGCGATGTGCTCACAGAACCATGAAATGCTTTGGGTTGAAATAAGATCTTAAAACTCATCCAGGCCCATGGCAGGGACACCTCCAAGCCCTGTCCAACCTGGCCTTGGACATTTCCAGGGATCCAGGGCAGCCACAGCTTCCCTGGAAAATCTCTTTTAATGTATTTTAATATATTTCCCCACTTGTGCGGGGTCCTGAAGCAGCTGTAGGAAGTTTCCCCCCCCAGTGCAATGTCCTGGGGATGAATTAAAAAGGAGAAGTGACCGATTTGACCTGGTTTTGTGTGGCTCAGGCTGGTTTGGGGCTGATCTCCCATCCTGGAGCTGCTCCTGATCCCGGCTCAGGATGGAACCCAGCAGAGCAGTTTCTGCCTTTCCCCCTGAGGTTTTTTTTTTTGTGCTGAAACCTTGCAGGAGGATGTGCCAATTTCTCAGCTTCTCGGGGTTTTTTTGGCTGCTTTTTTTTGTTTGTTGAACACAAAGAGCTTCAGTTTCATCCTTGATGGGAAATGCAGTGGGATCAGTTCCTCTGTCCCAATTCCCAGACGTGCTTGAATGATTCTTGGGAGCGATGTCCAAGCTGAGCCGTGGATTTTTTTCCCATTCCCACGTTTTTCAGTACCCCCAGTCCCATTTTTCTCCTCCACGGGTTAAAATGAAGGATTTAGAATCCAAATTCCTGATTAATTTAGAGGGAAAAACCCGGGAATAATTAGAGGGAATCAGGATGAATTTTCGTGAATTTCTGGGAATGTGGGATCAGGGAAAATTCACTGAGAAAATCCTGGATTCCAGCCCTGGAAAATGAAAAAAACCTGGGAATTCTGCCTTAAAAAAACGGGATTGGGAAAAGGTGGAGGTTTGGAGCCAGGAAAAAACAGGAATGAAGAGGAAAACTCCAGAAAAAATGAGAAAAGAGACCCAGGAATGGGAAAAAAAAATCCCAAAATCCCGGGATTTCTGGGAATTTTGGGCTCCTGAGAGGAGGAACTTCGGGATATGGCAGGGAATTTTGGGAATTCCCGGTGTTTTCCTGAGAATTCTCAGTGAGCTGGCCAGGGCTTGCGTAGGGCTGGTGATTTCCTGAGTGCTGAGGAGGAAGGCTTCCTGCAAGTTTGAGCAACAACAACCAGCAACGCCTTTCGGTTTCGTAAAAAGCTTGGCAGGGCACTGGAGGTCGAGCTGGGGAATTCAGTCCAAAGGAGACTGAGAAAACCAGGAAGAGAAAGAAAAACCACAGAAGAAATGCAGCAGAATCAGAGAAAAAAGGATTATTTAGGGGGAAAAAAAGTTATATTTCTCAGCTGTGATGTTGGGTTAAGGAAGTGGGACAGGTCTGGCTGACCCTGGGGGCTCTGCCCAGCCCAGGTTGAGGTTCTGATGTGGAGAGGATTGGAAAGCTTGAGCAGGAGAGTGTGGAGAGCTCAGACACCACAGCTGTCCCCGAGACAGGGGGAAGGAAATAAAACTCTGTCAGGGGCTGGGTTTTGTCTGGCCCAGCTGAGGAAGGGCAGCAGAGCCCTCTGAGGAACCTCTCCACATCCCTGAGAGGCTCCTGCAGCTTTAGAGCTCCAGTGCTGGTGGGGTCACACCTTGTCCCCGCTCCTCCTGTGGGTTTTTGGTGCTCCTAAACCGAAATCTTCCAGGAATGCTGCGGAAACTGGAAATCCAGCAAGAGGAGGACCTGCAGTCGGTGGTGGAGGTGGCTGCTCACCTGTTCAGCGACGGGGTGACCAACTGGGGCCGTGTGGTGACGCTCATCGCCTTCGGAGCCTTCGTGGCCAAGCACCTGAAGAGCATCAAGCAGGAGCAGAGCATCAGTTCCCTGGCTGGGATCATCACAGACGCCCTGGTGTCGTCCAAAAGAGAGTGGCTGGAGAGCCAGGGGGGCTGGGTGAGTCCAAATTCCTGAGCTTTTCCCAACATTCCGGCCTTTTTCCTGTTTCTGTGTCAGTGCTGACTCACTGTTTCCAGGGGGGGGTTGTGGGGCTTCAGCACCGACTCATCCTGAGCTGCCTGAAGTGGTTTGAGCTGAAAATGTGGCCCAGCCCAGCCTGGGGCAGCATTCCCAGAGCCAGGACAAGCCTGGGAGTGCTTGGAGCTGGCCCATGGCTGCTGGGGGGGCTGGAATGGGGCTGGGGGAGCACAGAATGTGCTGGAATGGGGCTGGGGGAGCACAGAATGTGCTGGAATGGGGCTGGGGGAACACAAGGGATGATGTTTTAGGCTGAAATGAGGCTGGGGGAACACAAGGGATGATGTTTCAGGATGAAATGAGGCTGGGGGAGCACAGGATGTGCTGGGGGAGCACAGAATGTGCTGGAATGGGGCTGGGGGAGCACAGGATGTGCTGGAATGGGGCTGGGGGAGCACAGAATGTGCTGGAATGGGGCTGGGGGAGCACAGGATGTGCTGGAATGGGGCTGGGGGAGCACAGGATGATGTTTTAGGGCACAAGGGATGATGTTTCAGGATGAAATGGGGCTGGGGGAGCACAGGGGACGTGCTGAAATGGGGCTGGAGGAACACGGGATGTGCTGGAATGGGGCTGGGAGAGCACAGGGGATGATGGTTTAGGCTGAAATGGGGCTGGGGGAACACAAGGGATGATGTTTTAGGATAAAATGGGGCTGGGGGGACACAGGGGATGATGGTTTAGGATGAAATGGGGCTGGGGGAGCACAGGATGATGTTTTAGGGCACAGGGGATGATGTTTCAGGCTAAAATGGGGCTGGGGGAACACAAAGGATGATGTTTTAGGCTGAAATGGGGCTGGGGGAGCACAGGGGATGATGTTTTAGGGCACAGGGGATGATGTTTTAGGATGAAATGGGGCTGGGGGAGCAGAGGATGATGTTTTAGGGCACAGGGGATGATGTTTCAGGATGAAATAGGGCTGGGGGAACACAAGGGATGATGTTTTAGGCTGAAATGGGGCTGGGGGAGCACATGGGATGATGTTTTAGGGCACAGGGGATGATGTTTTAGGCTGAAATGGGGCTGGGGGAGCACAGGGGATGATGTTTTAGGGCACAGGGGATGTTTTAGGCTGAAATGAGGCTGGGGGAACACAAGGGATGATGTTTCAGGATGAAATGGGGCTGGGGGAACACAGGGGATGATGTTTTAGGTTAAAATGGGGCTGGGGGAGCACAGAGGACGTGCCAGGCAGGCTGTTTCCCCCCCTCCCCTGCCCTCCTCCCCACGAGGGGTGCCTGTCAGGACCCTGACCATCCCTTCTCTCTCCCAGGAGGGCTTTGTGGACTTTTTCCGAGTGGAGGACCTGGAGGGCAGCATCCGGAACGTTCTGATGGCGTTTGCAGGAGTGGCTGGCCTGGGGGCTGGCTTGGCCTACATGATCCGGTGAGGCTGGAGCTGCTCAGGACTTTGGGAGCTGCAGCTCCAGGGGCTGCAGAGCTGCCCCTCCCTCAGGGAGCGCCGCTGACCCGAGGAGGACACGGAGGCATCCCCGGAGCAGCTCGTTCCTGAGGAAGAGGAAGGTGTGATCTGAGGCTGTGGGTGCTGCTGGAGGATTTATTGCTTTGGGAACAGAGCGTGGAAGAGTTGATAACTCTGCTTCCTTGGAGAGGAAGAGCTGGGGAGCTCGAGTGGACTTTTTCACTTTGATCCCAGAGGGAACAGTCTGGGAGCTCCAGCAGCTCCTCCTGGGCTGGGTGAGGCAGCTGAGCCTGGAGCAGATGTCTGAGGCTTGTGGTTGTGGGTTTTTTTTGTTTTTTCTGGAAATGGCACCTTCTGCTGCTGCTGCCCTGCCTAAACCTGCTGGAGCAGAGGCACTGGGTGCTGGAAGTGCTGTGCCAGCCTTCACCTGCCCCCAGGTGCTGCCAGCAGGGCCTGGCAGGGGCAGAGCTGTGCCCAGCCCATCCCTCCCCGTGGGGAAGGGGCTTGGAGGGGCTGGGGGTCAATCCCAGCCGTGTCCTGACCCCAGGCAGCCTCTCCTGGCTGCACAGACACAGCTGAGAAACAGCCAGTGCATTTGTGAGGGTGTAAAATACCCTCCACTGGGCTGGGGAGGGTGCTGAGAACCTGTAAATGTCTGTAAATCTGTAGAATATATACATTTTTACAGAGCTGATGATACAAAAAGGAGGAATTAATGGTGAAGGTGGGTGCACTGCGCTTCATTCCTCACGGGAAGCGGCATTTTTGTGGCAAAGCCTCTCCCCCTGCCTTGACTCATCTCAAGTACTTGAGCAGCACAGCCAGGGAGGGTGACAAGCAGCAGTGGCCTCGTGGTGACCACGGCTGGCTGGCAGCAGCTGACCTTTCTGTTTGTTTTAATCTTATTTTTGGTGGCTCTTCCCCTCCTGGCTGGGGGGCAGGGAGCTGTGGAAATCCATCTGGCCACTTCCTTTCTCTTCCCTTCCTCTTGCTCCTCCAAGCCACCAGCTGGACAAAGCTGATGTTTGAATGTAAAACGTCCTGGGGCTGCCTCTGCCTCAGTCCTGCAGCTCCTGCAGGTTCCTCAGGGCTGGCCTGGGCTCCCCTGCTGGCACCGTCCTTGTCCCCAGGACGTGACCTGGAGCCCAGCTCAGCGATGGTGCTACAGCCAGGCCCTGCTTGTGTGCAAAACAAGCTGTAGTTTGGTCAATAAATGTCATTTTTTTTTTTTTTTTTTGTTCTCATTCCTCTGGTACCAAACTCGAGGTTGAGCTCTTGTGCTGCCCCTGGGGCTCTCCAAACAGGAGCTGGAATTTTGGAAAAGCCTCTGGGGGCTGGTTGGAGGCTGCTCCAAGCCTTGTCCAGGGATGGGGAATCCAAAATTTAGGGATGGGGAATCCACAGTTCAGGGATGGAGAATCCACAGTTCAGGGATGGGGAATCCAAAATTTAGGGATGGAGAATCCACAGTTCAGGGATGGGGAATCCACAATTCAGGGATGGGGAATCCAAAGTTCAGGGATGGGGAATCCACAGTTCAGGGATGGGGGATCCACAGTTCAGGGATGGGGAATCCAAAATTCAGGGATGGGTGATCCAAAATTCAGGGATGGGGAATCCAAAATTCAGGGATGTGGGGAATCCACAGTTCAGGGATGGGGAATCCAAAATTCAGGGATGGGGGATCCAAAATTCAGGGATGGGGAATCCAAAATTCAGGGATGGGGAATCCAAAATTCTCTGGAAAAACCTGGGCCAGGGTCTCACCCAGCACTGGTTTGGGTCTCCTGCCTGGTGCTGCAGTTTCCCCACTTCTCAGGGGATGTGGAAATCACTTTTCCTCCCTTTTTAGGGGGTCCCTGCACCCCCAGACCTCCCCTGTGGTCCCCAGATTCCCATCCCTGCACTTTTGGGGTGGATTTGTTCCTTTCTGGGCTCCGTGAGCAGCAGCTCTGCTGGGGGAGCTTCACCTGGAAAATCCCTCTGGAGAGGCAAAACCCTGCCCCAAAATCAATCCTGATCCAAAATCAATCAATCCTGATCCAAAATCAATCAATCCTGCATCAAAATCAATCAATCCTGATCCAAAATCAATCCTGCCCCAAAATCAATCAATCCTGCCCCAAAATCAGTCAATCCTGATTCAAAATCAATCCTGATTCAAAATCAATCAATCCTGATCCAAAATCAATCAATCCTGATCCAAAATCAATCCTGCTCCAAAATCAGTCAATCCTGATCCAAAATCAATCCTTTCCCAAAATCAATCCTGCTCCAAAACCAATCCTGCCCCAAAATCAATCAATCAATCCTGATCCAAAATCAATCAATCCTGCTCCAGAATCAATCAATTCTGCCCCAAAATCAATCCTATCCCAAAATCAATCCTGTCCCAAATCAATCCTGATCCAAAATCAATCCTGATCCAAAATCAATCCTGATCCAAAATCAATCCTGATCCAAAATCAATCCTATCCCAAAGTCAATCCTGCCCCAAAATCAATCAATCCTGCCCCAGAATCAATCCTATCCCAAAATCAATCCTGATCCAAAATCAATCAATCCTGATCCAAAATCAATCCTGTCCCAAATCAATCCTGCTCAAAAATCAATCCTGCTCCAAAATCAATCCTGATCCAAAATCAATCCTGCCCTAAAATCAATCCTGTCCCAAATCAATCCTGCCCCAAAGTCAATCCTGCTCCAGAATCAATCAATCCTGCCCCAAAATCAATCAATCCTGCCCCGGAATCAATCCTGCCCCACCAAAATCAATCAATCCTGATCCAAAATCAATCAATCCTGCTCCAAAATCAATCAATCCTGCCCCACCAAAATCAATCAATCCTGCTCCAAAACCAATCCTGCCCCAAAATCCTGCCCCAAATCCGTGCCAGGGCTGCCACCCCTGGGTCACCAAGTCCCTTTTTTTGGGGACAGGCTCCCAAAACCAGCCCTGAGTGACTCAGCCCAGGCTGCAAAATGCTGCTGCCTGTGAGTTTGCTGCTTTTTTTCTGCTTTTTTTGGGGTGGTTTTTGTTTTGGTTTGGGGTTTTTTTTTCCTTTCTGTTGTTTTGTTTTGTTTTAAATTTTAATTTTTTTTTAAATTCTGTGGTTGTGGGGACTATTTTGGGCCTGTTTGGTTTCCCCGGAGCGCGGTGGGGCCTAAATGCAAAACTGGGCCTTTGCCATGGAAATATGCAAAAAAAAAAAAAAAGGGGGTGCTGGGGGATTGGGGGGGCAGATTTGGGGTTTTTGGGGTTCTCCCAAGAGTTTGGGACATCCCAAATTTGGGTGTGGCTGGTTGGGGTGCAGGGGGAGCTCGGGGTTTGGGGTTTGGGGTGCTGAAGGCTCCCACAGTTTGGGTGGGGATATCTGGGGGAGCTTGGGGTGCTGGTGGAATTATTTGGGGTGCAGGTGGAATTATTTGGGGTGCAGGTGGGATTATTTGGGGTGTAGGTGGGATTATTTGGGGTGCAGGTGGAATTATTTGGGGTGTAGGTGGAATTATTTGGGGTGTAGGTGGAATTATTTGGGGTGCAGGTGGAATTCGGGGTGCAGGTGGAATTATTTGGGGTGCAGGTGGAATAATTTGGGGTGCTGGTGGAATTTTGGGTGCTGGTGGAATTATTTGGGGTGCAGGTGGAATTATTTGGGGTGCAGGTGGGATTTGGGGTTGCTGGTGGAATTATTTGGGGTGCTGGTGGAATTATTTGGGGTGCAGGTGGAATTTGGGGTGCAGGTGGGATTATTTGGGGTGCTGGTGGAATTTGGGGTGCAGGTGGAATTATTTGGGGTGCTGGTGGGATTATTTGGGGTGCAGGTGGAATTATTTGGGGTGCTGGTGGGATTATTTTGGGGTGCAGGTGGAATTTGGGGTGCAGGTGGGATTATTTGGGGTGCAGGTGGAATTTGGGGTGCAGGTGGAATTATTTGGGGTGCTGGTGGAATTTGGGGTGCTGGTGGGATTATTTGGGGTGCTGGTGGAATTATTTGGGGTGCTGGTGGGATTATTTGGGGTGCTGGTGGAATTTGGGGTGCAGGTGGAATTTGGGGTGCAGGTGGGATTATTTGGGGTGCAGGTGGAATTATTTGGGGTGCAGGTGGAATTATTTGGGGTGCAGGTGGGATTATTTGGGGTGCAGGTGGAATTTGGGGTGCAGGTGGGATTATTTGGGGTGCTGGTGGAATTTGGGGTGCTGGTGGAATTATTTGGGGTGCAGGTGGGATTATTTGGGGTGCTGGTGGAATTATTTGGGGTGCAGGTGGGATTATTTGGGGTGCTGGTGGAATTTGGGGTGCAGGTGGAATTATTTGGGGTGCAGGTGGAATTATTTGGGGTGCTGGTGGGATTATTTGGGGTGCAGGTGGGATTATTTTGGGTGCTGGTGGAATTATTTGGGGTGCAGGTGGAATTTGGGGTGCAGGTGGGATTATTTGGGGTGCAGGTGGAATTATTTTGGGTGCAGGTGGAATTTGGGGTGCAGGTGGAATTATTTGGGGTGCAGGTGGAATTATTTGGGGTGCTGGTGGGATTATTTGGGGTGCAGGTGGAATTTGGGGTGCTGGTGGGATTATTTGGAGTGCAGGTGGAATTTGGGGTGCTGGTGGGATTATTTGGGGTGCTGGTGGAATTTGGGGTGCTGGTGGGATTATTTGGGGTGCTGGTGGGATTATTCGGGGTGCAGGTGGAATTATTTGGGGTGCTGGTGGAATTTGGGGTGCTGGTGGGATTATTTGGGGTGCAGGTGGGATTATTTGGGGTGTAGGTGGAATTTGGGGTGCAGGTGGGATTATTTGGGGTGCAGGTGGAATAATTTGGGGTGCAGGTGGGATTATTTGGGGTGCAGGTGGCTCACAGAGGTTGGGGGTGAATGGGGGGGAATTGGGCTGCAGGGGCCTGGAGCAGTTTTGGGGTCCCTGCAGAAGTTTTGGGGTGCAGGGTGCAGGTTCCTGTAGCAGTTTTGGGGTGTCTGTAGCAGTTTTGGGGTTCCTGGTGCAGTTTTGGGGTGTCTGCAGCAGTTTTGGGGTCCCTGGTGCAGTTTGGTGTTCCTGTAGCAGTTTTGGGGTGTCTGCAGCAGTTTTGGGGTCCCTGCAGCAGTTTTGGGGTTCTTGGTGCAGTTTGGTGTTCCTGCAGCAGTTTTGGGGTGTGGTTCCTGCAGCAGTTTTGGGGTGTCTGTAGCAGTTTGGGATGCAGTTCCTGCAGCAGTTTTGGGGTCCCTGCAGCATTTTTGGGGTGCGGTTCCCACAGCATTTTTGGGGTGTCTGCAGCAGTTTTGGGGTCCCTGGTGCAGTTTGGTGTTCCTGCAGCAGTTTTTGGGTGTCTGCAGCAGTTTTGGGGTTCCTGCAGCAGTTTTGGGGTGTCTGTAGCAGTTTGGGGTGTGGTTCCTGCAGCATTTTTGGGGTGTGGTTCCCGCAGCAGTTTTGGTGTCCCTGCAGCATTTTTGGGGTTCCTGCAGCAGTTTTGGTGTCCCTGCAGCATTTTTGGTGTCCCTGCAGCAGTTTTGGGGTGTCTGTAGCAGTTTTGGGGTGTCTGCAGCAGTTTTGGGGTGTGGCTCCCGCAGCAGTTTTGGGGTTTGGTTCCTGCAGCAGTTTTTTGGGGTGTCTGCAGCAGTTTTTGGGTGCAGTTCCTGCAGCAGTTTTGGGGTGTCTGTAGCAGTTTTGGGGTGTGGTTCCTGCAGCATTTTTGGGGTGCGGTTCCTGTAGCAGTTTTGGTGTCCCTGCAGCATTTTTGGGGTGTCTGCAGCAGTTTTTTGGGGTGTCTGCAGCAGTTTTTGGGGTGTCTGCAGCAGTTTTGGGGTGTCTGCAGCATTTTTGGTGTCCCTGCAGCATTTTTGGGGTGTCTGCAGCAGTTTTGGGGTGTCTGCAGCATTTTTGGGGTGACTGCAGCAGTTTTTGGGGTGCGGTTCCTGCAGCATTTTTTGGGTGCGGTTCCTGTAGCAGTTTTGGTGTCCCTGCAGCATTTTTGGGGTGTCTGCAGCAGTTTTTGGGGTGCGGCTCCCGCAGCAGTTTTGGGGTGCGGTTCCTGCAGCAGTTTTGGTGTCCCTGCAGCATTTTTGGGGTGTCTGCAGCAGTTTTTTTGGGGTGCGTTTCCTGGAAGCCGCCTGGCCCTGCCGATAACCCCGAGCTTTCCATTTCCTGCCGGGGCTTTTCGCAGAAGCCGCCGCCGCTTCCCCGAACGGGGCCGTAAATAAAGAGCGGAGGAGGGAGAGGAAGGGGGCGAGATTAAAGAGATTAAAAAACAACAGCTGGGCAAAACGGGGGGGTGCGACAATTTTGGGGTCCCCCCCCGATTGCTCCGGGGCTCTGGTTGGGGTTTTTGGGGTGAGGGAAATGTTGGGGAAGCAGCTGGGCTGAGCCCCACCCCGAAATTTCATGCAAATATTAAAAAATCCCCCAGTTGGCCAAAAAATCCCCAAATTGGTGCCGGTTCCTGCCCCCGGCTCCTCCCCGGGTGTGGATTTTGGGGGCTCCGAGAGATTTTGGGGGGGCTGAGGTTTCTTTTTGGGGGCGGTCACTGCCCTTTTCCCCCATCTATGGGGCAGGGGGGGGTCCCTGGGGAGATGCTGGGGGTGCAGAGATGGTTTTGGGGTTCAGAGATGGTTTTGGGGGGCAGAGATGGTTTTGGGGTTCAGAGATGGTTTTGGGGGTTCTGAGATGGTTTTGGGGGGTGTAGAGATGGTTTTGGGGTTCAGAGATGGTTTTGGGGTTCAGAGGTGGTTTTGGGGTGCAGAGATGGTTTTGGGGGTTCTGAGATGGTTTTGGGGGTGTAGAGATGGTTTTGGGGTTCAGAGATGGTTTTGGGGTTCAGAGGTGGTTTTGGGGGTTCTGAGATGGTTTTGGGGTGCAGAGATGGTTTTGGGGGTGCACAGATGGTTTTGGGGGGCAGAGATGGTTTTGGGGTGCAGAGGTTTTGGGGGTTCAGAGATGGTTTTGGGGTGCAGAGATTTTTTGGGGGTTCAGAGATGGTTTTGGGGGGCAGAGATGGTTTTGGGGCTGCACAGATGGTTTTGGGGGGCAGAGATGGTTTTGGGGTGCAGAGATGCTTTTGGGGGTTCAGAGATGGTTTTAGGGGTGCAGAGGTTTTGGGGGGCAGAGATGGTTTTGGGGTGCAGAGGTTTTGGGGGTTCAGAGATGTTTTTGGGGGTTCAGAGATGGTTTTAGGGGTTCAGAGATGGTTTTGGGGGTGCACAGATGGTTTTGGGGGTTCAGAGATGTTTTTGGGGGTTCAGAGATGGTTTTGGGGGTGCAGGGATGGTTTTGGGGGTTCTGAGATGTTTTTGGGGGGTGCAGAGATGGTTTTGGGGGTTCTGAGATGGTTTTGGGGGTTCAGAGATGGTTTTGGGGGTTCAGAGATGGTTTTAGGGGTGCAGAGATGGTTTTAGGGGTGCAGAGATGGTTTTGGGGGGCAGAGATGGTTTTGGGGTTCAGAGATGGTTTTGGGGGGCAGAGATGGTTTGGGGGGTGCAGAGATGGTTTTAGGGATGCAGAGATGGTTTTGGGGTGCAGAGATGGTTTTGGGGGTTCTGAGATGGTTTTGGGGGTTCTGAGATGGTTTTGGGGGTTCAGAGATGGTTTTAGGGGTGCAGAGATGGTTTTAGGGGTGCAGAGATGGTTTTGGGGGGCAGAGATGGTTTTGGGGTTCAGAGATGGTTTTGGGGGGCAGAGATGGTTTGGGGGGGTGCAGAGATGGTTTTAGGGATGCAGAGATGGTTTTGGGGTGCAGAGATGGTTTTGGGGGTTCTGAGATGGTTTTGGGGGTTCAGAGATGCTTTTGGGGGTGCAGAGATGGTTTTGGGGGTTCAGAGATGGTTTTGGGGGTGCACAGATGGTTTTGGGGGGCAGAGATGGTTTTGGGGTGCAGAGGTTTTTGGGGGTTCAGAGATGGTTTTAGGGGTGCAGAGGTTTTGGGGGTTCAGAGATGGTTTTAGGGGTGCAGAGATGGTTTGGGGGGTGCAGAGATGTTTTTGGGGGGCAGAGATGGTTTTAGGGGTGCAGAGATGGTTTGGGGGGTGCAGAGATGTTTTTGGGGGTGCACAGATGTTTTTGGGGGTTCAGAGATGCTTTTGGGGGTCAGAGATGTTTTTGGGGGTGCAGAGATGTTTTTGGGGGTTCAGAGATGTTTTTGGGGGTGCAGAGTTGGTTTTGGGGGTGCACAGATGGTTTTGGGGGTGCAGAGTTGGTTTTGGGGGTTCAGAGGGGCTGCCTGGAGCAGCATTAACCCCTCCCCTGCCAGGGGAACGGCCCTGGGGGTTTGGGGGTGCTGAACCCCCCCGGTTCCCCGGGATTGTCCCCGCGTGGGGAGGAGCCGGGGGCGGGTGACTCATTTGGGCTGAAATCACAAATTTTCGGGGCATTTGGAGCTGGGTTTCGAGGGTTTCGAGGGTGGGCGGGAGTGGCTGAGCTCCTTAACAGGAGCTCCGTGGTACCCCCAAAACCCCCGAGCCTGGCCACGGTCACTGGGCTGCTCCTGGGAGGCTGAACCCCTTCCTCTTCCTCATCCTCATCCTCATCCTCATCCTCATCCTCCTTCCTCATCCTCATCCCATCCTCACCCTCATCCTCCTTCCTTATCCTCATCCTCATCCTCACCCTCATCCTCCTTCCTCATCCTCATCCTCATCCTCACCCTCCTTCCTCATCCTCATCCTCATTCTCATCCTCCTTCCTCATCCTCATCCTCCTTCCTCTTCCTCATCCTCCTTCCTCTTCCTCATCCTCATCCTCCTTCCTCATCCTCATCCTCTTCCTCCTTCCTTATCCTCATCCTCATCCTCGTCCTCATCCTCATCCTCATCCTCACCCTCATCCTCATCCTCCTTCCTCCTTCCTCATCCTCATCCTCATCCTCATCCTCATCCTCCTTCCTCATCCTCATCCTCATCCTCATCCTCATCCTCCTTCCTCATCCTCACCTTCCTTTTCTCCTTCTCTTCCTCCTCCTCCTCCTCGAGGGGGTTTAGGGATTTTGGGGGGGCACAGGAGGTGTTAAGTGGATGAAGTTTGGGGGATTTTGGGGTGGTTTAGTGGGGATTTGGGGGGTTTTGGGGGGATTTGGGGTGGTTTAGGGGGGATTTGGGGTGGTTTTGGGGGATTTTGGGGTTTTGGGGAGCACAGGAGGTGTTGAGTGGATGAGGTTTGGGGGATTTGGGGGATTTTGGGGTGGTTTAGTGGGGATTTGGGGGGTTTTGGGGTGGTTTTGGGTGATTTTGGGGTTATGGGGGCACAGGAGGTGTTGAGTGGATGAAGTTTGGGGGATTTGGGGGGGATTTGGGGTGGTTTAGGGGGGATTTGGGGTGGTTTAATGGGGATTTGGGGTGGTTTAGGGGGGATTTTGGGTGGTTTTGGGGGGATTTGGGGTGGTTTAGGGGGGATTTGGAGTGGTTTAGGGGGGATTTGGAGTGGTTTAGGGGGGATTTTGGGTGGTTTAGTGGGGATTTGGGTGGTTTAGGGGGATTTGGGGTGGTTTTGGGGGGATTTGGGGTGGTTTAGGGGGATTTGGGGTGGTTTAGGGGGGGATTTGGGGTGGTTTAGGGGATTTTGGCGTTGTTTAGGGGGTATTTGGGGTGGAGGGGGGATTTTGTGTGGTTTTGGGGGGATTTGGGGTGATTTAGGGGGGGATTTGGGGTGGTTTAGGGGGATTTGGGGTGGTTTAGGGGGATTTGGGGTGGTTTTGGGGGGATTTGGATGGTTTAGTGGGGATTTGGGTGGTTTTGGGGTGGTTTTGGGGTTTTGGGCAGCACAGGAGGTGTTGGGTGGATGAGGTTTGGGGTGGTTTAGGGGGATTTGGGGGATTTTGGGGTGGTTTTGGGGGGATTTTGGGGTTTTTGGGGAGCACAGGAGGTGTCCCGGCAGACAGGACAGGGGTCAGTGGGTGCGGGGCCGGGACCTGCCCGGGCAGGAGGCGGCGGTGACTCATTCTGGAATGTTCTGGCAGGACTCGGCGTTCCTGTCCCAGCGCCACCGCCCCGGGCACTGCCCAGGGCCCCGGGGAGCTCCCAGTCAGCTCCCAGTGCTCCCAGTCACCTCCCAGTCAGCTCCCAGTGCTCCCAGTCAGCTCCCAGTCAGCTCCCAGTGCTCCCAGTCAGCTCCCAGTGCTCCCCAGTGAGCTCCCAGTGAGCTCCCAGTGCTCCCCAGTGAGCTCCCAGTCCTCCCCAGTGTGCCCCAGTGAGCTCCCAGTGCTCCCCAGTGAGCTCCCAGTCCTCCCCAGTCAGCTCCCAGTGTGTCCCAGTGCTCCCCAGTGTGTCCCAGTGAGCTCCCAGTCCTCCCCAGTGCTCCCCAGTCAGCTCCCAGTGCTCCCCAGTGAGCTCCCAGTGCTCCCAGTCAGCTCCCTGTGAGCTCCCAGTGCTCCCCAGTGAGCTCCCAGTGTGTCCCAGTGCTCCCCAGTGAGCTCCCAGTCCTCCCCAGTGAGCTCCCAGTGTGTCCCAGTGCTCCCCAGTGAGCTCCCAGTCAGCTCCCAGTGCTCCCCAGTGTGCCCCAGTGAGCTCCCAGTGCTCCCCAGTGCTCCCCAGTGTGCCCCAATGCTCCCCAGTGAGCTCCCAGTGCTCCCCAGTGTGTCCCAGTCCTCCCCAGTGTGTCCCAGTCCTCCCCAGTGAGCTCCCAGTGCTCCCCGCTGTATCCCAGTGCTCCCCAGGGGACACAGGGGACACAGGAACACCCCAAGGCCAGGCTGCTGTGGGACAGGGGACACAGGGGACACAGGGGACACAGAGGGGACACAGGGGTGACAGGAACACCCCAAGGCCAGGTGTGGACACTCTGGGGTGATCCCGGTGATGATGAGAGCTGTGGGGCTGGCCCAGGGTCCTGCTGTCCCCAACATCCAGCCCCAAACCTCATCCCCCAGCCGGGGATTGGCAAATCCTGGTCCTGGGGAGCGCAGGAGCCCCAGCTCAGCCGCGTTTGTTCCTTTTTGTCATCGCCACAACCACGTCAGAGCCGCTTCCTTCCCTTTCCCCCCCCTGTGCCACCCCCTGGCCCCGTCACGGGAACATCTCCAGGCAGGGACAGAGCCCCGGGGGTGTCCTGGGGGGGATTTGGAGCCTCCTGTGCTCCTGGAGAGGGACCTGACCCCCAGGAACCCGGCCCAGGGCAGGGGCTCCATCCCCAGCCCGCTTTGGGCCCCGTTTTTGGGGCACATCTGGGGTTTTGCTGTGCCCGGGGAAGGCACAGAACGAGGTTCTCATTTCCCCAGGCAGGCTGAGGAGCCTGCAGGATGGAGCAGGAATTGTCCCTGTCCCAGGGCAGGCTCAGAGCTTCCTCCTTGGCGTGCTGGAGGAGGAGGAGGAGGAGGAAGAGGAAGGAAAGCACCTGGTGAGGGTGGGGAGGTGCTGGGCAGGTCCTGGCAGGGGATTGCTCATGGCCAAGGCCAGGATTGCAGCTCCCTGTGCCAGGGACTCTGCAGGACACCTGGAACCCACCCTGGGCAGCTCAGAAAAACATGGAAGGGCTGGAGAATCCCTGAGGGAGCTGGGAAGGGGCTGGAGAATTGCTGAGGGAGCTGGGAAGGGGCTGGAGAATTCCTGAGGGAGCTGGGAAGGGGCTGGAGAATTCCTGAAGGAGCTGGGAAAGGGCTGGAGAATCCCTGAGGGAGATGGGAAGGGGCTGGAGAATTCCTGAGGGAGCTGGGAAGGGGTTGGAGAATTCCTGAAGGAACTGGGAAGGGGCTGGAGAATTCCTGAAGGAGCTGGGAAGGGGCTGGAGAATCCCTGAGGGAGCTGGGAAGGGGCTGGAGAATTCCTGAGGGAGCTGGGAAGGGGCTGGAGAATTCCTGAAGGAGCTGGGAAGGGGCTGGAGAATTCCTGAGGGAGCTGGGAAGGGGCTGGAGAATTCCTGAAGGAGCTGGGAAGGGGCTGGAGAATTCCTGAGGGAGATGGGAAGGGTTGGAGAATTCCTGAGGGAGCTGGGAAGGGGCTGGAGAATTCCTGAAGGAGCTGGGAAGGGGCTGGAGAATTCCTGAAGGAGCTGGGAAGGGGCTGGAGAATTCCTGAGGGAGCTGGGAAGGGTTGGAGAATTCCTGAGGGAGCTGGGAAGGGGCTGGAGAATTCCTGAGGAGCTGGGAAGGGGCTCAGGCTGGAGCAAAGGAGCTCAGGGGGAATTTCTGGCTCTGCACAAGTCCCTGACAGCCAAGGGGGTCGGGATTTCTCGAGGGAACAGCGACAGGAGAACAGGGAATGGCCTCAGGCTGGGCCATGGAGGTTTAAAATAGATATTAGGAAAAATTTCTTCATGGAAAGAGTTGTCAGGCATCGGAAGAGACTTCCCAGGGCAGTGGCAGAGTCACCATCCCCAGAGGGATTAAAAATTGTGTGGCTGTGGCTCTTGGGGACAGGGTTTGGTGGGGACACAGCTGGGGCTGTCCCTGCAGCCCTGGCACTGCCCAAGGCCAGGCTGGACGAGGTTTGGAGCAGCCTGGGATGGTGGAAGGAGCCATGGAAGGATGGGATGGGATGGGATGGGATGGGATCCATGGGATGGGATCCATGGGATGGGATGGGATGGGATGGGATGGGATGGGATGGGATCCGTGGGATGGGATGGGATGGGATGGGATGGGATGGGATGGGATGGGATGGGATGGGATGGGATGGGATGGGATAGGCTGGGATGGGATCCATGGGATGGGATCCATGGGATGGGATCCATGGGATGGGATGGGATGGGATGGGATGGGATGGGATGGGATGGGATCCATGGGATGGGATGGGATGGGATCCATGGGATGAGCTCCAAGGTCCTTTCCCCCCCAGATCATTCCTTGATCCTGTGATTCCGCGGTTCCAGGGGCTCCTGGAGCTGGAGCAGAACCCCCTGGGGAGAGCAGATTCCACCTCCCAGCCCAGACCCGTCCCAGGGGTGCTCTGCCGTCCGGAGCTTCCAACCCAAGGGAAGAAATTCCCGGTTCTTTGGGCCCCGGGTGTCCCCAGGGCCTCGCCCCGCGGGAGCTGCAGGAGAGCGGGATGGGCCGGGAGCGCGGACCAGGCCGGTACCGGGGGCGGCTCTGGGCCAGGGGCGGGACCAGAGACGGTACCAGAGACGGTACCGAAGGCAGTACCAGAGGCAGTACCAGGGGCGGTACCAGAGGCGGGTACCGGGGGCGCGGGTACCAGAGGCGGTACTGGAGGCTGTACCAGGGGATGCGGTACCAGAGGCGGTACCAGGGGATGCGGTACCGGATGCAGTACCAGAGGTGGTACCGGGGGCGGTACCGGAGGCCATACCAGGGGATGCGGTACCAGAGGCGGTACCAGAGGCGGTACCGGGGGCAGTACCGGGGGCGGTACCAGAGGCGGTACCAGAGGCGGTACCATGGGCGGTACCGGGGGCGGTACCAGGGGATGCGGTACCGGATGCAGTACCGGGGGGCGGTACCGGGGGCGGTACCGGGGGCGGTACCGGGGGCGGTACCAGAGGCGGTACCAGAGGCGGTACCAGAGGCGGTACCGGGGGCGGTACCGGGGGCGGTACCGGATGCAGTACCAGAGGCGGTACCGGAGGCGGTACCGGATGCAGTACCGGGGGCGGTACCGGGGGCGGTACCGGGGGCGGTACCGGGGGGCGGGTACCGGAGGCGGTACCGGGGGCGGTACCGGAGGTGGTACCAGGGGATGCGGTACCAGGGGCGGGTACCGGGGGGCGGTACCAGGGGATGCGGTACCGGATGCAGTACCGGAGGCGGTACCAGAGGCGGTACCAGGGGATGCGGTACCAGAGGCGGTACCGGGGGCGGTACCCGGGGGCGGTACCGGGGGCGGTATCGGGGGCTGTACCGGGGGCGGTACCGGGGGCGGTACCAGGGGCGGTACCGGATGCAGTACCGGAGGCGGTACCAGAGGCGGTACCGGGGGCGGTACCGGGGGGATGCGGTACCGGATGCAGTACCGGAGGCGGTACCAGAGGCGGTACCAGAGGCGGTACCAGAGGCGGTACCGGGGGCGGTACCGGGGGGCGGTACCAGGGGATGCGGTACCAGAGGCGGTACCGGGGGCGGTACCGGGGGCGGTACCGGGGGCGGTACCGGGGGCGGTACCAGAGGCGGTATCGGAGGCGGGTACCGGGGGCGGTACCAGGGGATGCGGTACCAGAGGCGGTACCGGGGGCGGTACCGGGGGGCGGTACCGGGGGATGCGGTACCGGATGCAGTACCAGAGGCGGTACCGGATGCAGTACCGGAGGCGGTACCAGAGGCGGTACCGGGGGCGGTACCGGGGGCGGTACCAGAGGCGGTACCAGAGGCGGTACCGGGGGCGGTACCGGGGGCGGTACCGGGGGCGGTACCGGGGGTCCCGGGCCGGGTCAGCCCCCTCCCTCCCCGCAGGGCGCTGCCGCCCCCCGGTGGCCAAAGGCGGTACTGCACCCCGGGCTCTGCGCATGCGCAGTGGCGCCCGCCGCCGCTCTCCGGTCCCGGCCCCCGCGGGGCTGGGGGACCCCGGGAGCTGCCGCTGCTGGATCATCCTGCACCCCAAAAACGGACAGGACTGACCCATCCTGCACCCCAAAAACGGACAGGACTGCCCCCGGACCCCTCATCCTGCACCCCAAAAACGGACAGGACTGACCCATCCTGCACCCCAAAAACGGACAGGACTGACCCATCCTGCACCCCAAAAACGGACAGGACTGCCTCATCCTGCACCCCAAAAACGGACAGAACCGCCCCCAGACCCCTCATCCTGCACCCCAAAAACGGACAGGACTGACCCATCCTGCACCCCAAAAACGGACAGGACTGCCTCATCCTGCACCCCAAAAAACGGACAGGACTGCCCCCCGGACCCCTCATCCTGCACCCCAAAAACGGACAGGACTGCCTCATCCTGCACCCCAAAAGGGACAGGACTGCCCCCCGGACCCCTCATCCTGCACCCCAAAAGGGACAGGACTGCCCCCAGACCCCTCATCCTGCACCCCAAAAACGGACAGGACTGCCCCATCCTGCACCCCAAAAACGGACAGGACTGCCTCATCCTGCACCCCAAAAGGGACAGGACTGCCCCCAGACCCCTCATCCTGCACCCCAAAAACGGACAGGACTGACCCATCCTGCACCCCAAAAACGGACAGGACTGACCCATCCTGCACCCCAAAAACGGACAGGACTGACCCATCCTGCACCCCAAAAACGGACAGGACTGCCCCCGGACCCCTCATCCTGCACCCCAAAAACGGACAGGACTGCCCCCGGACCCCTCATCCTGCACCCCAAAAACGGACAGGACTGCCTCATCCTGCACCCCAAAAACGGACAGGACTGACCCATCCTGCACCCCAAAAACGGACAGGACTGCCCCCCGGACCCCTCATCCTGCACCCCCAAAAACGGACAGGACTGACCCATCCTGCACCCCAAAAACGGACAGGACTGCCCCCGGACCCCTCATCCTGCACCCCAAAAGGGACAGAATCACCCCCGGACCCCTCATCCTGCACCCCAAAAGGGACAGCATCACCCCCTGACCCCCATCCCGCCCCCTCCCCATGGACACCCATCACCCCCCCGATCATCTCCACTTGGCCAGAATCACAGAATTTGAATGGGAAGGAGCCCCCAGGGTCTCCAGTTCATGTGAGACTCGCTGTGGGCTCCTGAAAGCGATGGCAGGAGGTGTTTGGGGGAAGGAAAGCCCCCGCCCCGTGTGGCTGCTGCAGCTGTTGGCTCCTGAGCAGGGCTGATAGAAGCTTGGCAAGGAGAGAAGTTTCTCATCTTCCCCACCCAGGAAGGTTCTGCCACCCTCTGTCACCAGCCCACCTCCAAAACTGGGTCACCTCCTCCAAAACTGGGTCACCACCTCCAAAACTGGGTCACCACCTCCAAAACCGGGTACATCCAGGGTATTTTCCCACTCAAAAGGTGCCAGGACTGAAAGTTGTTGCTCATCCTCACCTTCCCTGGGCTTTCCTTCCCAGAAAAGCTGCCCCTGGATCCCTGGAAGTGCCCAAAGTCAGGCTGGACGAGGCTTGGAGCAGCCTGGGACAGTGGGAGGTGTTCCTGCCATGGCAAGGGTGGGGCTGGATGATCCCAAACCAGTCTGGGATTCCTGTGAATCAGGAGCAGGAAAATCTGCCATGAGGGATTTACAGCTCCCTGCACGCCACAGGCTCTGGGAGAAAAAGCCTGTGGTGGTTTTCTTTTATCACAGAATCCTCAAGGCAGCTCAGCCCTGCACAGAGCAACCAGAAAGAACAGCAACATCTCTGTTCCCTGCTGAAAAATGTTATTTTTCATGGAACAGCTTCCCATGGAAGCTCCTCTGGCGTCCCTTCGTGCCCTCCTGTGGCTGTGGCTGCAGATAAGCAGGGGGATCCTGCTCTGACAAGGAAGTTTGGGACTTTCTGCTGGGTTTTTTTGGCTTGTTCCTCTTTCAGGACACAGACCTCACACTGCAGTTTCCTCAGCAGGGGCAGCTCCTGCTCTGTGACCAGGACAGGAGCCAGGGAGTGGCTGGAGCTGTTTCAGGGAGGTTTAGGTTGGATATCAGGGTTAAGGTTCTTTCCCCAGAGGTGCTGGCACTGCCCAGGCTCCCCAGGGAATGGTCACAGCCCTGAAGATGCCAGAGCTCCAGGAACATTTGTGTTCCCAAGGATGCACAGGGTGGGATTGCTGGAGTGTCTGTGCAGGGCCAGGGGTCGGACTGGGTGATCCCTGTGTGTCCCTTCCAGCTGAGATTCCGTAATTTTATACATCTAATAAAGAATTTTATATTTTCTTTCAGCAGAAAAAAACTCTCTGTGACCCCACAGCTCAAGGGAAGCCCCCTCCCCATGTCCAAGCACCTGAGTCCATGGCCAGAGGCTCCCCTGGCTCTTCCCAACCTCCAGCACCTTCCCATCCCTGCCAGGAGCTGCCTTCCTCCCCTCAGCCCCAGCACAGCATTCCCACAGGAACCTGTGTTTAGAAATCCGCTTTATTTGGTTGAAGACAAGTCGGTGATGGAGAACTCCGAGCCCAGCACGGCCCCAGACACCTCTGAGAACCCCGAGCAGCCACAGGCCACGCTCGTGCAGGGTTCCTGCCACCGGGAGATGCAGCTGGGGGATCCAGGAGCAGGAGCCTGGCTGGAGCAGCCCTCCACGGCCCGACAGGACACACCTGAGCTTCAGCAGCTGCTGGGATGTGGCACCGGGTGTCCCTCGTGTCCCAGGCCAGCACAGCAGGAAGGTGGAGCGGGAGGAGTCCGTGAGCCCCAGCTGGAGGAGCTGGGATTTGCTGGGAAGCAGGAGCTGCTCCCCAGCCCAGGCTGGAGCCATCCCTGGAAGTGGCACTGGAGCCAGTCCCCTGGCCTGCAGCCAGGACAGCAGTGGTTGTATCCCTTGGAGGAGGAGGAGGAGGAGGATTTCCTCACCAAACTCCCCCCATCGATTCCCTTAGCTTCATGGATCAGGAAAAATCCGGGGAGGAAGCTCAACCCCAGCGCAGGACGTGGCGCTGGGGAAGGAGCAGACGCGGGGGATCCTCGGTGTGGGGAGCGTCACCCCGCTCCCCTCGGGGCTCAGAGGGGAGGCAGAGGAAGGGCTGTGCACCCCAGGAACCCTCAGTTGATGGGCTCGTACTCCGAGTAGCGTCTCCTCTGTGCCAGCAGCAGCAGGCAGCTCCCCAGCAGCAGCAGGGCCAGGGGCGTCCCCAGCGCCACGGCCGCGATGGAGATCACCAGAGGGGAGAAACTGTCCCTGGGGGGCTCCCCAAAACCCAGCAGCACCGACCTGTGGGGGGGACACGGCACAGACCAGCACAGGGATGGGGTTTTCCCTCAGAGGGTCGGGCTGAGACACACACAGGGCAAGATGAGGATCCTCAGGGGAACTGCAAAGCCTTTGCTACAGGATTGCAGGGGAACTCAGGGCTTGGGAATGGAGACTGTTACTAAACAGGGAAACCCTCTGACCTGCCAAAAACCCCAAAAGTCCCAAAAACTGCACAGTGTCCAGGAATGTCCCCTCAGACCCCTCAGCACAGTGTCAGTGACCAGGAGTGTCCCCTCAGACCCCCCAGACCCCTCTGCACAGTGTCAGTGACCCCCAGCATCCCCTCAGACCCCTCTGCACAGCATCAGTGACCAGGATTGTCCCCTCAGACCCCTCACACCCCTCTGCACAGCATCAGTGACCCCCAGCATCCCCTCAGACCCCTCTGCACAGTGTCAGTGACCAGGATTGTCCCCTCACACCCCTCTGCACAGTGTCAGTGACCCCCAGCATCCCCTCAGAGCCCTCTGCAGTGTCAGTGACCAGGATTGTCCCCTCACACCCCTCTGCACAGTGTCAGTGATGAGGATTGTCCCCTCAGACCCCTCACACCCCTCTGCACAGCGTCAGTGACCCCCAGCATCCCCTCACACCCCTCTGCAGTGTCAGTGACCAGGATTGTCCCCTCAGACCCCTCAGCACAGCCTCAGTGACCAGGAACATCCCCTCAGACCCCTCTGCAGTGTCAGTGACCCCCAGCATCCCCTCACACCCCTCTGCACAGTGTCAGTGACCAGGATTGTCCCCTCACACCCCTCTGCAGTGTCAGTGACCAAGAACATCCCCTCACACCCCTCTGCACAGCATTAATGACCAGGATTGTCCCCCCAGACCCCTCTGCAGTGTCAGTGACACCCAGCATCCCCTCACACCCCTCTGCACAGCATTAGTGACCCTCAGCATCCCCTCACACCCCTCAGCACAGTGTCAGTGACCAGGATTGTCCCCTCAGACCCCTCTGCACAGCATTAATGACCAGCAGCATCCCCTCAGACCCCTCTTCACTGTGTCAGTGACCAGGATTGTCCCCTCAGACCCCTCACACCCCTCTGCACAGCATTAATGACCAGGATTGTCCCCTCAGACCCCTCTGCACAGTGTCAGTGACCAGGAACATCCCCTCAGACCCCTCTGCACAGCATCAGTGACCCCCAGCATCCCCTCACACCCCTGGCACCCCACTCACCAGCTGAGGTATCTCCTCTCCTGATACACCTCTCCCTCCTCTCCCCCAAAGGTCACATTGAGGGCGCTGATGGTGCAGCTGCTGCCCAAACTGTCCCCAAAGTAGGCCTGGACGATGCTGGACACGGGCAGGCTCCCGTTGGCCGCCTGCAGCCCCTGGGCCCGGCACCGGATCCCGTCCTCGCGCCGGGGGCTGCGGGAGCCGTAGGCCGTCGCCTTCCACTGCAGGAAACCGAGCGTGGAGCTGCCGTTCTGGGGCTCAGCAAGCAGGGACAGCACCTGGGGAGGAACAGGGTGAGGACAAGGTGTAAGAGACGGTCCGAAGATTCCCTCATCTGTCTCACAACTGTCTCAAGGACAGAGACTGAGACCCTGAATATCACAATGGTTTGGGGGTTTGGGCCTAGCTGAGGTGGATGTTTGCTAAGGGATTGTTTGCAAGGAGTTGAATGGTGCACTGCTCTCGTTCCTGCTGGTGAGCAGAGGCTTGGTAACCTGTGCAACGAGTTTTCCACAACTCATGGCTCTCATTCCTGCTGGTGAGCAGAGGTTTGGTAACCTGCACAATGGGTTTTCCACCACACACTGTCCTTGTTCCTGCTGGTGAGCAGAGGCTTGGTAACCTGCACAATGGGTTTTCCACAACTCATGGCTCTCATTCCTGCTGGTGAGCAGAGGCTTGGTAACCTGTGCAATGAGTTTTCCACAACTCATGGCTCTTGTTCCTGCTGGTGAGCAGAGGCTTGGTAACCTGCGCAACGAGTTTTCCACAACTCATGGCTCTCATTCCTGCTGGTGAGCAGAGCTTTGTGCGTGGTACCCTGTGCAATGGGTTTCCACCACACCTTGTCCTCGTTCCTGCTGGTGAGCAAAGACTTGCAGGACATGGATTGCTCTGTATCCTACACCTGCTCCCCTGTGCAATGGAATTCATCACAATGATCATCAATCTCCTCTGGTTTTGGCCCTGCGCCCCTCGCTTTGCAAAAGACTATAAAATTATACCCCAAACTTACCTTCCTTTGAGATCTCCCCAATGGACAGAAGACTCTGCGTCGTTGGACGGCTGAGTGGACTTTGACATTGGTAGCTATAATCCCCTTACTCTCTTTTCCTTATGCTTTGCTTTCTTTTTTCTTTCCCTCTATCTCATATTAGTGCTGATGAGCACTCAATAAAGTGTGTTTTGCTGTTTAAGTCCTTGGTTTGCTGATAATCTTTTGTACTCTAAGAGCAACTAAAAGAACCACACCACGAATCCCACCGTGCAGATCGTGACACAAGGACAGCAGGGTCACCCCCAGCCCTGGGCCAGCCCTCGCTTGTTGGGAAGGCAGAATTAGAAAGAAATTATAAATATGACTCTGTAGCCAGAAAGGCTAAGGAAGAAATACAAATGAAATGTGTTCTGGTATGCCAGAACACATTCTGTCCCCCAATAAAACTGAGACCCCTCTTCCCAGCCTTATAAGGAAAGGTCTGAAGGACCCTGAGATAACTAAAAATATGCAAAAACAGGGATTTCTATAGGTCATACACAAATGTTACTGTATTAGTATACTTAGAAAGATTGGTTAGTAAAGGAATAGAATATTCAATGTATAGGTTATAGAAGTAGTTGTATAGGAGAGCTCGGCCTCTTTTTCCCCGCTCTCTCACTTCTGCTCTGTTCCTCTCTTAGCAATCTTAAGTCTTGAGCTCATGTATTCATATTTTATTGTATTATATTCATATTTTATTGTATTCTATTCATATTTATTGTATTTGTATTGTTCTCTCTGAGCCTGCTTTGAGCTCTATCTGCTGGCTCATAGCAGGCTCCCTCTCTCTCTCTCTCACCCTGAAATAAACCTCTAACACCTAACTCAAAATAAACTTTTAACACCTAATAAACTCAATTATAGAGGTCTTTGCTGTGTCTCAGACCATCCACCCCAGACAGCTTCTCCTCCACTCGCTCACCTCGAAGATGGTGGGGGTGTACTCGTCGTCGATGGATCTCTCGGCTCGCAGCCTCCGCACCGCTCCCTCCTCCTCCACCGTGGCCACCTCCAGCACGAAGCGGGAGCTGTTTCCCCGTGGGGCCACCCCAGCCAGGATGAATTCCAGCTGGGAGCTGTCTGCCGTGTGCAGGAGGCTGGGCAGGCGTCCCTCGCGGCCCCCGGACTCGTAGGCTGTCACCTGTGAGGGGACAGGGGTCAGAGGTGAGGGATTCCCTCTCCAGGAATGCTCTGGCCAGGACATTCCCGGTGTTCTGTGCCCTGGATGTACCCGGAATGCCAGGCTGCCGTTGGAGAAGGCGCCGCCGGGGTCGGTGGCCGGGACCCCGCTGAGCTCGGCCGTCAGCGCTGTGAGGTTCAGGGTGTGGTTGAGGCTGTCCCAGGAGAACTCAGACAGGTCATAGGTGGGGTAGAAGAGCTCTCCCGAAGGTTTGGCCTCCCTGAACTCGAACAGCTGCAGGGAAGGAAGGGGAGAGGGGCTGGGAGCACCGGCAGGACGGGAGCTGGTGCCGTGATCCAGGGAACAGAGCTGCCTCAGGCTGGAGACAGACACTTCCCTGGATGGGAATGGTGAGGATTTCCCTGGAGCTGGGAAGCTGCCCAGGGCCCCTCAGCACCGCCAGCTCCCCCAGAGCAGCCCCTGGCCAGCAGTACCTTGGTGAAGACCACGGCCGTGGAATAGACCACGCTGTCGGGAGGGTCGATCCAGATGGCTCCAGCAGGACTGGGGGAGAGCAGCTGGCTCCAGTTGACCCTCAGGGCACTGCTGGGGCTCTGGGTGGCCACCAGGAGCACGGCTGGGGCCCCGATGCTGCTCCACACGTAGTGCAGGCTGTCCCCCGGCCCCGCCGCCCGCACGTGCAGCAGGTTCACGGAGGAGCCGTTCCAGCCGGGGTTGTACTGCATGGAAACCTGTGGGGACAGGGCTGGGGTGGCTCTGAGCCCTGCAGGACAAACCCAGAGTTCTGGGGGTGGCTCTGAGCCCTGCAGGACAAGGCCAGAGTTCTGGGGGTGGCTCTGAGCCCTGCAGGACAAATCCAGAGTTCTGGGGGTGGCTCTGAGCCCTGCAGGACAAGCCCAGAGTTCTGGGGCTGGCTCTGAGCCCTGCAGGACAAGCCCAGAGTTCTGGGGATGGCTCTGAGCCCTGCAGGACAAGCCCAGAGTCCTGGGGGTGGCTCTGAGCCCTGCAGGACAAGCCCAGAGTTCTGGGGGTGGCTCTGAGCCCTGCAGGACAAGCCCAGAGTTCTGGGGGTGGCTCTGAGCCCTGCAGGACAAGCCCAGGGTTCTGGGGGTGGCTCTGAGCCCTGCAGGACAAGCCCAGGGTTCTGGGGGTGGCTCTGAGCCCTGCAGGACAAGCCCAGAGTCCTGGGGGTGGCTCTGAGCCCTGCAGGACAAATCCAGAGTTCTGGGGCTGGCTCTGAGCCCTGCAGGACAAGCCCAGAGTTCTGGGGGTGGCTCTGAGCCCTGCAGGACAAGCCCAGAGTTCTGGGGGTGGCTCTGAGCCCTGCAGGACAAGCCCAGGGTCCTGGGGCTGGCTCTGAGCCCTGCAGGACAAGCCCAGGGTTCTGGGGGTGGCTCTGAGCCCTGCAGGACAAGCCCAGAGTCCTGGGGGTGGCTCTGAGCCCTGCAGGACAAGCCCAGAGTCCTGGGGGTGGCTCTGAGCCCTGCAGGACAAGCCCAGGGTCCTGGGGGTGGCTCTGAGCCCTGCAGGACAAGCCCAGGGTCCTGGGGGTGGCTCTGAGCCCTGCAGGACAAGCCCAGAGTCCTGGGGGTGGCTCTGAGCCCTGCAGGACAAGCCCAGGGTCCTGGGGGTGGCTCTGAGCCCTGCAGGACAAGCCCAGGGTTCTGGGGGTGGCTCTGAGCCCTGCAGGACAAGCCCAGAGTTCTGGGGGTGGCTCTGAGCCCTGCAGGACAAGCCCAGAGTTCTGGGGGTGGCTCTGAGCCCTGCAGGACAAGCCCAGAGTTCTGGGGGTGGCTCTGAGCCCTGCAGGACAAGCCCAGGGTCCTGGGGGTGGCTCTGAGCCCTGCAGGACAAGCCCAGGGTCCTGGGGGTGGCTCTGAGCCCTGCAGGACAAGCCCAGGGTTCTGGGGGTGGCTCTGAGCCCTGCAGGACAAGCCCAGAGTCCTGGGGGTGGCTCTGAGCCCTGCAGGACAAGCCCAGAGTTCTGGGGGTGGCTCTGAGCCCTGCAGGACAAGCCCAGAGTCCTGAGGGTTGGGACATCGGAGCCGCCTCGGCTCCCGTGACTCTGCAGCCCTGGTGTTGCTCAACACGCTCGGTCAGCATTTCACAGCCGGACGTTTGGGAACAGCTTTGAGCTGCTTCTCATCCCACAGCCCTTCTCATCCCACAGCCCTTCTCATCTCTCAGCCCCTTCCCACAGCCCCTTCTCATCCCTCAGCCCCTTCCCTGGCCACAGCCCCTTCCCTTCCCTCAGCCCTTTCCCATCCCTCAGCCCCTTCTCACAGCCCCTTCCCATCCCTCAGCCCCTTCCCACAGCCCCTTCTCATCCCTCAGCCCCTTCCCATCCCTCAGCCCCTTCCCATCCCTCATTCCTTCCCTTCCCTCGGCCCTTTCCCATTCCTCAGCCCCTTCCCATCCCTCAGCCCTTTCCATCCCTCAGCCCTTCCCATCCCTCAGCCCCTTCCCACAGCCCCTTCCCACAGCCCCTTCCCATCCCTCAGCCCCTTCTCATCCCTCATTCCTTCCCTTCCCTCGGCCCTTTCCCATCCCTCAGCCCCTTCCCTTCCCTCAGCCCTTTCCCATCCCTCAGCCCCTTCCCATCCCTCAGCCCTTTCCCATCCCTCAGCCCTTCCCTTCCCTCAGCCCCTTCCCATCCCTCAGCCCGTCCCTGCCTACGGCCATGCTGGTCCCACTGGTTTAGGACCAAGGGGACACAAGGGGCAGACAGGGGTGGCCCTGGGACACGGCAGGACAGGGGTTGGCAGGGCAGGGCTCAGCCCGGTCCCCGTGTTGAGGGTGGCAGAGCCCTGGGCGAGCACGGAGTGTCCCGCTCTGGGGACATCCCGAAGCCGCCCGGCTGTCCCTGTGTCACCCGCTCGGGGTGGCCCCGGCTCCAAGCCGGCTGTCCCGGGATTCTGAGATTCCCAGGAGGGGTCTCAGGCACCACAACACGGCGGGAGCGGGGCGAGCACCGAGCACAGGCCGCGGAGCCCCGCTAGCCCCGGTCCCGCTTCCCCCGGTCCCGGTTCCCCCAGCCCCGGTTCCCCCTAGCCCCGGTTCCCCCTAGCCCCGGTTCCCCCTAGCCCCGGTCCCGGTTCCCCCAGCCCTGGTCCCGGTTCCCCCAGCCCCGGTCCCCCCGGTCCCGGTTCCCTCAGCCCCGGTCCCGGTCCCTCCTAGCCCCGATCCCGGTTCCCCCAGCCCCGGTCCCGGTTCCCCCAGCCCCGGTCCCGGTTCCCCCAGCCCCGGTCCCGGTTCCCCCGGTTCCCCCAGCCCCGGTCCCGGTTCCCCCGGTCCCCCGGTCCCGGTTCCCCCGGTTCTCCCGGTCCCGCTCACCTTCCGGCCCCGTTCGGCCCCGGCCGCCGCCAGCAGCGCCGCCAGCAGCGCCAGCCCCGCACCGGCGGCCATGGCGCGACCGGGCCCGACCACGGCACCGCCCCGGGACCGCCCCGGAACAGCCCCGGGGACCGCCCCGGAACCTCCCCAGGACCGCCCCGGGACCGCCTCGGAACCGCCCCGGAACGGCCCTGGGGACCGCCCCGGAACCTCCCCAGGACGGCCCCGGGACCGCCTCGGAACAGCCCCGGAACCTCCCCAGGACCGCCCCGGTACCGCCTCGGAACGGCCCCGGAACGGCCCCGGGGACCGCTCCGGTACCGCCCCAGAACCGCCCCAGAACTGCCTCGGAACCGCCCCGGAACAGCCTCGGTTCCGTTCCGGTCCCACCCCGGAACATCCCCGGTACCGGCCCGGAGGGTGCGGGATGCGGCCGGGGACAGGCACCGCTCCGAGTTTGCTGTTCCCTTTCCCGTCCCCAGGGCAACACAGACCCCCATTTCCATCCCCCAGGACAGCACAGACCCCCATTTCCATCCCCCCGAGCTCAGAGACCCCCATTTCCATCCCCCAGAGACCCCCATTTCCATCCCCCAGAGCTCAGAGACCCCCATTTCCATCCCCCAGAGCAGCACAGACCCCCCATTTCCATCCCTCAGAGCACAGACCCCCATTTCCATCCCCCAGAGCATCACAGACCCCCCATTTCCATCCCCCAGAGCACAGACCCCCATTTCCATCCCCCAGAGCTCAGAGACCCCCATTTCCATCCCCCAGGGCACAGAGATCCCCATTTCCATCCCCCAGAGACCCCCCATTTCCATCCCCCAGAGCTCAGAGACCCCCATTTCCATCCCCCAGAGCACAGACCCCCATTCCCATCCCCTAGAGACCCCCCATTTCCATCCCCCAGGACAGCACAGACCCCCCATTTCCATCACCCCAGAGCAGCACAGACCCCCCATTTCCATCCCCCAGAGCACAGACCCCCATTTCCATCCCCCAGAGACGCCCATTTCCATCCCCCAGAGCACAGACCCCCCATTTCCATCCCCCAGGACACTGAGATCCCCCATTTCCATCCCCCAGAGCAGCACAGACCCCCCATTTCCATCCCTCAGAACACAGACCCCCATTTCCATCCCCCAGAGCTCAGAGACCCCCATTTCCATCCCCCAGAGCACAGACCCCCCATTTCCATCCCCCAGAACTCAGAGACCCCCCATTTCATCCCCCAGAGCACAGACCCCCCCATTTCCATCCCAGAGACCCCCATTTCCATCCCCCAGGAGGGCAGTGGAGACCCCTTTCCATCATCCCACACACGAGAAACCCCCTCCTCCATTCCCCAAGCTCCAGAGACTCCCCCACCTTCACTCCCCATACTTTGGAGACCCCCAAATCCAAGAGAGACCCCCCCAGGACACCAAAGCCCCCCACCCTGCCCATGTTTTTGCTGCCCCAGGGCAGGTGCAGCCCCATCCTCGGCCTCCCTGGAGCTCCTGGTGTTGGCACCAGGCATTAAATGAACAATCAGCCAGAAATGGTGAATTTATTTCGAGATAAACCCGAACCCCAAACCCTGGGAGCTCCTGCAGGCTCCACATCCATGCTGACTTTGGGAAGCCTTGATGGGGGAGAGCAGGGAGGAGGATCAGGGGTTAAAAATTCCTCAAGGATCAGGGACACAGAGCCCCAAATTGTCCCCTCATGTCACTGCCCTGGCCCTGTTTGGGGTGGGTGATGAACGACGTGTCCAACCTGCTGGATTTTATCACCCATGGGGCAGGAGGAACAGTCCAGAGCCCATGGGAAAGGAGATTCCAGGGGAGCATTCCAACATTTTTGTTGTTTTTTAGGGATGGCATGGGAACATTCCAGAGTTTTTGTTGGTTTTTTAGGGACGCCAGGGGGTCATTCCAAGAGTTTTTGTTGGTTTCTAGGGTTGTCAATCAAGCATTTCATTGTTTTTGTTTGGTTTGGTGTTGCCAGGGGGAGCATTCAACTATTTTTTATCAGTTCTAGGGTTGCCAGGGGAATGTTCCACTGTTTTTTATCAGTTCTAGGGTTGCCAGGGGAATGTTCCACTGTTTTTTTATCAGTTCTAGGGTTGCCATGGGATCGTTCCACTGTTTTTTAACAGTTCTAGGGTTGCCAGGGGAATGTTCCACTGTTTTTTATCAGTTCTAGGGTTGCCAGGGGAGTGTTCCACTGTTTTTTATCAGTTCTGGAGTTGCCACAGGATCATTCCACTGTTTCTGTTCCTTCTGGGCTTGCCAGGGAAGAATTCCACCATTTTTGGTGGTTCCAGGCTTGCCAGGGGAGTGTTTTGTCAGTTCTAGAGTTGCCAATCAATCCACTCTTTCTGTTGATTCTAGGATTGCCAAGAGAATTCCATTATTTTCTTGGTTCTAAGGACTGCCATGAAAGCATTCCACCGTTTTCATCGGTTCTAGGGTTACCAGGAACAATTCCCTGTATTTGTTGGTACTGTTTGGGGATCTCAGAGACAAATTCTGCCCCATCCAAATGGGAATTCATCCCTGGGAGCCTGAAGCTGCCTGAGGTCTGGAGGGATAAATGTAAGATTCCATGGAAGCTCCCTCTTCAGTACAGCGCACCCCAAACATCCTTTTTTGTTGGGAATTTGGAATGTTCTGGGGCAGAAAGCACAGTTTTCCTGATTCTGGTGGGGAGTGTGGGATAATCAGCTTTTGAATTGCTAATTTGAATTATTTTTGAATTGCTTTTGAACTGTGTTTGCACATGTGGTCATTGCCAAAAACCCAGGTTGGGAACAACATCCTGCAGCAGTGACAGGACAGGTGTAACTCAGGTGTAACTCAGGTGTAACTCAGGTGTAACTCAGTGTTTGTGTCCTGCAGGGAATTAATTCCTCGATTTTCCTCACCTTCCCCAGCACATCTGGCTGATTTTTTTCCTTTCCAAATGAGAATTTCTCTTCTTGCAGGGAGAACAGGAACCCTCACACCTCCTGGGCAGCGCTCCCGAGGGCGACCTGGTGAGGTAAGAGGGGAGCTGAAGGTTTGGGAAGATTATAAAACAGATGGAAGTTCTGGAAAAGCCAAAAATGAGCTCCAGGACCTTCAGCAAAAGAAAGCAAGGGAGACCAAAAGTGCAGCTGAGAGGGGCTGGGAGCTCTGTGTCCTCCTCACACGGGTGAGGTGATGAACAGAGCTCGTCCCACACAAGCAGTGACAACCCTGGTGCCTGAATTTGGGGGGTCACAGGGGTCTCCTGCCCTGGCACAGCGTGTCCCTGAACCTTTGGCACTCTGGGGTTCTCAGGAGAACACCAAGGACCTGCTCCTGAGCCCTTCCATGCTCATCTTTAAGGGAAGAGGAGCTCCAACCCTTCCCAGAGGAGCCAAGCTGGAATGGCAGTTTTATTGCTGCCCGTCCCAAAATGCAGATGAAGATATTTCATTCTCCATTTGCTGAAGGCAGAAGTGATCTCTGCACAATCTGCCCTTTCTCCCCTCATTCCTACCAAACTTTCCTTTGGGTGTGTCCCACTTGCTGCCCACATATTTCCTCTTTTTCACAATAATCTTCTGGCCCTTTTCCCCCTGGATGTGATGGAAATGACAATTTTGCCACGATGAACACGGGGGCAGAACTTCCAGCCTGGTTTTCCAAACAGGCTGAGCTCCAGCATTTGCACAGACATCACAAGAAGAAAAATGAGGCCAGTGATGGACTGGTTTTCCACTGGAGACCAGAAATGCAGTTAATGGAGCCATGGAATGGTTTGGGTTGGGAGGGACCTTAAAACTTGTCCTGTCCCACCCCTGCCATGGCAGGGTCACCTTCCCCTACCCCAGGGTGCTCCAAGCCCTGTCCAGCCTGGCCTTGGACACTTCCAGGGATGGGGCATCCATGGAATAATCTGTGCCAGAGCCTCCCCACCCTCACAAGGAATAATTTCTTCCCAATATCCCATCTAACCCTGCCCTCTGGCAGCTTGAAACCATTTCAGAGTACAAAGGTCCAGGTGGGGAGCACTGAGCTACCCAAATTCACCAAGGTGGACGCTTAGATCAGAGATCTCCACTTCTTTGGCCACCCATGAAAAAAAGTGACTTCATTTGTGACAGGAAACGCCACCAGAAGGTTCTGACCCCTGCTGAGCCCTACTGGAGAGCACAGAACTTCCCTTAGGAGGCAGGTATCAAAAATGGGGCAGAAGTGGGGTTAAAACACCTGCTTGGAGGAGATACCAAAGGGAATGAGGGAAGGGGGAGACGATGGAGGAGAAATGTCTGCAGAAGGGAGCACAGGGATGTTACATCCATCAGCCGTGCCGGGAAAATTCATTCCCTCCCCATGCAAACCCTCGGGGACGTTATAAATGTAATAGATGGGGACCTGGGAGGGGAAATGGCACTAAAATAAAAGAGACACCTGCCTGGAGATCATCTCTGCCGGGACTCGAACCCGGAACCTCTGGATTAGAAGTCCAGCGCGCTCGTCCATTGCGCCACAGAGACCTCACCGTGAGGGGAGCGTCGGCTCCAGAACTGAAAAATCCACGGCACCGCAGGGTCCGGCACCCACCGACACCTCCCCGGCACGGCAGCACCTCCAGCATCCCCTCCCTGCGCAGGGACACGGCAGGAATAATCCCAGGGATGATCCATATCTCGCCTGGCAGCGGGGATGCAGCAAAAAGCTGGATGCAGGCTGGTATCCGCCTCTCTGGCAACCTTGCCGCAGCATCCCCGGCGCTCGGCTGCGGGCAGAGCTAAATCCTGGAGCAGAGTTCATCGCTGCATCTCCCTCAGCATCAGCATCACGGCATCCTCCTCGCTGCAGAAGCCAAGGGATAAAGATGAAAGAGGATTTAGCTGAGAGCACTGACAATGGTGAGCGGAGCTCTGCTTGTCGGGGTGAAAAAAGCGCCGAGAACCTGAGGTTTGAGCAGAGAAAAGAAAGGAAAAGCAGCTACTGTGGGTTTCCTTTCAGCAAGCTGTCAATCAGGGCTTTAATGAAGAAACATTGTGCCTCTTCTGTTGGGGAAAAAAATGGAGACGATGTCAAAACAACAGGAAAGGTCCATTTACAAGCACTGACCTATTAACAATTGATCCAACTCTGTCACGGAGTCCTGGCTGGGAATGGGCGCATTTGGAATCCCACAAATTTCAGGCTGCTGTTCACTCCCAAACACGCCATCAATCCCTGTGAAAGGGGAGATCTTAAGTGCAATCCAAGAAGAGGAATTCCCTGACACAGGGAGTTTTTGCCTCAAGGTCAGTGTGACCTGAAGGTCCAACCTCAGGCAGCTCATGTGGGGGATGAACAGCCCAGAGCAGGAATAAAACAAGAGGAGATTCAACCTCATGGAACCACGGTCAGAACCTCAGAATTGAGGATAAACCCTCTCAAACACCTGGGTTTAGATGATGAAGATCACACCTCCAGCACAGGACAAGCTCCTGCTGCACCTCTGCTTTCCTCAGCGCCTGTCCCTCCTGCCTCAGGCTGGGCCACCTCTGTGCTCATGGCTAAAATCCCAGAGAATCAAATCCCTGTCTCCCTCCTGGGCTGGAAAAGACCTGACTTCTGCCCAAAATGAGCTGTGAAGTTGTGTGGTGCTGAAGAGAAGAGGCACAGCACTGACAAGCTCGGCACACCTAATGCAAACCCAAAGGATTTGGTTTTCCTTTCACTCGTGGAAGGCTTTATGGTTGTCTTGACAAGTAAAATCCAACTTGGAACGGTGGGAAAGAAGGCAGAGGTTGAACTTCTATCAGCAAAACCCTTCCTGCTGCAAAAGATAACCCAGTAAATTGATAATCCTTGAAATAAATCCCTCTGTGAACCAACTGTGATCACACTGGGACCTGGAGAAAACTCAAAGTCTAGAACACCCATCTGCAGGGTGACCAAAGGCAGTGCTTAAAAAAGTCACAGAAAAAAAATCTTAGACAAAGGTATAAAGCTCTAAAGGATGAGAAAAATCTCCCACAGCCTTGTGACTGTGTGCTCCTCCTGGGGGATGAAGAAACCAGCTTTCAATATGATTTTGGGAGGCTGCACCTCAAAAGTGCCTGCTTTGAAGGCACCAGCAAGCAGAAAATCTGGAGATGATTAATTAAATAGCACAAAACTCTCAGAAGAATGACTGTGGCTTTATGGGCAGGCACATCCCTGGAATCAGAGGTTTGAAGGAAGCCTCGTTCCTCCTGCCTGGAGCTCCCCTTTGGTGCTAATTGCACCAGAAAGAACCAGGAGTTTGAACATGTCCTGATGAAAATGCCACATTTCTGTCAGGGGAAAGTGTGGGGAGAACCAAGGGCTGCAGGGCTGTGCCAGAGGAGCAGCAGCACCGCCAGGAGAGCACCAGAGCCTCATCCTCATCCCAAGACACAGCTCTGGGGACACCTGCCAGGTGTTTCTGTACCTTCAATAACCCTGGCAGCCTCCCCTGAGGTCCCAAATGTCCCTCTGCTCCTTCGAGATGTGCCGAATTTGGGCAGCAGAGACTGGAGGGAGAGCAGCACAGGTTGTTTTTGGTGCTGGGGGAGGCCACTGCATCCCATTCTGTGCCCCCAGCACACAGAAATGTGCCAGGAGTGAAAAAGCTGCCAACTGTCCCCCAGCTCACCTCCCAGCCACAAATCATTCCCCAGACAGCAAGAACATGAGCCACGAGCAGGGATGCAGTGGCCCAGAGTGAACCCAGAGAATTTACCACCTAATAAACAGCTGGGAAAGGCCTTTGGGAAGACAAAACTCTGAGCAATTTGATGACTGATGGAGCCTTCAGATCCACCTCACCTGAAGCTGCTCCAGGGAAGCATCACCCGTGCTGAGAGATCCTGAAATCCTTTGCACACCCAAAGAAACAGCAACAGAAAATCCCTAGCAGAGCTGAGACTGCTTTGTGCTATCCAGAGAAAGGTTTTACAGTCCAGCTATAAATACAGCCACAAGGTTTTATTGGTACAACCACCCAATTCCCCAATAAAACCTTCTCCAAGAGCCACCAAGAGCCAGAGCCACGAGGGTAAAGCTGTGTGGCTCGAGGCCAAAAATCCACTAACACACGTGTGATGGTGCAGGCTCTTCCCCAAATCCTTACAACAAATATATTCTTATTTTTTTCCTAAATTTGTAATCCTTTTTTTCTTCCTTTGCAAGCCATTTTTAGCAGCACCCAAAAGCCAGGTGTCTTTGACCATCATATCACACTTATTTTCAAACTCTCCAGTGTCTGAGGCTTGCTTATTTTATAGGACTGGGCTCATCTAAAAATCATTTATCAGGAACTCCTGCATTTTGCTCCCCTGAAATGATCACATGAGGCACAGCCACAATTTTGGGAGGTTTTGCCATCAGTGCCATGGGCTGGCATTGGTGGCTGTGCCAAACTTGCAGAATAAGTGGCTGTTTTTCCACCTTTTTACTACTTATCGAAGCTTTTAGTTAAAATACAGCGTGTGGACTTTTGAAAAGCGACTAAAGTGCCGCATACAAATGATTTGATTGTGTTTTCCTGGACATCAATCCCCAGAGGGGATGTTTTTACATCCCAGGTTGAAGCAAAAAGCATCAGGAATAAAAGGAGTGGAGAGAGGCTGATGTTCCCGGGGAGAACATTGGATCTCAGCCACAAACTTATTATTAACTAAACTTATAAATTAACTTATTAACTAAAATTATACACGGCCACTGATCACAGGGATGATCACAGGGATGGTTGGGGTGGGAAGGGATCCAGGATAACCCAAAGGATTCTTCCCACTACCCCAGGTTGCTCCAAGCTGCCCCTGGACACTTCCAGGGATGTGGCAGCCATGGAATAATCTGTGCCAGGTTATTCCCAGGGAGGAATTTCTTCCCCAAATCCCACCTGAACCTCCCCTCCTTCAGCTCAAACTTTGTCCCACACTCCGCTCCCCTTCCCAAAGTCCCTCTCCTGGGCTCTCGGAGCCCCTTTAGGCGCTGGGAATAAAATCCTTCCATCCCTGCCACCTCCTGCCCTCGCTATTCCAGCTCTCTCCAGTTTTCCTGGAAAAATTCCCCTCACTCGAGGAGATTTTCGCTTCCCCCCGGGCCTTGTCCCGCGTAGGCCGCGCCTCACCCCGAGGGCTCGCTGCTCTCTGCCGGAGCCTTCCCGGTGTTTGTCCTCTGGGATTCCCGGTGTTTGTTCTCCTTCCTTCCCGGTGTTTGTTCCCTGGGATCCCCGGGGTTTGTTCCCCGAGATTCCCGGTGTTTGTTCTCCTTCATTCCCGGTGTTTGTTCCCCGGGATTCCCGGTGTTTGTTCCCCGGGATTCCCGGTGTTTGTTCCCCGGGATTCCCGGTGTTTGTTCTCTGGGATTCCCGGCGTTTGTTCTCCTTCCTTCCCGGTGTTTGTTCTCTGGGATTCCCGGTGTTTGTTCTCCTTCCTTCCTTCCCGGTGTTTGTTCCCCGGGATTCCCGGTGTTTGTTCTCTGGGATTCCCGGTGTTTGTTCCCTGGGATTCCCGGTGTTTGTTCTCCTTCCTTCCCGGTGTTTGTTCTCCTTCCTTCCCGGTGTTTGTTCCCTGGGATTCCCGGCGTTTGTTCTCCTTCCTTCCCGGTGTTTGTTCCCTGGGATTCCCGGGGTTTGTCCTCCTTCATTCCCGGTGTTTGTTCTCCTTCCTTCCCGGTGTTTGTTCTCTGGGATTCCCGGTGTTTGTTCCCCGGGATTCCCGGGGTTTGTTCTCTGGGATTCCCGGTGTTTGTTCTCTGGGATTCCCGGTGTTTGTTCTCTGGGATTCCCGGTGTTTGTTCTCTGGGATTCCCGGTGTTTGTTCCCCGGGATTCCCGGTGTTTGTTCCCTGGGATTCCCGGTGTTTGTTCCCCGGGATTCCCGGTGTTTGTTCCCTGGGATTCCCGGTGTTTGTGCTCCTTCATTCCCGGTGTTTGTTCTCTGGGATTCCCGGTGTTTGTTCTCCTTCATTCCCGGTGTTTGTTCCCTGAGATCCCCGGGGTTTGTTCTCCGTCCTTCCCGGGGTTTGTCCTCCTTCCTTCCCGGTGTTTGTTCCCCGGGATTCCCGGTGTTTGTGCTCCTTCATTCCCGGTGTTTGTTCCCCGGGATCCCCGGGGTTTGTTCTCCTTCCTTCCCGGTGTTTGTTCCCCGGGATTTCCCGGGAATCCCGGTGCTCCCCGGTGTTTGTTCCCTGGTGTTCCCCGGTGTTTGTCCCTCGTTGTTCCCGGTGCTCCCCGGTGTTTGTCCCCCGGTGTTTGTTCCCGGTGTTCCCCGGTCTTTATCCCCGGTGTTCCCGGTGTTTCCCGGTGTTTATCCCCGGTGTTCCCGGTGTTTCCCGGTGTTTATCCCCGGTGTTTCCCGGCTCTCGAGGCGCCCGCAGCTCTCCAGGCCGGGCCGTGCCCCGTCCCGCCCCCGCTCCTTTGTGCTCCCGTCCTGCCCTTTCCGCCGGGCCCGGCCGGGTTTCCGTGGGGCCGGGCCCGGACAAAGGCCCGGGGAACGCGGCCCCTTCCCGGGCCGAGCCACGCCCGGAGCCGCGGGGACCCGCTGGGATCCTGGGGGGGATGCTGGGATCTGCTGGGATCCGCTGGGATACTCTGGGGGATGCTGGGATCCGCTGGGATCCTCTGGGAGCCACTGGGATTCGCTGGGATCCTGGGGGGGATGCTGGGATCCACTGGGATCCTCTGGGACCCGCTGGGATCCTGGGGGGGATGCTGGGATCTGCTGGGATCCTCTGGGTTCCTCTGGGGGATGCTGGGATACTCTGGGACCCGCTGGGACCCGCTGGGATCCTGGGGGGGATGCTGGGATCTGCTGGGGTCCTCTGGGGGATGCTGGGATCTGCTGGGATCCGCTGGGACCCGCTGGGATCCTCGGGGGGATGCTGGGATCTGCTGGGATCCTCTGGGATCCTCTGGGGGATGCTGGGATCCTCTGGGACCCGCTGGGACCCGCTGGGATCCTGGGGGGGATGCTGGGATCTGCTGGGATCCTCTGGGATACGCTGGGATCCTCTGGGGGATGCTGGGATCCTCTGGGAGCCACCGGGATCCTCGGGGGGATGCTGGGATCTGCTGGGATCCTCTGGGATCCTCGGGGGGATGCTGGGATCCTCTGGGAGCCACTGGGATCCTCGGGGGGATGCTGGGATCTGCTGGGATCCTCTGGGATCCTCGGGGGGATGCTGGGATCCTCTGGGACCCGCTGGGAGCTGCAGGGACCCGCTGGGATCTGCTGGGATCCTCTGGGAGCTGCAGGGACCCGCTGGGATCCTGGGGGGGATGCTGGGATCTGCTGGGATCATCTGGGATCCGCTGGGATCCTCGGGGATCTGCTGGGATCTGCTGGGATCCTGGGGGAATGCTGGGATTTGCTGGGATCCTCTGGGAGCCACTGGGATCTGCTGGGAGCCATTAGGACCCACTGGGATCCTCGGAGGGATCCGGGGATCTGCTGGGAGCCACGGGGATCTGCTGGGATCCTCTGGGACCTGATGGGATCCTCTGGGATCCTCTGGGAGATGCTGGGATCTGCTGGGATCCTCTGGGGGATGCTGGGATCTTCTGGGATCCTTTGGGAGCCACTGGGACCGCTGGGATCCTCTGGGGGATGCTTGGATTCTCTCGGAGCCACGGGGACTCACTGGGATCCTCTGAGATCCATTGGGATCTGCTGGGATCCTCTGGGAGCCACTGGGATCCTCTGGGAGCCACTAGGATCTGCTGGGATCAGTTGGGAGATCCTGGGGTCTGCTGGGACACACTGAGGTCCTCTGGGACCTATAGGAAACTGCTGGGATCCACTGGGGCACACTGGGGTCTGCTGGAACCCACTAGGATCTGCTGGGATCCACTGGGAGATGCAGGGATTTTCTTGGGACCCACTGGAATCTGCTAGAACTCGCTGGAACTCTCTGGGATCTACAGGGATCCTCTAGGATTCTCCAGGACTCACAGGGATCTGTCAGGATGTTTCACGAATTCCTGTGACTCTGGACTCGCACAAAACAAATATTTCAGTCGTACCGCACCTCTCCCATGCAAAATGACTTTGTAATTTCTGAGTGGGAACAATTTGGGTGTGGGTTTGTTAATGAAGGTGATTAACTCCAGGTTTCCTTTTCAGCACACACAGCCCTGCTGGTGCCCAGCAGGAGCAGCAGAGCCTCCTCCTCCTGCAGGGAAGGAGCGATCCCAGGGATGGGAATGGAGTGACTTTGGAGGGAATCAGCCTCAGGAGAAAGAAGGAGCTGCTCCCAGGTTTCCAAAATCTCTCATGGATGGTTTGTAGGACCAGAGCCTGACGGGATTCATGGGTGGACAATTGAGCCAAGAACCTGGGTGGGTGCTGGGTGTCCCCTCTCCCTGGGACAGCCCTCATTCTGTGCCAGAAGAGGCTCAGAACTGCTCTTTTACCTCCCCTTTCCCTTTCCACCTTCACCTGAGCTGTGTTGGAAGGGTCTTTGAAGATCTACAACCCAAAATCCCGTTCAGGGCTGGATTTCCACCAGTGCCAGGGATGCCCTGAGCATCAAGAGTCTTTAGTGGATTTCCACATGGATTTATTTTCTCTCCAGGCTGCCCTGGTGCCGTGCTCTGGTTGTTCTCACCCACTCGGTGCCACTGTTGCTCTGTGCCTCTCATCCCAACCAGGCAGAGCTCGTGGCTGAGCAGGAAACGAAAGGTTTGGGCCAAGCCAAACAGAGGGAAGTTTGGGAAAATAAAATCTGGTTATCACAAGGCCCATGGGGCCAGTTTACCGAGGACCTCACTGGGCTGTTCTTTCAGCCAAAATGAAGTTATTGGTCCAAAATGTTGTTGGAGAGTCCCCTCTGACCTGCTCAAAGTGGGGCATGTTAAAGGCAGGGCCTGAGCAGGCTCTGGGGCTGGAACTTTGAAGGGAACATCCTGGGAGATTCAGGATTCCAAGGAAGAGGCTCTGCTCCTCAGCCAGAGACCTGGAGCAGGCAGCTGAAGGAGCCCAGGAATGGATCTCAGCACAGGAAAAGATGAATCCTGCTCCCAGAGCTAAGCCCTGCAGTGAGGGAGGTCACAGAGATGATCTCTGAACACTTTTTGGGGGCAGTTTAGGGAAGATTTCCCAGTGCAGACTGGCCCAGGGACCGAGCAAAACTCATCCACAAGAAACACCGATTTCCCAAGGCCTTGGAGGACACTCAGCCTCCTGATCCTGTGGAATCCCTCAGATTCCCAAATTCCAGCGTGAGCATCCAGGGGGAATGGGAGAGTGAAGTGGATTTAGTGGAGAGGCCGAGCTCCACAAACTCACACAGAGCCACGATAATCAGCACAGGCAGAGAGGCCACCAGCACTGCCAGCCCTGCCAGGCTCCCGCTGCTCCTCCCTCCAGCTGAGCAGGATAAAAACCCCCATTAGTGCAAAATCCAAATAAACACACAGAAACCCTCCAGCAACCTCAAACAAGGCCTAAAAGAAGCTTAAGGTCCAACACAGACTTTCTCAGACTCACCAGCAGCAAGGGAAGCTGAACTCAAATCGTATCCTTGTCATAATTATGTGCTTAGTATTTGCAGGTGCTTTTTGTCATCTTGCCTGGTTAATGCTGAAATTGGAGGAATAGAAACACCTTAATGGGATGAATAAACATGAGGCAGGGCTGCAGCACGGGCAGGAGCAGCGATGGGGCTCTGCTGATGGTCTCAGCAGCACATCCAGATCCAGCTTTGGCTCCACAGCTGGGACTGACACGGGCCAGTGCAGCCAGACACCACCAAGGAGCCCAAATCCTCAGGGAAATTGTCCTGAGCAGCAGCTGGGATCCTCTGGGATTTGGGGCTTTGCCAGCCCCAAATTCTGTGGGAAGGGGAAGGATCTCCCCACAGCCCCCCCAGCTTAGGGATCATACGGCTCCTGTTGTGCTTGGAATGTGATTTTTGTTACCCTGCTTCTCCTAAATTCACTGACAGGACGAGGGGGAGTGGATTCAGACTGACAAAGAGGAGGTTTAGATTGGATATTAGGAAGAAATTCTTCACTCTGAAGGTGCTGAGGGCCTGGCACAGTGTGCCCAGAGCAGCTGGGGCTGCCCCTGGATCCCTGGGAGTGACCAAGGCCAGGCTGGACAGGGTTTGGAGCAGCCTGGGACAGTGGGAGGTGTCCCTGGGACAGTGGAAGGTGTCCCTGCCATGGCAGGGGTGGCACTGGATGGGCTTTTAAGTCCCTTCCCACCCAAACCACTCTGGGATTCTTTGATTCTATCAAACCAACCTGTCTAATCCACTTCAACCTGTCTAAGCTTTCCCAGATCTTTAATGACAGTTTGAGCATCTGCAGCCAGTGAGATCTGCAATGCCACTGCAAGGATTTCTTTCCTTTTTTTCAATAAATATGTATCTATGTGTGTATATATATATGTTTGTGTATGTGTGTGTGCATAAAACTCTCAGCACTGCCAGTTCTCCATGGCTGCACAGCTTTTCATTGGTATTTGAGCTTCCTAAACAGCAACCCATATTTCAGAGCCTATTAATAGCCACTGCTGCCAAATTCCCCTTCTCCTGTTTTGAAGAATCCACGAATTTTGCTTTCCCTTGCAGACCTGTTGTTTTCTCCTTGGACCACACTCCTGAATTGTGGTGACAATTTGTAAATCTGGTTTTAATGGTCCTGAGCTGCCTTTGAGTTCCAGAGATTTGTGGAGGATTGGGGGAGTGTGAGTGGGACATCAAACCCACGCAGGGATCAACCAATCAAGGGAATACAAACCAGGCTGGGACAAAGTTGGTGCATTTAATAATGAGATTTCTGAAGGCAGCACAAGCTCTCACCTGCTGACCGCTGAGCTCTGCGCCAAGCCAATATTTGCTCCTGGTCTGCAAACTCAGGGAGTTTGGGGTGCTCTGGATGTGATCATCAAGCCTTGCTGACAGCTCAATTTATCACTGGGCAGGTTTCAGCGTTTTTGAGTCGGGAGAACGTTCTCCCTCGTCGTTGCCTGAGTTTTACTCCCGGTGAAAAATCTCCGGCGAGATTCCCGGCGACAGCTCCCTTTGCATTCCTGGCGCACACTCAGCCAGCCAAGCAAGGCTGTAAATAATTGAGCACCCATCATTCCCTTTGCAGTCCCCAGCAGAACCAGCCTGCTTTGCTCTCAACAGCAAATATTTAGTGAGGTAATCAATCCAAGAAAAAAAATCTTAATTTGGATAAGAAAATTAAATGTTTTTCCCAGATCTTCTATCTGATTATCTCTGGCATCCATCCTGCTGTTCTCAGGGTAGGTGCTGTACCAGGAGATAATTATGAGGATCACAGAAGCAGTTCAATTAACTGCAGCTAATGCTTCTTATTAGCATTTTGCTGGAGCTTGTGGAGTTTTTCAGCTGAAACAGATAAACAAGCTCAAACATTCGCATAGGAAAGCTCAGACAAAAACAGAAACAAAGGGCCAGGGAGGCTGTCAGGGAAAGCCCAGAGCAGCTCAGGAGAGCAGGGACTGCCTGCAAACCCTGGGATCTCACAGCTCTCGGGGCGTGGATGCAGCGCCTGGGTTTTGGAGCTGTAGCACCCGGCCAGGAGCACACTCAGGGCACAACTGGGAGCTGCTGCCAGCTCAGAAATGGGACAGGATGGAACAGGGGATGGCCCTCAGCCCACTCAGCTCCTGCTCCAGGAACTCCTGTCCCTGGGCTCAGGTGTGGGCACTGCTGCTCCTGTGCTGCTGCAGGAGCCTGTTCCCCACGGAGCTGTGTCCCCAGAGCGTGTTCCCATCACCCCTGATCTGCTCTGGAGCTTTGGGAGCCACCTCAGAGACAGGCAGCACCTGCAGGATGCCAGGAGGACACAACATTTCACATCTCCTGGGCCTGGGGACACCTGGGCTCACACATCTCCATTTGCAGGTGCAGTTTCAGCCCAAAGAACACCCCAGGAGTGTCCCCAGGGTCAGGACGGTGCCTGACTGAGACAGACAAAGCCAAACCCCGCTCCCAGTGGGGCTGTTCCGTGCTCAGCAGCCTCTGATTGCAGCTTCAGCCCAAGGCAAAGGTGCAGATCCTTGCCAGCATCCAAATCTGTGTCCTCAGCTTCCACATCTGCTCTCCAGGCTGCCCTGGCTGCCTTCCCTTCCCTGTCACCTCCTGACAGGCTGCTCTCTACACCTCCAGTGGCCCAGGGCCAGCAGCCAGAGAGGTTTCTCCACGTTCAGGGCTTTATTCTGGTGTAGTTTTGCCCCCAGGGCTGATTTCCACCACCTGATGAGGGCAGGTGGGATTGCAGGTGAGATGTTTGGTGTTTGACCAGCAGTGCCTCCACTCCTGAGGATCCTGAGGCTGATCCTGCAAACCAAAGCTCTCCAGCTCTTCCTGTCCCCGAGACTCCATGAATTATCCAGTCTTTGAAATGAGGCAGCTTCATGGCTTTTCACTTCCAGTTCCCTTCCAATCCTCTCTAATTATTTTTTCCTGGTTTCCCTGACCTGATTCTCTCTGTGCCTCATTTCTCATCCTTCCTGGTGCTGGCAGAGCTGGGCTTTGTTGTCCTGGAGCTCCAGGGCCTGGCTGTTTCCACACACATTCCTGTCAGTACAAATACCTTGGAATCATCCTGGCAGCTCTTCCCAGGCTGCTCCATCCTCAGGGACAGCCCAGCCTCACGTCTGGCCCCGGCAGAGCACGGCTGAGAACCTTTGCCAAGCCCTGGGTGACGGCAGCGAGGCAGAGCCGTGTCCTTCTGCCGCTTCCAAAGGCTCGGGAATCGCGGGAGAAGCTGCGAGGGAGAGCACAGAGCACAGCAGGTCCCATCTGTGCCCTGCCTGAGCTGTCCTGGCAGGGGCACCGAGGCATCCAGGGCAGAGGGAACACCCCAACCCCTCCCAGGGTGGGACTGGTGCTGTGCCAGGGCTGCTGGGATGCAGAATCTCCAGGAGAGACCCCTCCCCAAGCTCAGGCCCACCCAGCATTTCCCGTTGTGACAAAGGCTGAAGAGGCTTTTTGGCCTCCTGGGAGCTTGGATGTGCCCAGGGTTTGGTTTGGATGTGCTGGGGAGCCCTGTGAATTCAGGATTTGGGATTCCTGCGCTCCCCACTGTGCAGATCACTCCACAGGACGTGAGGGGAAGCAGATGAGGAAGGACAGGGCTCCACGAGTCCATCCCCAGCTCTGGAAGGGGCTCTCGCTGTGCACAGCCCCTGCCTGGAGCACACAACAGGCTCTGCTCTCATTAAAGATAATAACCCACCTCGATTAACACTTGTGGGGCCCGTTCCCTGCACACCCACGACAACAGAACAGCTGATATCAGGCACTCAGCAGAGCGCAGAGCTGAGCCAAGACAGAAATAGCCTTTTCTTGCCACATCCCCTCCACCCTAATCCCCCTGGGCTCAATCCACGCTGGAACCAGGGAAGGTCTGGGAGGTTGGGAGAGATCCCAAAGCATCGTGGAATAAAACACCAAAGGACTCAGGCAGCTAAAGCTGACCCAGAGGTTTCAGGCTTGAGGGGGTTGATTGCAGCTCCATCTCCGAGGGAATGAATTCCTCACCAGGTGAAGAGCTGTCAGTGGATGATGCAGAGCCAGGCTGCCAGGCAGGGACTGCAGAGCTTTATCATAAATGATGGGCATGGGTTTTCCTGATGGGAATTCTCTCTCACAGACACGAATAAAGATTCCAAACAAACCCACGTCGCTCCAGAGAGGACTGGGGATGTTTCTAGGAGGAATTCTGGCGTGGAGATCCATGGATGGCATCGGTCAGGTGGGGAGCAGAGCAGAGGAGGTCCCAGGGAGAGGCCAGCTGCAAATCCTCGCTGTTCCTCACAGATTCCATCAGCTGCAGCCGAGTGCCAGGAGTGGGAACAGCCAGAGCCGAGCTCAGCGTGTCAAACCAGCCACCAGGGAGTGGATAAACCCCGGGATAATGGACAAATTAGCAATTGTTCGGAGCAATTAGGATACAAGTGGCTTCAGAGGACATTGTGACAGCCCAGGGCAGTGCAGGGAGCGGTTCTTACGGGCAGAAAGGGTTGATTTGGAGGCTGGGAAGATGTGCAGGTCAGACACACCCGGATCTGGAAGGAGCAGGGACCATTTCACAGGAGGTGGTTCCTGCCCGAGGACCCCAAAGGCACAATGACAACACCAGCGACTCCTTTAACCCCTGGGGCTGCTCTCAGCAATTCCCCCCTCACCTCGCTGGGTGAGCCCCAGGTGAGTTTGCAGCAGCTCTGGGGCTGCCACCTGCAGAGCAGATATTCCCACTCCTCTCTTCCAGAGCAGGATTTTTTCCTGTCTTTAAGGTGTTGTCTCAGAGGTGCTGCCACCACGGGCTCTGCTCTGGCACCAGCTGGAATTTGTCCACGATGGGAGCGACTTCTGCCATCTTCCCACCCTGCAGCACCCACAGAAAGCCAAACATGGATTTGGGAATCACTCTAGAACCCTACAGCTTGGTTTGGACCTGTGACCAAGCCACACCACCCTCGATACCTGCTGGCTCTGCAGGTCCCCAGTGCCTGAGGGCAGTGATTTGGGTCGTTTTCCTGCATTTGTCCACCTTTCCCAGGAGTTTCTCAGAGTCCAGATGCCCCAGGGGTGCAGCAGGACCTGTTTTTCCCCCAGACATTTTGGAGAGCATCACCCTCCCAGCCCAGCCCTCCACAGTCAAATATCCTTGGGATGCCTCAGAGCAGCATCCCTTACCCCCAGAGCTGCCAAAGCAATGGGAAGTCCCTTGAAGAGAGGTTTGATGTGGCAGCTTGGAGCTGATAAGCCATTGATTTCTTCTCCTTTTTGGGCTGGAGGAGATTGTCAGCCCAGGGACACGATAGCGAGGCAGGGATGATAACAGCACAGGCTGCTGGAGGATCCTGGCAGGCAGCTCCTGCAGCCCAGGGTGGGATGTCCAGACAAAAAACACGCTTCAATTTCTCTTCCCAGACTGAGACATCCCAGATAAAACCCTTATCTGGCCTTCTCTCCAATCAATGAGATGCTTCAGCCTCGCTCAGAGCGCGGCAGGGCAGCAACAGCTTTATCAGGCTGGGCAGGGATGGGGAATTTGTCCCCCCAGAGGTGCCTCGGTGTGTCCCTGGCACGGTGGCACTGCCAGGCTGCAGCTCCAGGTTGGATGAGGATGCCAACCCAGCCAAGCCTGGAGATTCCTCCACGGGGAATTCATCGAGGTAAAAACGCCCTGAGCTCACCTGGGCTGCCCTCAAAACATTTCACTGCCGGGTTTCAGACTCCCCCAGACACCTGAAACCTCATTTCCAGCCCTTTCCCGGCTGCCTTCGAGCAGGAGAGGGCAGCAAATCGCTCCTCTGGAAGGAAGGGAAAGCGGATCGGGAGAGCACGAGGTCTCCATTTGGGGATGTTTTGCTGTTTGCTGTGGAAATCTTCAGTCAGAATAATTTTCTGTTGCTCTCAAGGGCTTGCTGCAACCAAAATGTTTGGATCCGTTCCCAGCAGATCCTCCCAAATTCGGGCTTTTGAAAGGATGTGATGCAGATGATGCTCAAGTTTTGGGTCCCAGACACCAGACCCTGACCTAAACTGGTTTTTACAGCTTTGTGCTTCCATCTCCACCAGTAAATTCGGGAATGTCAGATATTCCCTGGCACAGGGGCTGTGTCATCCTCGGTGCTGCAGCATTTGAACAGTTTTCAGCCCTTTTTCAGCCGTGCCATGAATCCACCTCTCAAACAATTTCCAGGCACAGAGAAGGGACCATTCCCAAGGGGTTCTTGCTGGTTTCCTCCCAATATCCAACCCAAATTTCCTCTTTTTCAGTCTGAAGCTGTTCACCCTTGTCCTGTCACCTCTTCTCTGGTCCAAAGTCCCTCTCCAGCTCTCTTGGAGCCCCTTCAGGCACTGGAAGGGGCTCTAAGGTCTCTCTGGAACCTTCCTTTCCCCAGGTGAGCACCTCCAGCTCCCCCAGAGCAGAGGGGCTCCAGCCCTGGCATCCACTCTGTGTCCTCCTCCTCTTATTCCAGCAGCTCCAGGTCCTTCTGGAGCGACACATCCTGGGATTGCTGAGTGCTGCCATCCTCTCTGTGGGTTCTCAGCCCTACAGACACCCCACTGACCACACAACCAAGCCTCATTCACCCTCCATGCCTCGCTGGGATGAGTTTCCCAAATCCCACTCCTCTTACTTGCACGTTTCCCCGAGACAACCTGAAAAACTAAAAGAGAAAATAGAAAAACCCCGAAAGTTCAACTGAAAGTACTACAGAACCTTCCTGGGTGGGAGCAGCTGAAAATAGAGCTGCCTGCACACACCCACCCCCCCGGCTCGTGCTTCCAGAGCCATCCCCAGCTCCTGTGTTTGTATTTATAGCCCAGCAAAGCCCACTCCCCTCGCCAGGAGTGGGGATTGTGTCTGCTCAGCACGGGCAGGCAGAGGCACAAACCCACCAGGCAGAGTGAGCTCATTTTCCCCCCCCTGGAATTCCTCCTGAGCAGCAGCAGCAGGTCCCAGCCAGCCCAGAGGGACTGTTCACAGCAGGGAAATACCCCTCAAATCCAGGGAAAAGCCAGCTCGAGGCACACAGGTGGTTGGAAACATTCCCGAGGCCAGGGCTCCTCTGGTTTAGGCTGGAGCCAAGCTGAGGAGTGCAGCTGATCCCTGGATGAAGATCTGGGCTGTCCTGCCAGCTCCGAGGGGCAGATTTGCAGATCTGCAGAGCAAAGCGGTGCTTAGAGCTGAGCCCAGGCTCAGCAGGGCCCGGGGGTTCGTAGGTAAGAGCCAGCTCTGGCAGTGTCGTTGCTGTTGTCACTTTATCAGCCTGCTGCAATCTGCTTTTCTGCTATATTTGCCTGTTTATAATTAGCCCGCTGGGTTTGCTGTTCTCCCGGTTTTCTTATCTGGTTCCTGACAGTTTTTGAGATGGCTCCATCTTAAATCTATCCTGTGCTTTAAGAAAAACTCTTCTCGAGCTGCCTTTGAAGCTCAGCACTCCGGGGAGAGTGCCAGGAGACAGGCTTTGCGCTCCGAGTGAAAGGGACAATTAGGTGGCAGCAAACATTTAATTATCAAATGGATTGGTGCTTCTTACACTGCCTGGAGTTAAGCAGGTGCCTCACACGCAGGATCCTTCAAATATCAGATGTGAGGAGGCTTTGAGAGCTCACCCAAACGAGCTGATGAACGCATTGAGGCTGGGAATGAAGCAGGAGTTTTCGGCACGAGGCTGGGAGAGGAGTTCACACCTGCAGGGAGCAGCTTCCCAGGTCACTGTGGGACCTGCTCCTGCCTGCAAAATCCTCCATCCATCCCACCCACCAGCACCCTGCTCATTCTGGGGCTGCCCAAACCCATTTCCCTTCACTGGAGTGGGCTGAAGCCACCAGAGCTGTCTTCTCCTGGTCATGGGGCAGTGGAAAAGATGCCTGGGACCCCTCAGCTTGTGCTGTGCAGGGTGGAGCAAAGCTGGGGGAGAAGCTCTGAGCATCCTCACGCTGCCAGCAGGCGGTCAGGCTCGCCTGGGATATTTCCCTGGATGCTGAGGGGAGAAATCCCAGCGCCAGGATGGAGAGGAGATGTCACAGATCCTCCCTGTTTTGAGACAAGGCTGACAGAGCTCTCAGGAAAGCTGTAAACAAAACCAGAGGTATTCCAGGAAAGCAGCAGCATGATCCAGATACAAAGCAGGAAACAGAGGCACAAAACTCCCTGCAGCTCCCTTTCATCCCAGGATGATCTTAGAGGTCTTTTTCCAACCTAAAAAATTCTGTGTTTGTGTCTCGGATATCTCAGCACCAGGGGCCACAGCACCACCCTGTCCCTGTCCAGGTGACAACCCCTGAGCCTGCAATTCCAGCAGGAATCTTCCTGGGACCTTCACCAAGCACCAGGCAGGAATCTTTGCCAACAAAAAAAAAGCTTCTCCCACTCTCCAGCCTCAGTTGCCCCCTCAGCTCTGCCACTCCAGACTCCCCCAGGACTGACCATCTGCACCAGGGCCGGGCCAGCCCTGGGAAATGGGAAAGAAAAAAAAGGATTGATTAAAGCAGACCGGGGGATGTCAGAGCCACTTCCTAATGCAATTTCCCAAACATTTCATGGCTCATCTGGGAATTTCTGTTCTTGCATCTTGCAGGGAACAGCACATCCCCAAGACAGAGGGACAGGCCTCACGCTCAGCCTCGTAAATCCATGCTGGCTTCCCGAGTCTCATCCTTCAGGAACCCCATGTCCCCTCCTGCATTTCCTTTTTTCCGGTCTCAGGATGTATTTCAGGTGCTCCAGCCCATGTCTGTGGTCTCCTTGCTCCTACCAAAGCTGTCTCTGTGTTGGAACCCCAGCTCCACCATTCCAGGCTGAGATCCTGTCCTGAGTGGTGTGTGCCAGCTCCCTGGAGCTGTGCTGCTGCTCTGCTCCGTGGATGCCAAAGCTGAGGCCTCCTCCCTGCCCCAGCTCTCCTGGACATGGTGAGCAGGTTGAACTATTTCCAGACCTGCTGTTGTTTGGAGCAAAGAGAGGGTTTGGGTTTTTTTTTTTTCTCCATTAAGTGTCAACTTGGGTTTTACAAATCCCACCAAACACCTCCCTCCTGATGGAGCAGCAGGGCCACGAAGATGGGGAAGTGTCTGGAAGGGAAAGGTCTGGAGTGGCTGAGGGCACTTGGTTTGTGCAGCTGGAGAAGAGAGAGGGGAGACTCCTCAGGGGCTGCAGCTTCTCCTGAGGGTCAGCTCTGCTCTGTGACCAGGACAGGAGCCAGGGAGTGGCTGGAGCTGTTTCAGGGAGGTTCAGGTTGGGTGTCAGGGAAAGGTTCTTTCCCCAGAGGTGCTGGCACTGCCCAGGCTCCCCAGGGAATGGGCACAGCCCCGAGGCTGCCGCAGCTCCAGGAGTTTGGACAACACTCCCAGCACAGGTGGGACTGTTGGGGTGTCTGTCCAGGGCCTGGGGTTGGACTCGAGGGTCCTTGTGGATCCCTCCAGCTCAGAATATTCTGTGATTTCAATGCTTGGCCTCCCCTTCAAGTTTCCAAACCTTCCCAGCCAGTTCCTCTTCACCATCTCCTAGGGAAGACAAACACAAGTCCTGCCTTCCAGGTGCTCTCAAACCTGGTTTTTCAGCCCAAATCAAACTTGTCTGAGGCTCGAGGGCCCAAATGGGTTCCTGCTGCTGTGGTTTCTCCCCCGTTTGCTTTCTGCTGGTTCAGACACACGCAGTTCCCAGAGAGCCAAATCCCTTGGAGATGCAGCAAGGGAGCCTTGCTCATGGCTGGAGAGTGCAGCTGAAGCAAGGCATTAATTCCACTTACAGGATGAAATTGGCAGCAGAGCAACTGAATTTTCCGTCCAGCTCTAAAGTGCTCTCAAAGTGATCTAATTTATCACTGCGGCAGCAGCAGCAGCCATTCAAAGGCCGCCCCAGCTCCCTGCCTCTGCCATGGCGTGAGGAGATGACTTCAGCAGCAGATGGATCCAAGTTCTTTGTCTGGCTCCAGCTCCTGGGTCCTCACCAGACCTCGGCTCTGGCAGACTCAAGCCTGGGTTTTGTGCTTCAAACCTCCACAGGAGGAGGGGAAATGGCCTGGGGCTGCGCCAGGTCGGACATCAGGAGGAATTTCTTCATGGAAAGGGTGGTCAGGCCTTGGCAGGGGCTGCCCAGGGAGGTTTGGAGTGCCCATCCCTGGGGGCATCAAAGGAAGGCGTGGAGGTGGCACTCAGAACTCTGGGCTGAGGACGATGTGGGCGTTGGTCAGAGGTTGGACTGGATGGTCATGGAGAGCTTTTCCAATCTAAATGATTCCATGACTCAGTGATTCTTGGAATCCATGATCTGCTCTGAGGGGATCATCACCAGTGTGCCCCTGGGTTGGGCACCGAGGAGCTCTCGGTCCTGTGGGGTTGTGAGGGGTGAAATCTCTGTTCCTGCCTCTTTCCTGGAAGCAATGAAGATCCATGTGGGGAGTCTCTGTCTCTGGGAGCAGCCAGAATCCATCCCAGAGGAGATGGGTGTGCCCAGGATGTGCCACCTGCCAAGCCTTGAGGGCACCTGTGGGTACCAGCAGCCACAGGCAGGGAGGTGACACTGGAGGTGGCCTCAGCACTGGGGTCCCTTCATGGCTTCATCTGGGGCTGGCAGGACTCAGCTCCCCCTTCACGTCTCTGCTGGCTGTCACAGGTTCTCAGAGCAGGGAAACACATCTAAACCCAGGTAAAGCCGCACAAATTACATAAACCCACAAAAACCCACACACAAACCCCACATAAACCCACAAAAACCCACACACAAACCCCACATAAACCCACACACAAACCCCACACAAACCCACAAACCCCACATAAACCCACAAACCCCACATATATCCACAAACCTCCATACAAACCCCACATAAACCCACAGAATCCCCCATAAATTCACACAAACCCACAGCACCTCACACAACCCCCTAAAACCCACAAATCCCCACATAAACCCACAAACCCCCATACAAACTCCACACAAACCCCCAAAATTCCACATAAACCCACAGAATCCCCCACAAATCCACACAAACCCACAAAACCCCACATAAACCCACAGAAATCCTATACAGACCCCCACAAACACATGTAAACCCACATAAACCCCACACAAACCCACAAAACTCTACATAAACCCACAGAATCCCCCACAAATCCACACAAACCCACAAAACTGCACATAAACCCACAGCACCCTACACAACCCCCTAAAACCCCACATAATCCCCCACAAAACTCCATATAAACCCACAGAACCCACACAGAAAATCACATAGGCCCACCGAAACCCCACACAGACCCCCACAAACACACGTAAACCCACACAAACCCACAAAATTCCACATAAACCCACAGCAAATTACACAACTCCCTAAAACCCCACATAATCCCACACAAACCCCCACATAAACCCACAGAAACTCACATAGGTGCACACAAACCCACAAAACCCCACATAAACTCACAGCACCCTACACAAACCCCCACATAAACCCACAAAACCCCACAGAAACCCTATACAGACCCCCACAAACACATGTAAACCCACATAAACCCCACACAAACCCACAAAACTCCACATAAACCCACAGAATCCCCCACAAATCCACACAAACCCACAAAACTGCACATAAACTCACAGCACCCTACACAACCCCCTAAAACCCCACATAATCCCACACAAAACCCCACATAAACCCACAGAAACCCCACAGAAACCCACAAAACCCCACAGAAACCCACAGAAATCCTATACAGACCCCCACAAACACGTGTAAACCCACATAAACCCCACACAAACCCACAAAACTCCACATAAACCCACAGAATCCCCCATAAATCTCACACAAACCCCCACATAAACCCACAGAAACTCGCATAGGCCCACACAAACCCACAAAACTCTACATAAACCCACAGAATCCCCCATAAATCTCACACAAACCCCCACATAAACCCACACAAACCCACACAAACCCCACATAGACCCCCACAAACACACGTAAACCCACACAAACTCCACAGAAACCCCACATAAACCCCCACAAACACATGTAAACCCACATAAACCCCACGCAAACCCTACAGAAATCCCACATAGATCCCCAAAAACACATGTAAACCCACACAAACCCACAGAAACCCTACACAGACCCACAGAAACCCCATATAGACCCCCACAAACACATGTAAACCCACACAAACCCCACAAAAATCCACAGGAACCCTACACAGACCCCCATAAATACACATAAACCCACACTAACTCCACACAAACCCACAGAAACCCCATACAGACCCCCACAAACACATGTAAACCCACATAAACCCCACACAAACCCACAAAATTCCACATAAACCCACAGAATCCCCCATAAATCTCACACAAACCCCCACATAAACCCACAGAAACTCACATAGGCCCACACAAACCCACAAAACTCTACATAAACCCACAGAATCCCCCATAAATCTCACACAAACCCCCACATAAACACACACAAACCCACAGAAACCCCACATAGACCCCCACAAACACACGTAAACCCACACAAACTCCACAGAAACCCCACATAAACCCCCACAAACACATGTAAACCCACATAAACCCCACGCAAACCCTACAGAAATCCCACATAGATCCCCAAAAACACACATAAACCCACACAAACCCACAGAAACCCTACACAGACCCACAGAAACCCCATATAGACCCCCACAAACACATGTAAACCCACACAAACCCCACATAAATCCACAGGAACCCTACACAGACCCCCATAAATACACATAAACCCACACTAACTCCACACAAACCCACAGAAACCCCATACAGACCCCCACAAACACATGTAAACCCACATAAACCCCACACAAACCCACAAAATTCCACATAAACCCACAGAATCCCCCATAAATCTCACACAAACCCACACATAAACCCACACAAACTCACATAGGTGCACACAAACCCACAAAACCCCACATAAACTCACAGCACCCTACACAAACCCCCACATAAACCCCACAGAAGCCCACAAAACCCCACAGAAATCCTATACAGACCCCCACAAACACATGTAAACCCACATAAACCCCACACAAACCCACAAAATTCCACATAAACCCACAGAATCCCCCATAAATCTCACACAAACCCCCACATAAACCCACAGAAACTCACATAGGCCCACACAAACCCACAAAACTCTACATAAACCCACAGAATCCCCCATAAATCTCACACAAACCCCCACATAAACACACACAAACCCACAGAAACCCCACATAAACCCCCACAAACACACATAAACCCACACAAACCCCACAAAAATCCCCAAAATTCACCACAAACCCCCTGTCTCTGCAGGTTCCATCACCTTGGGGGACCCCACAACACCTGCAAGTCATCTCTGCACAGATTAGCTTCATCAGCCTCAGCCTTGCTGTAATTAGGAGCTGTTTAAGCCTCGGGTTGAGGCTTCAGTAATGGGTTTGAGGGATCCAACTCCACCACAACACCGCTAATGACGCTCTGTAATTAGCAAATATGCAAAGGATCTCATTTCGGGGAGTTTCCTGCGGCTCTTTTGGACAAGGGGAAGTTGTGGGATGGTGGAGGTGGCATCAAGGACCAGGGCACAGGGAATGTGTGGGAAGGGAGGGAGAGCTGGGATATTGGGAAGGAATTCCTGGCTGTGAGGATGGTGAGGACCTGGCTTTGGTTATCCCATGGCTGCCCCATCCCACATAAACCCACAGAATCCCCCAAAAATAACCTGCTTGGATCAAGCTGGGATAGCAGAAGGTGGCCCTGCCATAAACTCCATGATCTTTACGTTCCCCAGCCCATTCCCTGATTCCCTGACTTTAAGAGGATGCCAAACTCCTTATTTATGTGTTCAAGCTTTTATTTAACCTCCCTCATACTCAGGATTTTAGCTTTTATATTTTTCAAATCCTGTACTGCATTAGCAAACGCCACATAAAGTGTTCACATTTGTCTTCACATTTCGGTCAGACAAAACAATCCCCCTCAGCCTGAAATTCAAGGGAGTGTGTGATTTCATTACCTGAAGCTGTAATTGGAGAATATAAATGGACCAAACTTAAAATTGTCTGAAAAACTCATGATCACTGTTCATCTCGGGATATTTTTGTACCTAGTGAAAGCCTTTAGTTACCTGTTGGAGTCAGAGGCACAGAGTGTGTGCCCTTATCTCTAATACCTGACATCCAAGAAAACACTGAATTTCATATAACACAGTGAAAATAACTGTTAAAGTTAAGTAAAAAAACTAAGAGTGTGTGTAAATCAGGAAGTTTTCTTAAGTCACTGAGTAAAAATGTTGAAGTTTAGAGTTTAAATTAGAGAACAAAAGACAAAATAAAAAGTATTAAGTGTCTCTTTTCCTTCTTCTTTATCTTCTAAAAGTTTTTGAATAGTAGTGAGTGATTAGATAAAAAATGCCACAGCACAACACACAAGTGTTAAGTCATTAAAAAAATAATTCACTTAGCATTTATTAAGTAAATAAACTTATAAAAAACCTTAAAAAAAATCTTTATTAACCATGTTACACCTTTCTAAGTTCACATAACTCATTACACCTTATATGCAATTATATTATATGTAATACAGATAAATGAAAAATAAACAACCAAGTCCAAACAAGAAAAAACTGCCTCTCTCTCATCAATCTCAGTCCAAGGGGGGAAAAGAACCCAACCCCAAGTATCCCATCAGGACAACACCTGCTTTTATTCTCTTTATCCTGTGTTTTAGGTAGGGAAGGCATGAGGACGAGGCCTGAGGGGAGCAGAACATTTTGGTGCCTTCAAGGGTTGCAGAACATTTTGGTGCCTTCAAGGGTTGCAGAACATTTTGGTGCCTTCAAGGGTTGAAGAACATTTTGGTGCCTTCAAGGGTTGAAGAACATTTTGGTGCCTTCAAGGGTTGCAGAACATTTTGGTGCCTTCAAGGGTTGCAGAACATTTTGGTGCCTTCAAGGGTTGCAGAACATTTTGGTGCCTTCAAGGGTTGCTGAACATTTTGGTGCCTTCAAGGGTTGAAGAACATTTTGGTGCCTTCAAGGGTTGCAGAACATTTTGGTGCCTTCAAGGGTTGAAGAACATTTTGGTGCCTTCAAGGGTTGCAGAACATTTTGGTGCCTTCAAGGGTTGCAGAACATTTTGGTGCCTTCCAGGGTTGAAGAACATTTTGGTGCCTTCAAGGGTTGCTGAGTTCCTCTGGCAGCGGAGCCAGCGCCGTGTGAAGCTGGGCAGGGTGACAGAACACCCAAGAGCTTCAGAGAAATGGTTCTGAGAGGTTCCTGATGTCTCTGCAGCTCCTGCAGCCACAGCTCGTGCCCCCTGAAGTCCCCAAGATGATTTCTCCTCTGACATGGAGCAGGTGACAAATCCCAGGTCACCGCCACGTGCTGGCCTCAGGAGCTGGGCCAGGAACAAGATCCAGAGATGTTTGATGAGTTCTTCTGGATGTTGTAACGAGGTTAAACTGACACAAGATCCAGAGATGTTTGATGAGTTCTCCTGGATGTTGTAACGAGGTTAAACTGACACAAGATCCAGAGATGTTTGATGAGTTCTCCTGGATGTTGTAAGGAGGTTAAGCTGACACAAGATCCAGAGATGTTTGACGAGGTCTCCTGGATGTTCTAACGAGGTTAAACTGACACAAGATCCAGAGATGTTTGACGAGGTCTCCTGGATGTTCTAACGAGGTTAAACTGACACAAGATCCAGAGATGTTTGATGAGTTCTCCTGGATGTTCTAACGAGGTTAAGCTGACACAAGATCCTGAGATGTTTGACGAGGTCTCCTGGATGTTTTAACGAGGTTAAACTGACACAAGATCCAGAGATGTTTGATGAGGTCTCCTGGATGTTGTAACGAGGTTAAACTGACACAAGATCCAGAGATGTTTGATGAGTTCTCCTGGATGTTGTAACGAGGTTAAGCTGACACAAGATCCAGAGATGTTTGATGAGGTCTCCTGGATGTTGTAACGAGGTTAAACTGACACAAGATCCAGAGATGTTTGATGAGGTCTCCTGGATGTTTTAATGAGGTTAAACTGACACAAGATCCAGAGATGTTTGACGAGTTCTTCTGGATGTTGTAACGAGGTTAAACTGACACAAGATCCAGAGATGTTTGATGGGTTCTCCTGGATGTTTTAACGAGGTTAAACTGACACAAGATCCAGAGATGTTTGACGAGGTCTCCTGGATGTTGTGACGAGGTTAAGCTGACACAAGATCCAGAGATGTTTGACGAGGTCTTCTGGATGTTGTAACGAGGTTAAGCTGACACAAGATCCAGAGATGTTTGATGAGTTCTCCTGGATGTTGTAAGGAGGTTAAGCTGACACAAGATCCAGAGATGTTTGATGAGTTCTTCTGGATGTTGTAACGAGGTTAAGCTGACACAAGATCCAGAGATGTTTGATGAGGTCTCCTGGATGTTGTAACGAGGTTAAACTGACACAAGATCCAGAGATGTTTGACGAGGTCTCCTGGATGTTTTAACGAGGTTAAGCTGTCACAGGGAGTTCAGGGGCAGCAGTTCTTCTCTTCAGCTCCGTGCCACAGCTGCTCCACGAGGAGGAACAGGAATCCAGAGCCTCCCTCAGGAACGCTCCGAACAGCTCTGCTGCAGGAGGCCGTGGCCAGAGGCTCCTAATTATCCTGGGCTGCAATAATTAATTGAAATGAGGATGTACACACGCAACATGAAAATGAAGCGATGTCAGGGCATCTTCCCCTGGGATTTTCTCCTGGCTGAACCAGGCTGGAGAGGAGCTCAGCCTCTGGTGGGAACAGATGTTGTTCACCCCCGTCTCAGCCACGCTGAAAACACCACAAACAAAATCCCAAACTCCCCACGGCAAAACTGTGAGCCAAAGGAAAAGGGGATTTTTGGGGGGTTTTGTCTAGAGTTGGTCACCAGGGGATCCAAACCTACAGCAGAAAAGGTGAGAAGCTGGAATTAACTCAGGTGTCAGTCCCAAAGCAGGGCTGGGGAATGGCCACGGAGCTGTTTTTGTTTTGATTTGTTTTTGTTTTTGTTTTAATTAAAAGCCCACACCAGGTGGCTCTCCCAGTTCAGGGCTGTGCAGCAGACCCAGACCTCAGTGGTGCCTCACAAGGCACAGAATCATGGAATAGTTACTGTGAAAAACAAGGTGCACATAATTTTTATAGAATTTAAAAGTTGAATAAAAAAGACAATTAGGAGAAAAAAAATAAAGTATACAGATATGTCTCTGCATTCAGCCAAGAGCGCTCACCTCACTAACAAAGGACTGTCCCTTAAAAACAGAATCCTACCACATATCCATAAATTCTCATACATATTCATACATTCTTCTTAGGATCTTTGGTGTTTTTCTGTTTAGTTTTCTCTTGCCCCCTTCCCAACAGATCAATCTTCTTGGTGCCATCGAGATTCACGTTCCCTGATACCAGAAATGCAATAAATTCCACCCCCAGAGTTCTGGTCACTGCTGTCTTCATCTGGATAAAATAGTTTACAAAAGAAAAAAAAAAGGATCTCCAGCTATCTTTTTCAGTCTTTGGGTTATACAGACAAAAGTAATTTTTGTTTTAATGCTATGTCATCAATAACAGAAATAAAGAAAACTAAATTAATAAAACGAAAATTTCCATTCTTATACACATAACATTCATTTTAATATTTTCAAAAAGCCAACAATATAATATAATATATATATTATATAATATATAATATGATATGATATAATATGATATGATATAATATAATATAATATAATATAATATAATATAATATAATATAATATAATATAATATAATATAATATAATATAATATAATATAATATAATATAATATAATATATATAATATAATCTATAACAGTTATGGTTGGAAAAATCTTTCAGATCATCAAATCCAACCCTCAGCCAGCTCCCCATGGTGTTCACCACAGAACCACATCCTCAAAGTGTCACATCCACAGGGCTCTGGACACCTCCAGGGATCCACCACTGCCCTGGGCTGCCCCTTCCAAGGCCTGAAAACCCTTTCCAGGAAGAAATTTTTCCTAATATCCAATCTAAATCTCTTCTCCTCCTGTCCCTCTTCCCTGGGAGAAATCCTGACCCCTCTCTCCTGCCTGGGAGTTGTGCAGAGCCAGAAATTCCCCCTGAGCCTCCTTTGCTCCAGCCTGAGCCCCTTCCCAGCTCCCTCAGGAATTCTCCAGCCCCTTCCCAGCTCCTCAGGAATTCTCCAGCCCCTTCCCAGCTCCCTCAGGAATTCTCCAGCCCCTTCCCAGCTCCCTCAGGAATTCTCCAGCCCCTTCCCAGCTCCTTCAGGAATTCTCCAACCCTTCCCCAGCTCCCTCAGGAATTCTCCAGCCCCTTCCCAGCTCCTCAGGAATTCTCCAGCCCCTTCCCAGATCCCTCAGGGATTCTCCAGCCCCTTCCCAGCTCCCTCAGGGATTCTCCAACCCTTCCCAGCTCCTTCAGGAATTCTCCAGCCCCTTCCCAGCTCCCTCAGGAATTCTCCAGCCCCTTCCCAGCTCCTTCAGGAATTCTCCAACCCTTCCCCAGCTCCCTCAGGAATTCTCCAGCCCCTTCCCAGCTCCTCAGGAATTCTCCAGCCCCTTCCCAGATCCCTCAGGGATTCTCCAGCCCCTTCCCAGCTCCCTCAGGAATTCTCCAGCCCCTTCCCAGCTCCCTCAGCAATTCTCCAGCCCCTTCCCAGCTCCTTCAGGAATTCTCCAACCCTTCCCCAGCTCCCTCAGGAATTCTCCAGCCCCTTCCCAGCTCCTCAGGAATTCTCCAGCCCCTTCCCAGCTCCCTCAGGAACCCTCCAGCCCCTTCCCAGCTCCTCAGGAATTCTCCAGCCCCTTCCCAGCTCCCTCAGGGATTCTCCAGCCCCTTCCCAGCTCCTCAAGAATTTTCCAGCCCCTTCCCCAGCTCTGTTCCCTTCCCTGGACACTCTCCAGCCCCTCAATCTCTTTCTTGTCATGAGGGCTCCAGAACTGACCCCAGATTTGAGGTCCCTCAGCAGAGCCAGCGTGGGGCACAATCCCTGCCCTGGTCCTGTGGCACCAGCCAGGTTCCACCTGGGCTCAGGTCACAATGACAAAAGGAATGTGATGGTCACAGACACAGGAGGGGCTGTGACACCTCAGCAGAGCACCAGAAGAGCCCAGAGGTGGCACTGAGTGCCAGAAGGAGGTGTCAGGACATCTCAAAAGGTCTTTTCCAACCAATTTCGTGATTCTGTAGGGTGGGGGAGAGCAGGAGCACTGTGTGTGTCCTGCTGAGGCAGGAGGAAGATGAAAGCTCTGTTCCACACCCCTTGGAAGTTTGAACAGAGGGAATTGTGTGTTTGAAGCGCTGTGGTCAGTCAAAGGCTGGGCTGGCATCAAAGGTGGGAGTGGAAATTCAGAACTGAGGGACCTTTGCTGTGCCCAGGGCTCTCCTGTTGCCTCCTCCAGCCCTTTCCTGCCAGGAGCTGCTGCGTGGACGAGCTCTCCCCTGCCCTGGCAGCTCCCAAATCTCCACTCCTGCTGCATCACATCATCCCTGCTTCCTTCCCCTTACACTTCCTCCATTTTTTCCTCTCCTTTTTGCCTCCTGTTGCTCTCAGTGCTGCTTTTTCCCGTCCCCTTCGAAGTCCTGTCTGGTTTAGGAGCGGAGGAAGGGATGTCCTGCACGGGCCAGGAGCAGGGACAGGGACAGGGTGACAATTCCTGTGCTCAGCACATGAGGGTGGCCTGGGATGGCAGCTGGTGGCTGGAGCATCTGAGGTGATTCCTCCCCTCTCCTCTGCTCCAGACCCCACCTGGAATTCTGTGTCCAGCTCTGGGGCCCTCAAAATAGACCTGGACCTGTTGGAATGAGTCCAGAGAGGCCACAGAGATGCTGCCAGGGCTGGGAGAGCTGGAGGAGGCTCCAGGAAAACCTCAGAGTCCCTGCCAGGACCTAAAGGAGCTCCAGGAGAGCTGGAGAGGGACTGGGGACAAGGGAGGGAGTGACAGGACGAGGAGGAAGGGCTTTAAAGGTTTAGATGGGATATTGGGAAGGAATTTCTCCCTGTGAGGGTGACACAGGGTGCCCAGAGCAGCTGTGGCTGCCCCTGGATCCCTGGAACTGTCCAGAGTGAGGGTGGACAGGGCTTGGAGCAGCCTGGGATAGTGGAAGGTGTCTCTCACAGGGGACAGGAGTGACCCATCCCCACCCTGCCATCCCCTCCCAGGGGTGGGTGCAGGTGCCACCCTGGCCCTGTCACCTGGGGGTGACCCCACCCTGGCACCCTCGGACACCTCCAGAAGGTGCTGGGGGGAAAGTCCAGCCCCCACCTCTTCCCACCAGCCCAGCTCCTGCCTTTCTCCTCTCCTTCCTTCCCCAGTTTCTCACCTCCCCTCACCCCCCTTTTTCCAGGCTCACCCGATTTCCCCCACTCTCCTCTGCAGCCTCCTGCTCCTCCCTCTCTCTCTGGGTTTTTCCTCCTCTCCCATTTCCACTTCTCAGACCCTGTGTCCCTGCTCCTTCCCCTTCTCCCCCAGGCAGAGAGAATCACAGAATCGTGGAATGCTTGGACTTGGAAGGGACCTTAGAGGCGATCCAGCTCCAGCCCTCCCACCAGGAGCTTCCACAAGGGAGAAATCCTGGGATTTCTGCCCCCAGCCTGTCTCAGGAGCAGGGAAGAGGGTCCCTCACCCCCTCCCCAGCCCTGGCTGTTCACTCCCAGCCCCCCTGAGCACAGGAACACCCCAGCAGAAGCCACTCTGCTTTTCCTCGGGCACAAAAGTGGCTCGAGGGGGATCTGCAGCATTCACAGACACGTGGAGAGGGGACGAGTTCAGCGCTGGAGGTGTCACCAAGGTCCCCCAGCAGAAATGAGTTCATCTCCCGCCATCTCCTCGTGTCCAATTCCCCCCGAGACCCAGCGGGGGCTCAGCCAGGAGAGCTCAGGCCCTCAGGGAAATTCATCAAATCCCACTAAAGCTTTTGTCATTCCAGGCTGTAATTCCAGCCCGAGCAGGGTGGCTGATGAAGGACGTGGGCTCCATCACCGCCGATGAGCCGTGGAGCGTTCAGCCTTTGTGGAGTTTTCCCACGTGCTGCAGATGAGGTTGGATTTATTTGGGACCTTTAGCTGCCCTGAACCTCCTTCAATGGCTCCATCCATCCAGGAGAAATGAGGCAGCTGCAGCCTGCCCTGGCTCTGAGGGGGAACAGAGAGGGGCCTGTCTTTCCTCTGGAAAAACAATGACATCAAATTGCCAAAGTCCTGGCGCGGAAACTGCCGCGATTTGCGCACTGAACACCCTGGGAGCTGCTGGAGGAGGCTTTGCTGACCTCCCTGACCACTCAGGTGTCCTCACCTGGCTGGGAGGTGCAGAGTGGCTGGGTGGGACCTTAAAGCCCATCCCATCCCAGCCCTTCCATGGCAGGGACACCTTCCACTGCTCCAAGCTCCATCCAGCCTGGCCTTGGGCACTGCCAGGGATCCAGGGGCAGCCCCAGCTGCTCTGGGCACCTCTGCCAACCCTCCCCAGGCACACAGGGAGGAATTCTTTCCCCATATCCCATCTAAACCTCCCCTCCTTCAGCTTAAAGCCATTCCTCTTTGTCCCATCACTCCAGGCCCTTGTGCAAAGTCCTTCTCCAGCTCTCTTGAGCCCCTTTCAGTGTTTGAAAAAAAGTCTCTTCCAACCCCTGGCACCTTCTGATCTCAATATTTCAGGTTTTGCCTTTTTTCCCTAATCCCCCACCTCCATCTCAGGATTTTTTGCTCACCCAGCCTGGCCTTGGACACTTCCAGAAGCAATACTGAGTCCCTTCTTGCTCTGGTTCATATTTCCAGGGTGGTCACAGCTTTCTTCTTGGGATTTCTTTTGAGCAGCTCCTCAAACTCTTTCCACATTCCAAATCTTGTGAGGGAGAGCAGGAAGGACACTAATGAACACTTAATTCCGAGCTGGCTCATCTGAGAGCCAGGCTGAAACTGGGGAAGGTGTTCTGATACCACCAGCATGGAGCATTCACTCCATTTTACCCCTAAACTTCTCATTTTAAACCCAACCAATTTCCATCCCCATCCTGGGACCGGCTCCACAATCCAGGCCTGGAGAAGCTTCCCAAGCCCCTCTTAAATCAGACATTTATCACAGTTCATGTGCAGCAGTTATTTTAGAGAGCCACCCCGGGGAGGGATTCAATTGACTGTTTAGAGATGCTTCAAATGCAGCCACCGGGCACCCAAAGCTCCCTGAGCTGGCAGGGGAGGAAATGGGTGCAGGTCGTGTCATCCTAGAGTGGGCTTTGAAAGAGTTTAAATGAATCTTGAATGAACTCCATTCCCAAATGTAATTTAAAGATGCAGAGAAGATAGCAGAGGCATCGCTTCCTCCAGGATGAGTTGCCCTGATAGATTCCCCTCCTTGTTCAATGTGTGGATCAGGGTTTCAGCTGGAAATTGCTTGAAAATCTTTCATCGCCGGCTCTTAGGAAATCTCTGTCACATTAAATATTCCCCACTCACATTCATTGCTGGGTCCAGGGAGTCAAGGATCTCCCCAACCTTTTCCTCCTTTCATTTTCCATCCAAATCCTGTTTATAGCTGCTCTAATAGGAGGGGGTTTAGCTTTTTATTTGTTTTCATTGGACAGCTTTGAGGGGACCACAGAGGCTCACCTGGGGCAGGTCAGGAGGGCAGGACCATCCCAGAGCACGGGATTGAGGCCAGGTGGGTCTGGAATATCCCCAGGGAGGAGAATCCAGAGCATCTCTGGCCCCTCCTGCACCCAGGGACAGCCAGGGAGAGCCAAGGACACCCAGGGACAGAGAGGGACAGAGAGGGACATCCAGCGACAGAGAGGGACATCCAGGGACAGAGAGGGACATCCAGGGACAGAGAGGGACATCCAGGGACAGAGAGGGACAGACACAGGGACAGAGAGGGACACCCAGGGACAGCCAGGGACAGAGAGGGACAGACACAGGGACACCCTGGGACATCCAGGGACACTCAGGGACACTCAGGGACATCCAGGGACAGAGAGGGACAGCCAGGGACAGGGAGGGACATCCAGGGACACTCAGGGACAGCCAGGGACAACCAGGGACAGCGAGGGACAGAGAGGGACAGTCAGGGACATCCAAAGACAGCCAGGGACATCCAGGGACATCCAGGGACAGGGAGGGACAACCAGGGACAGAGAGAGACAACCAGGGACAGCCAGGGACAGCCAGGGACAACCAGGGACAGCCAGAGACAGCCAGGGACAGCCAGGGACAGAGAGGGACAGCCAAAGACAACCAGGGACAGCCAGGGACAGGGAGGGACATCCAGGGACACTCAGGGACAGAGAGGGACATCCAGGGACAGTGAGGGACAGAGAGGGACAGTCAGGGACATCCAAAGACAGCCAGGGACATCCAGGGACATCCAGGGACAGGGAGGGACATCCAGGGACACTCAGGGACATCCAGGGACAGCCAGGGACAGCGAGGGACAACCAAAGACAGCCAGGGACAACCAGGGACAGCCAGGGACAGCCAGGGACAGCCAGGGACAACCAGGGACAGAGAGAGACAACCAGAGACTACCAGGGACAGCCAGGGACAGGGAGGGACATCCAGGGACATCCAGAGACAGCCAGGGACACCCAAGGACATCCAGGGGCATCCAGGGACAGCGAGGGACAACCAGGGACAGCCAGGGACAGCCAGGGACACCCAGAGACAACCAGGGACAGCCAGGGACATCCAGGGACACCCAGGGACATCCAAGGACAGCCAGAACCGAGGCCCCTCTCAGCTGGGGCTCCTCTCCAGGCTGAGCAGCCCCAGCTCCCTCAGCCTTTCCTGGGCAGGGACCCTCCGGGAGCTCCTGTCCCTGCTGTGCTGAGGATCCAGAGCTGGGCACAGCACTCCAGAGGTGCCTCCAGGGCTGGGCAGAGGGGCAGCATCACTCCCTGACCTGCTGGGAATGCTCATCCTCAGCCCCCCCAGGACCCCCCTGGCTGCCAGGGCACAGTGACACACTTGGGGACAGCTTGGTGACACCACCCAGATCCTCCCCAGCAGGGCACCCTCAGCCTGTGCTGATCCCTGGGGTTGTTCCTCCTCTCTCCTCTCCCATCTCCAGGGATTTTGTCCACACATTTGGTGCTCCCAGCCCTTGGCTTGGTCTGGCTCAGAGCTTTATGTTTTCCCCACACCAGGAGCTCCCAGAGCCAACTCCCGCTGTTTATTTACTTTATTTATGACACCTGGAAGCAGCTGAGCCCTTCCTGCTCAAACTCCAAAATGGTTCTTTTGTTTTTTTCCCCTTCTCCAGGAGGAATCCCACAGAGCAATGCCCTGTGAGCATTGATCCCCTCTGAAAAATGATGGGAATGGGAACCACCAGAGGAATCAGATCCTTCCTGCAGCGCTCCCACCAGCTGGGGAAGAGCTGTCACCCCTAAACCCAGTCCCAGCTCCTCCCAAACCCAACTTGGTGCCTTTAAAAGCCAGGGATGGGAGCTGAGGAATGTGGAAGGGTTTGGAAGAGAGACAGGAGATATCAGCCCTTCGGAGGAGCCGGTTGCCATGGAGACGGGCTCGTTTAACCCAATCAGGGTCAGGCAACCCTTTGTGTTCGAGCTAATTTAATTAAAAACGTGGAGGATGAGCGAAATAAATTGGCCCAGAGCTCACCTTGGGGTGGTGTCCCCCAGGCCGGGCAGGATTCCTGGTTCCAAAATTTGGTGGAAAATTTTGGGATGGGGGCATCCAGAGCCCCTGGAGAGGATGGAATTAGTGAGGAAGGCCCCAGTGCCTCTCATCCCTCGGGCTCTCCTGGGGTGTGGGAGCTTCCAGCCTGGATGGGTTCCTTCCCTGAGCCACTGGTAACGTGGTTTTATCTCCCCCCTGAATTTGAAATGTGGATAAAGCAAAGCTGGCAAGGTAATTATTCCTCGCTGTCAAACATTGCTCTGGGTTTGCTGGCTGCAGACAGCCCGAGAGTGATGAATCCCTTTGTGTTCGCAGCAGCCTTGGATTGGCTCCAGGGAAAGGTGCAAACAGGCAGGGAAGTTTTGGATTCACCTGCCCCCCTCACAGATTTCACTGTTCCAGCACCTGAGCCCGAGGAAGGGCTCACCTGGGGCAAGGGGAGAACCAGGGCCAAGTGTGCCACCAGCCCAGCACCAGAAATCAGGGAAAAATGGAAATCCCTGGCACAGAGAGCTGCTGGCACCCAAAAACTGCTGTGCCCCCCTGGGAGCCTGCACGGCATCCCTGGGACAGCTTTTCCTGCTGCTCTGTGGGGTTGCTGGGGGCTTGTCCTGATGGATCAGCTCCTTCTGGGACATTCTGCAGGTGTGGGAACCCATCCTGGGGTTAGAGGTGCCATCCCCTGCCCTGGATCTTCCTCTCCCAAATCCAGGTGTGGAATCCCTATTCCAGGGGTTATTTCTGCCATTCTCTCCCCTGGATCTTCCTTTCCCAAATCCAGGTGTGTGATCCTCGTTCCAGGGGTTATTTCTGCCATTCCCTCCCCTGGATCTTCCTCTCCCAAATCCAGGTGTGTGATCCCCATTCCAGGGGTTATTTCTGCCATCCCTTCCCCTGGATCTTCCTTTCCCAAATCCAGCTGTGGAACCCCATCCTGGAGTTATTTCTGCCATTCTCTCCCCTGGATCTTCCTTTCCCAAATCCAGGTGTGTGATCCCCATTCCAGGGGTTATTTCTGCCATTCCCTTCCTCTGGATCTTCCTCTCCCAAATCCAGCTGTGGAATCCCCATCCCAGGGTTATTTCTGCCATTCTCTCCCCTGGATCTTCCTCTCCCAAATCCAGGTGAGCTCCCCAATCCACGCTCAGTCCTTCCAGCCCCTCCCCAGCTCAACCTCTCCCAAATCCAGGTGTGGAATCCCATCCAGGGGTTATTTCTGCCATCCTCTCCCCTGGATCATCCTTTCCCAAATCCAGCTGTGGAATCCCCATTCCAGGGGTTATTTCTGCCATTCCCTCCCCTGGATCATCCTCTCCCAAATCCAGCTGTGGAGGCCTCATTCCAGGGGTTATTTCTGCCATCCCCTGCCCTGGATCTTCCTCTCCCAAATCCAGGTGTGGAATCCCCAAACCACGCTCAGTCCTTCCAGCCCCTCCCCAGCTCAACCTCTCCCAAATCCAGCTGTGGAATCCCCATTCCAGGGGTTATTTCTGCTATTCCCTTCCTCTGGATCTTCCTCTCCCAAATCCAGCTGTGGAATCCCCATTCTAGGGGTTATTTCTGCCATTCCCTTCCCCTGGATCATCCTTTCCCAAATCCAGCCGTGGAATCCCCATCCTGAGGTTATTTCTGCCATTCCCTGCCCTGGATCTTCCTCTCCCAAATCCAGGTGAGTTCCCCAATCCAGGGTTAGTCCTGTGCCCCCTTTCCCTCCTCTCTGACCCCCCAGATCTGTCCCTGCCCTGCTCCCTCCAGCCCCACACAAACCTGGGGAGCTGAGCAGGGCAGGGCAGGGCTGGAGACCCCCAAACCCTCCCTGAACCGTGGCCATCCACACATTTTTAGGCAGGAAAATCCCCTTTTCATCCCATTCCTCAAGCACAGGATCTGCTCTGCTGCTTAACTCAGGCTCAGGACCCTTTTCTGTGACATGAAAAGCTCTTTTTTTTTTTTTTTCTCTGTTTAAACAATAAATAAATCTCTTTTCCTTTTCTGAATCTTGTCCAAATTCATTCACTGGCCCTCTGCCTCTCTCCTGAATGACTCCATGGGAGTCCTTGAGTCTCAGCATTATTATATTTTATTTATACAGCACAATAAAGGTACGTGGCACTTTCCAACATACATCAACCAGCAAGGTCCATTTTCTGATGAGTGCACAATTTGATTCAGAAAAAAATGCTGTTTATAAAGCTCAACAATCCCCTGGCACAGAGAGGCTCAACTGTGCCGATGTGAAGGCTCTTCCTCACCCCTAAAATTGAACCAAGCAGAAGAAATCCCCACCTGGAGAGGAGAATTTCATTTAGAGCTGCCCAGGTCCAGGTTTGGGGGGTGAATCTTCATCCTCTGGGAGAAAGGATTTAAGAAGGGATTGTGCAGAATCAGTTGTGGCCAGAGGAGTGAGAGGAAGCACTGCAGGGAGGAAGGAGGACACGAAGGGCTCTGGAGAGCAGGGGGAGCGTGAGGAATCCTTCCCATGTGAGGAACAGAATCAGGAACAAAGTGAGGCTGGGAAGGAGGGAGGGGTGGGGGAAAGGTGTTTTTAAGACTTGGGTTTCCGTCTCATTACCTGACTCTGATCTCAATGGTAATAAATTCAATTAACTCAATTAATTTCCCAACTCGAGCCAGCTTTACTCGTGCTGGGAGCTGCTGAGTGAGCCCTCCCTGCCTTGGTCTCAGCTCAGGAGCTTTTTGTGTTTCCCATCCTCTGTCCAGGTGAGGGGAGAAGTGATGGAGCAGCTTTGGGGGGCAGCTGGCACCCTCAGAACGACGATCCCAACAACAGAATCGTTTTGGAAACACTCCAAGAACATCTCCTGATAAAGGAAAATATAAATAACCAGTTGTCAGCATCTCCCAGGTTTTCCCAAACTGCCTCCTCCAGGCACAGCCAGACTGATCCAAGCAAATAACGGTGAGTAAACGCCAGGCTCAGATAAACAAACAAGAGATTCAGTGCCTGGAGGTGTCTGTGCTTCCCACAGGGGCACGGGATGAGCTTCAGCCAAAGCCTTTTCCTCCTCCAGCTGGGAAATCTCTCCCCAGGGCTTCGGGGAGTTAACACCGACCTGACCTCGCAGGGCTCTGATGAGCTGGGAGCCACCGGGGATGTGACAGGAGTGTGTGGTGGCACTTCCAGGGCTGTTTCCTCCTGGAATCCATGGTGGCATTTCCAGGGCTGTGTCCTCCTGGAGTCTGTGGTGGCACTTCCAGGGCTGTGTTCTCCTGGAGTCCATGGTGAAATTCCTGGGGCTGTGTCCTCCTGGAGTCCATGGTGGCATTTCCAGGGCTGTGTCCTCCTGGAGTCTATGGTGGCATTCCTGGGGCTCCTGTGTCCTCCTGGAGTGTGTGGTGGCATTCCCAGGTCTGTGTCCTCCTGGCTGTCCCCAAAGCCAGGAGTCCATGGTGCCATTTCCAGGGTTTTGTCCTCCTGGAATCCATGGTGGCATTTCCAGGGCTGTGTCCTCCTGGAGTCTGTGGTGGCATTCCTGGGGCTCCTGTGTCCTCCTGGAGTCCATGATGGCATTCCCGGGGCTGTGTCCTCCTGGAGTCTGTGGTGGCATTTCAGGCTTTTGTCCTCCTGGAGTCTGTGGTGGCATCCCAAGGCTGTGTCCTCCTGGCTGTTTCCAAAGCCAGGAGTCCATTTCCAGGGCTGTGTCCTCCTGGAATCCATGGTGGCATTCCTGGGGTTTTGTCCTCCTGGAATCCATGGTGGCATTCCTGGGGCTGTGTCCTCCTGGAGTCTGTGATGCCATTCCTGGGACTCCTGTGTCCTCCTGGAGTCTGTGGTGGCATTCCTGGGGCTGTGTCCTCCTGGAGTGTGTGGTGTCATCCCAAGTCTGTGTCCTCCTGGCTGTTCCCAAAGCCAGGAGTCCATTTCCAGGGCTGTGTCCTCCTGGAATCCATGGTGGCATTCCTGTGGCTCCTGTGTCCTCCTGGAGTCTGTGGTGAAATTCCTGGGGCTGTGTCCTCCTGGAGTGTGTGGTGGCACTCCTGGAGCTGTGTCCTCCTGGAGTCTGTGGTGGCATTTCAGGGTTTTGTCCTCCTGGAGTGTGTGGTGGCATTCCTGGGGCTCCTGTGTCCTCCTGGAATCTGTGGTGGCATTCCTGGAGCTGTGTCCTCCTGGAGTGTGTGGTGGCATCCCAAGTCTGTGTCCTCCTGGCTGTCCCCAAAGCCAGGAGTCCATTTCCAGGGTTGTGTCCTCCTGGAATCCATGGTGGCATTCCTGGGGCTCCTGTGTCCTCCTGGAGTCTGTGGTGGCATTCCCGGGGCTGTGTCCTCCTGGAGTGTGTGGTGGCATTCCTGGGGCTCCTGTGTCCTCCTGGCTGTTCCCAGTGAGGCTGGGAAGGAAGGAGGGGTGGGGGAAAGGTGTTTTTAAGACTTGGGTTTCCATCTCATTACCTGACTCTGATCTCAATGCGACAGGAGAACAGGGAATGGTCTCAGGCTGGGCCAGGGGAGGCTCAGGGTGGACAGAGCAGGAATTTCCCCATGGAAAGGGGGTCAGGCACTGCCAGGGAGCTTTGGGGGTGTCCAAGGAGGTGACACTCAGAGCTCTGGGCTGGGGACAAGCTGGGGATCAGACACAGCTGGGACTGGGAGAGCTTTTCCAGCTTTTCCAGCTTTTCCAGCTTTTCCAGCTTTTCCAGCTTTTCCAGCTTCAGTGATCCCCTGACCCTGTTCTGTAATCTCCACTTCCCATCCTGATTCCTCCCTGGAGCAGGAGAAAATATTTCATCATCGCTGTTATCAGGAAACATCTTCCTGCTCCTTTTAAAATTCCAAGCAGGAATATCAGTTCCAATGCCTGGATTTCCTGGCTGAGGCAGCAGCAGCTTCCATGTGGGACTGAGGCCGTGCCAGCGCTGCCATTCCCCTTATTCCTGGTAGAAATAAATAATTCCATAATCCCCTTTAATTCCTGCAGACAAAGAACGGCTCTCGAGCTGTCCCTCACCAGGGGCTTCCCAAAAGGGCAATGGCAAGAGGCTGCAGGCACATTTTGGGCTCCTAGGCCAGAAATTGGGAATTTCCCCATGGAATTCTTTTGTTTAAACCTTGGGTTTAAGTGCCATCAGTGAGGGGTTGTTCCAGAGGGAAATCGGTGCTGGAAGAGGATTCCCAGTGGGAAACAGGTCACAGGGATCCTCCAGTCCAGCTCTTGCACAAACACCCCAACAACCCCACCCTGAGCACCCCTGGCAGTCCTGGGGCCAAGCTTTTCTCCAACCTGAACCCAAAATTGGGAAGGAATTCCTGCCTGGGAGGGTGGGAATGCCCTGGCCGAGGTTTCCCCATCCCTGGCAGCTCCCAAGGCCAGGCTGGACCCCCCTGCTCTGTGGAAGCCGTCCCTGCCCAGGGATTTCTCTCAGCAAAATCCCCTGGATTTAAATCCCCTCCTTCAGCCCCAGGCAGGAGAAGGAGCAGAATTCCACCCTGAAGGGGTTGAACATCAGCTTTGCTGGGTTTTTCTGCACCCAGAGGTTTTGTACTGCAGCAGCTGGAGCAGCTCTCCCTGGAAGGTTTTTCCAGCCAGCCCTCAGCTCCCTGATGTGTCTGTAATGAGCCCCATGGATGTATAATTTAGGATATGTTTAATCTCGCTGCCTCTGGAATAAAAAATTCAACATTTTGGTTCGTCTGGGCCTTTTTTTTTTTTTAAATATCCTCAATTTTGTTGTTTCCCAGGGAAATCCCACGTGCCTGATCAGCCTGGGGAATAACTGATGGGTTGGGGATGACGACCTTTGCTGGGCTGAGGCTGCATCTCCCCGTGAGTCCTTTTTTCCCTGCTCCAAGTCCTTTCTCCGTGTGGTTTGTTTGCCTCCAGCCCTTGATGGATGGGGCACAGACTTAATGAGGTCGTGTTTTCCCACCAGTTCCATTTGGAGCCGTTTAATGCTCAGCTCGGAGCAGGAGATTGAGTTAAAAGCTGTTTAAGAGTCCATGATGCAGACGAGAATTCTGCCCAATTTTCACTCTTTCCCATATTTGTTAATGAGCAGCACCAGGGGGAAGGTGAAGCCTGGAGCTCATTTTTTTGGGGATGAGGCTGATTTGGTGCCCCTGGATGAGGCTGGGATGCTGTGACACCCACAAAGAGCAGGAACTCGTCCTGCACAAGGGGAAAATCCTCTCAGGGAAGGGTTAACTGTGAAATTCCAGCCACCTGGAGCAGGGATGTTGGAGACACCGAGGATGAGCAGCAGTGGAGGGAGATCCTTCTCCCACAGGGGAAAAGCTGGGCTCAGGCTCCATCCTGCTGGATCTGAGAGGGAAAAGCCTCCTTGGACTCCAGCTGGATGCAGTTCCCAGCCTGGATGAGGATGGCAGGAGCCAGAATGGATCCGAGCTGGTGATCCCAACCCTTCAGGACCGAGCCTGGAATTTGCTGCTGTAACCCCAAGGGCTTTTCCATGGAAAGCACCAAGGAAAATCATCTCCCTGCAGCTCTGGGTAATCAAGGAAAATCATTCCCTGGCTCCCCTGGAACCCACAGGAGTTTCACCTTTGCTGTGGCAGCTCCTCCAACTCTGCTGGGCCCCAAATCTTTGTTCTGTGGGCACATTCCAACCTCATCCCACATTTCCATGGCACAAACCTGGATCCAGCAGCTCCTGAGCCACCCACCTCAGAGCTGGGCACGGTGTCCAGCATCACAAACGCTGGGATCACTCACATTCCCCATGGAAAGCTGCAGGATTTGCTGCCTTTGGAGCAGTTTCCCTCCAGCTTCCTCTCCTGGCTGCTCTTGGGTTGTTCTTTTTCCTCTCTTGATTCTCTGGCACTCCCAGCAGGGCTCTTGCCTCGTTAATGTTGCTGATTAAATTTCAGTCTCCAGCATAAATACTCCTGGAGATTTCCCCTCTTCCCACCATTTCAACAGCCCAGTCTGGAGATTGATGGATGTTTGTGGACCAGAGCTGGGGACAGATGTGACACTGACACATCCCCAGGGCTCCCCAGGAGCCCTGCCTGCCCCATTTGGGGTGTCCTGCCCACTCTGGCACTCCCAGCTGCCAGAAAAAGCGCAGGAAAAACCTCTTTGAGCTTGGCCAGGGGTATGGAATGAGGAAGGAATGCTTGGAGAGAGGTGGGATGTGACAGCAGAGCTCCAGGACCCAGGGCAGGCCAGCGAGAAGCTTTTCCCAGCAGCTGTGGAAGATCTCAGCCAGGGGCTGCTGGAACAGCTCTGGGAGTGGAGAGGGATTTGTTTCCAGCACTCCTGGAAACCTCACTCCCAACACCTGCTGCCCAAAATTCCCTTTCCAGCAGGAATATCCCGGGATCTCGGCACCTGGAGCTTCATTCCCAGCCAGGGAGAGGCAAAAGCTCCCTGAGCACTCAGGGGATGGAGCAAAGGTGGGGGAGCTGCAGCTGTGTGAGGAACATTCCTGGGATTCTCCCTCCTGTTGGCCTCGGATCCTGCACAGGGACCCCCCCAAGGTGTCCCTGTGGTTTTTGTGCTCCTTGTCCTGTCCCAGGAGAGAGCCCCAGACACCCCAAACACCTTCAGTGTTTGATCTCCCATCAGTGCCGAGCCAGAGCCGCTCATTTTCCCCCCTAATTCCTGCAGGGAGTTCCCCAGAACAGCTCCATTTGCAATTCAATGCGAGAACACTTCATTATCACCACTGATGGAGCATCAGATGCTCCTAATTTGTGGGAATAACTCCAGAAAGAAGCATCCTCCTCACTGAGGAAGCGAATCTGCTGGTCCAGCTCTTTGAGCAGGAGAAAGAGGAACACGCCAGGATATCTGAGAGCACGAGAATTTCACACTTCCTTGAATAACTTCCTTTAATAACTTCATTTAATAACTTCCTTTAATAACTTCCCTGTTTTCCAAGGGGCTTTGGGGGTGTCAGGGTGTAACTGAGATCCCTGACCTGTGTCTCAGGGAATTCCCAAGGATGGAATCTTGCAGGTTTAATGGTCCTTTGCCACATTTCTCCTCCACCAATGTGCCCAGCTGCTTTTGGCCTCCTCTGAGCCTGGCACAGCCTCGCTGTCCTCAGCTGACCCCCCTGCCAAGGCAGCTCTTTCCTCCTCCTCCTGGTCGTCCACAAAACCAGGAAAACTTGGGAAGCCGAAGCTCCAGCTCTGCTCAGATTTTGGGATCTTGCTTTGATGGGAAAAGGGGGTGGGAGGCAGCCCTGGGTGAGGGGAGGTTCAACTCTGGGAAATGAGGGGTGGCTGCTCCTTGTCCTGCATCCCACGGTGTCGTCCATCCCTGGATGGATCCATCCCTGCTCCCCATCCCTCCGGCATCCCGGCAATGTCGGGCCCTGCCAGGGCTCCCAGGGTCAGGAGTTGGGCTGGGCGATCCCTGGGGGTCCCTTCCACTTTGGGATATTCTGGAATTCTGAGATGGCTCCGTTGATTTCATCCCAAGCTCTGGAGTGGCTGCTCCTCCCTGGGAGGTTGGGTTGAGCATGAGGAGAAAACGTCCCCGTGTTCTCCAGTTCCCTGCTCCTCTCCCAGTGCCCAGCCCTGGATTGCTCCATTCCCATCCCAGCTCACCTGGGGGGTTGGGGGTCAGCACAGAGGGGTCCCCAGGAGCTCCTCAGACCCCCACAGGACCCCCCAGCTCTCCTCTTGTCCCCCCCGAGCCAGGGAATCGCTGTGGGAATCACAGGATGGAAATTCAGGCGTTCCAAGGCTTCCAGCAAGGCTGGAATTTCCCAGAGCTGCTCCTGAGCAGAGAAATTACCCCAGCAATTATCCTGAGGGAGAATTATCCCAGTTCAGGCGGCTCAGCAGGGTCAGACTCCGGCCAGGCCATCATTCCATGGTCGGGAAGGGAAGAATGGAGGGGAATTCTCAAGGAAGAGCAGCCAGGCTGGGCTGGGCCCTCTCTGGGATGCTGGGATCAGGATCCTGGGATGATCCCAGCAGGTCACCGAGGCTCCTGGCTCTGCTGGGAATGGCCAGGAGCTGTTCCCAAGGACCACGAGGTGTGGGAGCTCCTGGATTTGGCAATCCTGGCCAGCAGCTCTGGCTCTCTCATCTCCCTGCTGGCCAAGAGAAGTCAACCCCCACAGCCCCTGGGATCTGCTGACTTCCCTGGAATGCTCCTTTCTGCTGGAAAACAAAAAAAAATGACTCACAAACATCCCCAAGGGAGGAGAGCTTTAACCCCTGAGCCCCCCATTCTCATGGCACCCCCATTTTCATGGCACCCCATTTTCATGGCTAGGAGCTCCCCCTGTACCGTGAATCATCCATTCCCTTCATTCCTCCCTTCCTTAGGGAGAAATTCCCTGCTGGGAGGGTGGGGAGGGCTGGCACAGGTGCCCAGAGCAGGTCCTGGATCTCTGGAAGTTTCCAAGGCCAGGCTGGATGGAGCTTGGAGCACCTGGGACAGTGGAAGGTGTCCCTGCCATGGCAGGGGTGGGATGGAATAATCCTTAAGGTCCCTCCAGCCCAAAGCATTCCGTGACTCTACGGTTTCATGATTCATTCCCAAATTGCTCAATTTAATGTTTTTAAGGCCCTTCACTTCCCCTTGGCTCAGGATCTCACTCTGTGCCGTAACCCCTTCCGTATTCTCCTCTCCTGGACTCTCCTCCCAGCCCACTCTGGTGACTCCCATGGATGTGAAGACCCTTCAGAACCCTCCCATTCCCAGCTGTGCCCCTTCCCTGCCATCCCCACACACCAGATCCCCAAAATCCCTTCTCCTGGAATCTTCTCAGGCTCTGAGGGGCTCATCCATCAGCTGGAGACTTGGCAGCATTCCTGGGACTGTCAGTTCCTGGGAACGAGCAGCTGCAGAGGCACCGGGGAGGAGCCCTCGTGGCTCGGGGAGCGTCCGGAGCCCGGGATGAGCCACATCCCACATGGAATGTTCCAGCCTGGAGCTGGGAGTGGGGCTCTGTGCTCCCACCGAGGATCCTGGACAGGGTCTGAGGGACATTTGAAGGGCACACACAGGACAGGAGCTCTCAGTGCCTCTGCTGGTTCCATCCTGAGGATGCCAGGAGCTCACCTTGCTCCGTGCCACTGCCACTGTCCCCACGCCTGGCACTGTCCCCACGCCTGGCACTGAGCCCTCCCCAAGCCTGTCCAGCTGGGATGTCCCTGGGCTGGGAATTCAGTGCATCCAGGGGTGGTTTCCAGCTGGATGTCACCTGGTGTCACCCAGCCCACGTCCAGAGATGTTCTCCAGCCTCCTGAGCAGGATCCAGCAACACCTGCAGCTCCTGCTCTCCCCATTCCCAGTCAATGTCCAGTCACACCAATCCCAGTACAATCCCAAATCCTGGAGCTCTCCCCATTCCCGATATCCAGGGTAGGATCCAGCAGTGCGTCTTGTCACACCAATCTGAGTGTGATCCCAAACCCTGGAGCTCCTGCTCTCCCCATTCCCAGTCAATGTCCAGTCCAATCCCAGTCCAATCCCAAACCCTGGAGCTCCCCCAAATCCCAGTCCATGTCCAGTCCAATCCCAGCATGATCCCAAACCCCAAAGCTCCTGCTCTCCCCATTCCCATTCAATGTCCAGTCCAATCCCAAACCCTGGAGCTCCTGTTCTCCCCATTCCCACTCAATGTCCAGTCCAATCCCAGCATGATCCCAAACCCTGGAGCTCTCCCCATTCCCAGTCAATATCCAGTCAATCCCAAACCCCAGAGCTCCTGCTCCCCCCATTCCCACTCAGTGTCCAGTCCAATCCCAGCACAATCCCAAACCCCAGAGCTCCTGCTCCCCCCATTCCCACTCAGTGTCCACTCCAATCCCAGCACGATCCCAAACCCCAGAGCTCCTGTTCTCTACATTCCCAGTCCATGTCCAGTTCAATCCCAGCACGATCCCAAACCCTGGAGCTCTCCCCATTCTCACTCAATGTCCAGTCCAATCCCAAACCCTGGAGCTCTCCCCATTCCCAGTCCATGTCCAGTCCAATCCCAGTACGATCCCAAACCCTGAAGCTCTCTCCATTCCCAGTCCATGTCCAGTCCAATCCCAGCACGATCCCAAACCCTGAAGCTCTCTCCATTCCCAGTCAATGTCCAGTCCAATCCCAAACCCTGGAGCTCTCCCGATTCCCAGTCCATGTCCAGTCCAATCCCAGTACAATCCCAAACCCCAGAGCTCCTGCTGATCTCATCCCAAGGACCCTCAGCTTCCCAGACTGGGATTTCTGCCAGCGGGCCCTGGGTCAGCTCCCACGGCCATGCAGGGGTTAATATCCCGTGCAGCCATTCCAGGAATTATCCCAGGATGTGCAGGGAGGGATCCAGGGGATGGCACATCCCAGGGGCTGGAGCAGCGCTGCTCCCATGGAATCCAGCAGAGGGAAGGAGCAGGTGCTCGGTGCTGATCCCGGGGATTTCTGGAATGGGAATCCAGGAGGAATCCCAGAGCTCAGGAAAGGCTGAGGAGAGGAGGAATCCTCGCCCTAAATCCAGCAGGGAAGCAAAACCATAGAGGGAGAAGCCCTGGTTAATCCAGAGCACAAATTGGCACAGGAATAAATAAATATAAATTTGCCAGGAGCACAGGCTGGAAATTAATAGGATTTTAACCACCAGAGAAGCTGGTTCTGAAAACCCCAGGCCAGGCAAGAAACCCTCACAATTCCAGGATGGATTTACACCATTCCTGGTTCATGGGAGGACAAGGACAGGAGTGGACAAGGCTTTAATGACCAGAAATCTGTGTGTACAAACATTAAAAACAGAGCAAACAGGAGGAGCTCGAATTCTTCATACAAAGCAAAATTCTGATTTAATTGGCATAACAGGCTCGTTGGGATAACTTCTGTCTGGAATATTAATATCCAACTGGATATTGTCTGGGAAGGGCAGGCAAGGAGAAAAAGGAGGATCTCAAGAGCAGAGGTGCACACTGAGCAGGGGACTGAGGGGGGAGGAGACATTTAATGAGAATTAAAGAGGAAAAAAATGGGTGTTGCTACAGCAGAGGCACCAGGAACTGGGCTGGGAAGAGCCATTTGAAACATTTCACTCAAAAAAAACCAGGATTTGGTGGTAGCAAGGGATCTGATCCCATCAGGGATCCTGGAAATCACTGATGGTTTGGTAGGGGCTGCCTGGAGAGGACCAAAAGGTAAAAGACACAAAACCCCAAAGGTGAAACACATAAAATCCCAGAGATAAAACACACAAAACCCCAAAGGTAAAAGACACAAAAGACACAAAACCCCAAAGGTAAAACACACAAAACCCCAAAGGTGAAACACACAAAACCCCAAAGGTGAAACACACAAAACCCCAAAGGTGAAACACACAAAACCCCAAAGGTGAAACACACAAAACCCCAAAGGTGAAACACACAAAACCCCAAAGGTAAAACACATAAAACCCCAAAGGTAAAACACATAAAATCCCAGAGGTAAAACACACAAAACCCCAGAGGTAAAACACACAAAACCCCAAAGGTGAAACACACAAAACCCCAAAGGTGAAACACACAAAACCCCAAAGGTGAAACACACAAAACCCCAAAGGTGGAACGCACAAAACCCCAAAGGTGGAACGCACAAAACCCCAAAGGTAAAAGACACAAAACCCCAAAGGTGAAACACACAAAACCCCAAAGGTAAAACACACAAAACCCCAAAGGTAAAACACACAAAACCCCAAAGGTGGAACACACAAAACCCCAAAGGTAAAAGACACAAAACCCCAAAGGTAAAAGACACAAAACCCCAAAGGTAAAAGACACAAAACCCCAAAGGTAAAAGACACAAAACCCCAAAGGTAAAAGACACAAAACCCCAAAGGTAAAAGACATAAAACCCCAGAGGTGAAACACACAAAACCCCAAAGGTGAAAGACACAAAACCCCAAAGGTGAAAGACACAAAACCCCAAAGGTGAAAGACACAAAACCCCAAAGGTAAAAGACACAAAACCCCAAAGGTAAAAGACACAAAATCCCAGAGGTGAAACACACAAAACCCCAAAGGTGAAAGACACAAAACCCCAAAGGTAAAAGACACAAAACCCCAAAGGTAAAAGACACAAAACCCCAAAGGTAAAACACATAAAATCCCAGAGGTGAAACACACAAAACCCCAAAGGTAAAAGACACAAAACCCCAAAGGTAAAACACATAAAACCCCAGAGATAAAACATATAAAATCCCAGAGGTGAAAGACACAAAACCCCAAAGGTGAAACACACAAAACCCCAAAGGTGAAACGCACAAAACCCCAAAGGTGAAACGCACAAAACCCCAAAGGTGAAACGCACAAAACCCCAAAGGTGAAACGCACAAAACCCCAAAGGTGAAACGCACAAAACCCCAAAGGTGAAACGCACAAAACCCCAAAGGTGGAACGCACAAAACCCCAAAGGTGAAATGCACAAAACCCCAAAGGTAAAAGACACAAAACCCCAAAAGTAAAAGACACAAAACCCCAAAGGTGAAACACACAAAACCCCAAAGGTGAAACACACAAAACCCCAAAGGTAAAACACACAAAACCCCAAAGGTGAAACACACAAAACCCCAAAGGTAAAACACACAAAACCCCAAAGGTGGAACACACAAAACCCCAAAGGTAAAACACACAAAACCCCAAAGGTGGAACACACAAAACCCCAAAGGTAAAAGACACAAAACCCCAAAGGTAAAACACACAAAACCCCAAAGGTGAAACACACAAAACCCCAAAGGTGAAACACACAAAACCCCAAAGGTGAAACACATAAAACCCCCAAAGGTGAAAGACACAAAACCCCAAAGGTGAAAGACACAAAACCCCAAAGGTAAAAGACACAAAACCCCAAAGGTGAAAGACACAAAACCCCAAAGGTGAAACACACAAAACCCCAAAGGTGAAACGCACAAAACCCCAAAGGTAAAACACATAAAACCCCAAAGGTAAAACACATAAAACCCCAGAGATAAAGCACACAAAACCCCAAAGGTGAAACGCATAAAACCCCAGAGATAAAACACACAAAACCCCAAAAGTAAAACACACAAAACCCCAAAGGTAAAACACATAAAATCCCAGAGGTGAAACACACAAAACCCCAAAGCTGAAATTCCCTGGATTTGAGAAGAAAACCAGCTCAGATTCCTTGGGATGGGAGAGCACAGAGAGTCAAGGATGGAGGCAGAGGAAACCACGGCTGCTCTTTATTTATCCCTGGCTTTATTTATCCCAATAAATAAATTTATTAATCCCAAATAAATAAATATTTATTTATTCCTGATCCTCATCCCCACTCTCCCTCCTTTTGTCCCCGGGGTCACACAGCTCAGCAGAGCTGCCTCAACGTGGATTTCTTTCTCCTGGCAGCTTTTCCCAGCCTGGAAACCGAGCTAGGAATGGTTCCACAGCCCAGAATAGCAGCTGGGAAGAGTTAAATTGTCCCAGGAGGAAGAGAAGCAGGTTTGATTCATTTGTGCTCGTTAGAAGTTTCTAATTACACCGAGCCTTATCTCGGGGCTGGAGCAGATCCAGGGCTCTGCCTTTGTCCTTGGTGTGCTCAGCAGCTCTGAGCTTTGGACAGGAGGACACTTGAGGGGACAAAATCCATTTCCAGGTGGAGGAGAAACATTCCCGAGCTCAGCTGGAGCTCCAGGGATGGGTGGGAGCGGCAGCAGAACCTCTGAGGAGCTCACCTGGCACAGCCTCCAGCTCCAGAGGTGATTCCCGAGGTTCCTGGATGATCCCAGGAACAGGCGGAGATTCATCAAAACGAGGATGGATGGGCAGGAGTGACACCAACACCCGGAGCCAGGAGCTCAGGGAACGCTCCAGCGCTTCCATGGGGACACAGCCAGGACTGCCCGGAATGTCCTGGTGGAACAGCCCAAAAATGCTGCCCCTGCAGCATTCCCAGCTCAGCGAGGCCACCAACTCCTCCTGCAGCCAGCGAGGCTCCAGTGCCAACTGGGAAACACTGGGAAGCGCTGGGAAGGACTGGGAAGGGCTGGGAAGTATTGGGAAGAGCTGGGAAGCATCGGGAAGGGCTGGGAAACATCGGGAAGCGCTGGGAAGTGCTGGGAAGCATTGGGAAGGGCTGGGAAGCATTGGGAAGGACTGGAAAACATTGGGAAGGGCTGGGAAGCGCTGGGAAGGGCTGGGAAACATTGGGAAGGACTGGAAAACATTGGGAAGGGCTGGGAAGCGCTGGGAAGGACTGGGAAGAGCTGGGAAGCATTGGGAAGGGCTGGGAAGTGCTGGGAAGGGCTGGGAAACATTGGGAAGGACTGGAAAACATTGGGAAGGGCTGGGAAGCATTGGGAAGGACTGGAAAACATTGGGAAGGGCTGGGAAGCACTGGGAAGGGCTGGGAAGTGCTGGGAAGGGCTGGAAAACATTGGGAAGAGCTGGGAAGGACTGGGAAGTGCTGGGAAGGACTGGAAAACATTGGGAAGGGCTGGGAAGCGCTGGGAAGCGCTGGGAAGCACTGGGAAGGACTGGGAAGCATTGGGAAGGGCTGGGAAGTGCTGGGAAGGGCTGGGAAACATTGGGAAGGGCTGGGAAGGGCTGGGAAGCGCTGGGAAGGACTGGGAAGCACTGGGAAGGACTGGGAAGGGCTGGGAAATATTGGGAAGAGATGGGAAGGGCTGGGAAGGACTGGGAAGCGCTGGGAAGGACTGGGAAGCATTGGGAAGAGCTGGGAAGGACTGGGAAGGACTGGGAAGCGCTGGGAAGGACTGGGAAGGGCTGGGAAGTGCTGGGAAACATTGGGAAGGGCTGGGAAACATTGGGAAGCGCTGGGAAGGGCTGGGAAGCTCTGGGAAGCGCTGGGAAGCATCGGGAAGCACTGGGAAGGGCTGGGAAGCTCTGGGAAGGACTGGGAAGCACTAGGAAACATTGGAAAGCACTGGGAAGGGCTGGGAAGCATTGGGAAGGGCTGGAAAACATTGGGAAGCTCTGGGAAGGACTGGGAAGAGCTGGGAAGGGCTGGGAAACATTGGGAAGCGCTGGGAAGTGCTGGGAAGCGCTGGGAAGAACTAGGAAACATTGGGAAGCTCTGGGAAGCATTGGGAAGGACTGGGAAGGACTGGGAAGCTCTGGGAAGGGCTGAGAAGTGCTGGGAAGGACTGGGAAGCGCTGGGAAACATTGGGAAGGACTGGGAAGCATTGGGAAGTGCTGGGAAGGGCTGGGAAATATTGTGAGCACTGGGAAGCCCTGGCAAACATTGGGAAGCACTGGGAGTCCTTGGGAACACACCCAGCTCTCCCCTGGATTTTACACACAAAGAAAGCACCAAAAAACAAAATAAAAAACCACAAAACAAAAATCCCAACCAAGACAAAAAATCCCAAACCAACCCAAACCAAACCCCCCCAAGTTTGCAGCTCCAGGCAGAGGAGGGGACACGGATTTAAGGGAATGTCACACCCGGCTGGGGCCGGAGATGAATTCTGGGATCAGGGAGAGAAGGATCCAACACCGGGAATGTCCAAGGATGAACCAAGGAGAGGCCGCTCCTCTCCCAGGATCCCGCACCTCTGGAAGGTGGGAAAAGCTGGAAAATTCTGATTTTCAGCGCAAATCCTCAGGAAAAACGCGGCGATCCCGGCAGAGACGGAGAAACGCCGGAGGCTCCGGGGCTGGGAATTATCCGGGGCTGGAAAAAGCCGTGCTGGAAGTGAGAGCTGCTCCTGCCCTGCCACAGAGCCTTTTCTCCCTCGTGGATGGAAAATGAGCTCTAAACCAGCGGGATTTCACAGTTTTCCTGGGATTTTGCAGAGGAAGGAGTCGCTGGTCCCTGTCCCCAGCCCGAGCTGCTTCGAGGGTTCAAAAAACAGCAAAATCCATGGATTCCTACCCAAAGCTGGGTTATTCCAGCCTCATCCCGCTGCCCCAGGCCTGGAAGGAGCATTCCCAGGCTGGGAATATCGGGAAAAGGCTTTTCCTGGCTGGCAGAACGCTCGGAGGGAGCCGCAGGTGATGCTGCAGCAGCCAGGATGGGATCAGCAAAGCCATCCAAGGATTAATCCAAGGAAAGATGCCAAGTGTGGGAGTTGGAAAAGCTCCCACTCCGACACAAACTCCCACATGTTTGCTGCCCACCTGGCTGGGTTCAGCCAGGGACATTCCAGGGAAATTTGAAGAGAGGAAATTCTCACCGTGCTGAGCCCTGGAGGAGCAGAACGCGGATCCTGCTCCGGGGGGAACGGAGGAATTTGGGGTGATCATCCCAAAAAACAGCACAGAAACGCGCCTGGCTCTCCCAAAAGGGTTTTATCCTCGTAAAATCATGGAATATTGAGCTGGAAGGGACTCACAAGGATTGAATCCAACCCCTGGCCCTGCACAGTCCCAAAATTCCCACCCTGTGCCCGTTCCCTGGGGATCCTGGGCACCTTCTGGGGGAAGAATCTTTCCATGAGATCCAACCTAAACCTCCCTGAAACAGCTCCAGCCACTCCCTGGGGTCCTGTCCTGGTCACAGCCCCTCCTGAGGAAGCTGAAGATCATTTCCCCAAAGGAGTTTATCACCTAAAAACACAGTTTTAAAATCATCTTTCCAAAAGTCAGACTCCAGAGTTTTTTTAATGGCTGATAAATATTTTGGTTCCAGCCTTCCAGCTGTGTCGTTCCTACGAAAAAACAACGTTTGTCCTCATTTTGGGGTCAGGGAACAACAAATCCCAGGATCCCAAACACTCCTGGCTCTGCTCTGAGGGTTCTGAGTGGGCTCAGGACAGGAAGATTGGGAATTTCTTGGATCAGGGATGTTGGAGATGTCCCTGGGTGCTGCCACCAGGTTCTGCTGAGGGAATTTTGCAGTTTTCTGGTGCTTTTTTAAGCTTGGATTTCCTCTGCCTCCTCCAGCAAGTTCCTCATTATCCCTTGGAATCCTGGAATTCTGGAATCCTGGAATCCCAGAATGGTTTGGGTTGGAAGAATCATCTCATCCCACCCCCCTTCCATGGCAGGGACATCTTCCTCTATCCCAGGGTGCTCCAAATCCCATCCTTGGACACTTCCAGCCCCAAATTCCCTGAGAAATCCATCCCAGCCCTTCACAGGGAAGAATTTCTTCCCAAAATCCCCCAAAATCTAACCCTCCCCTCTCTTCCTCCTGCGTGAGGATCATTTCCTTTCCTCATCTTTAAATTTCTCTCCTCTTGGATTTGAGCTCACACTGTTCCGGTCCTGTGGGAATTTTGTGGAATTTTGTAGGAATTCTGGGGGATTTTGTGGAATTCTGGGGGATTTTGTGGAATTTTGTGGGGATTTTGTGGGAATTTTGTGGATTTTTGTGGAATTTTGTGGGAATTCTGTGGAATTTTGTGGAATTTTGTGGAATTCTGGGGGATTTTGTGGAATTTTGTGGAATTCTGTGGGAAATCTGTGGGAGTTTAGTGGAGTTTTGTGGAATTTTGTGGAGTTTTGTGGGAATTCTGTGGGAATTCTGTGGGAATTCTGTGGGAATTTTGTGGAATTTTGTGGAATTTTGTGGAGTTTTTGTGGAGTTTTGTGGGAATTCTGTGGAATTTTGCGGGAATTCTGTGGAATTCTGTGGGGATTCTGTGGGATTTTGTGGGAATTTTGTGGGAGTTTTGTGGGAGTTTTGTGGGAGTTTTGTGGAATTTTGTGGTATTTTGTGGGAATTTTGTGGGAATTCTGTGGAATTTTGTGGAGTTTTGTGGAGTTTTGTGGAGTTCTGTGGAATTCTGGGGGAATTCTGGGGGAATTCTGTGGAATTTTGTGGAGTTTTGTGGAGTTTTGTGGGAATTTTGTGGGATTCTGTGGGATTTCTGTGGGAGTTTTGTGGAATTTTGTGGGAATTTTGTGGAATTTTGTGGGAATTTTGTGGGAATTTTGTGGGAATTTTGTGGGAATTTTGTGGGAATTTTGTGGGAATTTTGTGGGAATTTTGTGGAATTCTGTGGGAATTTTGTGGAATTTTGTGGAATTTTGTGGAATTTTGTGGAATTTTGTGGGAATTCTGTGGGAATTTTGGGGAATTCTGTGGGAATTCTGTTGGAATTTTGTGGGAATTTTGTGGTATTCTGTGGAATTCTGTGGGCGTTTTGTGGCGTTTTGTGGGAATTCTGTGGAATTCTGTGGAATTCTGTGGGAATTCTGTGGGAATTCTGTGGGAATTCTGTGGGAATTCTGTGGGAATTTTGTGGATTTTTGTGGATTTTTGTGGAATTTTGTGGAATTTTGTGGGAAGGGCAGCTCTGCTTCACCTCCTCACGGTATCACAAACCTCAGCCACATCCCCCCTGTTCCCAGCTTCTCTTCTGACACTTTGTGTGACACAGGGCAGTCATTAATTACATTAATTACAGGAGGGACAAATTAATTCCAGCACAAAGGGATGGGATGGGAGCACTTTGAGCCTCCTGGACCATCCTTGGTGTGGCAGATGAAGATTTGCAGCCTCCTAAGCTCAGCTCAGGACTCCACATTTAAGGGGGTCATTTCTAAGCCTGATTTCACAGCCCAAAAACCCCCAAAAAATCGCTTTTCCTTGGGATTTCACAGGATTTATCCATGGCCAGAGCTGAAAATGGGAGTGGAGAGGAGGGGGGAGCTCTTGGGAAGAGTCAGGAAGGGTTTGGATCCATGGAGATCCGTCTCTTCTCGTTCTTGGTGGGAAATACCAAGGTTTTCTGCATTCCCTTCCCCTCTCCCCCAGCTGGGCACTGCCCCACCCTTCCCAATAAAGGAAACACAAAAGGAAAACTATAAATAATAAATAAAAATAAAAATAAAAATAAAAATAAAAATAAAAATAAAAATAAAAATAATAATAATAATAATAATAAATAAAATAAATAATAAAAATAAATAATAGAGATAAAAATAAATAATAAAATATAAATAATAAAGTGACGAACTTGGCTTTAATGGAATTCTGTGAGTCTGGAATCACCCTGAGCCATCCATTGCTGGGGGAGCACAGAATGGTCTTATTTTCCTGTCAGCATAAAGGAAACATAAAAGGAAAATTATAAATAAAAATAATAATAAAATAAATAATAAAAATAATATATAAAAATAATAAATAATAAAAATATCAATATTAAAAATTAAAAAAACAATAAAAAATAATAAAATATAAATAATAAAGTGATGAACTTGGCTTTAATGGAATTCTGTGAGTCTGGAATCACCCCGAGCCACCCATTGCTGGGGGAGCACAGAATGGTCTTATTTTCCTGTGAACATAAAGGAAACACGAAAGGAAAATTATCAATAATAAATAAAAATAAATAAAAATAATAATAATAAAAATAAATAATAGAAATAAAAATAAATAATAAAATATAAATAATAAAGTGATGAACTTGGCTTTAATGGAATTCTGTGAGTCTGGAATCACCCTGAGCCACCCATTGCTGGGGGAGCACAGAATGGTCTTATTTTCCTGTCAGCATAAAGGAAACATAAAAGGAAAATTATAAATAAAAATAAATAAAAATTTAAAAATAAATAATAACAATAATAATAAATAATAAATAATAAAAATAAATAATAAAATATAAATAATAAAGTGATGAACTTGGCTTTAATGGAATTCTGTGAGTCTGGAATCACCCTGAGCCACCCATTGCTGGGGGAGCACAGAATGGTCTCATTTTCCTGTGAACATAAAGGAAACACGAAAGGAAAACTATAAATAATAAATAAAAATAAAAAATATAAAATAAGTAAAATAAATAATAGTAATAATAATAAAAAATAATAATAAAAATTAAAAATAAAAATAAATATTAAAAATAATAAAAATTAATAATAAAGTGATGCACTTGGCTTTAATGGAATTCTGTGAGTCTGGAATCACCCTGAGCCACCCATTGCTGGGGGAGCACAGAATGGTCTTATTTTCCTGTCAGCATAAAGGAAACATGAAAGGAAAACTATAAATAATAAATAAAAAAATAAAAAAAAAAATTAAAATTAATAATAATAGTAATAATAGTAATAATAAAAAATAAAATAATAAAAATAAAAAAATAATAAAAATTAATAATAAAGTGATGCGGTGGCCTTGGCAGCACTGGGGTGGACTGGATGACTTTAGAGGGATTTTCCAATTCCAGGATTGCTCCAAAAGCTCCTCAATCCTTGGATTTGAGGGTTCCTCAGCCGTGTCCCCCTGCACAGGGACTCTGGAATGCTCCAGGAACCCGCCTGGGCTCTGTCCTCTCCCTGATCCTCACACCTCGGCACAGAACTGAATTTATCTCTAAAAATTACCCTCATCAAAGGACTTTTAACCTCTAAAAACGCAGTGACAGGAAGGGGAATGAGAACAAAACCTCGCTGGGAGCAGGGGAAGCTCAGCCTGGTGTCCCTGCAGGGTCACTGTGTCCTTCAGAGCCTTCATCCAGCAGCAATTCCAGCTCCCAAATCCCCTCCTGGGCTCTTCCCTCTGCTCCAAGCCCTCCATCCCCCCCTGCATCTCCTGCTTCATCTTCACCCCTGCCCCAGCAGCTGCTCCAGATGTTCCTGCCGAGCCCCTGCAGCACATCTGTGCCAGCAGAGGACACGGGATCCTGGCTCCAAACCTTCCTTGAAATGCTCTCCACGGCAGAACCGAGGATTTCACTCATTTTCCTGCTCCCTTTCATTTCCTTTTAACCGGCTTCCTCTTTTTATGTCATTTCAAGACGTTTGCAAATTCCTGCTGCTGCTGCACTCAACTTTTCTTGGCTCCTTCCCCTCCCAAGGATGTTGGATTTGAGTACATTAAGCTCAGTGTATAAATATATATATAAAAAAAAAAAGAAGCAGCATCTGTTTGATAGTGAAATATTGATCCAGGCCTTGTTTATTACCTGGAATAAATCAAAAGTTACTTCTCCCTGTAAGGACTTTCCCCAGCTGCCTCACCAGTTGTCATTTGCAGTGTTTAAAACTCATTTTCTACCCCCACAGAAGCTCCTCCAGCCTCAGATTTCACCCAGTTTTTCAAGGCATTTTTCCCAGAATAACAAAAATCTCATTTTCAGAGCTGAGGACGGCAAACCTGGATCTATAAAATGTCGATGTTTCATGGATTAAACCAGTTTCACCAATAATTTCACTTAGGACACACTCAAGGAATAACCAGGAGTTCCTGAGGCTGGAGTTACCTCTAAACAAGTTTCTGATTTGTGCTCTGAAGTGTGAGAGTTACCAAGGAGAAAGTTCTGCTGCATTTATCTTTTTTTTTTTTCTGTTAATTTTCTTGCCAGCTTTTCAAAGCCCATTTTCTTTTGGCCTGGGTTTTTTTTTTTTTGTGTGTGTTTTTTTTTCTCAGTTTCTCTGTAGCTATTTCCAGGCTCTGTTTTGACATCACATGTGCTCGTATCAAATCCACCATTAATTGGGATGGATTTCACTCCTTTGCAGAAATGAGACCCTCCAGGATCAATTCCTGCATTAATTCCAATATTTTTACACCAAACAAACCAAACCCAGTGCTCACATTGGGGTGGGAGCACATTTTGGAGCCGTGGGTTTTATCCCATGGGGGAAAAACTCTGCACAACCCTCAGGGAGCAAATTTCCAGCCAGGATTTGGAGTCAGCTGTGAGCCAGGAGCTGATAAATGTCAGCACCAGGGTGGATCAGAAATGTCCATTTGGATCTTGGCCCTCGTCCCCGCTCCTGCTGAGCGTGGATGGATTCCTGTGGGAATTTCAGATTTACCTGAGCGGCTTCAGCTGCCTCAGGGAGTCACTCCAGTGGGCTGGACTTTCTTCCAAGCCCCAGGAGTTCCTTTCCACCGGATTCTGCTCCTCCAGACCCCAGAGTGGGATTTTTTTACCCAAGCACTTGGGTGCCATGGCTGAGTAAGCCCTTAATGCTCTTAGAAATTCAACAGTCAAAGGAGATAAAGGTTATCTGATACTCCAGTGACCTCCAAGCTCTCTCTGGTCACCGTGTCTGGCAGCAGCACCATCCATCACCCCTCAGTGCCACATTCAAGCTGCTGAAAGCATCTTGAATGAATGAATTCAAGATGCTGAAAGCATCTGCCCCCCTGTTTTAATCCTTCTCTTGGGGGGACCCCTCTGTGCCACCCCTCGGGTGAGATCCCAGCAGGGCACAGGCAGCAGAGGGGTCCTGGAGTGGATAAAACACAAACTCAAAGTATTTAGACACAGGAGGCTCAAACTTGCTGGAATAATCCCAGGTTTATTGTCTGTTCTCCATCAGGGGCAAGAGAGAGAGCGAAATGCCCTGGTGTGGATGTTAACTCTGAAACAGAATCCCTGTAGAAATTACAGTTCCTCAGCTAAGCTAAATTTTAAGGAGGATTTCAAACAATCCTCACAGACAGAAAACAGCTTTGCAGGTGCTGTTTGTCTGTCCCTTGTTTTCTTTGCAGCAGAAGGTCAGGGGATGCTGTGTCCCACTGCCCAATGATGGTGATGTAGTAATTTGATAATTTGTAGTAATTTGCTGACCGATAAGAGTTTCCTTTCTGTACTTTGCACAGTCTATAAAACAGAGCTGAAGTAATAAAATATGAGAAATTCTCCTAGAGAGTCTGTGGTGCTCTCCTCGCTGGAGACACCCTGGGTTTTATACCAGGGCAGGGGGGATCAGGGGGTGCAGGGAGGTCACAACCAGTGGGAAGAGGGAAGGAAAAGAAGATTTTCAGGTAAGAATTAACACCACACAAACCAGAGGTGAGTTTTACCCTTGGGAGATACCAAGATTTTTAGATGAACTGCCCCAGGGGCAGCAGATTTGGGGCCAAACGTTGGCTGTGGGCAGGCAGGTTATTCCTGTACCCCCAAAAAACACCGCAGTGCCAAGTGTGAGGTCTGGGAGTCACAGAAATAAACGCGCTGGGAAGATGAGAGGGAGGTGAGGGAGGAAGGGAGGGAGGTGTGGAGGGTTTGTTGTCGCTTCAGGGGTGGGTGGGAGTCAGGTTGGTGCCACCACGGAGCTCTGATGAGTTTGGGGCTCTGAATTCCCCCCTGTGAGTCCTGCAGGGTGGAAATGGGATGGAGGGAGAGGAGAGCCCCTAAATGAGAGCCCAGCTCAGGGAGGAATCCCCGAGCAGCAGCATCAGGTTCTGGCTCCTGACTCACAGCAACGTGACTCAGGAGGAGCTACCAAAGCTCAACAGAAGCAAATCAAGGACAAGATATTTCTGTACAGAATAATTCAGTGAAATCAGCTCGGCTGTGAGTTCAGGAGTTCGATAAGAGCCTGCACTGGTGTGGAACCAGCACCACAAGCAGCACAGGCACCCTGGAAAGGGAACTTTGATAGAAAAGGAGATGCAAGGGTGGAGTAAACACCAAAACATCTGGCTGGCAGCTCCAGAGAGCTGCCAAGAGCAGCCAAAAAGCCCAGATGGAATCACATCCCTTGTCCCCAGGGCTGCAGGGAAGTCCAGGCTCGCATGAGAGGGATCAAAATGCCACGAGGCTCTCCAGCAATGAGGTGACAACAGCCACGGGAATTGGGGACAGGAGCCACCCCCACGCCAAGCCGGAGGGACCCAGCTCGGAGCAGCTCCACGTCCCACACACTCCTCGGAGCAAGAGGAGGAGCAGGGAGAAGCGGGGAGGTCGCTCCTGGCTGGGTTTGAAGTGGAATCTGGGAATTGAAGTCGCTGGATGCTGCAGAAGAGCAGCCCCAGCTCAGCTCAGCGTGGAGCAGAGAATCCAGGACCGAGGAGTGACACCAGACAGGAGAAACACTCAAACTCAGCGTGGGGCTAATGAAGGGCTTTTTGAAGAGCAAAATCAGACGAGGTATAAAAACAAACAGGGCTGAGCATGTCACAGAGGCAGCAGGAACACACGAGGAGTGCCAGAGGTTAAAGGAAGCGATTCTGGGCACCGAGGATCTCACAGGGATGCTGCAAACCTCTGTTCCTTCCGGCTCCCACAGCTTCCCTGGAGATTTCTGTGCCTTTGCAGAGCCTCCAGGGAGACGCCATCCATGCCTGGGGTGGCAGCAAACATGGTTGTTTAAAGGGAAATATGTTATGGAGCCCGTTTGATGGCTTGGAAGGATTTATTCCATCATCCAACCTCAATCCCAGAGACAGCAGCCACTGGAGGGACTGCAAAGGGATGACAGGAGCTCGTGCCCTGATCCTAAAAGTCAGGAGATGGATGGTAAGACAACAGATAATTCAATTCAAATAACCAGAGAGGAAATTCTCTGGAGCTGTGATGAAAGAAGGGTCAGACAGACAGGATTTTTGAGATGCAGGGCAGTGGAGCTGGAAGCTCCCACACCGACGGCAGCAGGAGACCTCTGAGACCTGGTGGCCTCTGCCCAGGGGTGCTGCCCCCCCATGGAAACCCACCCAGGTGTGTCCCCACACCTGAGGGATGCTCCAGACGTGTGGGAAGGCTGGGACAGCCCAGGGAACTCCCAGAGGTGACACGGCTGCGTCCTGTGCTGTGACACCGAGAGAGAAGCAGAGCCCCCGAGGCCAGCGGGGGCTCGGGAAACGGGAGCTGAGGAGCTCCATCCTCCCCGGGATGAGCGGATCCGTGCAGGGCAGCTCCGGTTCCCGGGGGCTCCGGGACGCCTCGGCGGAGCGGCTGCGTGACACCGGCATCCCCCGGCTCGTTACCGCTCGCTGCCAGATGCTCCGGGGCTGAATCACAGCGATTTGTTGTGGCGAGCTTCGCCTCGGCACCTGCTGCACGCTGAACACCTCCTCTCCCTCCTCTTCCTCCTCTTCCTCCGCCTCCTCTGCCCTGCCCGAGTGTGATGGGGAGCGGGTGCTGCACCCACGGGGGTCGGGGACAGCCCCCCGCGGGCTCCTGCAGGAGACACGGAAAGGGTTCAAAGCCGTGCCCGGAGCCCCCGGCAGCGAGAGGGGACAGCGGGGGGCTCCGGGAGGGGGTCCCAGCCCAGGCACTGCCCCAAGGGACTCCCACGCACCTTCCTCCTCCCCAGGGAGGCTGGGGGATCACAGAGAGCCCCAGGAGAGCCAGTGCCGCACAAGACCCCCCCTTTTCCAGAGGAAACACCCCCAAAACCCCCCCAGGAGCCACCCACAGCCCCCCAGAGCTGACCCAGCCCGGCCCCTCCCAGTTTGGAGCCTCCAGGAGCCGAGCGCGGATTCTCTCTGCCGTTCTCACATCCCGGGGCTTCCAGAGCCCTTCTCCAACCGGACAGGGAGAGAAAGCCTGGGAAGAGCCTCACCCGGCCTTTTCTGCCCCCAAATTTGCCCCAGGGCAGCTCCAGGGTCAGACACCCGGGATGGAGCTGGAGGCAGAGCGGGGATCGGCTGTGACCGGCACCAAACTGTTCCTCCCTCCCACGGCCGCTTCCCACGGGGATTGTGACTAAGGGAAGCATCCCTGGAGCACAGCTCTGCTGCAGGAACCTCGGAGCAGCTCCTCAAAAACGCACGTGAGGGCTCGCTGCAGGCCTGGGGAAGGGCTGAACGATCCCATAAAAGGGGTTAATCCTCCTCTGGAAAGGAGCTGGGAATGTTTCCCCGGAGCCCCGAGGTCCTCCGGGGCTGGGAATGCCTGGGCTGGCTGAGCAGGAGCTCGGGGGGATCATCTGATGGATGAGAGCACGGATGGGTGAGGCTGGATAAAGGAGTTGCCTGGGAGATGCCAGGGGCCAGCCAGGACTGGACATTGACTTTTAGGGCCGGGAACGGAACAGGCTCCACCCCAAATGTGCTTCAGCTGCAAGGACCAGGCGTGGGACTGGGTGGTACAAGCTCAGAGACAGTGACGGGCTGGGACACGCTGGCTGGCACAGGGGACATCCGAGAAAGGGTGACACCCCAGCACGGGTGACATCCAAACACGAGTGACACCCCAGAACGGGTGACACCCCAGCACGGGTGACATCCAAACACGAGTGACACCCCAGAACGGGTGACACCCCAGCATGGGTGACATCCAAACACGAGTGACACCCCAGCATGGGTGACATCCGAGCATGGGTGACACCCCAGCACGGGTGACATCCAAACACGAGTGACACCCCAGAACGGGTGACATCCAAACACGAGTGACACCCCAGAACGGGTGACACCCCAGCACGGGTGACATCCAAACACGAGTGACACCCCAGAACGGGTGACACCCCAGCACAGGTGACATCCGAGCATGGGTGACACCCCAGCACAGGTGACATCCAAACAGGAGTGACACCCCAGAACGGGTGACACCCCAGCACAGGTGACATCCGAGCATGGGTGACACCCCAGCACGGGTGACATCCGAGAAAGGGTGACACCCCAGCACAGGTGACATCCGAGAAAGGGTGACACCCCAGCACAGGTGACATCCGAGAAAGGGTGACACCCCAGCATGGGTGACACCCCAGCATGGGTGACACCCCAGCACAGGTGACATCCGAGAAAGGGTGACACCCCAGCACAGGTGACATCCGAGCATGGGTGACATCAGAGAAACGGTGACACCCCAGCACGGGTGACACCCCAGCACGGGTGACACCCCAGCACGGGTGACATCAGAGAAAGGGGCACCCCAGCACAGGTGACATCCAAACACGGGTGACATCCAAGCACGGGTGACACCCCAGCACGGGTGGCATCCAAACATGAGTGACATCCGAGCATGGGTGACAACTGAGCATGGGTGACATCCGAGAAAGGGTGACACCTCAGCACAGGTGACAACCCAGCACAGGTGACATCCCAGCACAGGTGACACCCTAGAAAGGGTGACATCCCAGCATGGGTGACATCCAAGCATAGGTGTCACCCCAGCACAGGTGACATCCAAGCACAGGTGACATCCCAGCACAGGTGACACCCTAGCAAGGGTGACATCCCAGCATGGGTGTCACCCCAGCACAGGTGACATCCAAGCACAGGTGACAACACAGTGACAGCCCAGCACGGGGGCACCCTAGCACGGGTGACAACCCAACATAGGTGTCACCCCAGGACAGGTGACATCCTAACATAGGTGTCACCCCGGGACAGGTGACATCGCAGTGACAGTGACAGCCCAGCACGGGTGACACTCCAGCATCTCTGGGGCTCCGGCCCCTCTCCCCCTGCCAAGGGGACCGTGCTCCATCCAACCGCGGAGCGAGCCGGCCCGTCCAGGGGACACCGCGAGCCCAGAGGGGACCCGGCCGATACCTCGGGATGGGACCGGTCCCGCTCCCGGCCGCAGACCGGCGAGCTCCCCTTCCACGGCGGGACCGCCCAGCCAGGGATCCGGTGTGGGGACGACATCCTGAGGTATCGCCGCTCCGCTGGGCCCGGGCTAGCTCGGCGCGGGGGCGGGATGGGGACCGAGGGCACCGAAGAGACCGAAGGGACCGAGGGGACCGAGGGGACCGAGGGGACCGAGGGGACCGAGGGGGCCGAGGGGGCCGAGGGGATCGAGGGGACCGAGGGGGCCGAGGGGGCCGAGGGGATCGAGGGGGCCGAAGGGACCGAAGGGACTGAGGGGACCGAGGGGATCGAGGGGACTGAGGGGACTGAGGGGACCGAGGGGACCGAAGGGACCGAGGGCACCGAAGAGACCGAGGGGACTGAGGGGACCGAAGAGACCGAGGGGACCGAGGGGGCCGAAGGGGCCGAAGGGGCCGAAGAGACCGAAGGGACCGAGGGCACCGAGGGGACTGAGGGGACCGAAGGGACCGAGGGGGCCGAAGGGACCGAGGGCACCGAGGGGACCGAGGGGACCGAAGGGGCCGAAGGGACCGAGGGGACCGAGGGGACCGAGGGGATCGAGGGGACCGAGGGGACCGAGGGGACTGAGGGGACTGAGGGGACCGAGGGGACTGAGGGGACTGAGGGGATCGAGGGGATCGAGGGGACCGAGGGGACCGAGAGGACCGAGGGGACTGAGGGGACTGAGGGGACCGAGGGGACCGAGAGGACCGAGGGGACCGAGGGGACCGAGGGCACCGAGGGGACCGAAGGGACCGAGGGGACTGAGGGGACTGAGGGGACCCCGCCGCCGCCGCCGCCGCCGCCCCGCGCGCACCTGCCTCCCGCGGGGAGCCGCGCATGCGGCGCGCACCACCGCGCCTCAGGGCGCGGGGGGGGCCGCCGGCCGGAGCGGGCGTGTTTACACGGGGGCCGAGGGGGGCGGCATCGGCGCGGCCCCCCCGCCCCCCCCCCCCCGGCACGAATGGTCTCTTCCTCGCGCTCTATTTAATCCCCGCCGCTGCCGCACCGCCGGCTCCAGAGCGGAGGGAGCAGCGCCCGCCGCCCGCGCTGCGGCTCGGTCGCGCCGGCCCCGCGGGCTCCCGCCGCCACCATGCAGCCCCCCGCCCTCGGCATCCTCCTGCTCATCGCCTGCTTCGGCAGCGCTCGGGGAAACCTCTCCCGCGACGGTGAGTGACGCCGCCGGGAGCGGGCGAGCCTCTCCGTGCGTCCCCCGCCGCTACGGCCGGGGATGCGGGGAAGCGAGCGACAGGTGCGGGGAGCGGCGGCGCGAACGGGGCCGTTATGTGGGTCAGGCAGGTGCCGCCCGCCCCGCCCCGCCCGGCCCTCGGGGCCCGCCCCGCCGCCGGCTGCGGGTGCGGCTCCCGGGCGGCCGGCGGGGGCTCAAGGTCACGGCGGCACCGGTGCTGCCCGTCGTGTCCCCCGGTGGCCGCGGACCGCCCGGGGCGGGGCTGGGGCCGGGGCGGCGGAAGGTTCCAGACAGGCCCCGGCGGGCGGCGGCGGCGGCGCTCGGCCCCTCCCGGCGCTGCCCGCGGAGAGGGGGGGGCGGATGGAGGGTCCCCGGTGCGGCGGATGGAGGGTCCCCGGTGCGGCGGATGGAGGCACGGCCGCCCCGCCGCCAGGGTGCCGGGGCCCGGCGGTGACACGCGGAGCGGGGACAGACACCGCCGAGAGGCGGGCGGAGTCCCCGGGGGAGCGGCCGTGACATCCCCGCCGTGGCTGGGGCGGCTCCCCGCTCCCTCCCGGTCCCTCCGGTGGGAGCCGCCTCCCCGGGATGGGCGGGGGGCTCGGCAGCGGCGGCCGCTCCCCGTCCCGCCGGGATGTGCCGGGCATCCGCGGGGCGCGGCGGAGCCCCGGCTCGCCAGACAAAGGGGGTTCACCCTCGGCGACAGTCGCGACAGGTGCGGAGCGGGTGTGATTCCTGTCGGGGCTCGCCGGTGGCAGCGCCGTGTCCCCCGACGCCGTGGGGCTGCGGTCCCCGCGGGGTGACCGGCGGTGGCTCGGAGCCGCCGTCCCTGTCTGGCTGCTGGCGGCTCCGTTTGCCGTGTCGGGAATCGTCTGTCGTGACAGAATCGATGCTGCCGCGCGTGTTTGGGTGGGGAGGACCCAGGGGCTGGGCTGGGCTCGCTGTGTTGTGGTCTGGGGGTGCTGACGGTGGTTCCTGTCTCCATCCACATCCCCGCGGCCCGTCAGGAGCAGGGAGGGGGGTTTGGGAACGGGATCGAGGGTCCCGAGGGCTGCGCGGGTGGCAGCGTGGCACGGTGGGGACAAGGGCTGAGCCCGCAGCCCCCACGGCTCCCCCGCACCCATCTCTGTCGCTGTCACAGGCTCTGGGGGCTGGTGGCTGTGTTCCCATTCACGAATCCCGGGATTTGTTCTGGTTTTGGCCACGGTCCTCCCACGGGCACCCAAAAGAGTCACTTGGGTGTGGGTGATCCTCAGCCCCACGGCGTGGGGACCTCCTGGCAGCCTCAGCGTGGGGATGGGGATGGCTGAGCATCCCAGGGAGCGCTCCCAGGAGGGGAGGTGGCCGTGACCCGGGGCTGTCCTGGGACAGGACGCAGCCTGGATGATGACACTGCAAGATTTCCTCCTGGACTGGCCTCTGCTGTGGCCCAGCCCTGGCCACCAGTGCCAGGGTCCAGCACAGCTGGACAAAAAGAACCCAAAAAACCCTTCAAGGAGCAGAGGAGATGGATGGCTGGGGGATGCTCAGAAAGAAGTTGTTGCATCTTCATGGTTGCTGCCTCATCCTGGAGCCCCTGAGCCGTCCCAGCGTGGCTCAGGGGACATCTCCTCCCTGGCACCCATCCTGGGGCAGGATGGACTCTCCTCCTTGGAGACCATTCCTCCAGTGTGGCAGATGGCTCCAGCAGAGCCATGGCAGGGTCTGGGGGAACCCCTGGAAGCCTCCCAGGCACTGGGAGCACTGGTCCTGCACAAGAGGGCCCTGTCTGTGCTCTCTTGGCTGGCGTTGTGCTGCTGTCGGCACATTCGGGTGTTTGGGCTGGTGCGTGGTTGTCCTTGTGTGAGGATCATTCTCTCTCTGCAGGGTTATTCCACTCGGCAGTTGTGTAACCCTTTTGTTTGGACAATTCCATGGGAGGCCACCACGGGCCGAAGCCAGATGACTTTAGGGGCTGTTTTTTTCCCTGGGGCACTGGAGGACATCGGGAGGTGTCCTGAGCCTGCTGAGATGAGGGCTTTGCAGAGAGGCAGGTCGAGGGCACTGTCCCTGTCCTGTGGGGTGGCTTTGACTCTCTGGAGCTGCTGGAGGTGTCTGCCAGGCCAGCAGAGCTCCCTCTGTGCTGGGGAGATGCTCTGAGCTCCCAGCTGGGCTCCCACAGGGCTTTTGCCATCCCCAGCCTCGGAGCAGGGAACATCTGCAGCTCCTGCTGCCCTGCAGGGAGACGGCAGCACTGGAATGTGGGAGGCTGGAGCAGGGAGAGCCCAGGGGCACAGTGGGGTGGTGGGAGCCCGGCGTTGTCTGGAGCAACAGAAACCTTTGATTGCCGCTTTCCGTGGTGCTTTTCCCCAAGGAACGTGTGCTAGAGCCCCGTTCCCAGTGCCATTAGGGCTTGCCATATGCTCCCAGTGCCTGTGCCAGCACCAGCCCTTGGCTCCGGAGCCGAGGAAGCGGTGACAGCCCTGGTGAGGCACGAAAGGGAGGGAGGGCAACCTCTCTGCATCACTCACTACCTGCTTGGCCTGATTTCGGATGACTCGGATCAGCTGCCTGGGGGAAACGAGCTGTTCCAGGGCTGGGATCAGCACTCAGCCGGAGGAGAGGGGAGGGAGCAGCGCATCCCTGTGCAGGCAGCCGGCTGGAGAGCACGGAATCCACCGCTCAGCTGGCTGGCACAACGCGTTAGGCTCAACAGGCAAGGCCGGATTTTAGGACAAAGCCTGGGATCAGGCTCTGCGGAGGTGCCCGCCGCATGCCCAGACGGTGAGGGATGCGCTGGCACCGGGATTGTGCCGCTGTCCTGACAATGCCGTGGGGTTTGGCACGGCCTGTGCTGTTTGCTGGGAGCGTGGTGGCCCGGGAGGAGAAATCCCCATGGAACGGGGCGTGAGCTGAGCATCCCGAGCTCTGGGTACCCATCCTCCTCTGGAGAGGGAAAAGCGCCCCGTTTGCCCAGGATTCCCTGCCTGGGAGGTCTCCTGCCTGCAAGATGCTTCCTCTTCTCCCTCTGCCTGACGTTCTCGCCTCTCCAGGGGTGTTGGAATCGCCGGAGGAATCGGAGGCGGCTACATCTGGGGAGTCACCCTGGCGCTGGCACGGCGGCCGCGCAGCCAGATGGAGGGAGCTGCGGCAGAGCTGCTCCTGTTTGTTTTCCCTGCCTTGGTTCCTAACCTCGTTTCATGCCAATCCAGGGTGTCTCGTGCCCATCCCTGCAGGAGAGGAGGACAGGGAGGGAGTGGGGCAGGATATGGACACGTGTCCGAGGTGGTTTTGGTGGCGGTGCCAGCTGGGAGCTTGGTGGGCTCTGTTTGTGGTGCTGGGCTTGTTCTCCTGGGCACAGCCGTGCCAGTCTGGCCTGGCACTCCCTGCCCAGCCTGCTCTCCACCTGAGCTGCTCTCCAGGCTGTGCAGGTCCCCCAGTGCTGGTTCTGCACAGATTGAGCGCAGTCCTTGCTGCTTTGGCTCCTCAGTGGCTCTGCGGGCCCTGGAAGGTGCTGCCAGCGCCGTAACACCCCCACAGTCAGATGGATCTGCTCCTCCTCCTCCTCCCAGTTACTGGGTCAGCTCAGCTTGAACCATCTGGTCCAGTTCTGGCCCCTCTGCTCTTGGCCGGGCACCGGGAGCAGCAGAGCCTCCATCGGGAGGTGATGCCGGGGTGGGAGCGATCTGTGGTGCCACAGCTCCTCCACCCACCTGTGACAGGCTGGGATTCTTCATCCCCCTCCCGGAGCTCCTCTCCCACCCCAGCCGGGGCTGTCCCGGGGGGAGGACGAGGAGCCAGGGCAGCGCTGGGGGCAGGAACGCTCCGTGCCGCGTTTGGGCAGCCCTGCTGCCAACAGCACCGAGCCAGACAAGCCAAACGCAGCCGGTGACGGCGGAGGGAGGCGGGGAAGGCGAGGCTGTGCAAAGGGAATAATGTGTTTAACCATTCCAGTCACCTGCCCAGCGTCACGCTCCGCCTGCGCCGGGATGCGGCCGAGGGCGCAGGGACCGCGGGCAGGTGTTGGATGCTGCTGGAGCCTCTGCGGTGTCTGGACGTGCTGGAGGGTGCCAGGGCTGGTGCAGACCTGGCAGCAGCAGCATTTCCCAGGAGTTTGGCCGGGGAAAGAAAGCTGAGAGCTCCCCGTGTCCCTGCAGCATCCCGGGAGCTGCCCCGTCCTCGGGTGATGCTCCAGGCGCTGCTTCAGCTGCAGATGCTTTTCATCGCCTACAACACCTCAAACGGCGTTTGCTGGCAAGCTCAGCTTTCCCAGACTGCTGCTGTTGCTGTGATTTCCAGGGAAATGAGTTCTGACACTGCTGGTCCGAGTGGCCGCTGGCAGGGAGCGCAGCAGGTCCCTGGGCTGGGTGCTGCTCAGAACTTGCTGGGACCCCCCACACACCCTAGGGAGCTGTTTCCAGAGCTGGGGTGTGTTTTGGGGTGTCTGTGCTGGTGTCAGCTCCTGGTTCTCCCTCCTGCTGCCGTCAGGATCCTGCTCTGAAGCCACGGGGAGACGGATCTGAGGTGCTCCAGCCTCGGCTGCTGCTGCTCGTGGAACCCCTGCGCCCTCCTGGCACTCCTGGAGGATCCATTTTACCCCTCCAAGTCTCACCAACTTTGGGTTCTGGGTTTTTTTCTTTTCTCCTGGTGATTCTGGGGACTCCAGAAGGGACAGAACGCTGCAGCAGCAGCAGAGGTGACCTGCTGGGCCACAGCTGATGTGGAGCACATTCCTGGGAATCCGTTGGGATGTTGGGAGTCTCCAGTGCCCCAGGACCTGATGGAATGGCTGGAGCTGTGTTAGGGTGGGTTTAGCTTGGCTATCAGGGGAATTACCACATTCCCAAGGCTGCTGGAGCTCCAGGAACCTTTGGACAAGGCTCCCAGGCAGAGGCTGGGATTGTTGGGGTGTCCTGTGCAGGGCCAGGAGTCGGACTCCGTGATCCTTGTGTGTTCCTTCCCTCTCTGGCTATTCCATGATTCTATTTTCGGGAGGTCAGGAGGAGGTGTTGGTTGTGTTGTCCCCCAGGAGAGGAGCAGAGCTGCCAGGGCTTCCCCATCCCTCAGTTCTGTTATAAATATCCTCTTACACAACACGGTGTGGTTAATCCTCGGGCAGTGGGGAGTGACAATTCCTCTGTGCCGGGGTGGCTGCAGAGCCACCAAACCTCGTGCCAGGGCATCCAAACTGGGCTGAGACACCTCGCTGGGCAGGGAGATCCTTAAAACAGAACTGTCAAAGCACGGAGCTCGTTCCCTTGGCAACAGTCATGTTGGAGATTGGCCTTAGGGTAGGAGCTAAAAAACCCACTCAAAAAAAAGGAATTCTCAGCTGTTGGCTGTCACACTGGGGGAGGCTGCTGGCACAGGGGTCACCCTGCCCTGTGCCCCAGGCTCTTGGGGGAATTCTCTCCTTTTGGGAGCCCCCAGGGAGCTGTGACACCAGGAAAGGCTGGCAGGGTGTTTGTGGTGGCCCAGAACAGGGAGGGTTTTCCTCCCAGCACTCAGGGTGTGAGCAGCTGGGTCTTGGCTCTTCTGCTGCAGCTCTGAGCCTTGGTGGGGTGGCAGGAGATCCTCTGAGCCGTGGGATGGCCTTGGAAGGAGGTGATCCTGCTGTCCTGGGATCTCCTGAGGGTGCCACTGCCTTTTTCTGAGTGCAGAGGGCACCAGCCTGGTGTGAAGGTGCAAATGGAGCTGAGTGGAGCCATCCAGGGGGTTCTCCAGCTCCCTGATCCCATCCCAGCTCTCCTCTGGGCCTGGGGGTGCTGGGAGGGCTGCCTGGGGGGCCCAGGCTGTGGGGATTGGGGAGGAAGAGGAGGAGGAGGAGGAGAGGAGAAGCTGCTTCCCAGCCCTGCCCAGCGAGGATGGAGCCGGAGCCACACTGGGAATGTCAGCTCCAGGAGCGTCCAGCCAGGGCTGGAGGAGGAGAAGGAGGAGAGGAGCATCCTGTGGTCCCAGAGCACTTGGAATCAGCCTCCCTGGAGCTGCTGATGGATGCTAAGTGCTGGCTGTGTCTCTGCTGAACCCTGGGCAGGTGTCCCCAGCAGCTCCTGGCTGTCCCCTGGCAGGTCTGGCAGGAGGTGACAGTGTCCCTCTGGTCACAGACGCAGTTTCAGAGGTGGCTGGGGTCGTGTCAGTGCCCCTCAGACAGGACCCTGCACCTGGGAGCTGCTGGGGACCATCCCCATGCCTTGGGAGACCCCAGGGTTTGGAGCAGGAGGTGATGAGGAGCTGCATCCTCTTGCTGTGCCCCTTCCCAGGAACGCTCATTCACAGAGAAATCCTCTGGAATTTGGGGTTTGGGGGATTCATGGGGGAAGGTGTGAAGCCCCTGGAGTCACCAATTCCCCCACAAGGAACGAGATCCCATCCTGCTGGGAGCTCAAACACCAGGATTCCTCCTGAACCTCTGGATCTGCCAGGGAGCTCTGGAGCTGTGTCCCAGCATCCCATGGCAGAGCTGAGCTGGGAGCTGCTTCCCACCTTCAGGGAACATTTGCATTCCTGTGCCAGTCCCTGTCACCCTGGGGTCAAACCCTTCACCCTGTGCCAGGGACAGCTCGGAGGGAGCAGCTCTGGGTGCAGGTGCAGAGGTGGGAGCTGCCAGAAGGAACTTTGGGAGTTACCAGATGGATTTATCCCTGTGAGGAAAGCAGGAACACCCTGGATTGCGCAGCTCCTGCGTCCTGGCTGGACCCAGAGCACAGCCAGGTGACACCACACAAGGGATGTCCCCTCCTGGAGCCCTGTCCTGGATCCCTCTGAGCCTGCTCCAGCCCAGCCTCCATCTTCTCCCTGCCTGGATCTGCCTCCTGGGGACGGTGTGGACAGCCTGTGTGACCACAGGGGACATCTGGATGCCACCAGATCGAGGAAGGAGCCAGCCCTGGAGTTGCAGGAGGCACCTGGCAGCTCCCAGAGGGATGGGATGTGTCCTGGCACCGTCACAGCACCGCTGACGCCGGATCCGAGGTGGAACAGAGCAGATGCACCCAAACAGGAGCAGGTTTCCCTCTCCTGGGAAATCTGGAGCCACTCAGCTGCCTGGAATTTGGGCTCTGGGTATTCCAGACTGTGGATTCACACCCTGCTAAAATCAGCCTGTGAGGGATGTGCACAGCAGATGTCTGAGCCTTCCTGAGCCGTGAGTTCGAAATTCCCGCCCTGCCAGGGCTGATTCCCGCATGGATCCCCGCAGGAAAGATGCCCAGGGCTGGGGATGGAGCTGTGGAGGGAACTGCTGGAACACAAAGTCCTTGGAGAGGAGGATAAAGCTCCTTGGAAAACATCTGTGCCCAAGGGAATGAATTGGATCTTTGTGATGCTGAACCCAGAGTAAATAGGAAAGAAGGAGGGAAATGAGAATGGGGTTTTTGGGAAAGAAGGAGGGAGATTTTTTTTGAGAAAAAAGGAGGGAAATGAGAAGTGTTTTTCTGAGAAAGAAGGAGGGAAATAAGAAATGGGTTTTTTTGGGAAAGAAGGAGGGAAATGAGAAACATTTTTAGGACGTGACTGTGAACCAGAGGCGTTGGAGGGCTTGGAGCAGTGGGTGGTTTTCCCTGGGGTTATTTCTGCCACAAAGATGCTTTCACAGCCTGGAAAAAGAGCTGGGATGGGGTGGACATTCCTTGGAGAGGATCCTGCAGCTCCAGTCTCGCCCCCCTACAGCTGCTGGGTTCTTCCCAGGCCTCTCTCCTGCTTCCCTGAGGATCCTCTTGGTGAAGCTGCTCTGTGCTTGTGTCACAGAATTCCTGGGATGCAGAGGATCAATTTTTCCTCGTGGGAGCATCCTGGGGCTGGAGGCTCAGAGCTGTGGGGACAATCATTGCTGGATGGGGACACTAATTCCAGGCTCCAGGAGCAGCAGAGATGTCGACATCGTTTTCCCACATCATTTTTTTCCCCCCCTCATAAATATGAATGCAGCCCCTCTGCAAAAGTGCACGGCTCTAATTAATGAAATATTGATTTTTCTGGAGCGCTTCCTCTGCACCAGCAAACGCGGGCAGCAGCTCTGGGCCCCACACAGAGCTCAGCAGAGATTTTTGGGGTGGTTTTGGGGAGTCTGAGCTTGTCCCTGGATCCCTGCAAGCATCCAAGGCTGGGCTGGACGTAGCTTGGAGCAACCTGGGATGGTGGAAGGGGCTTGGAACTGATGTCCTTTTGCAGCCCAAACCATTCTGGAATTCTTCTGGCTTTTGGGAGCCTCCATCCAAACCCTGGCAGAGCAGCTTGTGCCCAGAGAGACCCCATGGGAGGAGGGGGAGACCCCCGGGGTGGGTCCTGCTGCTCTGGGGGTTCTGTGCCCAGAGAGACCCCATGGGAGGAGGGGAGACCCCCGGGGTGGGTCCTGCTGCTCTGGGGGTGCTGTGCCCCCTCCTCCCCTGGCTCTGCCCCAATTCTGTCACTTCCAGCAGGTTCCAGCTGCGGGGTTTGGGTAAATCCTGGCCGTTCCCATCTGCTCCAGATGGAGCCCCCCAGGGATCTGGGTCATGCCAGGGGGGCTCTCGGGGGCTGTGCCCCCCACCCAGGACAGCTCAGCCTGGGATGGGGGAATGTCCCCTCTGGGGTGTCCCCATGGTGTCCCCCATGGTGGGGATGGCATCCTCCATGTGTTTAACCTCTCCCCACAGTAATTCCTTAATGAGGCCAGGCCCGGGGCAGGGTGTTAATTGTGTTAATTGGGTGCCAGACCCTCGTCCTCAGCATCCCAGCTGGAGTTTGGACAACAGCGGCTTGGAAAGGCTTAATCCCCTAATTAGGGTGTGGCAGGACAAAGGCTCGTTAACCAAATTAAAACAAGCAGAGGGATGGATTCTCATGGGGGGATTCCCAGGGATGGATTCCCAGGGAGGGGTTCCCAGGGGGGGATTCCCAGGGAGGGATCCCCAGGAATGGATTCCTAGGGGGGGATTCCCAGGGGGGGATTCCCAGGAATGGATTCCCAGGGATGGGATTCCCAGGGATGGATTCCCAGGGAGGGATTCCCAGGGATGGATCCCCAGGGAGGGATTCCCAGGAATGGATTCCTAGGGGGGGATTCCCAGGGATGGATTCCCAGGGAGGGATTCCCAGGAATGGATCCCCAGGGGGGGATCCCCAGGGAGGGATTCCCAGGAATGGATTCCCAGGGGGGGATTCCCAGGAATGGATTCCCAGGGGGGGATTCCCAGGGATGGATTCCCAGGAATGGATTCCCAGGGAGGGGTTCCCAGGGATGGATTCCCAGGGGGGGATTCCCAGGGAGGGGTTCCCAGGGATGGATTCCCAGGGATGGATTCCCAGGGATGTGACAGGGATGTGACAGGGATGTGTCCCCTGGCACTGCTGGGGTCCTGCTCATCCCGTGCCATCCCCAGTGTGGGGGTCCCTGCTCAGCTCCTGCTGTGCCAGGGCCTGGAGAGAGCAGGGGATGAGTCAGGGAAGAGAAAAGAGCAGGAAAAACTTGGCCAGTGAGGATGAACCTGAGCGCTGGTGATGGGGAGGTTCCTGGGGATGAAGGGTCTTTACACCGGGAATGTTTTTAATCCCAGTTTGAGGCTTCTCTGGAAATCCTGGGCAGGGAGGGATTCATGGAATGGTTTGGGTTGGAAGGGAACTAAAGCTCATCCCATTCCACCCCTCTCACTGTCCCAGGCTGCTCCAAGCCCTGTCCAGCCTGGCCTTGGGCACTTCCAGGGATCCAGGGGTACCTGTGCCAGGGCCTGCCCACCCTCCCAGCAGGCAATTCCTTCCCAAAAATTCCTTCTTCCTTCGAGGAGTTTGTGATGGCAGCAAAAGGATAAATTTCCCTTCACCTTCTGTGTGGAAAATGAGGAAATTCAGGTGCTTGCAGCCCTCTCCATTCGCTGGGCCTGGCGATTGTGCCACGTCCCCCTTGTCCCTGGCACGGCAGCTTCCCAAAAATAGCTGTCCTTGGGACAGTGAGGGGTTATCTGATCCTGGAGCTGCTCTTCCCTGCCCTTGCGCTGTCCTGCTCCTCCAGGAGCCCGAAGGAAGGGAAGGAGGAGCTGAGGGAGCGCGGCCTGGGGAGGGACACGGAGGAGTGACCCCAGGAACGGGCACTGGTGGCACTGCCTGGGCTTTGGAGCATCCCAGTGTGCCTGGCACGGAGCCCCAGGGCTGTGGGAAAGGGCTCTGTGCCTCTGTGGGTGTCTGCAGGCTCTCCTGCTCCATCCTGGATCCCCCTGCTCGTGTCAGGGCTGTGCTCGTGTCCCTGTGAGCTGCCGTGGGGACAGCAGTGTCCCCTGTCCCCGTGGGGGCTGCAGGTGGGGCAGCAGGACTGATGCCAGCCTGATTCCCTGCTGGGGAATGGGATCACTGGGAAAAATCTCCTGTCCCTGCTGGGGAATGGGATCACTGGGAGAAATTCCCTGTCCTTGCTTGGGAATGGGATCACAGGGAGAAATTCCCTGTCCTTGCTTGGGAATGGGATCACAGGGAAAAATCTCCTGTCCCTGCTGGGGAATGGGATCACTGGGAGAAATCTGTCCTGGCTTGGGAATGGGATCACAGGGAGAAATTCCCTGTCCCTGCTGGGGAATGGGATCACAGGGAGAAATTCCCTGTCCCTGCTGGGGAATGGGATCACAGGGAGAAATCTGTCCCTGCTGGGGAATGGGATCACTGGGAAAAATTCCCTGTCCCTGCTGGGGAATGGGATCACTGGGAGAAATTCCCTGTCCCTGCTGGGGAATGGGATCACTGGGAAAAATCTGTCCCTGCTGGGGAATGGGATTACAGGGAGAAATTCCCTGTCCTTGCTTGGGAATGGGATCACAGGGAAAAATCTGTCCTTGCTTGGGAATGGGATCACAGGGAAAAATCTCCTGTCCCTGCTGGGGAATGGGATCACTGGGAAAAATCTCCTGTCCCTGCTGGGGAATGTGATCACTGGGAGAAATCCCCCATCTCTGCTGGGGAATGGGATCACAGGGAAAAATCCCCCATCTCTGCTGGGGAATGGGATCATAGGGAGAAATTCCCTGTCCCTGCTGGGGAATGGGATCACTGGGAGAAATCCCCCATCCCTGCTGGGGAATGGGATCACAGGGAGAAATCTGTCCCTGTTGGGGAATGGGATCACAGGGAGAAATTCCCTGTCCTTGCTGGGGAATGGGATCACAGGGAAAAATCTGTCCCTGCTGGGGAATGGGATCACAGGGAGAAATCTGTCCCTGCTGGGGAATGGGATCACTGGGAGAAATCCCCCGTTCCTGCTGGGGAATGGGATCACAGGGAAAAATTCCCTGTCTCTGCTGGGGAATGGGATCACTGGGAAAAATTCCCTGTCCCTGCTGGGGAATGGGATCACTGGGAAAAATTCCCTGTCCTTGCTGGGGAATGGGATCACAGGGAGAAATCTCCTGTCGCTGCTGGGGGACAGGGACACACAGAGAGCCGTGCTCAGGTGGCTTTTGGGGATGCTCTGGGGGGAGGTGGCACCCACGACCCCCCTAATTCCCCCTCTCCCCGTGCAGAGAGCCAGCCCACGACGTCAGACGAGACGGTGGTGGCCGGGGGCACGGTGGTGCTCAAGTGCCAGGTGGAGGATCCCGATGATTCCTCGCTCCAGTGGTCCAACCCTGCCCAGCAGACCCTGTACTTTGGGGAAAAACGAGGTAAAAACCCCAGAGCTGGAGCTGGGAGCGAGGATGGAGCCACGAGGGGACAGCGAGGAGCTGCCCCGGGGTGGAGGTGACACCAGCCAGCGCAGGGGGTGGTGGCACCGAGCCCGTTGTCCCTTCTCCCTCAGCCCTGCGGGATAACAGGATCCAGCTGGAGAGATCCACCCCCAACGAGCTGACCATCAGCATCAGCGACGTGGTGCTGGCCGACGAGGGCGAGTACACCTGCTCCATCTTCACCATGCCCGTGAGGACGGCCAAGGCCCTGGTCACCGTGCTGGGTGAGGGACAGTCCCCCTGCCACCCATCCCCTCAGCAGCTCCCAGATCCCTCACGCCGTGCTGTGCACTCCCAGCTCACTGATTTGTGGTTTTTTTGTCTCCTTCTCCTCCTCAGGGATCCCCCAGAAGCCGCAGATCTTCGGCCACGAGCAGCCCATCGATGAGGAGAAGGTGGCCCGGCTCATCTGCCGCTCCTCCGGCAGCAAACCCGCGGCACAGCTGCGCTGGAGGAAGGGCAACAGGGAGCTCAAGGGTGGGTGGCTCTGTCCTGGGAGCTGGGGGACACCAGGGGACACCGGGGTGTGGGACAGGAGCCGTGTGTCCCCTGCTCCGGGTGACATCAGCCTCGTGTCTGTCCCTGAGCTGTGGCTGTCCCCTGTCCCCACAGACTCGGGCACAGAGGTGGTGGAGGACCCCAACGGCAAGACCTTCACAGTGACCAGCAGGGTGGAGTTCCGTGTCACCAAGGAGGACAACGAGGTCGAGGTCACCTGCACGGTGGACCACGAGTCCCTGCAGAACTCGGAGAGGTCAACCACGCAGAAGCTGCAGGTCCACTGTACGTGGTGGGGACATTTGTGGGGGTGGAGGTTCAGCAGATCCCACAGCTGAGGCGTTCAGGGACACGCAGCCATCGTGGTCCTGTCACACCTGGGCCGTGGCAACGCTTCCCTCAGCTCCCCACTGCTGTCCCCACATCCTGCTTGTCCCCATGTCCCAGGGACTCGTCCCTGCTCCCTGCCTGCACCTCATCCTGTCCCCACTGCCCTGTCCCTGCCTGTTCCCTGTGCTGGTGACGGGGTGAGGGGCTTGGGAACACCCCCCCAGTGCTGATGCCACCTCTGGGTGCTGTCACCCCTCTGCCCTGCACACCCAGAACTGGCCCAGGGGTGGGATTTGGAGTGCCAGGGGCAGGATTTGGGGTTCCAGGTGTAGGTTTTGGGGTCGTGGGGCAGGATTTGGGGTTCCAGGGGCAGGATTTAGGATGCCAGGGCAGGTTTTGGGATGCCAGGGCAGGATTTGGGGTTCCAGGTGTGGGTTTTGGGGTTCCAGGGGCAGGATTTGGGGTTCCAGGTGTGGGTCTCCGGATGCCAGGGGCAGGATTTGGGGTGCCAGAGGCAGGTTTTGGAATGCCAGGGCAGGATTTGGGGTTCCAGGGGCAGACTTTTAAATGCCAGGGGCAGGATTTGGCATTCCAGGTGTGGGTTTTGGGGTGCCAGGGGCAGGATTTGGGGTGCCAGGGCAGGATTTGGGGTGCCAGGGCAGGATTTGGGGTTCCAGGTGTGGGTTTTGGGGTGCTAGGGGCAGGATTTGGTGTGCCAGGGCAGGTTTTGGGGTGCCAGGACAGGATTTGGGGTGCCAGGGCAGGATTTGGTGTTCCAGGTGTGGGTTTTGGGATGCCAGGGCAGGATTTGGTGTGCCAGGGGCAGGTTTTGGGATGCCAGGGCAGGATTCGGGGTTCCAGGTGTGGGTTTTGGGGTGCCAGGGGCAGGTTTTGGGGTGCCAGGGGCAGGTTTTGGGGTGCCAGGGGTAGGTTTTGGGGTGCCAGGGCAGGATTTGGTGTTCCAGGTGTGGGTTTTGGGGTGCCAGGGGCAGGATTTGGGGTGCCAGGGCAGGATTTGGGGTGCCAGGCACTCACCCTGCTGTTCTCTGCCCTTTTCCAGACAAGCCAACAGCGAAGATCGAGCCGCACCCGCAGTACCCGCGGGAGGGGGAGAAGCTGCAGCTGCAGTGCGACGGGCAGGGCAACCCCATGTAAGGCCTTCCTCACCTCCCTCCTCCTCCTCAGGCCTTGGCCAACCTCTCCTCCCTCTGCCAGGCTCCCTCAGCGAGCCCCCCCAGAGCTGGGCTGGGTTTGGGGTGTCCCTGCCGGGCATTCCACGAGAGCGAGCGCAGCTCTCCCGGAGCAGCAGCTCCATCCTGGCTCATCCCTGAGTGAATCCCGGGGGATTCCAGGAGCTGCTGATCCCCCTCCTCTTCCTCAGCCCACAGGAATTCCTCTGGGAGAAGGAGGGCAGCGATGCTCCCCTGCAGCTCAGCTCCGAGAGCGTCCTCATCTTCCCCTTCCTCAACAAGAGTGACAGTGGCACCTACGTGTGCACGGCCACCAGCTCCATGGGCAGCGTGGTGGCCAAGTACAACCTGGACGTCAGTGGTGAGTGTGGCGTGGCTGGAGTGTCCTGGGGAAGGGCCAGGGGGGTCACTGCACCCCCTGTGCCCCAAAAGTGTCACCGTGGCACCCCTGGGATTGTTCTTGGGTGGGGACGGGCGGCTCCTGCTGCTCTCCATGTGGTGCTGTGGCCTGGGATGCCCTGACTGTGCTCTGCTTGTCCCCATGTCACACCTGGGACAGGCTGTGTGTCCCTGTGTCACACCTGGGACAGGCTGTGTGTCCTTGTGTCACACCTGGGACAGGCTGTGTGTGTCCCCGTGTCCTCATGTCACACCTGGGACAGGCTGTGTGTCCCTGTGTCACACCTGGGACAGGGCTGTGTATCCCCATGTCCCTGTGTCACACCTGGGACAGGCTGTGTGTCCCCATGTCCCCATGTCACACCTGGGACAGGCTGTGTGTCCTCATGTCACACCTGGGACAGGCTGTGTGTCCCCATGTCCCAGTTGGGACAGCCTGTGTGTCCTCATGTCACACCTGGGACAGGCTGTGTGTGTCCTCATGTCACACCTGGGACAGGCTGTGTGTGTCCCCATGTCCCAGCTGGGACAGGGCTGTGTGTGTGTCCCCATGTCCCTGCTGGGACAGGCTGTGTGTGTGTCCCCATGGCCCCATGTCCCTGTGTCACATCTGGGACAGGCTGTGTGTCCTCATGTCACACCTGGAACAGGCTGTGTGTCCCCATGTCCCTGTGTCACACCTGGAACAGGCTGTGTGTCCCCATGTCCCCATGTCACACATGGGACAGGCTGTGTGTGTCCCCATGTCCCAGTTGGGACAGGCTGTGTGTCCCCATGTCCCTGTGTCACACCCGGGACAGGCTGTGAGTGTGTCCCCATGTCCCTGGGAGTGTCCCCATGTCCCCGCTGGGACAGGCTGTGTGTGTCCCCATGTCCCTGTGAGTGTCCCCAAGTCCCCATGTCCCCGCTGGGACAGGCTGTGTGTGTCCCCATGTCCCCATGTCACACCTGGGACAGGCTGTGAGTGTCCCCATGTCCCTGGGAGTGTCCCCATGTCCCCGCTGGGACAGGCTGTGTGTGTCCCCAAGTCCCCATGTCACACCTGGGACAGGCTGTGCGTGTGTCCCCATGTCCCTGTGAGTGTCCCCATGTCCCTGTGAGTGTCCCTAAGTCCCCATGTCACACCTGGGACAGACTGTGAGTGTCCCCATGTCCCTGGGAGTGTCCCCATGTCCCCGCTGGGACAGGCTGTGAGTGTCCCCATGTCCCTGTGAGTGTCCCCAAGTCCCCATGTCCCCGCTGGGACAGGCTGTGTGTGTCCCCATGTCCCCATGTCACACCTGGGACAGGCTGTGCGTGTGTCCCCATGTCCCTGTGAGTGTCCCCATGTCCCTGTGAGTGTCCCCATGTCACACCTGGGACAGACTGTGAGTGTCCCCATGTCCCTGGGAGTGTCCCCATGTCCCCGCTGGGACAGGCTGTGTGTGTCCCCATGTCCCTGTGAGTGTCCCCATGTCCCTGTGAGTGTCCCCATGTCCCTGTGAGTGTCCCCATGTCACACCTGGGACAGGCTGTGAGTGTCCCCATGTCCCTGTGAGTGTCCCCATGTCCCTGTGAGTGTCCCTAAGTCCCCATGTCCCCGCTGGGACAGGCTGTGAGTGTCCCCATGTCACACCTGGGACAGGCTGTGTGTGTCCCCATGTCCCTGTGAGTGTCCCCATGTCCCCGCTGGGACAGGCTGTGTGTGTCCCCATGTCCCCATGTCCCCGCTGGGACAGGCTGTGTGTGTCCCCATGTCCCCATGTCCCCACTGGGACAGGCTGTGTGTGCCGTGTGGCACTGCCAGTGCCCACCCCTTGCTGCCATGCCAGCTCCCAGTGCCCTTCCCAGCCCTTTCCCTCACAATGTGATCCCATTTCCCTGTGTTTTTTCCTTGGATTTGGGCTCTTCCAACTTCTCTCCCTCCATCTCTCCCAGGCTTGGACTTTCCCTGTTCCAGTGCTCCGGCTCTTCCCTCTCCCAGCTCCTCTTCCTCCCTCTCGGGCTCTCAGTGTCCGTCCCTGCAGCGTGGAGGCAGCGCATGGCAGCAGTGCCACTTTGTCCTCTGTGTCCCCTCCCTCAGCCTGCCCTGAGTGAGCCCTGTCACTCCTGTGTCACCCTTGTGTGTCCCCCTGTCCCCTCTGTGAGCGCTCACAGCTCTCTGCACCCATCCAGGAGCTCACCCCACGAGAGGTGGCAGCCGCTGTCCCTCTCCCACCTGGTGTCACCACCCCTGTCACAGCAGCCGAGTTCCATATCCAGGCTTGTGGAATTCTCACTTCCATCCCTGAAGCTTCTCATATCTCATGCCCTGAGAGCCACCTCCGTGCCCAGCCGAGCTCTCCAGCCTGCCCACCTTGGTGCCACCACCCTGTGGTCCCCAAGGCCGCGTAGGTGGCACCTCGTGGTGGTGGCACCTCCCTGCTGTGCAGCCCCAGCGTCCCTCAGGGGGTAAGCAGGCTCTGGCAGGACAGGAGACGGGGGAACGTGGTCACAGTGTCCCAAAGGCTGGTGGCAGAAGCAGAGTGGGACCCGTGGGGTCACGGATGGACCCAGAGTCCCCCCCCGCCGGGCTCTGTCACCTCGCTGTCCCTTCCCAGCGTTGATTGGTGTCCTGTGTTTTTGTTGTCCTCCCCAGATCTTCCCCAGCTCCCCACCCCACACGTTCACTCCACTCCAGGCCCTTCCCAGCCCATCTCTCATGCTTCCATGGCCTCCGCTCCATCCTTCACTCCAGCTCTCATCCAAGGTACCGTAAGCTCCTTTTCTGTCTCTTTGCTGCTCCCCAGCCCGGCCGGAGAAGCTCCACAGGAGGACCAGCCCTGGCCTGGGGACAGCCCTGGCCTGGGGACAGCCCTGCCAGGTGCCCAGCCCTGCTCTGGTCCCTCGGTGTTTGTGGATTTTGGGATTTCCAGGAGGAGCCCCGGGCTGTTCCCGGCGGGCTGTGGCGGCAGCAGCTCCCCGAGCTGCCCCTTGTCCTGTGTGTCCGTGTCACGTGTTGTCCCTCTGTCCTGCTGCCTCCCCTGTGTCCCCCCAGCGCTGTCCTTCCCAAATGTGGCTCTGTCCCCACCCTGAGCACAGCGGGAGGAGGATTTATCGCCGTGCCCAAAGGTTCCAGCACGGATCCAGGACAGGACGTGGCTGACTTGGGACGAGCTTCGGGGTCCTGCTGTCCTTGGGGTGCCATCACCCCTCAGGGGGTGCAGCCAGCCTGCATGTCACCTCCCACCCACACCTGCTCATCCCCCCTTTTTGGGGCCAAACCCCCACTGTGGAGGATGGCATTTCCCCTTTGCTTCCCCCGCTGCCTTCCTCGTTCTCGCTGCCAGGATCCAGGGCAGGATGGAGCTGCTGGCACAGGATGGAGCCCCTGGGGGGATCAGCAGCCTCTGCTCCCCTGCAGGGTCTCAGCTCCTTCTCTCTTTTCTCTCCCCCTGCCTTGGGCAGACGCCAGCCCGGTGCCCTCGACCTCCAGCACCTACCACGCGATGATCGGCGGGGTGGTGGCTGTCATCGTCTTCCTGCTGCTCAGCCTCCTCATCGTGCTGGGACATTACCTGATCAGGCACAAAGGTACGGCCTGGGGGGCTGCAGGGGCCACCAGGACCCCTCTGGGGCAGCTCCTGGTCCTGCAGCTTTTCCTGAGGCCTGGGAGGAACCAGCGGAGCCCCCCCGGGTCTGGGGTCGTGGTGGAATGTCAGGAACGTCCCGGTGGAGCTGGGCAGCACCAGGGGGAGGCAGCTCCCACCTCGCTTCTCCAGCTCTGCTCCACACCTACCATCCCTGTCCCCATCTCCACCTCCTCCCTCTTCCTGCTGCTCCTTCCTCCTCCTCCTCTCCCTCCACCTGCCCTTTTCATGCCCAGGCCCTGGGGACACGGTGCCACCCCCTGTGCTGATGTGTGAGTAGAGCCCCCCACCCTGCTTGTCCAGGAGGGGTGGGTGGGCAGGCAGGACCCTGATGGGCAGTGGTCACTCTGCAAGTGGACACTGCTGCAAAAGCCTCTGGAGCACCCCCAGTGAGTCTGCATCCCGTGGATCCCATGGATCCCATCCCGTGGATCCCATTGATCCCATCCCATGGATCCTGTGGATCCCATTCCATGGATCCCATTCCATGGATCCCATTGATCCCATCCTGTGGATCCAATCCCATCCCGTGGATCCCATTCCATGGATCCCATTGATCCCATCCCATGGATCCTGTGGATCCCATTCCATGGATCCCATTCCATGGATCCCATTGATCCCATCCCGTGGATCCAATCCCATCCCGTGGATCCCATCCATTCCATGGATCCCATCCCATCCCATGGATCCCATCCCATCCCATGGATCCCATCCCGTGGATCCCATGGATCCCATCCCATCCTGTGGATCCCATCCCGTGGATCCAATCCCATCCCAATCCCATCCCCAATCCCATCCCAATCCCATCCCAATCCCATCCCATGGATCCCATCCCATCCCATGGATCCCATCCCATCCCATGGATCCCATCCCATCCCATCCCATGGATCCCATCCCATCCCATGGATCCCATCCCATGGATCCCATCCCATGGATCCCATCCCATGGATCCCATCCCATCCCATGGATCCCATCCCATCCCATCCCATGGATCCCATCCCATCCCATGGATCCCATCCCATGGATCCCATCCCATCCCATCCCATCCCATGGATCCCATCCCATCCCATCCCATCCCATGGATCCCATCCCATCCCATGGATCCCATCCCATGGATCCCATCCCATGGATCCCATCCCATGGATCATACTGATCCCATGGATCCCATCCCATCCCATCCCATGGATCCCATCCCATCCCATCCCATCCCATGGATCCCATCCCATCCCATCCCATCCCATGGATCCCATCCCATCCCATCACAATATAAAAATGCCTTTCCCATTGCAGCCAAGCCCAGTGGAGCCCTGCAGGCAGCCCCACCTCCCCCTGTGAGTGTGGGAGGGGGCTCTGGCAGAGCCCCCCGTGACCCCCAGCCCTGTCCCCCCCTCCAGGCACGTACCTGACCCACGAGGCCAAGGGCTCGGACGATGCTCCGGACGCCGACACCGCCATCATCAACGCCGAGGGCGGCCAGGCCGGCGGCGACGACAAGAAGGAATATTTCATCTAAAGGGCTCAGAGAGCGATTGAGAGAGAGAGAGAGAGAGAAAGAAAAATGGAGCCAAGAGAACCCCGATGGCAACGGCAACCAGACCACAAACCCCACAAAACCCAACAGATTTTCTCTGGCGCCCGGCACGGGCGGACGGACGGACAGAGGGATGGCGGGACAGAGAGCAGGGAGAGCCACCGGCCTCGAAGCGCTGCCGACGCTTCTTGAACTTGTACAAATCTGTTCACTCCGACAGCGAGAGCCCCGGCCCCGTTTGCTTGCTTGCACCTCCATCCCCACGCCCCGAACCCACAGACCAAACCCGTGAGTGAGCGACTTCTTCCTTCTTCCTTTGGATCTTTTTGCTTTGGTTTCGTGGCTGCTCTTTGCTTCGGGCCCTTGGTTTGGGGTGTTGGGCTGGGGTCGATGTAGCTCTTCCCTTTGTTTCTCTCCGTTTTGGTTTCTTTGATATCCAAGGATAAAATCAGCTCCGGGCTCCCGGGGCAAGTTTGGGACCTTGGGTGTCCCCGTTGTCACCTCCCCCGGTGTCGGGGGTGGCTCCAGCTGGGAGCAGAGAGAGACCCTGCCCCGATTTTATCCTTGGTGGTTCTTGTGGAGCAGTGTCCATGCGGGAGCAGAGCTGTCCTCGTGCAGTCAGTGTGTGAAAGGGGGTGAAAATCCAGGGTGGGACCCCCGGAGAAAACCGGGAGCCCCCACAGCTCCCTGGTCCCACCCCAGCGGGAGGGGGGAGGGCTGAGGTTTATTTTGGGGGGGTCAAATCCAGAGGAAAAGACCCTGATTATTTTTTTTTTATTTTTCCGAAATTTTCTGATTGGAAATTCCAATTTTAACCATCTATTGAGATGTTCAGTGCAGGAGGCAGCGCCCCTGGGGCTGGGGCTGCTTCCTTGGGACCCCCCAGGAGAGCAGGGCTGGGGTCTTTCTGCCCCCCTTCCCCTTCCCAGGGCAGGGATGAGCTTGGAAAGGGCTGATTTTCCTCTTGGCTCTGAGAGCCCCAACCAACAGCGGCCAAAACAACCGGATTTGGGATCTGGGGAGTTCAGGGATCCCCACAGAGGCTTGGGGGGGGTTGGCTCATCCTCCCTGCCCTTCCTCCTGCCTCTTTCACCATCACTTCCAGAACAAAACCAAACACCTTTCCCCCAACCTCTCCAGCACAGCCCCAGCTTGGCCCCCCCAGGCAGGGGCTGCCCCCCACGGCATCGTCAGGACACCCCCAGCCTTGGGATGAGATTCCCTGGGATCCCACATCCCGCTCTGGACACCAGGGGGATGCAGGAGCTGCCCTTGGCTGGGCACCCCCCGTGGATTTGGGGTGGTCTGGAGGACCAGGGGAGCCCTTTGGGAGGGGGGAGAACCTCAAGAACCTCACCTGGGAGGTCACCCCGTGGATTTGGGGTGGTCTGGAGGACCAGGGGAGCCCTTTGGGAGGGGGGAGAACCTCAAGAACCTCACCTGGGAGGTCACCCCATGGATTTGGGGGTGGTCTGGAGGACCAGGGGAGCCCTTTGGGAGGGGGGAGAACCTCAAGAACCTCACCTGGGAGGTCACCCTGTGGATTTGGGGTGGTCTGGAGGACCAGGGGAGCCCTTTGGGAGGGGGGAGAACCTCAAGAACCTCACCTGGGAGGTCACCCCGTGGATTTGGGGTGGTCTGGAGGACCAGGGGAGCCCTTTGGGAGGGGGAAGAACCTCAAGAACCTCACCTGGGAGGTCACCCCATGGATTTGGGGTGGTCTGGAGGACCAGGGGAGCCCTTTGGGAGGGGGAAGAACCTCAAGAACCTCACCTGGGAGGTCACCCCGTGGATTTGGGGTGGTCTGGAGGACCAGGGGTCCCTTCAGGAAGGAATGAAAGTCCTCGAGGTGGGAAACCTCACCTGGGAGGTGCAGGATGAATTTTACCACCTCTTCCACGGGTCTGGAGGTGTCACCTCCCCTGAACCCTGCCAGCACCTGGCACTGGGTCACCTGTGGGGAGTGAGGTGAGCACAGGGGGCCCAGCTCAGATGGGAGCCAGGGATGGACGTTGGGGACACCGTGGATGTCACCAGGCTCCCGTGGCTCAGCTGCTGGCACTGGGAGGCAGCAGGACACGGAGCCTTTGGGGTTTCCTCTGCTGGGTAAAGCCGTTTTTGGGGTGTTTTTCCTCCATTCCCACCCCTTGGAGTGGGGGACCCGGGCCTGGAGCCCCCAGGGCAGCTCTGAGCTGGGGTTGGGGGATGAATCCTGGGGTGCCAAGGCTGACCAAGCCCACAACTGAGTCATTCCTGCAAATAAAAACAGCCAGATGTGTTCTGGAGTACAATTCCATCTCCTTGGGGGCTGGAGGGATCCCAGGCACAGCCCCAGCACCAGGAGCTGCGAGGGGAGTGGGGAAAGTGGGGCAGGGAGGGTTTTCCCTCTTGGAATTTGGTTTCTCCTTGGTTCCACTACTCCAGAGCTGCTCCAAGGGCCGTGGCCAAGGAGAACAGCCTGGATTTGGTGTTTTTGAGCTCGGTTTTGGTGGTTTTGAGGTGCCACGTGGTGTGGGGTGTGTGGCAGGACAGCCCAGGGAGCAGCGGGCACAGACAGGGACCCGTGAAGGACGGGCCTGGTGTCACCTGGAGGGGACCTGGGGACCTGCTGAGGTCACAGAGAGAGGCTGGGAGGGCTCAGAGAATCCATCTGAGGCCACTTGTGCTCCAGCAGGAACCAAAGGGTTTGGTGGAGGTGGGAGCAGCAGAGATCGGTGTCACAGCCGGGGGTGACAGGAACACCAGGTCACAGCGGTGAACGGGGACAGGCTGGGGGTGACAGGAACACCAGGTCACAGCGGTGAACGGGGACACCCCAGGGGTGACAGGAACACCAGGTCACAGCAGTGAACAGGGACACCCCAGGGGTGACAGGAACACCAGGTCACAGCAGTGAACGGGGACAGGCCGGGGGTGACAGGAACACCAGGTCACAGCGGTGAACGGGGACACCCCAGGGGTGACAGGAACACCAGGTCACAGCGGTGAACGGGGACACCCCAGGGGTGACAGGAACACCAGGTCACAGCAGTGAACAGGGACACCCCAGGGGTGACAGGAACACCAGGTCACAGCGGTGAACGGGGACACCCCAGGGGTGACAGGAACACCAGGTCACAGCGGTGAACGGGGACAGCCCAGGGGTGACAGGAACACCAGGTCACAGCGGTGAACGGGAACACCCCAGGGGTGACAGGGACCCTCCAGACTCGGCAGGATTCCAGCTGGAAGCTGTGACTGGGACACTCCACGTCACGATGGAGGAGCCACCAGGCGAGAGCGAGTCCCTGGTGGCCCCGTCTGGGGCGGGGTGTGGGTGGGAAAGGCCCTTTTGGGGTCACCCTGTGGAGGTGACACACACACCCCGTGTCACAGGTGGGCACAGGAGCAGGTTCTGGCTGTCCTGGGGGCGTCCAGGTGACGTGGGGGTGACAGGAACTGGCCTTGTCCCCTTTTTTGGGGGTGTTGGTGACACCGCGTCGTCGCTCCAGGAGGTGCCAGCGGTGAGGGCGTGACACCGAGAGCGTGTCACCGTGTCTGGGAGAGCCCAAAGCCACCACCCCATCCTCAGGGGGGTCCTCCTTGGTGACCCCACAAGGGTTGGGCCGGGAGAATCCGAACTGGGCGAGGAAGATTGGGGAGAGCCCCGGTGGCTGCGGCCGCTTCCCGGCCGGCACTGAACTCTCAATAGACACGAAAGCCATATTTTGGGGAGCTCTGGAGAGGCCATGGGGCAGAGGCTGGGCTGTGTTGTTGTGCTGTGTTTTTGTCTGTACATAAAGGGAGCCAACGACCGTCGATGTGACTTTATAACCTTTCTAATATCCTGTGCTAATCTCGGAAAATAATCCTATAAATATATCTGGATTACACACGTTACCTGCCTGCCTCTCTCTCTGCCTCTGGGGATTGGGGGGTTGGAATGGGGGGCAGGGGACCGAGCTCTGCCCCCCTCAAACCTCCCCTGAGCCCCCAAACTGCAGCTGCCCTTCCCCACCCAACCATGGAGACCCCAAACCTCCCACCCAGCCCCTGCTCCTGTCCTTCAGCAGCTCCCCCAAAAGAGGAGGAACCCCAATCCCAACCCCTGGAGATCCCCAGCCCTTTCACCCCCAAATTTCCCCCTCAGCCCTTCCCAAACTGACACCTCCCAGACCCCCAGCCCAGCCTTTTTACACCCCCAAATCTGTCCCTCAGCCCTTCCCAAACACCTCCCAGACCCCCAGCCCAGCCTTTTTACACCCCAAATTTGTCCCTCAGCCCTTCCCAAACACCTCCCAGACCCCCAGCCCAGCCTTTTACACCCCCAAATCTGTCCCTCAGCCCTTCCCAAACACCTCCCAGACCCCCCAGCCCAGCCTTTTTACACCCCCAAATTTCCCCCTCAGCTCCTCCCAAACACCTCCCAGACCCCCAGCCCAGCCTTTTTACACCCCAAATTTCCCCCTCAGCCCCTCCCAGACCCCCAGCCCAGCCTTTTTACACCCCAAATTTCCCCCTCAGCCCCTCCCAAACACCTCCCAGACCCCCAGCCCAGCCTTTTTACACCCCAAATTTCCCCCTCAGCCCTTCCCAGACCCCCAGCCCAGCCTTTTTACACCCCAAATTTCCCCCTCAGCCCTTCCCAAACACCTCCCAGACCCCCAGCCCAGCCTTTTTACACCCCAAATTTCCCCCTCAGCCCCTCCCAAACTGACACCTCCCAGACCCCCAGCCCAGCCTTTTTACACCCCAAATTTCCCCCTCAGCCCCTCCCAAACACCTCCCAGACCCCCAGCCCAGCCTTTTTACACCCCAAATTTCCCCCTCAGCCCCTCCCAGACCCCCAGCCCAGCCTTTTTACACCCCAAATCTGCCCCTCAGCCTCTCCCAAACACCTCCCAGACCCCCAACCCAGTCTTTTACACCCCCAAATTTCCCCCTCAGCCTCTCCCAAACACCTCCCAGACCCCCAGCCCAGCCTTTTTACACCCCAAATTTCCCCCTCAGCCCCTCCCAAACACCTCCCAGACCCCCAGCCCAGCCTTTTTACACCCCAAATTTCCCCCTCAGCCCCTCCCAGACCCCCAGCCCAGCCTTTTTACACCCCCAAATTTGTCCCTCAGCCCCTCCCAGACCCCCAGCCCAGCCTTTTTACACCCCAAATCTGCCCCTCAGCCCCTCCCAGACCCCCAGCCCAGCCTTTTTACACCCCCAAATTTCCCCCAGGCTGCCCAGCCCTGACCCCCAGCCCTTCCCAAATTTCCACCATCTACCCTAATTCCCAACCCCAATCCCCATCTCCAGGGATGCTCCCAGAAGGCCTCAAGGCCAACCCAATGCCACAGGATGGTCCCCAAGAGCTCTTTCCTCTTCCTCCCGAGGAAAATCCGGGAATTCCAGGCTCCAGAGGCAGAGGAAGGCACCGCGGGGTCTCCTCAGTGCCCACCCCCCTCTCCTGCACCCCAAACCCCTCCCTGGAGCTGGCGCCAGGCCCGCACCCCCCCGGCATCCCCGGGATGCAGCTCCAGCCCCGGGAGCATCCCCGGAGCGCCTGCAAAGACAATTCCTAATTAATTTCAATTGTCCTGCCAAGAGCTGATGGTTTCCTGCTCGAGAAATTGTGGTGGCTCGGCGCTTTTCCCGGCAGAGGAATTCCCTGTTTTCCGCCGGGTTCCGGGCGGGAGGGCGGCCCTGGGGCAGCTCTTCCCTCCCATCCACAATCCCCGGTTCCCTTTGGAGAGGAGAAATCACCCCCGGACACCTCCAGGCACGAGGGGGTTCCTGTCCGAGTGGCCACCCCCGAGCTCTGGGTGCTCCTCCCAGCACCCAGAGGAGCCCCCAGACCCAAAGGAGCCCCCAGACCCAGAGGAACCCCCAGAGGAGCCCCCAGACCCAGAGGAGCCCCCAGAGGAGCCCCCAGACCCAGAGGAGCCCCCAGACCCAGAGGAGCCCCCAGAGGAGCCCCGAGACCCAGAGGAGCTCCTAGACCCAGCGGAACCCCCAGACCCAGCGGAGCCCCCAGCACCCAGAGGAGACCCCAGACCCAGAGGAGCCCCCAGAGGAGCCCCCAGCACCCAGAGGAGCCCCCAGACCCAAAGGAGCCCCCAGAGGAGCCCCCAGCACCCAACGGAGCCCCCAGAGGAGCCCCCAGCACCCAGCGGAGCCCCCAGACCCAGAGGAGCCCCCAGAGGAGCCCCCAGACCCAGAGGAGCCCCCAGAGGAGCCCCCAGACCCAGAGGAGCCCCCAGACCCAGAGGAGCCCCCAGCACTCAGAGGAGCCGCTGCCACCGTGGGAAAAGCCGTCATGGGCAACTGTGTCCCCGTGGTGAGTGACCCCCAATTCCTGTCCCTGCCCGGGGGTGTCACAGCCCCACGGAGGGGAGGGAGGGGGGACCTGGGGGTCCTCGGTGTGAGGAGGAATATGAGGGTCCCCAGTGCTGATCCAGGGGTCCCCGGTGCTGGGCAGGACCACGGGAATTCCCGGTGCTGAGCGGGGTTTAGGGGATCCCTGGTGCTGAGCGGGGTCACAGGGGTCCCCGGTGCTGAGCAGAGCTGTGAGGGTCCCTGGTGCTGAGCCGGATCCCAGGGGTCCCGGTTCTGAGCAGGATCATGGGTGTCCAAGTGCTGAGCAGGATCCTGGGGGGGTCCCTGGTTCTGAGCAGGATCCTGGTGGTCCCGGTGCTGAGCAGGATCCTGGGGGGTCCCGGTTCTGAGCAGGATCCTGGGGGTCCCCGGAGCTGAGCAGGATTATGGGGGTCCCGGTGCTGAGCAGGATCCTGGGGGGTCCCGGTTCTGAGCAGGATCCTGGGGGTCCCCGGAGCTGAGCAGGATTATGGGGGTCCCGGTGCTGAGCAGGATCCTGGGGGGGTCCCTGGTTCTGAGCAGGATCCCGGGGCTCCAAGTGCTGAGCAGGATCATGAGGGTCCAAGTGCTGAGCAGGATCCTGGGGATCCCCAGTGCTGAGCAGGATCCTGGGGGGTCCCCGGTGCTGAGCAGGATCATGGGGGTCCCTGGTGCTGAGCAGAGCTGTGAGGGTCCCCGGTTCTGAGCAGGATCCTGGGGGGGTCCCTGGTGCTGAGCAGGATCCCGGGGGTCCCCGGTTCTGAGCAGGATCCTGGGGGTCCCCGGTTCTGAGCAGGATCCTGGGGGTCCCGGTTCGGAGCAGGATCCTGAGGGGGTCCCCGGTGCTGAGCAGGATCCTGGGGGTCCCTCGTGCTGAGCAGGATCCTGGGGGGGTCCCTGGTTCTGAGCAGGATCCCGGGGGTCCCCGGTGCTGAGCAGGATCCTGGGGTTCCCCGGTGCTGAGCAGGACCGTGGCTCGCAGCAGCTGCTGTGGGCAAGTTCTCCCTCACAGGAGGCTCTGTGGGGTCTGCAGGCACCATCCAGGGTCTGCAGGCACCATCCCGGGTCTGCAGGCACCATCCAGGGTGTGCAGGCACCATCCAGGGTGTGCAGGCACCATCCAGGGTGTGCAGGCACCATCCAGGGTCTGCAGCCACCACCCAGGGTCTGGAGCCACCATCCAGGGTCTGCAGGCACCATCCAGGGTCTGCAGCCACCATCCCGGGTCTGGAGCCACCATCCAGGGTCTGCAGGCACCATCCAGGGTCTGGGTCCTCCCTGGGGCTCTGCAGCCTCCCCCAGGGCTCCTCGGTGTCCCTCCTGTGGGAACCCGGCCCCATCCCGGCCCCATCCCGGCTCTGATAACCCTGATAACCCTGCCCAGCCCGGACCCCGCACCGCGGGGCAGCCCCAGGAGCCGGGACCAGGGGGTTCTGTGCCATGTGGAACCCCCCTGACGCCCACCCCCCTCACCCGCAGACCCCCCGGCATCCCGGAGAGCCCGGGCTCCCTGCACCTGGAGGAAATCATGGACAACTTCTCCTTGTACGACAACTACGGCAACGAAACCCTCCTGGACTACGACGCCGCTCCCTGCCACAACCTCTTCTGTCCCCTCTTCCAGCGCGTGGCTCCCCCTTTCCTGGCCGCCACCTCCGCGGTGGCCGCGGTGGCCAGCGGCTCCCTTCTGCTGGCCCTGGCTCGGTGTCCCCAGGCGTGGCGGTGGCCTCGGAGCCGGGCTCTGCTGGCCCAGCTGGCCGTGGCCACCGCGCTGTTCGCAGCGCTGCTGCCGGCGCTGGCCGCGGCCGCCGCCCGGGGTTGGCACCTGGGGACGGCTCCTTGTCGCCTCACGCACCTCCTGTGGCACTGGAGCGTGTTCGCCCAGGCGCTGCTGGTGGCCAGCGGCTTCTGCGGCACGGGCTGGGCTCGCTGGGAGCGGCGGAGTCGCCTCCTGGCCGCGGGGCTGTGGGTGGTGGCCCTGCTGCTCGCCACGCCGGCGGCTCTGGTGAGCGGAGCGGCCGCGGGGAGCGGCTGTGTCCGGCGGAACGTGGCCGTGCTGGCCCCGGTGTACCTGCTCCACCTGGCCCTGTGCCTGTGCCTGCTGCTGCTGCTGCCCGCGGGGCTGCTGCTGGCCCCGCTGGCCGTGCCGAGCCTCAGGGCGAGCTGGGCGACCGGAGCCGGCGCCACCTGGCTCTTCCCGGGGCTCTGGGCTCCGTACGCGGCGGGGCTGGCCGGGGAGCTCCTGCTGGAGGCCGGGCTGCTGGAGCCCACCTGCGGCTCCTTCCAGCACTTCGATCTGGCGCTGGGGCTGAGCGAGGGGCTGGGGGTGCTGCACTGCGGCCTCGGGCCCCTGGCGCTGCTGCTGGGCTGGGGGTGCCGCCGGGCTGGGGGCGCTGCTGGGGGATGCTGAGAGCCGGGGGATGCTGAGAGCTGGGGGATGCTGAGAGCCGGGGGATGCTGAGAGCCGGGGGCTGCGGAGGGGCTGCGGAGCTCGGGGGGCTGCGGAGGGGCTGCTGAGAGCCGGGGGATGCTGAGAGCCGGGGGATGCTGAGAGCCGGGGGATGCGGAGCTCGGGGGGCTGCTGAGAGCCGGGGGCTTCGGAGGGGCTGCGGAGCCCCGGGGGCTGCGGAGGGGCTGCTGAGAGCCGGGGGATGCGGAGCTCGGGGGGCTGCTGAGAGCCGGGGGCTGCGGAGGGGCTGCGGAGCTCGGGGGGCTGCTGAGAGCCGGGGGCTGCGGAGGGGCTGTGGAGCTCGGGGGGCTGCTGAGAGCCGGGGGATGTTGAGAGCCGGGGACTACTGAGAGCCGGGGGCTGCTGAGGGGCTGCCGAACTCCGGGGGCTGCTGGGGGCTGCGGAGCCCCGGGGGCTGCTGAGAGCCGGGGGCTGCTGAGACTCGGGGGGCTGCGGAGCTCGGGGGGCTGCAGAGCCCCGGGGGCTGCTGAGACCCGGGGGCTGCTGAGAGCCGGGGGCTGCTGAACTCTGGGGGCTGCTGAGGGCTGCAGAGCTCGGGGGGCTGCTGAACTCCGGGGGCTGCTGGGGGCTGTGGAGCCCCGGGGGCTGCTGAACTCCGGGGGCTGCTGAACTCCGGGGGCTGCGGAGCTCCAGGGGATGCAGAGCTCCAGGGGCTGCGGAGCTCCAGGGGCTGCAGAGCTCCAGGGGCTGCGGAGCTCCGGGGGATGCAGAGCTCCAGGGGCTGTGGAGCTCCGGGTGCTGCTGAACTCCGGGGGCTGCGGAGCTCCAGGGGCTGCGGAGCTCCAGGGGCTGCGGAGCTCCAGGGGCTGCGGAGCTCCAGGGGCTGCAGAGCTCCAGGGGCTGCGGAGCTCCAGGGGCTGCACTGCAGAGCCAAACAGACCCACGGCACCAGACTGGGACCCCCGGCACTGAGCCCCGGCCTCGTGGCACCTGAGCTGGCTCCCTGGAACTGGCCCCTGGGCAACCTCTGGGCACCAAACTTGGCTCTCCAGCATTGAGCCTTGGCTCCCCAGCACTGATATCTGGACCCCTGCAGCAGCCTCAGATGCCCCAGCACCAGTCCCTGTGCCCTCACCACTGACCCCTGGCCCATCCCGTACTGGCCTGGGTCACCCAGCACTCACTGGTCACCCCCAGAACTGACCCCCGGCCACCTGGCACTGCCCCCTGCCCCACAGGGCCCCCCCAGCCTCTGTCCCACACCCAACACTCCCCCAGGACCCCCCGTTCTGTGCTCACCCCCCACCTTCTGTCCCCTCCCTTGGGGTCCCAGCCCCCTCTTTGGGGCCAGACCACCCCCAAATGCCCAACACAGAAAGCCCTGGGGATGCCTCAGGCTGCCCGGGGGGGTCACCCCAGGCTTCTGAGGGATCCCCAAATCTCAACCCCGGGCCCCCCCGAGTCCAGGGGGAAATTTCGGAAGTGATGGGATTTTTTCCATCTGTCCTGACGAGCCAAGAGAATCCAGTGGGAATTACACACAATAAAACACAACGGCCAGAGGCACTCCTCCAGCCCAGTTAATGGACTGGACGGGACTGGGAGATGATGGGGGGGCCCAGCGGGAAGGGAAATGGAGGGCGTGTGCTCCTCGTGCCTCCAAATTGGCAGGAAAAGTTCCTGAGGAAGCTGTGGAGCCTGGCAGGGGCCAGCGGGGTCATTTGTACCCAGAGCCCACGAGGGACGGTCACGGGGTGTGACACGGGCACACGAGTGGGGGTCCCTGGAGGACCTGGGGGCTCATCCCTGCTGAACTGAGCGCTGAGGAATGAACCCACATCGTCCCCAAAACTGGGGATCCATCAAACCCCTGCAGGGACTCGACACCCCCAGCCCGGATTCCGGCCCCTCAGCCCGGCACCAATCAACTGAGGCACGAAAATCTTCCCCCTTCCCACCTGCCTGTGCCCCTGGGACCCCCAGACCACGGCAGGACACTCGGCCACCATCTCTGTCCCCTCAGGCAGGACAGGGACAGCAGAGCCAGGGATGTGCCCCAGAGCTGTGGGTCAGGGCAGGGGGACCAGGGACACCTTTCCCTGCACCCCTCGGATGATCCCAAATCAAACCAGGTCCCCCCAACGGGGGCTTGTCCAGAGCAGGGGACCCCTGGGGAAGGAGTGCTGGGGGTGTCCCCACCCCATCACCCGGGTGGGCTCAGGGTGTCCCTGTCCCCAAGGTGGGGACATGGCAGGGGTGTCCCTGTCCCCAGGGTGGGGACATGGCAGGGGTGTCCCTGTCCCCAGGGTGGGGGGACATGGCTGGGGTGTCCGTGTCCCCAGGATGGGGGGACATGGCAGGGGTGGCCCTGTCCCCAGGGTGGGGACATGGCAGGGGTGTCCCTGTCCCCAGGGTGGGGACATGGCAGGGGTGTCCCTGTTCCCTGGCAGGGGGGGACATGGCTGGGGTGTCCCTGTCCCCAGGGTGGGCACAAGGCTGGGGTGTCCCTGTCCCCAGGGTGGGGGGACATGGCAGAGGTGTCACTGTCCCCAGGGTGGGGACATGGCAGGGGTGTCCCTGTCCCCGGGGTGGGGGGACATGGCTGGGGTGTCCCTGTTCCCAGGGTGGACACAGAGCTTGGGTGTCCCTGTCCCCAGGATGGGACACATGGCAGAGGTGTCCCTGTCCCCAGGATGGGGCACAGGGCTGGGGTGTTCGTGTCCCCAGGGTGGGGGGACATGGCAGGAGTGTCCCTGTTCCCAGGGTGGGGGGACATGGCTGGGGTGTCCCTGTCCCCAGGGTGGGCACAGGGCTGGGGTGTCCCTGTTCCCTGGCAGGGGGGACATGGCTGGGGTGTCCCTGTCCCCAGGGTGGGACACATGGCTGGGGTGTCCCTGTCCCCAGGCTGGGACACAGAGCTTGGGTGTCCCTGTCCCCAGGGTGGGGGGACACGCCCAGGGTCCAGCTCCAAGGGGAGCCCCGTGCAGGCGGGTGACCCAAGATCTTGTGATGGCGTGAAATCACCCCTCCTAGCCATGAAATCACCCCTCCTAGCCATGAAATCACCCACCCTGGGCATGAAATCACCCACCCTGGGCATGAAATCGCCCCTCCCGGGCTGCTGGGGATGGCATCAGGGGACACATCCCCCGCGGCAGTCCCCTCCCAGCCTCGGGTACATAAACCCGGCTGCAGCGCCGCTCCCGCCCGGCTCCAGCACCGACCATGGGCCACCTGCAGCTCTGGCTGCTCGTCCTGGCCGGGCTCGAGGGGATCGTGGCCCAGGAAGGTACGGGGGACACCGGGCTGGGGGGACAGGAGCCAGCACGGGGCAGGGCAGGACCGGGGGGGACGCGGCAGCAGCTCTGGGATCACTCTCGGTGAGCGGGGCTGGAGGACGCCGGAGCAGGGAGTCACCCCGGCTGGGGGACAGTCAGAGAGAGCTGTGGGACACCCCAGCATCCCACCGCGTCCCCTCTGTTGTCCCCAGACCTTTACCGAAAGGTGTTCGTGTTCCCGAAGGATCCCAGCGATGCCTACGTGGTGCTGCGAGCTCGGCTGGAGCAGCCCCTGCACAACTTCACCGTGTGCCTGCGCTCCTTCACCGACCTCACACGGCCACACAGCCTCTTCTCCTACGCCACCAGAGCCCAGGACAACGAAATCCTCCTCTTCAAACCCAAACCCGAGGAGTATCGCTTCTACGTGGGGGGAAAATTCGTCACTTTCCGCGTCCCCGAGGGTGGCAGGGACTGGGAGCACGTCTGTGCCAGCTGGGAATCCTCCACCGGCATCGCCGAGTTCTGGCTCAACGGGAAGCCCCGGCCGAGGAAGGGGCTGCAGAGGGGCTACACCGTGGGGGCCACGGCCGCGATCCTGCTGGGGCAGGAGCAGGACAGCTTCGGGGGCGGCTTCGACCTCTACAACTCCTTTTCTGGGGAGCTGACCGATGTCTACCTGTGGGACACGGGGCTGTCCCCGGAGAAGATGCGCGCAGCTTTCCTGTCCCTGCGCCTGCCGCCCGCCCTGCTGGCCTGGAAGAGCCTCAGCTACGAGGTGAAGGGAGATGTGGTGGTGAAACCCCGGCTCCGGGAGGCGCTGGGGGCCTGAGGGCTGCGGGGTCTGGCCTCGGTGCCCCCCCGTTCCATCCTCACTCCCACCCATCTCCCATCATCACCCCTTCACCTCTACAGCCCCCCACTGCTGGGGACAGGGTCCCCCCGAGTGCCACCATTCCCCCCTTCCCACGCCCCCTGCCCGGGCAGGACACGGATCCAGCGCTGCCCAGCCCCACACGGAGGCAGGAATGGGAAAGCCCCTCCCTTGGTGACAGGGGAACTGTCCCCAAATCCTGTCCCCCGCGGTCACGCACCATCCCCGCGGTCACGCACCATCCCCGGGCTCATTGCCCAACAGCCCTGCGGCTTGGGGACGAAGGTCACCGTCACCACGAGAGTCACCGTCACCCTCGGGGATCCTCTGAGCAGCCTCTGAGCAGCTCCGGGGGGCTCCGAGGTCCCCCCTTCCCGCGGTGGTGACAGTGGCCGGGTTCGGCGGTGCCATGGGGCGCTTCTGGCTCTGCCTCCTCATCCTCGCTGCGCTCTTGGGCCCCGCAGGTAGCGGCGAGGGGACACCGGGAGCCACCCGAGGGACGTGGGGGGCGCGGGGACACGCGGGGGGTTTGTGGGGACAGTGGGGAACCCCGAATGCTCCAAAAGGGTGCGGGATGGGGGGACCCCACAGCGACCGTGCAGTGAAAGGGGCACCCCGAGCTCCAAGGGCCACAAAGGGGTGCAGGGGGACCCACAGCAGCTGGGCCATAAAAGGGGCACCCAGAGCTCATCACGGGGTGGCCGTGCAGGGAACAGGGGTCTCAGCAAGGTTGGGAGGAGGGGACACGGTGGCAGCACAGCGAGAGCCCAAGGGGGCACCCCAAGGACCGAAATGGGGGGACAGCAGGGACAGGGGGTCCCACAGACAGGGAGACCCCCGGCCCTGGCTGAGCTCTGGGTGCTGCAGAAACAAAGCAGGCCCGGATCTGGACACAGCCGGAGGCTCCCACCGTGAACCACCAGCTGATGCTGATCTGCGAAGTCACCGGAGATTCCAGGTAAGGAGCCCCTCCCTCCCTCCCTGCCACGCCAGGTGTGCTCCCCCCGAGTGACCCCAGCCCTGTGCAGCCCCCAGGAGTTCCTGTGGGAGAAGGAAGAAAGCCCAGTTCCGCTGCAGAAAGGCCCCCACAGCGTCCTGTTCCTCCCCTCCTTCAACAACACCCACCTGGGCACCTACACCTGCACAGCCAGCAGCCCCCAGGGCACGGCTGTGGCCACCTACACCCTGTGGATAAATGGTAGGGATGGCACCGAGGGGACAGCTGGGGACAGGGGCTCCCCACGGCTTCTCCTCAGCACCCCACGTCACCCCAGTGCTGGTGGCACCTACCCCGGGGGTTGATGCTGGAGGTCACCTCCGGCAGTGGCAGGAGCAGCCACCTCTGTGTCACCTCTCCCAGACCTGCAGCAAAAGGTGTTCGTGTTCCCCCAAGAGTCCCAAACCGCCCACGTGAAGGTGACAGCGAAGCTGGAGCAGCCCCTGAACAACTTCACCGTGTGCCTGAGGTCCTTCACCGACCTCACACGGCCCTACAGCCTCTTCTCCTACGCCACAGAAAAACAGAGCAACGAGATCCTCCTCTTCAAGCCCAAACCCGGCCAGTACGAGCTCGCCGTGGGGAACAAGCTCTTGTTCTTCACGGTGCCCGTAAATCTCGGGGAGAGCGAGCACGTTTGTGTCAGCTGGGAATCCTCCACCGGCATCGTGGGATTCTGGTTCAACGGGAAGCCCTGGCCGAGGAAGGGGCTGCAGAAGGGATACAGGGTGGGAGTGCCAGCGTCCATCCTGCTGGGGCAGGACCAGGACAGCTTCGGGGGGGGCTTCGATGCCAAGCAGTCCTTTGTGGGGGAGATTTCATCCGTGTACATGTGGGACACGGGGATCTCCAGCTCGGAGGTGCTGTGGGCCATGCACAACAATCCCACCCAAACCCCCATCTTCGGCTGGAGGGATTTCCCCTACAAGATCGTGGGTGATGTGTACCTGAAGCCCTGAGGCTGTGGGGGGTGTCCCCGATCCCTGCTGTGTAACCTCCTCCCCCAAAGCCATCCAACATCACATAAATGGAGAAATGGGTTTTTAGGGTGCTGGTGATCTTTGGGGGCAGGGGAGTGGGTTCACTGCATGCCTCAGGTGATGGATCCAGGCTCAGAAGCTCCCCAGGGTGAGGGGGGACGGGGGACAGGGGGAAGGGCTCCCAGCTCTGGCCCGGGGACATGGGGCTGAGCTGGGGACAGGGCAGTCCTGGGGGGTATGTGCACCCTTGGTAGCCCCCAGGCACGGTAGGACTGGGCTTGGAGCAGAAGCCAGGGGGCCAGGACTGTTGGGGGGCAGCCCTGGCAGAGCCTGGTGTCCCCAAGCTTGGGGAGGTTCACTCCCATGTCCTGGAGCCCCAGAACCCTGGGGGCTTCAGCCCCGTCCTGCAACCCATGTCCCCGAGGGGTCAGTCAGAGCCCCGGGGTCCCGCAGCCCCCTGTCCCTGGGGTTCAGCCCCCTGTCCCTGGGGTTCAGCCCCCTGTCCCGGGGGGTTCAGCCCCCTGTCCCGGGGGGTTCAGCTCGCTCTCTCGGGGGGTTCCAGCCCCACAGCCCCGGGGGGCTCAGCCCCGCTGCCCCGGGGTCCCACAGCCCCCTGTCCTGGGGGTTCAGCCCCCTGTCCCAGGGGGTTCAGCCCCCTGTCCCTGGGGTTCAGCCCCCTGTCCCTGGGGTTCAGCCCCCTGTCCCGGGGGGTTCAGCCCCCTGTCCCTGGGGTTCAGCCCCCTGTCCTGGGGGTTCAGCCCCCTCTCCCGGGGGTTCAGCCCCCTGTCCCGGGGTCCCGCAGCCCCCTGTCCCGGGGTTTCAGCCCCACAGCCCCGGAGGCTCAGCCCGTGTCCCACAGCCCCGTGTCCCGGAGGTTCAGCCCCAGGAGGCTCAGCCCTTGTCCCGGAGGTTCAGCCCGTGTTCCACAGCCCCGTGTCCCGGGGGTTTCAGTCCCGGGGGTTCAGCCCCACAGCCCCGGAGGCTCAGCCCGTGTTCTACAGCCCCGTGTCCCGGGGGTTTCAGCCCCACAGCCCCGGAGGCTCAGCCCGTGTCCCACAGCCCCGTGTCCCGGGGGTTTCAGCCCCAGGAGGCTCAGCCCTTGTCCCGGAGGCTCAGCCCGTGTCCCACAGCCCCGCAGTCCCGGAGGTTCAGCCCCGGGGGCTCAGCCCCACAGCCCCGGAGGTTCAGCCCGTGTTTCATAGCCCCGTGTCCCGGGAGTTTCAGCCCCAGGAGGCTCAGCCCGTGTCCCACAGCCCCGTGTCCCGGAGGCTCAGCCCGTGTCCCACAGCACCGTGTCCCGGAGGTTCAGCCCGTGTCCCACAGCACCATGTCCCGGGGGCTCAGCCCCACAGCCCCGGAGGCTCAGCCCGTGTCCCACAGCCCCGTGTCCCGGAGGCTCAGCCCGTGTCCCACAGCCCCGTGTCCCGGGGGTTCAGCCCGTGTCCCACAGCCCCGTGTCCCGGAGGTTCAGCCCGTGTTTCACAGCCCCGCAGTCCCGGGGGTTTCAGCCCCGGGAGGCTCAGCCCCACAGCCCCGGAGGCTCAGCCCCAGGAGGCTCAGCCCTTGTCCCGGGGGTTCAGCCCCACAGCCCCGGAGGCTCAGCCCATGTCTCACAGCCCCGTGTCCCGGGGGTTCAGCCCCACAGCCCCGGAGGCTCAGCCCATGTCCCACAGCCCCGTGTCCCGGGGGTTCAGCCCCACAGCCCCGGAGGCTCAGCCCATGTCCCACAGCCCCGTGTCCCGGCGCGGCCCCTCAGCCGCGGGCGGCCTGTCCCCCCTTGTCCTCCCCTTGTCTCCCCCCTTGTCCTCCCCTTGTCCCCCACCTTGTCCTTCCCTTGTCCCTCCTTGTCCCCCCCTTGTCCCCCGACACCCTCCCGGCCCCCCCGTGTCCCCATTCTCCCCGTGTCACCCCCGGTCCCGCCTCCGTCGCTCGCTGCGGCCTCTCCGGGCCCTCTCCGGGCCCTCTCCGCCCCGGCCCCGCTCCGCCCCAGCCCCGCTCCGCCCCAGCTCCGGCCCCTTCTCGCTCCGCCCTGTGGAGCCTCCCCGGTACGGCGGGGCCGGGGGGACACCGGGGCCCCGCGGGGAGCGGAGCGGGGCCGGGGCGGAGGGAGCGGAGCGGGGCCGGGGCCCGGCGGGGCTCGGGGCCGGGGCTGCGGCCTGTGGGGACCGGGAGGGCCCGAGCTGGGCGGCCACACGGGCCCGGGGGTGAACGGGGGGTGAACGGGGGGTCCCGGGGGGTGAACGGGGGTCCCTGGGGGTGAACGGGGGTCCCGGGGATGAGCGGGGGTCCCTGGGGGATGATGAGGTGGGGGGATTTGGATTGGGGGCCCGGTTAAACTCTCCTGGGGGAGGTGGGTCTGGGGGGGCCTGGGGGTCCTGACATGAGGGGGGTCTCGGTTGATGGGTCTGAATTTGGGGTCTGGGGGCTTTATTTGGGAGTCCCAGGAATCCTGGCAGGGGGCGAAGGGGGGTTTGGGCTACCCTGGCCACGTTCTTCAGGGTGAGGTTTTGGGGGTCATGGGAGGTCTGAGCTGGGGAGTCTCAGGGTCTTCACCTGGGGGTCCTGGGGATCTGGCCAGGTTCTCCAGGGGGTTGGTTTTGGGGGGCCAGGGGTCCTGATGGGCAGAGTGTGAGCTGGGGGTCTGGGGGCTTTATTTGGGGGTCCCAAGGGTCCTGGCCAGGGGGTTTTGCGGTGGTACTGGGGCTCCTGGAGGAGTGCAGGGTTCTCCAGAGGGATGGTGTTGGAGGGTCTGGGGGTCTGAGCTGGGGGTCCCTGAAATCGTCTCTCTGGGGTCTGGCCTGACTTGGGGGGTCTGAGCTGAGGGTCCCAGGGGCCAGAATGGGGCTTGGCCATGTTCTCCACGGGGCTGGTGTTGGGGAACCTGAATTGGGGGTCTTTGGGGACTTGATTTGGGGGCCTGGCTATGTTCTCCTGGGGGTGTTATATTGGGGGTCCTGGAGGTCCTGACCTGGGGGCTCTAACGTGGGGGTCCTGGCCAGGAGATCCCAGGGAATTTGAACTGTGAGTCCCAGGGGTCCTGGGGGTCCTGAGCCGTGTTCTCTGGGGGTGGTACTGGGAGGCATGGGGGCCTGACCTGGGGGTCCTGGGGATCTGAAATGGGGGCTCCAAGGGGGCTGGCCAGGGCATCCCAAGGGGTCTTTCCTGTGTATCCTGGAGATCCTGAGATGGGGGATCCAGGGCACTGTGACTTGGGGCTGCTGTGGGTCCTGACCTGGGGGATCCGAGGGGATCCACGGCTCGGGGTCCCCAGAGCAGCGGTGTCCCCTGTCCCCACAGGCCATGGGGGCATCCGAGCCCCCCAATTTCTCGTGGGTGGTGGAGGGCCGGCTGGCAGGGCTGGCGATGCCACGGGAGCCGGGGCACTACCGCTACCTGCGGGATCACGGCGTGCGGCACCTCGTGTCCCTGACCGAGCACGCCCCACCACACCACGGCTGCTGCCCCCAAATCCAGCTCCACCGGCTCCGTGTGCCCGACTTCACCCCCCCGAGCCCCCAGCAGATCCAGAGCTTCCTGCAGGTCGTGGAGGAGGCCAATGGCCGCGGGGAGGTAAGGCCGGGGATACCTGGGGGGGAATTGGGGGATACCTGGGGGGGAATTGGGGGATACCTGGGGGGGAATTGGGGGAGACTGGGGTGGTGACACTGGGGAGAATTGGGGGATACCTGGGGGGGAATTGGGGGATACCTGGGGGACAACGGGGGGAGACTGGGGTGGTGACACTGGGGGGAATTGGGGGATACCTGGGGGGGAATTGGGGGATACCTGGGGGACAGCGGGGGGAGACTGAGGTGGTGACACTGGGGGGAATTGGGGGATACCTGGGGGACAACAGGGGGAGACTGGGGTGGTGACACTGGGGGGGGAATTGGGGGATACCTGGGGGAAGAGACACCAGGAAAGGGAACACGTCTGGGGGAACACCTTGAGGATACCTGGGGGGAGATGACACAGGGGAGACACCTTGAGGGTGGGGGACACCTTGGTGGGGGGAGACCTCAGCAGGGTGACACCTTGAGGGGACAATACCTCAGGGGGGTGGAGATACCTGGGGAGGGACACCTTGAGGAGGGACATTTGGACGCACCTTGGTGGTGAGGGACGCTTTGGAGGGGGGAGATGACATCTGGGGGGAATGGCACCTTAATGAGGGAGATACCTTGGGGGAGGGACACAACTCCCTGGAGGGGACACCTGTGGCAGGCTTGTGCCACCTGGTGGGTGTGACATCTCAGGGGCTGCACCCTGGGGGTTGACACTTGGAGAGGGGACACCAGGGAGAGGTTCCAAAGCTGGCATCGCCTGTCACCCAGGGAGTGCCACGGGGAGCACGGGGGGGTCTGGCAGTGCCACCCACCCTCCGTGTCCCTGTCCCCAGGCCGTGGCAGTTCACTGCATGCTGGGCCACGGCCGGACAGGCACCCTGCTGGCCTGTTACCTGTGCAAGGAGCGGCACCTGGCCGGCGGCGACGCCATCCGCGAGATCCGGCGCCTGCGGCCCGGCTCCATCGAGACTGCGGAGCAGGAGCAGGCTGTAATCCGCTTCTGCCAGTGCCTGAGGTAGGTGCCACCCTCCCCAGGGTCCCCTGTCACCGTGGGGGTCCCCTCCCCTAACTCAGTGGCCCCTCCACAGCACTGGGGAAGAGACCTGAGCGCATGGATGGGATCCATGGAATTGGGCATCCTGAAGAATCGGGCGTTCCCAGCCTTGTCTGTCCCCTCCTGCATTAAAGGACTGGCCTGTGGCTCCTCTCCAGGTCTGGTTTTGGGGTACACACTGGGGGGAATGCCTGGCCACGGCTCTGCTGGGCACCCCCAGACCCGGCTTGGTTGGCAGCTACATCCTGAGATTTGGGGTCCTGGTTCTGGGGTCCCTTGGGGTGATGGCTCTGGGGTCCTGGGTTTGGGCTTTCTCAGGGTTCTGGATCCTGGCTTTGAGCTCCCTCAGGGCCCTGGTTTTGGGGTCATTCAGGTTCTGGGGTTGTTTGGGATCCTGGCTCTGGATCCTGGGGTACCTTGAGTTCCTGGCTCCTGGCTGTGGATCCTGGCTTTGGGGTCCCAGCTCTGCGTCCTGGCTCAGGGGTCCCTCAGGGTGGTGGTTGCAGGATCACACATCTGGGGTCTCTCAGGGTTGTAGTTCTGGGATCCTTTGGTGTCCCAGTTCTGGGGTGTCTCAGGGTCCTGGCTCAGGGGTCCCTCAGGGTGGTGGTTGCAGGATCACACATCTGGGGTCTCTCAGGGTTGTAGTTCTGGGATCCCTTGGTGTCCCAGTTCTGGGGTGTCTCAGGGTCCTGGCTCAGGGGTCCCTCAGGGTGCTGTTTCTGGAGTCCCATGGGATCCCAGCTCTGGGGTGGGTCTGGCTCTGGGGTCCTTCAGGGACTGAGAGCAGCCTCATTTCAGCCCCACAGAGCACTCCAGAGCTGTCACCCAGCTGCCAGCGCCCTGATGCCACGTGGAGGGTGACAACTGTGTCAGTGCCCGGGGGCCGACCCGGGACGTTGATGCTTAAAGTGTAGCTTAGCCGGAATTGAGGCATCTCCATCCAAAAATCCAATCCTGGAAATCTCTTCTCAGCTGCTCCTAACCTTGGTGGCATTTAAATCCTGGTTGGAAGCGGTGTCACCGTCCCCATTTCCGGGCGGGTGGCACATGGCTGGGAGCGCCCCCGGGGCAAAACTGGGGTCAGCGTCTCAACCAGCAGCTCCAGGGTCCCCAAAAGTTCCTTTGGAACACCACAGTGTCACCATCCCCCCTGGGGGATAAGGCACTGGGGTGGTGGCACCGGGGTGGTGGCACCGGGGTGGTGACACCACGGTGGTGACACTGGGCACCGCTGGCAATCCAGCTGTGCCCTGCCCAGAGGTGACCAGAATTGGGAAGGGGACTGACCACGGGGTGTGGGGTCACTGCAGAACTCCAGGGCTGCACATGGTGCACTCTGTGCCCCGTGGTGGCATTTTGGGGACACCCGTGTCCCCCAGGTGGTGACACAGCGGGGCCGTGGGTGGGGAGCGTGCCTGGGGTGCAGCCAGTTTGGGGTGCCCAGCCCTGAGTGGGGGCTGGCATGGGGACAATGGGGACGTGGTGGGGACACCGTGGGGACAGTGGGGACACTGTGGCCGTGGTGGCAGTGCCGGACAGCGGCGTCCAGCCTAAGCTCACGGGAGCACATGGGCCGGAGCGGCTGAAAGCTGCTTATGGCAGAATTATTGCCCTTAACTCCGCTGACTCCGCGCTGTCCTCAGAGTCCCCCGGGCTCAGGGGGCCAGGCTGGGCCGGGGGGGGCTCTGCGGACCCCCCACCCCCTCCAACAGGGGCTGCATCGCCCCAGCGCCGCTGCCAGGGCGCCCATGTGGCCGGGCCGGTGTCACTCGTGTGGGGTTTGCTCAGCCCTTGATCCCGGTTCTGTGCTGGGAACAGCACCAGGATGTCCCCCCGTCCCCTGTGTCCCCTCCTGTCCCCCCAGCCTGGCGAGCGGCCCAGCTCCGGCTCAGCTCGCGGGATGGGGACACGGCACCGGTGGCTGTCCCTGTGTGGGGACACATTTAGGATGGGATTAGAGAGCGGGAGCTGGGATGGGGAAGGGCAAGCGCTAAGTGCTGGCACAGAGGGCCTGGGACACACAGAGGGGACAGAGGGGACAGAGGGGACATGGGGCTGGGCTTGCTTGTCACAGCCCCCAGTGCCACCCACCCGTCCCTGTGTCCCGTGGGGAAATCACACACCCAAACTACAGCAACCCCATCCAAGTGTCCTGTCCATGTCCCACTCGTGTGTCCCATCCATGTCCCATCCATGTGTCCCATCCATGTCCCACCCGTGTGTCCCATCCATGTCCCACTTGTGTGTCCCATCCATGTCCCACCCGTGTGTCCCATCCATGTCCCATCCATGTGTCCCATCCATGTCCCATCCATGTGTCCCGTCCATGTCCCACCCGTGTGTCCCACCCTTGTGTCATTCCTGTGTCCTATTCATGACCCCTCATCCCTCCCAGTCCCACCCATGTGTCTCACCCTTGTGTCCCTGCCTCAGCTTCCCTCAGTGCCACCATTGTGTCCCCATATCCCACCCATGTGTCCCCTTCGTGTGTCCTACCTGTGTTTTTCATTCACGTGTCCTCTCCGGTCCCCCCCCCCGTGTCCCCCCCCGTGTCCCCCCCGTGTCCCGTGTCTATCCCACCCATGTGTCCCACTCGTGTCCTCCCTCTAAGTGTCCCTCCCATGTCTCCCCCAGTTCCACCCGTGTTCCCCCCTGTGTCTCCCCATGTCCCCCTCGCTTTCCCCCCATGTCCCTTCGTGTCACCCTCCGTGTCACCCCACATTCCCCCCGTCCCCCCCGGTACTACATTTCCCAGCATCCTTCGCTCCCCGCTGCCTCGCTCCGCCATTGGCCGCTTCAGGACGCGCCCAGCGGCGGCTCCTGATTGGCTGTCGCCGCGGCAACGGGCGGCGGGGGGCGTGGCCTGGGCGGCCCCTCCCGCCATCGCGGGTTTGTTTGCGGCCGCCCGGCGGCGGCGGCCGGAGCCGAGCGGACCCGGACGGACCCGAACCGACCCGGAAAGAGCCGAGCGGAGCCGGGAAGAGCCGAGCGCAGGCGGGAAGAGCCGAGAGCGGCCGGCCGGGCATGAGGAACGGCGGGACGCGGAGCCCCCCGCGCCCCCCGCCCGGGGCCGGTGCCCCCGGGGCTGCCCGGCAGAGCCCGCCGGTCCGTGGGCCCCGGTGACGCCGCGGGAGCCGCCGCAGGGGGGGCCTGGGCTATGCGGTGGTGGCTGCGCGCCGCCGTCCTCAGCCTGCTCGCCGGAGCCGGGGGTGAGGGGCCGCCCCGGGGAGCGGGGGCGGCGGGGCCGGTCTGGTCGGTGCCGGGCCGCGGGGCTCGAGGGTGGGGAAAGGGTCCCGGTGTGTCCCGGCGGGGCCGGTCCGCCTAGTGCCGGGTACCGGGAAGGCGGGGGCGGGGTGTTCCGAGGGCAGGGGAAGGGTCCCGCTGTGTCCCGGTGTGTCCCGGTGTGTCCCGGTGTGTCCCGTCTGAGCGGTGCCGGTCCCGCAGGCAGCGGCCGGAGCGAGCCCCGGGCCGTGGTGGGGCGCGTCGGGGGCAGCGCGGTGCTGGGCTGCGGGCTCCTGGCGGCACACGAGGCGCGCCCGCCGCTCTACGTGATCGAGTGGGTCCGCTTCGGCTTCGTCCTCCCCATCTTCATCAAGTTCGGGCTCTACTCGCCCCGCGTGGACCCCGAGTACGCGGGTGAGTCGCGGGCACGGGGCGGGCGGGGGGTCCCGGGGTCCCCCGTGGGGTGTCCTGTGTCTCCACTCGCTGTGGTTGGGTCCTACCGGGTGCTGCTGCTGTTGGACCACCTTAACCCCACTGCCGGGGAAGTGCGGGGCTCTTTCAGGGGTCTCGGGGGGCGGGAGGGGACGGTGAGGGAGCAGGGAGGTCCCTGCAGCAGGTGAGTCCCGATCCCCATCCCCAGGGCTGGCAGGAGGGATGGGGATCCCCGGCTGGCAGATCCCTGCCCAGCCCGGCAGCAGGAGGGATCCCCACGGGGAAAAATGTGGGTTAAGCCCCTCCAGCCCACCCCCGTGGGCTCTGGCTGCCGGGGCATCTCCCGCAGGATGGAACGGCCGAGCTCCCGGCTCTGCCCCGGCCGTGTCACCCGGGGCCGGTGCCACCGGGGTGCCCCGTGCCAGGGCTGCGGGCGCTGCCCCGGCCCGTGCGGGTCGCCTGAAGGTTGAGGCTGGGGAGGGGATTTCGGGGGAGCTGCTAATTGGAGCAAAGCTGGGCCGGGGACGGGCTGGGCGTGGGAGGGGGATATTCGCTGCTTTAGCGGGTATTTAAAGGGAGCAGAGGCAGAGGAATCCCAGCGAGAGGATCCCTGCGAGCAGGGAGGGGAAGGCCACAGGAGTGTCCCCTGGGGATAGGGAGGGCCAGCAGCCCGTGGGTGATTTGGGCTGAGCCCAACCCCGGCGTTCTGTGCCAGCCACGCACCGAGATCCGTGCTCCGACCATTCCCCGGGGGGAGCCGGATCATGCCCGGATCACGACCCAAACCCTGCTGCCAAAATTGTCCCCTGCCTAAAAATCACCTCGGCTGGGACATCCCCTCTCCTGCTGCCCCTTCCTTGGCCGAAGGAGAGGGCGCGGATTTTGGGAGACAGCCGGGGACGCTTTCAGCAGCTCCGAGTTAACTCTGGGGGAGCGGCGGTGACAAGGAACCCCCCGGGCAGGACCTGGCACCTGCTCTGCCGGGAGGCCCGGGCTGGGCTCCGGTTACCTGAGCTCCGAGGGGCCCCGGGGCTGCCGCGGCTCCGGTTACCCAGGAAGGGGCTGGCAGTGTCCTCCTGCCCCCGCCGCCAGCTCGGCCCCGGGGGCTGCGGGAGCAGATTGGGATCAGGGCTGGGGGAAGGGGCTGGTGGCTGGAATGAGGGCGAGCTGGGTGGGCAGGGGGGGCTGGCGGCTGTCGCCATGGCAGCGGGGGCTGCTTGTTTTCCATCCTCCGGGAAGGGATGGGGCAGTGGGTGCAGGGCGACGCCAGCCCCCTCTGTCCGGCGCTTGCCAGGTGGATCAGATCAGGTGTCACCCAGCGGGGACGCTGCTGTCACCGCTGCCCCTCCTGGGCAGATCTGGGCTGTCCCAGGGTGGGCTGCGGCTGCCTCTGTGACAGCGCTGGGGGGGGACGGGGTCGGCTCTCCCCTGGGTGCCAGCACCACCCACGGTGTCATGGGCCACTAGAACAGGGTCGGTGGTCTCTGGTGGTCTCAGGTCCCCCCCTCCCCGGCTCTGGCCGCGTGGCGGGGGCTGCAGCCCCTTTTGTGTCCCGCTGAATGTCGGTTGCCAGGCGCGGGGGGATGCTGGGCCACAGGGTTTTGTTTTTGCAGGGTGGTGGAGGAGGAGGAGGAGGAGGAGGGGGCTGGGGCCGGCACAGGGGGATTAAGGGGAGGCTGAGGGGCGTCCCCAGGCCACTCTGATCCCTTCCAAAGGGACCTTTGTTCGGGAGCCGGCTGCTCCCGCCGCGCCTGGGGCTGGGGGCTGGCAGCTGCTGGCGGGGCCGGGCTTCCCAGAGCTTCCCAGAGCTCTCCTGAGCTTCCCAGGGCTTCCCAGGGCTTCCCAGAGCTTCCCAGGGCTTCCCAGAGCTTCCCAGGGCTTCCCAGAGCTTCCCAGAGCTTCCCAGAGCTTCCCAGTCCTTCCCAGGGCTTCCCAGGGCTTCCCAGAGCTTCCCAGAGCTTCCCCAGAGCTTCCCCAGAGCTTCCCAGAGCTTCCCCAGAGCTTCCCAGGGCTTCCCAGGGCTTCCCAGGGCTTCCCAGAGCTCTCCAGAGCTTCCCAGAACTTCCCAGGGCTTCCCAGAGCTTTCCCAGAGCTCTCCTGAGCTTCCCAGAGCTTCCCAGAACTTCCCAGAGCTTCCCAGAGCTCTCCAGAGCTCCCCAGAGCTTCCCAGAGCTCTCCAGAGCTTCCCAGGGCTTCCCAGGGTTTCCCAGGGCTTCCCAGAGCTCTCCTGAGCTTCCCAGAGCTTCCCAGGGCTTCCCAGGGCTTCCCAGAGCTTCCCAGAGCTTTCCCAGAGCTTCCCAGGGCTTCCCAGGGCTTCCCAGAGCTTCCCAGAGCTTCCCAGAGCTTCCCAGGGCTTCCCAGAGCTTCCCAGGGCTTCCCAGGGCTTCCCAGAGCTCTCCTGAGCTCCCCAGGGCTTCCCAGGGCTTCCCAGAGCTCTCCAGACCTTCCCAGAGCTCTCCTGAGCTTCCCAGGGCTTCCCAGAGCTTCCCAGGGCTTCCCAGAGCTTTCCCAGAGCTCTCCTGAGCTTCCCAGAGCTTCCCAGAGCTTCCCAGGGCTTCCCAGGGCTTCCCAGAGCTTCCCAGAGCTTCCCCAGAGCTTCCCCAGAGCTTCCCAGAGCTTCCCCAGAGCTTCCCCAGAGCTTCCCAGGGCTTCCCAGGGCTTCCCAGAGCTCTCCTGAGCTTCCCAGAGCTTCCCAGAGCTCTCCAGAGCTTCCCAGAGCTTCCCAGGGCTTCCCAGAACTTCCCAGAGCTCTCCAGAGCTCTCCAGAGCTCTCCTGAGCTTCCCAGAGCTTCCCAGAGCTTCCCAGGGCTTCCCAGAGCTCTCCTGAGCTTCCCAGAGCTTCCCAGGGCTTCCCAGAGCTCTCCTGAGCTTCCCAGAGCTCTCCTGAGCTCCCCAGAGCTCCCCAGAGCTGTCCCACTTCCCAGGACCCGGCGTGGGAGCCAGGGCTGGGGTGCGGGCTGGAGGATCCCTCATCTCAGATTTGTAGGGTGAAGGCAGAGGGGTGGGAGACAGCTCCGGGCGCTGTGGGAAGGTTTGCACGTGGGGTTCGCAGGGCTCAGGGTGGATCTCGGTGCCCAAACCCGCCTGCCCGGCTCCTGCCGCTCCTCCTCCTCCTCCTCATCCTTGCCGGGCTCGTCCGGCGGGACACGGAATCCGGCGGGACACGGAATCGCAATCCCGCTGCCGGCGGAGCCCGTGCGGTGCCAGCCCGGGCTCGGGTGCCTCGGGCAGTGCGTGGGGACAGTCTGTGACACCGGGCACAGCCGGCAGCCGGGTTCCCCAAAACTTCCTGCCTTGGGCTCCCCTCGGGAAGCTGCTGGTGGAGCATCGTGGGCTGCTGTGGTGTTCCCGGTGCCGGGAGTGTGTCCCTGCCGTGGTGTCCCCGCTCACCTGGCATGGCCCGGGGGTGGCAGGGGGTGCCGGGGTGATGGATGCCCAGGGAAGGGGGTGCTCCGGGCAGGGGGTGCCTGGCGAAGGGGATGCTTAGCACGGTGGATGTCCGGGGAAGGCGGTGCCGGGGACAGGGGGTGCCCCGGAATGGGGGGTGCCCCGGACAGGGGGTGCCCGGGACAGGGTGTGCCCGGGACAGGGGGTGCCTCGGGCAGGGGGTGCCCTGGGACAGGGGGTGCCTGAGCATTGGGTGCCCTGGACAGGAGGTGCCCTGGACAGGGGGTGCCCGGGACAGGGGGTGCCCGAGCATTGGGTGCCCGGGACAGGGGGTGTCCGGGACAGGGGGTGCCCGAGCAGGGGGTGCCCTGGGACAGGGGGTGCCCAGGACAGGAGGTGCCCTGGACAGGGGTTGCCTCGGGCAGGGGGTGCCCTGGGACAGAGGGTGCCCGAGCATTGGGTGCCCAGGACAGGGGGTGCCCGGGACAGGGGGTGCCCTGGCCAGGGGGTGCCCGAGCATTGGGTGCCCAGGACAGGGGGTGCCCGGGACAGAGGGTGCCCGAGCATTGGGTGCCCAGGACAGGGGGTGCCCGGGACAGGGGGTGCCCTGGACAGGGGGTGCCCGAGCATTGGGTGCCCAGGACAGGGGGTGCCCGGGACAGGAGGTGCCCTGGACAGGGGGTGCCCGGACATTGGGTGCCCGGGACAGGGGGTGCCCGGGACAGGGGGTGCCCGGGACAGGAGGTGCCCAGGACAGGGGGTGCCCTGCGACAGGGGGTGCCCGGGCATTGGGTGCCCGGGACAGGGGGTGCCCGGGACAGGGGGTGCCCGGGACAGGGGGTGCCCGGGACAGGGGGTGCCCTGGACAGGGGGTGCCGGGGACAGGGGGTGCCCTGGGCAGGGGGTGCCCGAGACAGGGTGTTCCCGAGCATTGGGTGCCCAGGACAGGGGGTGCCCTGGGACAGGGGGTGCCCGGGACAGGGGGTGCCCCGGGACAGGGGGTGCCCAGGACAGGGGGTGCCCTGGGACAGGAGGTGCCCAGGACAGGGGGTGCCCTGGGACAGAGGGTGCCCGAGCATTGGGTGCCCAGGACAGGGGGTGCCCGGGACAGGGGGTGCCCTGGGACAGGGGGTGCCCGGGACAGGGGGTGCCCTGGGACAGGGGGTGCCCTGGGCAGGGGGTGCCGGCGCGTTCGTCGGGGGCCGCTGGCCGCGCACCCCGGCCTGGGCTGAGCCAATTGCCCGCTGCTCCCTGAGCCGATTATGGCTCTGATAATAGCCCGGGGGATTAACGGGCTGCGCCCGCTCTCGCTTCGGCCCTTATCCCTCTCCTCATCAAAGAGGCCGTGGGGCTGGCGCGGGGTGCGGACCCCACGGCCTGGGGGAGCCCCGGGCACCGCGTCCCCCCCGGGGAGCTGCGGAGCTCGTTCACCGTGACCCCCCCGTGCCGCGGGGGAGCGGGGCCGGTGCGGGGGTGCCGGGGCTTAGCGGGGCTCCGAAGGGTGAGAGCGCCGGGGGGGCTGCCAGGGGGAGGGAGCCGTGGGGGAAGAGTCCTCGGGAAGGGGGAAAAGGGGTCGGGGGAAGGGGCGTGCAGGGAGGGGAGCTGGGAGCGGTCCTGCCCCGCCGCTGGGAGCGATGCTCGAAGCGCCCGGACCCGCCGTGCTGCGGGACCCCGCCGAGCCCACACTTGGGCGGGTGACAGAGCCACTGCCACCTCCTGTCCGTGTCACCCATGTGTGTGGTGCCGATTGTCGCTGTGACCAACCTCTGGCACCGCCGTTCCCAGCCCCGCGTGGTGCCAGCGTGGGCGGACGCCCTGGGGAGGGGGTGGTCCCAGGGAGGGGGTGACCAGAGGAGGGGGATGACCCGGGGAGGGGGTGACCAGAGGAGGGGGGTGACCCGGGGATGGGGTGACCCGGGGATGGGGTGACCCGGGGGAGAGGGTGGCCCGGGGAGGGGATGGCCCCGGGGAGGGTGACCCGGGGGAGAGGGTGACCCGGGGAGGGGGTGGCCCCGGCGATGGGGTGACCCGGGGAGGGGATGGCCCCGGTGATGGGGTGACCCGGGGATGGGGTGACCCGGGGATGGGGTGACCCGGTGATGGGGTGACCCGGGGAGGGGATGGCCCCGGGAGGGGGTGACCCGAGGAGGGGGTGACCAGAGGAGGGGGGTGACCCGGGGATGGGGTGACCCGGGGATGGGGTGGCCCCGGGAGAGGGTGACCCGGGGGAGAGGGTGACCCGGGGGAGAGGGTGACCCGGGGATGGGGTGGCCCCGGGAGAGGGTGACCCGGGGGAGAGGGTGACCCGGGGGAGAGGGTGACCCGGGGATGGGGTGACCCGGGGATGGGGTGACCCGGGGGAGAGGGTGACCCGGGGGAGAGGGTGGCCCGGGGGAAAGGGTGGCCCGGGGAAGGGATGGCCCCGGTGATGGGGTGACCCGGGGAGGGGGTCGCCCTGGCGATGGGGTGACCCGGGGAGGGGGTGACCCCGGGGGAGGGGGTCACCCGGGTAGGGGGTGGCCCCGGTGATGGGTTGACCCGGTGATGGGGTGACCCGGGGATGGGGTGACCCGGGGAGGGGATGGCCCCGGTGATGGGGTGACCCGGGGATGGGGTGACCCGGGGAGGGGGTGACCCGGGGAGGGAGTGACCAGGGAGGGGGTGGCCCCGGGGATGGGGTGACCCGGGGGAGGGGGTGACCCGGGGATGGGGTGACCCGGGGAGGGGATGGCCCCGGTGATGGGGTGACCCGGGGAGGGAGTGACCAGGGAGGGGGTGGCCCCGGGGATGGGGTGACCCGGGGATGGGGTGACCCGGGGAGGGGATGGCCCCGGGAGAGGGTGACCCAGGGAGGGGATGGCCCCAGTGATGGGGTGACCCGGGGATGGGGTGACCCGGGGACGTGGCTGTCCCTGAGCCGCTGCCGGACTCGCAGGTCGCGTGCGGCTGGAGGAAGGTGCCTCGCTGCGCCTGGACCTGCTGCGTGCCGAGGACCAGGGCTGGTACGAGTGCCGGGTGCTCTTCCTCGACCGGCACAGCACCGACGCCGACTTCCAGAACGGCACCTGGATCCACCTCACCGTCAACGGTACCGGCCCTTCCCACCCTCACCTGCTCTGCCCACGCGTCCCAGGGCTGTGGGAACAATGGATTTCCACACCGAGGTTTGGGAGTGAAGGTTTGGATCTGGATTTACCTTCCAGCACCCCCCACCTTCCTGGAGACCCCCCCTGCGTTCGTAGAGGTGCGAGACCAGGCTGCACTGAGCCTCACCTGCAGGGCTGTGGGCAACCCCCAGCCTGTTGTCACCTGGAAGAAGAGTGACCTGCCTGTCCAGAGCGGGGACACCGTGCAGGTGAGGGTGACAAACCCCTCTGTGAGGCACAGCTGGGGTCTCGTAGAGCCCGCTGTGGTGGCACCTGCCTGCTGCCACCACCCCGTTGACGGGACACGTTGCTGTCCCTTGGTGGCCGTTGCAGGTGAGGAACGGGACGCTGAGCATCGCCGCCGTGGAACGCGCCAGCGCCGGCACCTACACGTGCCACGCGTCCAGCAAGGAGGGCACTGTCACCCACACCACCCGTGTGCTCGTGCAGGGTAAGGACAGGTGATCCCCCAGCCCTGCTCCGTGGGTTTGGGCACACAGAGGGAGCTGTGACACAGCTTTGGGAGCAGCTGGGGCTGTCCCCTGTCCCCAGCCCTCACTGCCCCTCTGCCTGGCACCCCCAGGGCCGCCCATCATTGTGGTGCCACCCCAGAATGTCACCGTCAACATCTCCCAAGATGCCTTTCTGGCGTGCCAGGCTGAGGCATATCCAGGGAACCTCACCTACACCTGGTTCCAGGGCAGCAGCAACGTCTTCCACCTCAGGTGAGGCAGGAACGGGGATGGCACCGGGGCTCCTCTGCCCCCCAAACCTGGCCCCGAGTGCCAGGGACAGCCTGGGTGTGTGGTGGGGACAAATCCATCGCCCCAGGGCAGCAGGGACGGTCCCATCTGTGCCACTCACCGCTGTCCTGTCCCTTCCCAGCCACCTCCAGGCTCGAGTCCGTGTCCTGGTGGACGGGAGCCTCCTGCTGCAGCGAACGACCCCGGACGACGCTGGCAAATACACCTGCACCCCCAGCAACGGGCTCTGGAAGCCTCCTTCTGCCTCAGCCTTCGTCACAGTGCTCTGTAAGACCCCCCTCCTGCACCCCAGGCCGTAGGGGTCCCTGCTGTGGGGGCTGTGGTGGGAACAGGGGTGCCCCATGGGGACCCCAGCCCCGTGTGTCCCCACAGATCCAGCACAGGTGACCACCATGCTCCCGGAGACCCACCTGCCCAAGGGCATGAGGGGCGTGATCCGCTGCCCCTCCAGGGCCAACCCCCCCCTGCTCTCCGTCACCTGGACGAGGGACGGGCGCCCGCTGGAGCTGGACAAGGTACGGCTGCTCCCACCCTCAAAACCCTTCCCAACTTCCCAAATCCCTCCTCTTCCTCACCCAGTTCCCCTCTCCCAGCTCCCCGGCTGGTCTGTACGTCCTGACGGCTCCATCGTCATCGCCACGGGGAACGACGACGCGCTGGGGCTGTACCGCTGCACGCCCTACAACATCTACGGCACCGCCGGCGAGTCCCGGCCCACCCGCGTCCTGCTGAAGGTGAGGAGCCCCTCGGGGTCCCCTCCTGGCTCTGCACCCCCTGACAAACCCCCCAAACTCTCCCTCTGCCTTGCAGGACCCTCCCGCCTTCACGGTGAGGCCCAAGGAGGAATATTTCCAGGAGGTGGGCCGGGAGCTGGTGATCCCCTGCACGGCTCACGGGGATCCCCCACCCAGCATCACCTGGGTGAAGGTAGGGGCTGCTGCTTTGGGGGGCCAGCTGAGCCCCCCCCCAGTGATGGAGATGGCTTTTGGCCTCCAGGGCATCATTTTTGGGGCGGTGTCCTTGTCCCTACATCACTCCTGAGGCTGTGTCCCTGTCCCCACCAATGCTGCACCCCATCCCAAAGTGGGGTCTCATCACATCACTGAAGGGCCTCAGGTCACTTTGCTTTGCTCTAAAAACGTGGCAAAGCCCAGCCCCAGGGTGGTGGGTCCCCATTTTCAAGTCCCCTCATCCCCAGGGTGGTGGGTCCCCCTTTTCAAGTCCCCTTGTCCCCAGGCTGGTGGGTCCCCCTTTTCAAGTCCCCTCATCCCCAGGGTGGTGGGTCCCCCTTTTCAAGTCCCCTCATCCCCAGGCTGGTGGTGTCACAGTCCTGGCCCTGCACAGGGGTGGCTTGGTGGTGGCCCCCTGTCAGCGTGTCCGTGCCCCACAGGTGGGCAGCGTGGGGAAGAGCAGTGCCCAGGTGGACAGGAACAGCAGCCTGGTGCTCCACCCCCTCAGCAAGGAGCAGCACGGAGTCTGGGAATGCACGGCCACCAACCAGGTGGCCAGTGTCACCGCTGCCACCTCTGTCCACGTACTGGGTGAGCTGCCCGTCACTGCTGGGCTGGGATGGTCCCGGGGTGGGCAATGCAAACCCCACCCTGGGCTGGAAGGGGTGGTCAAGCCCCTCAGTGTGACACTGCTGCCCGCCAGGTACCAGTCCCCACGCTGTCACCAACGTCTCCGTGCTCCCACTGCTGCTGGCAGCCAACATCTCCTGGGAGCCAGGCTTTGATGGAGGCTACTTCCAGAGGTTCAGCGTCTGGTACACCCCTCTGTGAGTGCCCACCCTCGCTGTGTCCCCCCAAAGGACCCTCAGCTCCGGGCTGACGGGTCCCTGCTGTCCCCAGGGCGAGGTACCCGCCGCGGGCGCACCACGACTGGGTGTCGCTGTCGGTGCCGGCGGGGGCTCAGCACCTTCTGGTGGAGAACCTGCAGCCAGACACCAGTTACCAGTTCAGCGTCCTGGCCCAGAACAAACTGGGCAGTGGCCCCTTCAGCCAGATCGTCACCTCCGTGCCCAGGGGTAAGGGGAGCTCCCCAAAACACCCCCGGTACCCCCAGGCACTCCGGAGGTTCCTGTTCCCACCTCGTGCCGGTCTCCGCTGTCTCCTCAGGCTTCCCAGTGACCACAGTGCCTCCGGAGCCGCCGGCCATGACCGTGCACGTCTTCCTGTCCCCACCCCGGGCTCTGACGGCCAACGAGACCATGAAGGGGGTTCTGCTGCGCTGGGACCCCCCTGCCCGCGCCTCGGTGGCCCTGAGCGGGTACGCGCTGGAGCTGCGGCAGGACAAGGGCGGCTGGGAGGTGCTGGAGCGCTCCATCCCCGGCACTGACACCCAGGTGCTGGTGCCAGGGCTCATCAAGGTGAGCTCTGAACGGGTGTTGGGGTGGGGTAGGGTTTGGTGGCCACTGTGGCCGCGTGGTTCACGGCCCTGCGTCCCTCAGGACGCCTTCTACGAGTTCCGACTGGTGGCCTTTGCTGGCAGCTACATCAGCGACCCCAGCAACACGGTGAACGTCTCCACGGCAGGTAAGGCTGGAGACAGAACCCAGGGGTGCAAAGCATCCAAATTCCCAAAGGAAAAGCCTCTTCATGCTGCTCCCAGCCCCGTGTCCCTGCTGCTAAACTGGGCTCAGAGCAGGACCCCCAAAGCTAAACCTGGAGCAACAGGTCTGCCTTGGCTTCAGCCTCACAGACCAGAGCATCCCCTCTCCACGGTCCCCCCACGGGCACAGCAGCTCTGGTGGGGCAAGAGCTGAGGTTTTGCTGTGTCCCCGTGCTGCTGGTGACACGTGGTGACACGTGGTGACACGAGGGGGGCTGTGCCTGCCTGACGGGGTGCCCCGTGTGCGGCAGGGATGGAGGTGTACCCGTCCCGCACGCAGCTGCCGGAGCTGCTGCCACAGCCGGTGCTGGCGGGGGTCATCGGGGGGATCTGCTTCCTCAGCGTGGCCGTCATCTTCAGCACCATGGCCGCCTGCATCATGAACTGGCGCCGCGCCGCGCGCGTCCGCAAGCGCCGCCAAGGTACGGGGACAGGGACAGGGACAAGACACGGGGACAGGACACGGGGACAGCCTGGGTGGGGACCGAGTGGGTGCCGCCGTCTCCTCCTCCTCATCACGTTTTGAGTTGCTCGCCGTGTGATCCCCCTGTGTTCTCATGGCCTTCCAGATCCACCACTCGTCTTCTCCCCCAGCAAGAAGCTTCCACCTCCACAGTAAGTCGCGCCACGCCATTGCCACGCTCTCCCTCCCTGTCCTGCCGTGTCATCACCGTGTTCCCTCCATCCCACTCCCTTCCTGTCTGTCTTCCACCATGCCACATTCCCCCCCTGTGCTGCCATGCCGTGCTCCCCCACATCCCATTCCCTCCCTGTCCCACTCCTGCCGTGTCGCTCCTCTGGCTCCCACTCCCCCACATCCCCTCTCATCCCACTCCGGGCCGTGCCACACTCCCCTCCCTCTCCCACTCTCGCCATGTCATGCTCCCCTCCATCCCTGTCCCACTCCATTCCCATCCCTGTCCCTCTCCCCCCATCCCACCGCACTCCTCATCATCCCTCTGCCACCGGCTGGGGGCACAGGGACAGCCTGGGGACAGCCACCCCCTGCTGCCACCGACCAAGGGTGTTAGGAGCAGGGTGCTGCGGCCGGGGCTCCCCCCGCCTGCTCCCTCCGGGCACTTTTGGCTGGAGAAAGGATCGGGAAGCGCAGGAGCAGGGCTGTGAGGGCCCGGGAGCACGGCTGGGGGGTGCTGCAGCTGCCGCCTCTCCCTTGCAGCAATGCTCGTGGCCCTGGTAGCCCCGACAGCACGGTGAAGCTGAAGCTGCAGCCGTCACCGTGCCGGAGCCTGCACCGGACGCTGCTGTGGGGTGAGAAAGCCGGCACCAGCCTGGGGCTGAGCATCGCCGGCTCCCGCTACCCCGCCTACGAGAGCCGGGAGCACGTCCCGCTGGAGCGCATCTGCCGCGGCCCCGACGGGCGCTTCGTGCTGGAGACCGAGCCGCGGCCGGAGCCGGAGCCTCCGCGGGACCCCCTGCAGCCCTACCACCAGCTGCCCGCCGAGGAGGATGATGATGAGGAGGAGGAAGAGGAGGAAGAGCCCGTGTGGCACAGGGGGGTCTCGCTGCGCCCCCGGCCCGCGGGGCAGCCCCGCCGGGGCTCCCGGGCCTCCAGCCACCGCCACGGCCGCTACTTCGGCTACGGTAGCAGCAGCAGCCCCGTGGACGAGGCCGTGGCGTTGAGCATCACCGATGTCAGCCCCGTGGCCTCCGCCGCCGCCACCCTGCCTTACAGCGCCGCCCAGGAGCCCCCCGGGCCCCGCCACCGGCCCCCCTGGGACTCGCCGCCCCGCCAGGGCTCCCCCCCGCCGGTCACCGCCCCCCCGGTGTCCCCTGGCCCCCCGGCCATCAGCGGCATCCTCCAGTACCTCAGCCTGCCCTTCTTCAAGGAGATGTGTGTGGACGGCGACTGGCCTCCCCCGGAGGAGCCGGCGGAGCCCCCCGGTGCCGGCGCCCGGCCGGAGCCCCCCGCCAGCCCCCCGAGCGCGGGGCGGACGCTGTGCCCGGACTGCATTGACACAAGTGCCAACGCCACCTCCCCCGCCGCCACCGCCGCGTTCCTTGAGCCCCCCCGGCTGCCCGTGGGCCCCGCCAAGGCCTCGCTGCCCGGCTCCCCCTCCCGGCCCCGCTCGCCCAGCCCCGGGGCTCCCCCGCAGCCGGCCCCCCATCTCCGGACTGAGCCCCCGGGCCGGCCGCCGGACGCTGCGCCCCCGGAGAAGCTCCCGCGGGGCAGCCTGACCAGCCAGAGCAGCGGCCGGGGCAGCGGCTCCTTCCTGCGGCCCCCCTCGCTGGCACCGTCCTTGGGGGGCACCTTCCTGGGCACCCCCTTGGGGGACGGGGGCAGCTGGCACAGCGGGGGCTCGGCAGCGGAGGAGGGACGGGGCAGGACGGATGCTGGCGCCGGGAAGAGGTGAGCCGTGGGCAGGGCGCTGGGATGAGCTCCTGCAGCGTGCTGGGACAGCTCCGGGCCTGTCCCACCGAGCTGGGATGGGGTGTCCTGGCACGGAGCCACCTCCCAGCTGCCTCCCAACCCTGCAGGGGCCTGGGGACACCGCCGCACTGTCCCGAGAGACCACTCCAGTTGTCCCCTGCCAGCTCCCCGCTGTCCCCACATCCCTCGGGGTGGTGTCCCTGATGCTCATCCCTGGGATCTGACGCCTTGGCATCGGCCCCTGACACCCATCCAAGGGGACTTGTGGCTTGGGGGGTCTCTCCTGGCATCCATCCTTGGGGTCTCATGGCCTTCCCTGGGATCTGACACCTCAGGGTCTGTCCTGACCTCCATCCCGGGGCTCTCGTATCCATCCCCAGGGTCCCACACCCATCCCCCGGGGTCTCACTTTTTGGGATCTCCCCTGGAGCCCATCCCCGGGCTCCCACACCCATCCCCGGGCTCCCACACCCATCCCCGGGGTCTCACGCCCATCCCCGGGGTCTCACGCCCATCCCCGGGGTCTCACGCCCATCCCCGGGGTCTCACGCCCATCCCCGGGGTCTCACGCCCATCCCCGGGCTCCCACACCCATCCCCGGGGTCTCACGCCCTCGGGCCCTGCCCCTCGCCCCCTCCCCGCAGGAGAAACACCTCGGTGGACGAGAACTACGAGTGGGACGCGGAGTTTGCGCTGGAGTCGGAGCTCCTGGAGGCGCTGCAGCTTTACCGGGGCGCGGTCCCGGCCCGGCCCGGCTCCTCCATCGCCCTGCGGGACCTGCAGCGGCACAGTGAGTGCGGCCCCCCCGCGCCCCCCACCCCCGTGCCCAGGGCCCCGTGGCCGGCCCGGCGGGTGCCGCGGCGGGGCCGGACGCTGCCTCTCTCCCCGCAGAGCCCGGCTCGGCCCCGGTGAGCTCGGTGTCGGCGGAGGCGCTGGGGACAGGGGGTCCCCCGGAGCGCGGCCAGACCCCCCGCCCCGAGGGGCCGGGGGCGCGGCGCCGCAGGGAGGGGGCCCAGCAGCGGCGGCAGCGGGTGGGTGCCCGCGGGTGCTGCTCCGAGCGCTTGGAGCTGGCCACGCTGCTCTAGGAACCCCCGGGGATCCCCCGGGTCAGGGGTGAAAGGATGGGCGGGGGGGAATAAAGAGGCGTGAGAGCAGCTCTGGCTCCTGTTGGGGTCGCCCAGCATCCCCAAGGTATCCAGGGCTCTGCCACTTCCCCCCTCCTTCTGAACCTTCCTTGTGCTCCCTGCAGGGCCCCTGACCCCCCTTTGTCCCCCCCCCATCACCCCACCACCCTGCAGGCCCCTGTGTCCCATGTCTTGTACTCCATCCTACCCCCTCTCCCCCTCCATCTTCTCGGTGTCCCCCTCCCACCTCATCCTGTTCTCCCCCCATTCTCTCCTGTCCCCTTCATCCCATTCCCCACTCGCATCTTCCCAGCCTCCCCCCCATCTTCCTGCTACCCCCCATCTTCTCGTGTCCCCCCAGGAATTGCTCTGTACCCCCGCTTTCCTCCCAGTCCCGTTTTCCTCATCTCTCCCCTCATCCTCCTAGTGACCCTTCCTTGGGGTGCTCTGGTAGCCCCCCATCTTCTCAGTGTCCCCCCTCCCCATCTTCCTGCTACCCCCGCCCATCTTATCGGTGTCCTCCCCAACGGTGTTCCGGGGTGGCCTCCATTCCCTGTCCCCTCTCCAGTGTCCCTGTCCCCTCTCCAGTGTCCCTGTCCCCTCTCCATTGTCCCTTTCCCCTCTCCAGTGTCCCTGTCCCCTCTCCATTGTCCCTTTCCCCTCTCCAGTGTCCCTTTCCCCTCTCCCGTGTCCCTGTCCCCTCTCCAGTGTCCCTGTCCCCTCTCCATTGTCCCTTTCCCCTCTCCAGTGTCCCTGTCCCCTCTCCAGTGTCCCTGTCCCCTCTCCAGTGTCCCTTTGCCCTCTCCAGTGTCCCTGTCCCCTCTCCAGTGTCCCTGTCCCCTCTCCATTGTCCCTGTCCCCTCTCCATTGTCTCTTTCCCCTCTCCAGTGTCCCTGTCCCCTCTCCAGTGTCCCTGTGCCCTCTCCAGTGTCCCTTTCCCCTCTCCAGTGTCCCTGTCCCCTCTCCAATGTCCCTGTCCCCTCTCCAGTGTCCCCAATTTCCGCAGCCCCCCCCCATTTCCCTCCCTCGGGTCTCCCCATCCTCGTTCCCCCCCCCGGGTGGGCGGGGCTTGGCGGCGGCCCCGCGCGCGCGGGAGTGGGCGTGGCCTCGCGCGCTCATGCCCTTATATGGTCACGGCTCGGGAGCGCGTCACGGCCGGGGGCGGGGGAAGACGATGACGTCACCGGGGGTCGCGCGTGGGCTCCGGCGCGGGTCACTTCGGGTCACGGACAGCGGGGTCCCGCCGTGGGTCACCCCCCACCCCCCCCGTGCCCCCCATCGCGTCCCCTTTGTCCCCCCCGTGCCCCCGTGAGTTCCTCCTGTGCCCCCCTTGCCACGCCCACTTCATGTCCCCTCCGTGTTCCCATGATGTCACCCTGTCACATCCCCCCCTTGGCGTCCCCCATCATGTGCCACTCCCTGCCCGTCCTCCTTGTCACCAAAGCCACAGGAAACAGCACCCGAAATCCCCAGGGGACACCCACAACCCTTGGGGGGTTCAAGTGACCGCACGCACCCCACCCTGTGGCACCCATGGGTGCGGGAGGGGCCCGGGGAGGGCAAGGGGACACTTCTGGGCTGGCCCACAGCATGGCAGTGCCATCATAGCCGAGCTCTGGTGGCATCACAGCCGAGCTCCGGGTGGGCTGGGGACCGTGGCTGCTCGGTTGGGTGCTGAGGGTGGGTGGGGTGACGGGGACACTGCAGCAGTGGCCCTGTCGCTGCTTCCGGAGGCGGCCGGTGGCCTTGAGCCGAGGTTTTGTTTTGTTGTTTTGATGGCGCTTGCCATGGAGACGGGACTTGAGCAAACGCCATCGTCTCTCCCGGCGCCACCAGGGACACCGCGGGTGCTGGGGAGGCCACATCCTCCCCCCTCTGACCCTGAGCTGTCCCCCTGCCACCAGAGTCAGGCCCTGGTTGTCCCCATCATCATCATCATCATCATCATCACAGCAGGGCCATGGCACCCACCACTGTCCCCTGGGCAGTGTCCCCATCACAGCCTCGTTCCTGACTGCTGCCATGCCAGGTTCTGTCACCACAGCCACTGCCCCCACCAGGATCCTCAGCCTGTCCCCACTGTCACTCAGTCCCTGCCACTGCAGCCACCAAAGCCACTCTGTCCTCACCTCAGCCACCACAGCCACTGCACACAGCCCTGTGTCTGCCTGTCACCACAGCCTGTGTCCCTACAACAGCCACCCATCCTCAGCTCAGCCACTACAGCCATCCTGTGTGACACCAAACAGCCACTACAGCCATCCTGTGTGACACCAAACCTCAGCCACTACAGCCATCCTGTGTGACACTGAACAGCCACTACAGTCATCCTGTGTGACACCGGCCACTACAGTCATCCTGTGTGACACCAATCAGCCACTACAGCCATCCTGTGTGACACCAATCAGCCACTACAGCCATCCTGTGTGACAGCAAACAGCCACTACAGCCATCCTGTGTGACACCAGCCACTACAGTCATCCTGTGTGACATCAATCCTCAGCCACTACAGTCATCCTGTGTGACACCAATCAGCCACTACAGCCATCCTGTGTGACACCAAACAGCCACTACAGCCATCCTGTGTGACACCAATCAGCCACTACAGCCATCCTGTGTGACACCAAACAGCTACTACAGTCATCCTGTGTGACACCAAACCTCAGCCACTACAGTCATCCTGTGTGACACCCATCACCACAGTTATCCCCCATCCTCACCTCAGCCACCACGGCCACCCTGTCCCCACCAAAGCCATTCTGTCCCTCTCACAACCCCTCTGTGGCCATTCTGTCCCCACCATGACCACCCTGTCCCCAGCACGGCCACCACAGCCAGTCTGTCCCCACACAGCCACTGTCCCCCTGCCACCAGGGCCGCCCTGTCCCCTCTGGAACCGCTGTCCTCACCACAGCCACTCTCTCCTCACCACGACCACCGCATCTTCATCTCGGCCACCACAGCCACACAGTTCCCACACAACCCCTTTGTCCCCTTGTCACCATGGCCACCTTGTCCTCATCTTGGCCACCGCGGCCACCCTGTCCCCACCGCGACCACCCTGTCCCCACCGCGGCCACCCTGTCCCCACCACGACCACCCTGTCCCGCTGCCCCCCCGTGTCCTCCTGCCGGGGCGGGGCTGCCCCGGGGCGCGGTGGCGGCTCTGTCCCAGCCCTGGCCGCGGCCCCGGCGGATCCCGCCCCGGGGGCGGGCGGTGCCGGGCGGTCCCGGGCGGTCCCGGGCCGCCCCCGGCCGCGGTGACATCAGCCGTGAAAAGGGCGCGGGCGGCGGCATCCGGCACTGCCGCCCCGGGAGCGCGGGACCGGCGCCGCAGGTAGGGAGGGGCTGGCACCGGGCACCGGGCGCAGGTGGGCACGTGATGGATCGGGACGGGCACCGGGAACCACACGGGCACCGGGACGGAGATGCGGACCGGGACTGGGCGGAGATGGGGAGCGGCTCGGGAACGGCCACTCAGCCGCCGGGGCGCGCCCAGTGTCCCCCGGGGTTGTTCCCCCGGGTTGTTCCCCCCGGGTTGTTCCCCCCGGGTTGTTCCCCCGGGTTGTTCCCCCGGGGTTGTTCCCCGGGGTGGTTCCCCCGCCCGCCCCGGTAGCGGTTGCGGCCGGACCGCGCCCGCGGGGCCGCCGGGACACGCGGCCGCGCCCGAGAAACGGGACCGGGGCGCGGCTTCCGGCCCCGCCGCGCTGGGAGCCCCGGGGCGCGCCCGCAGCGCTGGCTCCGCTCCCCTCCCCGCCGGGTCCTCCCCGGGGTCCCCTCCCCGCTGGCTCCGGGCGGCTCTGGGGACCCCAGGGTGGTCGAGCCCTGGGTACGGCCCCTCCCTGCTGTCCCCGGCGCGTGTCGGGGGTCCCCAAGGTGGCCTTGTGCTGGTTGAGGTCCCCTCCCTGTTGGCACTGGAGGGTCTCGGGGGTTCCCAGGGTGGCTCGGTCCCCTCAGGGTTGGGTACAGCCTCTTCCCTGCCAGTCCTGGGAGAGAGCTCAGGGGTGCCCAGGCTGTCTCTGGAGACCCCCCGGGTCCTACCTGGGACCCTCGCTGTCCCCACGATGGCCGGAGGGTCCCCAGCCCCGGTCGCGCTGGGCGCAGCCCCCTCCCGCGGGGTCCGGAGGTTTCCAGGGCAGCGGGGCTGGGTCCGGGTGTGTCCCCCTCCTGCCTGGTCAAGCCCCGGCTGGGTCGGGAAATGATCCCAGTTCCAGCTCCTCTTTGTTTCCCAACGCTTTGGCCCCCGGCCGGACTCTCCCCACGGGGTCCCTGTGCCCCGGGCCTCGCCCCGGAGACCCCCGCGGTGCCCCAAGGCTTTGGCTCTGGGGGCACACGCGGCTGGGCTTGGTTTTCCTCCTGTCCCCAAGAGCGGCACGTCCTGGGGCTGCTCCTGGTGACAGGACCCCCGAGCCTGCAGCCAGTGTGTGACCCCCGAGCTGGGCCTGCCACCCCCGGCTGGGGGTGCTCCGGGCCAGCAAGTGCCACATGTCCCCAGCTGGGACAGGGACACCGGGCCACCCGCACGTGTTCTGGCTTCTCAGTGCCCCCAAATGCCAGCGGGGCAGGACGGGGTGTGGGGGCACACGTGGTGTGCCCACCACGACACGGGTGGGCAGAGGGGACAGAGAGACCCCGGGGGCTCGGGACACCCTGGCTGTGCGGGCAGGGCCGCTCTGTTCGTGTCCCCTGTGGGCACAACCTCCCTTATCTCCAGCACGGATGGCACCGCTCCAGTGGCACCTTGGCCCAGGCAGCACCTGCCCAGGGGTGGGGTCTGGCTGCCCCGCCGGGGTGGGGACGCTGCCGCCATCAGCCCTGGCCCCACGCTCCTGCGCCAGTCCCGGATCTGGCTCCAGGCCCGAGCAAACGGGCGAGATCCGCAAACAAGCTCCGACCGGCCCCCGGCGCCTGCCAAGCCCGTGCTCAGCGGCGGCGGGGCCGAGCCGAGGGACGGGGATGCTCGGAGCGGAGCCCGGTCAGGCACAGAGGGCTCGCGGTGCTGCCCACCCTGCCTGGGAACAGCTGCCCCTTGGGTGGGCACACACCCAGCGCCGCTCCTGCCAGCTGGGCAGGAAGGGGGCAGAGCCCGGGCAGCGCCTGGCACGGATGATAAGGCTCCGTGCCGGACGTCCAGGCAGGATGGGGCTGTGCCACACCGGGGTCACGGGGCCCGTGCCGGGCGCTCCGGTGCCACCAGAGCCGCTGATGGGGTCCCATCCCTGCAGACCCCCCTGCCGTCAGCATGGCAAACCGGGGCCCTTCCTATGGGCTGAGCCGGGAGGTGCAGCAGAAGATCGACCGGCAGTACGACCCCGAGCTGGAGCAGGTGCTGGTGCGCTGGATCCTGGCGCAGTGCGGCGGCGACGGCGGCAGCGCGGTGGCACAGCCGGCGCCCGGCAGGGACGGCTTCCAGCAGTGGCTGAAGGATGGCACGGTGAGAACCCCCGGGGCCAGCCGGGGCAGGGGGTGACCGTGCCGCACACCTGACCCGTCCGTGCCTGTAGGTGCTGTGCCGGCTCATCAACAGCCTCCACCCACGGGGACAAGCGCCCGTGGCCAAAATCCAGGCGTCGGCCATGGCCTTCAAGCAGATGGAGCAGATCTCACAGTTCCTGCAGGCGGCCGAGCGCTATGGCATCGCGGCCACCGACATCTTCCAGACCGTGGATCTCTGGGAAGGTGAGTGACCCGGAGGCCGAGGTGTGGGACGGGGATGGGGATGGACACGGAGCTGAGCCTGCTGTGGGTGTTCCAGGGAAGAACATGGCGTGCGTGCAGAGGACCCTGATGAACCTGGGCAGCCTGGCCGTGGCCAAGGGTGACGGGCTCTTCGTGGGAGACCCCAACTGGTTCCCCAAGTAGGTGGGGGTGCTGGAGGTGGGAGGGGGGATGAGGCCGGGCTGCGGGGTCCCATGGGGGATGCTGACACCCCCTGTGCCCGCAGGAAGTCGCAGGAGAACCGGCGCGTCTTCTCCGAGGACAAGCTGAAGGAGGGCCAGAGCGTCATCGGGCTGCAGATGGGCACCAACCGGGGCGCCTCGCAGGCTGGCATGACGGGCTACGGGATGCCCCGCCAGATCCTCTGAGGCCCTCCGGACCTCCCCCCACGCCCCCAAACTGCCTTAACCCCCGCCGTGGACCAGCCGGGTGCCCCCCGGCCCCCTCGCCAGTTTTGTCAGGACCAAAGTCATTTTTTATTATTATTATTCGGCTGGGTGGGGGCGGCGCCGCTGCGCCCACCCCACCGCCCCGCAGTGCCTTGGGGGCTGCTCGAGGGCCCCCCCAGCGTGTTGGGGAGCGACCCCCGTGCCCCAATAAACGGTTCCTCTTCTTTCCAGGCCTGGGGTCGTGATTTGGGGCTGGGGGCTCCTGCTGGGTTACAAAGGGGGGGACCCCGGTTGGGGGGTGCTGGGACCTCAGGGGGGCAGCAGCCACGGGGAGGGGCGGGGCCTCGACGGTAGAGGGGCGGGGCTATGCTGATGAGGGGGCGGGGCTTGGGCGGAGCCATAGAAAAGACGTTGAGACGCCGCGATGAGGGCGGGGCTATGCTAATGAGGGGGCGGGGCATGATGTCAGATTAAAACTCGAGGGGCGGGGTTATGCTGATGAGGGGGCGGGGCTTGGGCGGAGCCATAGAAAAGATGCTGTGGCGCCGCAATGAGGGCGGGGCTATGCTAATGAGGGAGCGGGACATGAGTTCAGTTTAAAACTCGAGGGGCGGGGTTATGCTGATGAGGGGGCGGGGCTTGTGCGGAGTAATAGAAAAGTTTGCTGTGGTGTCGCAATGAGGGCGGGGCTATGCTAATGAGGGGGCGGGGCATGATGTAAGTTTAATACTCGAGGGGCGGGGTTATGCTGATGAGGGGGCGGGGCTTGTGCGGAGTAATAGAAAAGTTTGCTGTGGTGTCGTAATGAGGGCGAGGCTATGCTAATGAGGGGGCGGTGCATGATGTCAGTCTAAAACTCGAGGGGCGGGGTTATGCTGATGAGGGGCGGGGCTTGGGCGGAGCCATTAAAAAAGCTGCTGAGACGCCGCGATGAGGGCGGGGCTATGCTAATGAGGGGGCGGGGCATGTGATCAGTTTAAAACTCGAGGGCGGGGTTATGCTGATGAGGGGGCGGGGCTTGTGCGGAGTAATAGAAAAGTTTGCTGTGACGTCGCAATGAGGGCGGGGCTATGCTAATGAGGGGGCGGGGCATGAGGTCGGTTTAAAGCTCGAGGGGCGGGGCTTGAGCGGGCGTGACAAAGAGGAGGGGGCGTCACTGGTGACTCCCCCACGACCCCCGTGGGGCGGGGGTCGCTCGTGTTCGTGTGGGGGCTCTTGCAGGGGGGTCTGTGCCAGGAGGGCACCGCACCGGGTGACGCAGCTCGGCCAAGCCCCGCCTCTTTCAGCCGGAGCCCCGCCCCTCCCGCCTGAGGCACCGCCCCCAATTCCCGGCCCGTTCCGGGACGCTCTGGGAGAAGTTGGGGTGTTGCCGTGGTAACAGTCTGTCCCGACACATCGCGACAGCGGCTTCGGGCACATTGCCGGTCCCGGGAGAACGGGAGAGCCCCGGGAGCGCCGGCTCGGGCAGCGCCATGGCAGCCGCCACTGCCGGCACCGCATCCCGGTCCCTCCGTGCCGGGGGCTCCTCCCGGGGGTCCCTCCCCGCCCGCCGCCTCCAGCTTTGCCCGCCGGGATTGCAGTCCGTCCGTCCGTCCCCGTGCCTCCCCCCCGAGCTCCCGGGCTCCCCAGTCCCCCCTCACCCGGCAGAATGTCCGGCTGATCCCGCGGACCCCCGGCCCCTCCGACCCCTCCGAGCCTCCCCCGCCACCCCGCGGGGATCCCGGCAGAGGGATCAGAGCTCCCGCCGGGATCCGGAGGTGTCCGGAGAGCTGCAGGTGCAGGGGGGAATTCGGATCCCTCAAACTTTGCTTTTCTGCAGGTCACGGGCTCCAGCGGCGCTGTCGTGATTTCTCAGGATGCACCAAAACATCCTCAAGAGATTCTCTCCTTCAAGCCCAAGCTCAAGACCATCCAAGTCATCACCAAGGACGTGATCCGGGAACTCGTGTAAGGCTGTGCCCGAGCCCTGAGGGCTTTTGGGGGAATGGGTGTCACCGCACCATCCCCAAATCTCCGGGCAGCGGGGATTGGGGCTGTGCCCGGGGCTCCTGTCCCCGAACCCCAGCCCGGTGCCACTTGCAGCGCACTCGCCCTTCCTGGCTCCCCCCAGGCCGGGACAGCCGGGTCCCCACGGCTCCCCCAGCGCTTCCTGCCTTGCTCGGGGCTGCCTCGGTGGCCGAGGGGGCGGCTCGGGCAGCTCAGGGAGCACGGGGAGCCCTCGGGCTCTGGCTGACACTCAGCTCTGTGCCCGTGCTCCCCAGCGTTCCCCAGGAGAAAGCCGAAGCGTGTCTGATCATCGGGGAGAAGGAATATGAGAGGATCAAGGAGTCAGCTCGAGCCCCGAGCGAGGAGGAGCGGCGGGACAGGCTGAAGAGCCTGAAAGCCAGACAGGACGCTGCTTTCGTAGGCATCTCCCCTCCTGCTCGTCCCTTTTGGCGCTCGGCGTTGCGGGGCTGGTGGCTTCCCCCAGGGGCTCCCCCGTTTGTCCGCCGTGTTTTGGGGCTCAGGGGAGGCTGCCGGGCTCGGGGCTGCAGGGAGAGCTGGGCAGCATCGCTGCGATTGTGCCCGGCGCTGCCGGCCTCGCACGGGCACGGGCTGTGCGGCCAGAGGGGTGCGAAGGGGGGCCCAGGGCCGGGCCGGGGCCCCTGGAGCCCGTCCCGTCCCCGCTCCGTGCCGGGAGCGCGGCGGCTCCAGCGGGAGGGAGCCCTGCGAGCCCTCGGCAAGGCGGCCGCGATCGGGCAGCGCTCTCTGCGCTCGCAGGAAGCCCTGCAAAAGGCCAAGAGCGAGGAGCAGAGAAAGGCAGAGCTGCAGGACGAGAGGCAGCGGCGGAGGGACGTGCAAGAGGAGCTGCAGCAGGAGAAGCAGCAGCTGCTGCAGCGGGCGGCCAGGATGAGGCTGGAGCAGGAGGAAGAGATCCGGGCGCTGAACACGGTAGGGCCAGCGCTGCCCGCTGCCGGCCGCCACCGCCCGAGCCTGCCCCGCTCCTTCCTCGTGCTGCCGGGCTCTTCCTCTCCTCGCCTCGGCCCCTGCTCCCCGTGTCCCGGAGCGGCTCCGAGCCACAGAGCCCTCTCGCCGCCGCAGCTGTTCCTGGAAGCCAAGTGCAACATGATCTGGGACAAGCAGCTCCTGGAGAAGCGCACGATCCGCAAGGAACTGGCGGACGAGGAGAAGCGGCTGGACAAGATGATGCTGATGGAGTGGGAGAAGGGCAGCGAGGTGCAGGAGGAGCTGGAGCGCCAAAGGAAGCGGGAGCTGCTGAGGTGGGCAGGAGGCTCCGTGCTGCCCGTGGAGGCAGCCGGGCCGTGCCAAGCCCAGCAGCCCTGCCCGTGCCGGCCTTCCCAGCACGGGCAGCGCCACGGGGCCAGAGGGAGCCTCCTGCTCTCCCGTGGCCAGAGCCAGGCGCGACATCGCCGAACAGATGGAGCGGAACGCGGAGGAGCGAGCGCTGAGGGAGGAGGAGCTGTACCAGGAGGGCCAGAGGCACCTGGAGCGGCTGGAGCAGATGAAGAGGGAGGATCGCGAGGTGGGAGCAGGGACCAGGGGGCTGCACGGAGCTTTCCGGGCGGCTGCAAAGGCTCTGGCAGGGCTGCCTCAGCCACACGCGGGCCATGGGGACAGCAGGCAGCAGCAGCAGAGCTCTGTGCCCTTGGGGACTCTGCGGCAGCCCCGGGACGTGGCCCAAAGCCCCCCTGGCCTGAGCGAGGACAAGGAGGAGGGAGCGCTCGGGCCCGTGGCCTCCAAGCGTGCGGGCCATTTCCAGGCCTGGCAGCAGAAACAGGAGCGCCGAAAGCAAATCCATGCCGAGATTAAACAATTCAACGAGGAGAGCCAGAGGCTGCAGGAGGAGCAGCGGGAGCGGGAGAGGCTGGAGGAGGAGCGGGCACTGGAGCAGCAGCGGCAGAAAGATGTGAGAGCAGCGGGGTCCTGGTGGGCTGGGCAGGGGCTGCAGGAGCTGCTCTGGGGGGCTGTGTCCTCTCCTGGGGCTCTGTCCTGTCCTGGGGCTGTGTCCGGTTCTGGGGCTCTGTCCCATCCTGGGGCTCTGTCCCATCCTGGGGCTCTGTCCCTCACCCCTGGCTCTGTCCTGTCCTGGGGCTCTGTCCCTCATCCCGGGCTCTGTCCCTCATCCCGGGCTCTGTCCCTCACCCCTGTCTCTGTCCCTCTCCCCTGTCTCTGTCCCTCTCCCCAGGCTCTGTCCCTCTCCCCGGATCTGTCCCTTCACTCCAGGCTCTGTCCCTCACCCCTGGCTCGGTCCCTCTCCCCTGGCTCTGTCCCTCAACCCTGGCTCTGTCCCTCACCCCTGGCTCGGTCCCTCTCCCCTGGCTCTGTCCTGTCCTGGGGCTCTGTCCCTCTCCCCTGTCTCTGTCCCTCTCCCCGGATCTGTCCCTCAGCCTGGATCTGTCCCCGCAGGAGCGCGATGCTGCCTTGGAGGCGGAGAAGGAGCGGCTGCGGCTGGAGAAGGAGAAGGAGCTGGCCCGGCTCAGGGTGACGCAGGAGCGGGCCCAGGACTGGCTGGCAGAGCGGGTGAGTGGCCCAGGCCCGGGTGACGCTCCCCTGGCACCGTCGCTGTCCCCGGGCCGGCCAAGGGGCAGCGGCGCCGGGTGCGGGGGCTCGGCAGGAGCAGCCCCCGGAGCCGGGGCACGTCCCGGAGCGGGGGCGGCAGAGGCAGAGCCACGGCCCGGGGCTGCCAGAGGCGGCCCGGGGGCAAGGCCAGAGCTGCCCCCTGTTCGGGCAGGATGCTCTGAGGGCCAAGAGGAACCAAGAGGCCGCCGAGCGGGAATGGCGGCGGCAGGAGCTGGAGAAGGCGCGGAAGAAGGCCGAGCTGGAGCAGCAGCTGAGGCGGGAGCGGCTGCAGCAGGTGGCCCAGAAGGAAGAGTACGTGGCCATGCAGGTGGAGCAGGACCGCCAGGAGTTCCAGAGGGTGCTCAGGTGAGGCACACGGGGCCGGGGCCCGGCTCAGCTCGGGGCCGGGGCGCTCCCGCTTGCAGCCGCTGGCTCCGGGGGCTCCAGCGGCAGCCCAGGCGCGGTGCCCGGGCCCCCGAGGCAGCTGCGGCTCTCCCGCAGGGCCCAGCAGGAGCAGCTGGAGCGGGAGAAGCTGCAGTGGGAGCAGCGGCAGCTCCGGCAGCGCGCTCACGCCCAATACCTGCGGAGGCAGATCCAGGAGCTCCAGCAGCAGCGGCAGCGCCAGCGGGAGGCTCTGATCGAGGAAGGCCGGCAGCAGCAGCAGGAGGCTCGGCAGCGCAGCCAGCGCCTCGCCCGCTTCGGGCAGCAGAAGCTGCAGGAGCTCAGGTCAGGGGCTGAAAGGAAGCGCTGCCGCCGCTTCCCTGCGCTCCCCGAATCCTTCCTGATCTCCCCGAATCCTTCCTGCGCTCCCCGAATCCTTCCCTGCATTCCCCGAATTCTTCCCTGCGCTCCCCGAATCCTTCCCTGAGCTCCCCGAATCCTTCCTGCGCTCCCCGAATCCTTCCCTGCGCTCCCCAAATCCTTCCTGCGCTCCCCAAATCCTTCCCTGAGCTCCCCGAATCCTTCCTGCGCTCCCCGAATCCTTCCCTGAGCTCCCCGAATCCTTCCTGAGCTCCCCGAATCCTTCCTGCTCTCCCCGAATCCTCCCTGAGCTCCCCGAATCCTTCCTGCGCTCCCCGAATCCTTCCTGAGCTCCCCGAATCCTTCCTGAGCTCCCCGAATCCTTCCTGCTCTCCCCGAATCCTTCCTGCGCTCCCCGAATCCTTCCCTGCGCTCCCCGAATCCTTCCCTGCGCTCCCCGAATCCTTCCTGAGCTCCCCGAATCCTTCCCTGCGCTCCCCGAATCCTTCCCTGCGCTCCCCGAATCCTTCCCTGCGCTCCCCGAATCCTTCCTGAGCTCCCCGAATCCTTCCCTGCGCTCCCCGAATCCTTCCTGAGCTCCCCGAATCCTTCCCTGCGCTCCCCGAATCCTTCCCTGCGCTCCCCGAATCCTTCCTGAGCTCCCCGAATCCTTCCTGAGCTCCCCGAATCCTTCCCTGAGCTCCCCGAATCCTTCCCTGCGCTCCCCGAATCCTTCCTGAGCTCCCCGAATCCTTCCCTGCGCTCCCCGAATCCTTCCTGAGCTCCCCGAATCCTTCCTGAGCTCCCCGAATCCTTCCTGCACTCCCTGAATCCTTCCTGAGCTCCCCGAATCCTTCCTGAGCTTCCCGAATCCTTCCCTGCGCTCCCCGAATCCTTCCTGCGCTCCTCGAATCCTTCCTGAGCTCCCCGAATCCTTCCCTGTGCTCCCTGAATCCTTCCCTGTGCTCCCCGAATCCTTCCTGAGCTCCCTGAATCCTTCCCTGCGCTCCCCGAATCCTTCCTGAGCTCCCCAAATCCTTCCTGCGCTCCCCGAATCCTTCCTGCGCTCCCCGAATTCTTCCCTGCACTCCCCGAATCCTTCCCTGCGCTCCCCGAATCCTTCCCTGTGCTCCCCGAATCCTTCCCTGCGCTCCCCAAATCCTTCCTGAGCTCCCCGAATCCTTCCTGCGCTCCCCGAATCCTTCCTGCACTCCCCGAATCCTTCCTGCTGTCCCAGCCCGGGTCCCCTCGCAGCTCCCTGGGCATCCTCAGCAATCGGGAGCCGCTGCAGGGCCGCGCTCCCGCATCCATCGGGAGCCTGAGGGCTTCTTTCCTCTGCAGAGCCAGCGGCCTGGCCGAGAAGTTCTGTGCCCAGGTGGAGCGCAAAGCCCAGAAGCGAGCCAAGGCAATCCTCTCCTAGGCCCAGCCCCGCCAGCAGCCAGCTCCACTGTCCCTTTTCTGGACTTTTAGATTTGGGTTCTTTTTCCTTTTGAACTGAAGATTGATGAGAGGGAGGCAGGTTTTCTCTCATTCGGTCTCAGTTGTTTATTTTTTCTTATCAGCAATACAAGGTACAAGGAGCTCTGTGCACTATGATAGAAAAGAGGTAAAATGGCTAACAAAGATCTTCCTCAAGGTCTTTTATATGTCCATTTACCCAATTAACAGGTGCCAACTAAATTATTTTCCTTAGTGACCCAATGTCCCAACACCTGTGTGATGCACTGCGGCATTTTCTACCCAATCACTTACTACTACCCAAAAACCCCTAGGAAAAGAACATGAAACAAGAAGGACAAGGGACAACACCCTAAATCCTCCGTCTTGTCTTCGGTTCTCTAAACTACTTTAAACTCTAAACCTCAACCTATTCACCCAGTGATTTAAAAAACTTTCTAATTTACACATTTACATTTTTAATTTTTTCTACTTTACCTATTGTCTCCATGGTGCTGTGCAAAACTCAGTGTTTTTTTGGGTGTCAGAGCTAGGCATTACAGATAAAGGTATATGCCTTGCATCTCTGACCCCAACACTCCACTTCCCCACCCATTTGGGGCTCCATTTCCGTTTCCATTTCCGTTTCCGTTTCCATTTCCATTTCCATTTCCATTTCCATTTCCATTTCCATCTCCATTTCCATTTCCATTTCCATCTCCATCTCCATCTCCATCTCCATTTCCATTTCCATCTCCATTTCCATTTCCATCTCCATCTCCATCTCCATCTCCATCTCCATTTCCATTTCCATTTCTATTTCCATTTCTATTTCCATCTCCATTTCCATCTCCATCTCCATCTCCATTTCCATTTCCGTTTCCATCTCCATCTCCATCTCCATCTCCATCTCCATCTCCATCTCCATCTCCATCTCCATCTCCATTTCCATTTCCATCTCCATTTCCATTTCCATTTCCATTTCCGTTTCCATTTCCATTTCCATTTCCATTTTTCCCGGTTCCACGGTGGGGTGTAACTCTGAGTTCTGCTCCCATCTCCACCATCCTGCTGAGCTGGCAGTGGATGTGTCCAGCTGGAGCTCCCCAGTGCACGGGAAGCCCTGGGGCTGTCAGGAAGGGAAGGGAAGGAGGCAAAACCTGCCCAGAAATGTTTGTTTGTCTCCCCAAAGTGCTGACTGCACCCAGCCCAAGCATCACCTCTGCCGCTGGACCATCGTGGCTCAAAGATCTCCAGCCTGTGGACACCCAGGCCATCAAGGATTGCCCAAAACATCCCAAGAGTTGTAGGAATTCTTGATTGTGAAATTCCCTGCCCTGGGGGAGGCGCTGATCATTCCTCAATCAGACCAAATGTAATCTGGGCTCTCTGGGGCTTTGGGATGTCACCAGCACTCGAGGGAGCCAGAGGAGGACCAGACCTTCCCCAGGACCATTTATTTCACCATCAACAGGACTTCATCCACTCCCCCTGACCGACAGGATGCCAGGTTGGACTTTGTGGTTTTAATCCAGTTTTCCTGTATAATTTCATTTATTGTAACCTTTCCATGAGCTTGTAATTCTGACCTGAAATCTCTCTCGAGGTATTTGTGTGGTGTTCATTTCTCACATCCATTGAGTTTTCCAATAAATTCCATTTTCTGTGTATTCCATGGGGCTCTTGCTCCCCATGCTCCCAATCCTGGAGGAGTTTTCCTGCTGGTTTTATCTGCAGGACCATGGAGAGGAAATGGGATGGAAAACCCTGGCAGGACAGGGATGGGAGTGAAAAGGAACAACAACCACCAGAGGAAATCCAGCAAGGAGAAATCTGCTCCAGTGTTCCGTGAGCTCAGTCAGAACAGGAGGGATGATGACACTTCCCATCCTCTGGAAGGGAAATGGTGCAGGACTAGAGGAGCTCTGGCTCCTTCCAGAGGGTCCAAAGGGGCGCTGGGATCTCCTGGATGCTGTGGATCCATGGATTGGGGCACAGCAGAGCCACGGGAACACAACATCCCCTGATGCCAGCGAGAATCCATCCCTGTTCCTGCGGGATCCCACCAGGGACTGAGCTGGGACATGGAGTGACCCCTGGGGACATGGAGTGACCCCTGGGGACATGGAGTGACCCCGACTGGGACATGGAGTGACCCCTGGGCACATGGAGTGACCCCTGGGGACATGGAGTGACCCCGACTGGGACATGGAGTGACCCCTGGGGACATGGAGTGACCCCTGGGCACATGGAGTGACCCCTGGGCACATGGAGTGACCCCAACTGGGACATGGAGTGACCCCGACTGGGACATGGAGTGACCCCTGGGGACATGGAGTGACCCCTGGGCACATGGAGTGACCCCTGGGGACATGGAGTGACCCCTGGGGACATGGAGTGACTTCCCTGACTGGGAAGGGACAAAACAGCCCCTTGGTGCTGGCCCCAGGAATCCTGGGCACAGATCCTCCCAGGAGAGGGGATTTCAGCGAGCCCAAAGGTTTTGGCAGAGCTGCTGTGGAGACAGAGGGAATTCAACTGCAGTGGCCTGATCCCAACAGCCCTGGAAAAGCGGGAGGAACACCCACAGGGGCTTGGTGGCACCACGGAGTGGGGAACACGGCAGAGGATGGGGAAAAAGAGAACCCAGAGCCTCCTGAAGGCTGCTTGGACCTCAGGAGGACATCAGGACATCAGGACAGTGAAGCTCCAGGGCCCTGCCAGGTTCCTCTGCTGGAGGAAATGTGCAGGGGAAGTGTCCGGGCTTTGTTCTTTGTTGGGGCTTTTCCCTGGAATTCCCTCCTTTTGTCACCCTTTGGATTCTGAATCTTGCTGCTGTTGGTTTTGTTCTCTCGCTGCTGTTTGAGGAAATTGTTCCTCCCTCAGCCCTTTGGGACCTTTGCCTTTTGTGCCTCCAGGGGCAGGGGCTGGGACAGAGCTGCAGAATCCCATTCCTAAAGCCCGACAGAGCTGAACAAACACAATTTTCTGCCAGTTTAACCGAAAAAAGCTGCATTTTGCTACCAGAGAAACCAGTGCTGGGTTCCCCTGGCACTGGGAGGAGAGGTGGGGAGCCATGGCTGTACTGGGAGCACTGGGAGCACTGGGCAGCCCCCCCAGACTCGGGATCATCACCCCAGGCAGGAGGGACAGGCAGGGGAGCTCCTCGTGTCCCCAGTGTCACAGCACGTTCTCGTAGATGTCACCGGTGTCCTGCAGTTGCTCTGCGTGGGGGGACAGTTTGGGGGGGACAGTTTGGGGGGGCCCTGTAAGAGACATCGGTTTTGGGGACCCGATTTGGGCTGGCAGCCACGGGGGGACGCGTCCGTGTCCCCAGGTATCCCCCAGACTCACCCCCTGCCCGCTCGGTGCCCACGCTGGGGGTGTCCAGCAGCTCCGGGGGGGCCCTGTGGGGATAAGGGGGTGAGGGAGGGGGGTCTGGGGAGGGGGGAAAGGAAACTCAAGGCTGAAGACCCCCACTCACCTGTCCTGGGATTTCCGGGCAGCTGCAAGAAAAAGGGGAGGGGGTGATCATGGGGTCCCCCAAATCCCAGCTGGGACCTTGAAATGCCCATTGGAGCCCTGAGCCCCCACCAGACACCGATTTCTACCAGAATTCCAGGCCCCTGCACCCAAAATCACCCCCGAGGGTGCCCCAGAACTCCCGAGCCACCCGGGTACCCCAACTCCCCCAGGACCCCTGACCCCCCCCCAGGACCCCTGAACCCCCCCAGGACCCCTGAGCCTCCAAGAACCCCAAGAATAGAATGCAGAGAACCCTCCAAACTCCTCCAGGACCCCTGAAAACCCCTCAAAACCCCTGCAGGCGTCTGCAACGCCCCCTTAAAGCCCCCAGGAGCTCCCAGTGACACCCCAGTATTCCTCAGGGACCTTCCTGGGACACCCCAGCACCCTCCAAAACGCCCCCAAACCTGTGAGGACCCCAAGCAGAAGTCACTGGGGGCTCAGATTGCCCCAGGTCAGGGGTTTGGGGTGATCCCAAAAAGCCCCCCCGAGTCTGTGAGGTTTCCCTCCACTTCCTCGTCCTCTTCCATCGTCACCCACCGCGGCGGTGCCACCAGTGACAGCCCCCGATGGCAGCCAGGAGCAGGAGCACGAGCACGAGGGTCCTGCTGACATTCACAGCCACTGCCGGGCACAGAGGGGGACACATCAGGGCCACCCGTCACCTCAGGAGTCCCTCACATCCTGGTGACCCCACCTGTGTCCCCCCGCTGTCACCTCCAGGGACAAACGCGGCTGTCCCGGACACCCAGTGACATCACCGGTGTCCCCGTGTCCCCCCGCTGTCACCTCCAGGGACAAACGCGGCCGTCCCGGACCCCCAGTGGCGTCACCTGTGTCCCCCTGGTGTCACCTCCAGGGACAAATGCGGCTGTCCCGGACCCCCACAGTGTCCCCGAGTGATGCCAGCCGTGCCCTTCGTGTCACCTCCAGGGACAAACGCGGCTGTCCCGGACCCCCAGTGACATCACCTGTGTACCCGTGTCCCCTCGCTGTCACCTCCAGGGACAAACCCAGCTGTCCCGGACCCCCCAGTGACGTCACCTGTGTCCCCCCGGTGTCACCTCCAGGGACAAACGCGCTGTCCCAGACCCCAACAGTGTCCCCGAGTGACGTCACCTGTGTCGCCGCGTCCCCCCGCTGTCACCTCTAGGGACAAACCCGGCTGTCCCGGACCCCCACAGTGTCCCCGAGTGATGCCAGCCGTGCCCTGTCACCTCCGTGTCACCTCCAGGGACAAACCCGGCTGTCCCGGACCACAACAGTGTCCCCGAGTGACGTCACCTGTGTCGCCGTGTCCCCCCGCTGTCACCTCCAGGGACAAACCCGGCTGTCCCGGACCCCCAGAGACATCACGGGTGTCCCCGTGTCCCCCCGCTGTCACCTCCAGGGACAAACCCAGCTGTCCCGGACCCCCAGTGATGTCACCTGTGTCCCCCCGGTGTCACCTCCAGGGACAAACGTGCTGTCCCAGACCCCAACACTGTCCCCGAGTGACGTCACCTGTGTCGCCGTGTCCCCCCGCTGTCACCTCCAGGAGCAGCTCGGGGCTGAGTGCCCGGAACACGCGGTGCCCGTCCTGTCCCAGCTGGTTGGTGGCCACGCACTGGTAGGTGCCCGAATGTGCCAGCCCGACGTGGGCGAGCTCCAGCAGGGGACCCCGGGCCACCTCCCGGCCGTGGCGCAGCCAGGTGAAGGTGACAGGGGCTGAGCCCACCTGCACCGAGCAGCGCAGCCTCACGGGCTCACCTGCGCGCACCTGCTGGCCCAGGGCACCGGGGCTGATGGTGGCATTGGCCACGGGCACTGCGGGGACACGCACGGGGCTCAGGCCAGCGGGAGGGGCGGGGGGCGCGGGGGGGATGGGGACGGGGGTGATGGGGGATGGCGTGGGTGGGGGTCCGCACCCAGAGAGAGGAGGGGGACAGGGCAGGGGAGGAGAGGGGGGACCCAGGAAAGGTTTTTGGGGAGGGATGGGGGGAGCCAGGCAGGGCTGGGGGACCCGGGATGGGATAGGGGAACACGGGGTGGGACCCGGGAACGGAGCAGGAGATCCGGGCGGGGATGGGGGAACCCGAGAAAGGAAACCGGGAGGGGATGGGGACACCAAGTCAGGGCTGGGGGACACGGGAAGGGACCGGGGAAGGGGAAGGGGAAGGGGAAGGGGAAGGGGAAGGGGAAGGGGAAGGGGAAGGGGAAGGGGAAGGGGAAAGGGGAAGGGGAAGGGGAAGGGACCCGGGAATCGCGTCAGGGAGGGCTGGGGGTCCGCAGGCAGTGCCGGGGGTCCCCGGGCAGGGCAGGGGGAGCCGTGCAGGCTGTGGGGGCTCCCCGCGCCCATCCCCGCACTCACCGAGCACCGTGAGGCGGAGCGGGGCGCTGCTCTTCCGCACGGCCCCGTCCTGGCTCTGCACCTCGCAGCTGTAATTCCCCGAGCCGGAGACCCCCAGGGCGGGCAGCAGCAGCTGCGGGGACCCCCGCGGGCCCCCCAGCTCCCGCCCGTCCCGGTAGAAGCGGTGCACGAGGGGGGTGAGGGGCCGCAGGGGGCTGCGGCTGCTGAGGCAGCTGAGGTTCAGGGGGGACCCCGCGATCAGCTCGGCCGGAGCCTCCAGCACCGGCACCGGGAAGAGCTCTGGCAAGGAGAGGGGAGGGGGATTTGTGAGCCCTGGGGAGGGGCTCTGGGGGTGTCGGGCTGGCGGCTGTGGGGTGCTCACCGTGCACTGTCACTGACACCGGCTTCGACTGCACCCACAATGAGGACCAGAAGATACACCAGACCCGGCAGCGGTATTCGCCGCTCTGCTGCAGCCTCAGGGGGGACAGGGACAGCTCGGACTCCCACCGGGGTTCCCCCAAATCCTTCTCCCCGTGGTAAAACCGCACCCCGGAGACCGTTTTGCCCGGCCGGCTCCGGCAGCGCAGTGTCACCGTGTCCCCCTCCAGCAGCGGCCCCGCCGGCACCTGCAGCACTGGCGTGGCTGTGGGACAGGAGGGTCCCGATGGCAACAGGAGGAACCGGGGGTCCCCCATTGCAGCCGGGTGGTCTCGTCGCACTGGGATGCGCTGGTGCTCCAGGGACACACCGGGATGTCCCCAGAGCAGGGCTCAGGTCACAGGGGGGTGAGCGGTGGAGCTGAGCTCACCCAGAGCTCTCGGGATTCCCACAGGTGCCGGGGGGAGACACAAAAACCTCTCACCATTTACAACCTGCACGGGGGGGCTGCGCCCGCTGCCGGCTCTGTCACACTCGTAGGTGCCACTCTCGGTGACAGTGAAGCTGTCCCTTGTCTCCTGCCACCAGAGCCACCCGTCCTTGTACCAGGTGGTGTCCCCGGCGGTCCCCGAGCCCCGGCAGGTCAGTGTCACCCGGTCCCACAGCACCGCCGGCCTCCAGGGCGGCTCCACGAGGAGCTGCGGGCTCGGGGCACCTGCGGGTGACAGGGGACAGCAGCGTGCCAGGGCCAGCGCGGGGCTGGGGACAGCGGCGCGGGGACACGGCATCCCCCGAGGACTCACCAGCGAGGCCGAGGCTCTGGGCTGCAAGGGACAAGGGACACGGCTGGCTGGCGCTGGCAGCGCGGGGACAGCGGCAGCGGGAGCCGGGCTCTGCGGCTGGCCCCGAGCTGGCCCCGTGGCGACACCGCTGCGCCACCGAGTCCCTGTGTCCCTGTCCCCATGATCCCATTCCCATGGCACCTGTCCCTGTCCCTCTGTCCCTGTGTCCCTGTGTCCCCTTGTCCCTGTGTCTCTCTGTCCCTTTGTCCCTGTGTCCCTGTGTCCCTGTGTCCCTGTCCATGTGTCCCTGTGTCTCTCTGTCCCCTTTTCCCTGTGTCCCTGTGTCCCTGTCCCTGTGTCCCTGTCCCTGTGTCCCCACAGCTGCCCCAGCCCCAAGGTGCCAAACCCCTCATTGCTGTCCCTCCTCTCCTGTCCCCTCTCCTGTCCCCACGGCCACCCCACGGCCCCGCTCACCTCTTGCCCGGCCTCTGCTGCCCTTGGCGACCTCAGGGGACCCCGCAGCCCCCCTGGGCCCCCTCCCCACCGCTCTCTGCCCCACCCCGGCCCATCCCCGCCCCACTCACCCCACACGAGCAGCGCCACCCTCGCGGCCATGCCGCTGTCCCCGGCCACCCGGCCTGCCTGTCACCCGCTGCCACGGCCACCTGTGCCCTGCCTGGCGGCTCCTGGGCCGAAGAGGAAGGAAGCGCGGTCAGCTCTCGTCCCCACGTGGGGCTGGCGACAGGCTGGGGGCAGGGTGGGGACACGGTTGGGGACACGTTTGGGGACAGGGTTGGGGACAGGGTTGGGGACAGGGTTGGGGACAGGGTTGGGGACAGGGTGCTCCCAGGACCGGGACAATCAGGGAGAGCGGGCATTGAAGGATGGGTGGCCCAGGGAAAGGGGTAGCTCAGGAATGAGCTCCTGGGAAGGTTGTTCCGAGGGAATGGGGGTTCAGAGAGTGGGGATCATGGGGAGGGGGTCCCCGGGGGTCCGGGTGCCTGGGAGTGGCCGGGATGCACGGCCAGGGATGGGGGTCCCAGTGGAATGGGGGTCCCTGGGATGGGCTGGGATGAAGGGAAGGTGGGCCCTGGGCAATGGAGATCCTGAGGACTGAGAGTCCCAGGTCAGGGAGACACAAAGGAATGGGGGGTCCCATGCTGGGGGTCCCAGGGGAATGGGGGTCCCATGCTGGGGGTCCCAGGGGAATGGGGGTCCCAGGGGAATGGGGATCCCAGGGGAATGGGGGTCCCCTGCTGGGGGTCCCAGGGGAATGGGGGTCCCAGGGGAATGGGGGTCCCATGCTGGGGGTCCCAGGGGAATGGGGGTCCCAGGGGAATGGGGGTCCCAGGGGAATGGGGGTCCCAGGGATTGGCAGTGGCTGGGTGGGCACGGAGGTTGCGGCTCCTTCCCTGGGTGTCAGATTTTGGGGACACCCGGGGTGCTCGTGGTTGGGGGAGGCCCCCTCAGGAGGCTTCCAGAAGTTTCCAGGTCTCTGCTGTGGGGGGTGCAGGTGTCCAGCTGTGCCCCCCCAACGCTTTCACTTCATTTTTCCCGCAGCAGAAGGAAGAGGCCGTTTGTGCTGGGAGCGGCGCCGGTTCTGTTCTGGGGGGCTCATCCAGGGAGTTTTGGGGTCCCTGTTGTGGGGGTGACACGTCCTGGGGGGGATCCCTGCCCTCCTCACCTGCACAGCCCCGAGAACAAAAGGCTCCTGCCTTGGCACAAGGGCAGGGAGGGCTCAGAGCAGCAGCAGCGGGGGCTAAAGGGACTTGGGGGAACGAAGAGAATTTATTCTGCATGAAAATCTGCAAAGGGAGAAGTGAAACAAATCTGAGAAACTCCATCCTGCTTCCCTCGGGCTCACAGCCCCCTGTGGGCATCCCCGGCTGGGCCGGGGGCTCCTGCAGGGCTGCAGGGGGGTCTCTGCTCCCCGGGGACCCCCACGGGCTGCCGGGGAACCTCCGGAGCCCCTCGTGCCCCTCCTTCCTCCCTGCAGGGCTCTTCCTCTCGCAGCCTCGGGCTCTCTTTTGCTGCGGGAAGTCCAACTCTGCCATCCCGGACTTTTCCCTTCTCATCCCTCGGGAGTCTCGTTCCTCCCCGGCCCTTTCCTGGATGTCTCCAGAATCCCGGGAGCTGTTGGTGGCGTTGCCATGGCAACATTCGCTCCGACATGTCGCGACAGAGGCTTCGGACACTCTGGCACCATCACATTGTGCCAGTCCCGGCCCTCGCAGCGCGGTGGCAGCAGCGACCTGCGCTGGGCTCTGAGAGCGGGATCCCGATCGCTGCCTCCGCTCCGGTGCCTCCCCCGGGTCCCCCCGGTGTGTCCCGGTTCTGTCACCTCCCCAGGCTCCCCCCGGTGTGTCCCGGTCCTGTCACCTCCCCAGTGTCCCCCCGGTGTGTCCCGGTACCTCCCCAGTGTCCCCCCGGTGTGTCCCGGTACCCCCCCCGCGTCCCCCCGGTGTGTCCCGGTACCTCCCCAGGGTCCCCCCGGTGTGTCCCGGTACCTCCCCAGGGTCCCCCCGGTGTGTCCCGGTCCCTCCCCAGGATCCCCCCGGTGTGTCCCGGTCCTGTCACCTCCCCAGTGTCCCCCCGGTGTGTCCCGGTACCTCCCCAGTGTCCCCCCGGTGTGTCCCGGTACCTCCCCCGGGTCCCCCCGGTGTGTCCCGGTCCTGTCACCTCCCCCGGGTCCCCCCGGTGTGTCCCGGTACCTCCTCAGGCTCCCCCCGGTGTGTCCCGGTACCTCCCCAGGCTCCCCCCGGTGTGTCCCGGTCCTGTCACCTCCCCAGTGTCCCCCCGGTGTGTCCCGGTACCTCCCCCGGGTCCCCGCGGTGTGTCCCGGTACCTCCCCAGTGTCCCCCCGGTGTGTCCCGGTCCCGGTACCTTCCCAGTGTCCCCCCGGTACCTCCCCAGGGTCCCCCCGGTGTGTCCCGGTCCTGTCACCTCCCCAGGGTCCCCTCGGTGTGTCCCGGTCCCTCCCCAGTGTCCCCCCGGTGTGTCCCGGAACCTCTCCAGGGTCCCCCCGGTGTGTCCCGGTCCCTCCCCAGTGTCCCCCCGGTGTGTCCCGGTACCTCCTCAGGGTCCCCCCGGTGTGTCCCGGTACCTCCCCAGGGTCCCCCCGGTGTGTCCCGGTCCTGTCACCTCCTCAGGCTCCCCCCGGTGTGTCCCGGTACCTCCCCAGTGTCCCCCCGGAGTGTCCCGGTACCTCCTCAGGGTCCCGCCCGTGTGTCCCGGTCCTGTCACCTCCCCAATGTCCCCCCGGTGTGTCCCGGAACCTCTCCAGGGTCCCCCCGGTGTGTCCCGGTACCTTCTCAGGCTCCCCCCGGTGTGTCCTGGTCCTGTCACCTCCCCAGTGTCACCCCGGTGTGTCCCGGTACCTCCCCAGTGTCCCCTCGGTGTGTCCCGGTACCTCCCCCGGGTCCCCCCGGTGTGTCCCGGTCCTGTCACCTCCCCCGGGTCCCCCCGGTGTGTCCCGGTCCCGGTACCTTCCCAGTGTCCCCCCGGTACCTCCCCAGGGTCCCCCCGGTGTGTCCCGGTACCTCCTCAGGGTCCCCCCGGTGTGTCCCGGTCCTGTCACCTCCCCAGGCTCCCCCCGGTGTGTCCCGGTACCTCCCCAGTGTCCCCCCGGTGTGTCCCGGTCCCTCCCCAGGGTCCCCGGTGTGTCCCGGTCCCTCCCCAGAGCGGAGCAGGAGGGACAAGGAACCTCAAGGCTCCTCCAGCCCCGTGGGCAGCTCCTCCCGAACAGCCCCGAGGCCGGGGAAGGATGGGAAATTCCATCTTCTCCAAAACAATGTTTATGGGAAAAACAGAAAGGGAAACGGAAATGGAAACGGAAATGGAAATGGAAATGGAAAGGGAAATGGAAATGGAAATGGAAATGGAAATGGAAATGGAAATGGAAATGGAAATGGAAATGGAAATGGAAACGGAGCCCCAAATGGGTGGGGAAGTGGAGCTGGCTGCTGGCGGGGCTGGGCCTAGGAGAGGATTGCCTTGGCTCGCTTCTGGGCTTTGCGCTCCACCTGGGCACAGAACTTCTCGGCCAGGCCGCTGGCTCTGCAGAGGAAAGAAGCCCTCAGGCTCCCGATGGATGCGGGAGCGCGGCCCTGCAGCGGCTCCCGATTGCTGAGGATGCCCAGGGAGCTGCGAGGGGACCCGGGCTGGGACAGCAGGAAGGATTCGGGGAGCTCAGGAAGGATTCGGGGAGCGCAGGAAGGATTCGGGGAGCGCAGGGAAGGATTCGGGGAGCTCAGGGAAGGATTCGGGGAGCACAGGAAGGATTCGGGGAGCTCAGGAAGGATTCGGGGATCTCAGGGAAGGATTCGGGGAGCGCAGGAAGGATTTGGGGATCTCAGGGAAGGATTCGGGGAGCGCAGGAAGGATTCGGGGAGCGCAGGAAGGATTCGGGGAGATCAGGAAGGATTCGGGGAGCGCAGGGAAGGATTCGGGGAGCTCAGGAAGGATTCGGGGAGCTCAGGAAGGATTTGGGGAGCGCAGGAACGATTCGGGGAGCTCAGGAAGGATTCGGGGAGCTCAGGAAGGATTCGGGGAGCTCAGGAAGGATTCGGGGAGCGCAGGGAAGGATTTGGGGAGCGCAGGAAGGATTCGGGGAGCGCAGGGAAGGATTCGGGGAGCTCAGGAAGGATTCGGGGAGCTCAGGGAAGGATTCGGGGAGCGCAGGAAAGATTCGGGGAGCTCAGGGAAGGATTCGGGGAGCGCAGGGAAGGATTCGGGGAGCTCAGGGAAGGATTCGGGGAGCGCAGGAAGGATTCGGGGAGCGCAGGAAGGATTCGGGGAGATCAGGGAGGATTCGGGGAGCGCAGGGAAGGATTCGGGGAGCGCAGGGAAGGATTCGGGGAGCACAGGAAGGATTCGGGGAGCGCAGGAAGGATTCGGGGAGCGCAGGGAAAGATTCGGAGAGCTCAGGAAGGATTCGGGGAGCTCAGGGAAGGATTCGGGGAGCGCAGGGAAGGATTCGGGGAGCTCAGGAAGGATTCGGGGAGCTCAGGAAGGATTTGGGGAGCGCAGGAAGGATTCGGGGAGCGCAGGAAGGATTCGGGGAGCTCAGGAAGGATTCGGGGAGCGCAGGGAAGGATTCGGGGAGCGCAGGGAAGGATTCGGGGAGCTCAGGAAGGATTCGGGGTGCACAAGGAAGGATTCGGGGAGCGCAGGGAGGATTCGGGGAGCTCAGGAAGGATTCGGGGAGCTCAAGAAGGATTCGGGGAGCGCAGGAAGGATTCGGGGAGCGCAGGAAGGATTCGGGGAGCGCAGGGAAGCGGCGGCAGCGCTTCCTTTCAGCCCCTGACCTGAGCTCCTGCAGCTTCTGCTGCCCGAAGCGGGCGAGGCGCTGGCTGCGCTGCCGAGCCTCCTGCTGCTGCTGCCGGCCCTCCTCGATCAGAGCCTCCCGCTGGCGCTGCCGCTGCTGCTGGAGCTCCTGGATCTGCCTCCGCAGGTATTGGGCGTGAGCGCGCTGCCGGAGCTGCCGCTGCTCCCACTGCAGCTTCTCCCGCTCCAGCTGCTCCTGCTGGGCCCTGCGGGAGAGCCGCAGCTGCCTCGGGGGCCCGGGCACCGCGCCTGGGCTGCCGCTGGAGCCCCCGGAGCCAGCGGCTGCAAGCGGGAGCGCCCCGGCCCCGAGCTGAGCCGGGCCCCGGCCCCGTGTGCCTCACCTGAGCACCCTCTGGAACTCCTGGCGGTCCTGCTCCACCTGCATGGCCACGTACTCTTCCTTCTGGGCCACCTGCTGCAGCCGCTCCCGCCTCAGCTGCTGCTCCAGCTCGGCCTTCTTCCGCGCCTTCTCCAGCTCCTGCCGCCGCCATTCCCGCTCGGCGGCCTCTTGGTTCCTCTTGGCCCTCAGAGCATCCTGCCCGAACAGGGGGCAGCTCTGGCCTTGCCCCCGGGCCGCCTCTGGCAGCCCCGGGCCGTGGCTCTGCCTCTGCCGCCCCCGCTCCGGGACGTGCCCCGGCTCCGGGGGCTGCTCCTGCCGAGCCCCCGCACCCGGCGCCGCTGCCCCTTGGCCGGCCCGGGGACAGCGACGGTGCCAGGGGAGCGTCACCCGGGCCTGGGCCACTCACCCGCTCTGCCAGCCAGTCCTGGGCCCGCTCCTGCGTCACCCTGAGCCGGGCCAGCTCCTTCTCCTTCTCCAGCCGCAGCCGCTCCTTCTCCGCCTCCAAGGCAGCATCGCGCTCCTACGGGGACAGATCCGGGGTGGGGGACAGATCCGGGGTGAGGGACAGAGCCCGGGGTGAGGGACAGAGACAGGGGAGAGGGACAGAGCCAGGGGTGAGGGACAGAGCCCGGGGAGAGGGACAGAGCCAGGGGTGAGGGACAGAGCCCGGGGAGAGGGACAGAGCCTGGAGTGAGGGACAGAGCCAGGGGTGAGGGACAGAGCCCGGGGTGAGGGACAGAGCCCAGGGAGAGGGACAGAGCCCGGGGAGAGGGACAGAGCCCGGGGAGAGGGACCGAGCCCGGGGAGAGGGACAGAGCCAGGGGTGAGGGACAGAGCCCCAGAACAGGACAGAGCCCTAGGATGGAACAGAGCCCCAGGATGGGACAGAGCCCCAGAACACGACACAGCCCCCCAGAGCAGCTCCTGCAGCCCCTGCCCAGCCCACCAGGACCCCGCTGCTCTCACATCTTTCTGCCGCTGCTGCTCCAGTGCCCGCTCCTCCTCCAGCCTCTCCCGCTTCCGCTGCTCCTCCTGCAGCCTCTGGCTCTCCTCGTTGAATTGTTTAATCTCGGCATGGATTTGCTTTCGGCGCTCCTGTTTCTGCTGCCAGGCCTGGAAATGGCCCGCACGTTTGGAGGCCACGGGCCCGAGCGCTCCCTCCTCCTTGTCCTCGCTCGGGCCAGGGGGGCTTTGGGCCACGTCCCGGGGCTGCCGCAGAGTCCCCAAGGGCGCAGAGCTCTGCTGCTGCTGCCTGCTGTCCCCATGGCCCGCGTGTGGCTGAGGCAGCCCTGCCAGAGCCTTTGCAGCCGCCCGGAAAGCTCCGTGCAGCCCCCTGGTCCCTGCTCCCACCTCGCGATCCTCCCTCTTCATCTGCTCCAGCCGCTCCAGGTGCCTCTGGCCCTCCTGGTACAGCTCCTCCTCCCTCAGCGCTCGCTCCTCCGCGTTCCGCTCCATCTGTTCGGCGATGTCGCGCCTGGCTCTGGCCACGGGAGAGCAGGAGGCTCCCTCTGGCCCCGTGGCGCTGCCCGTGCTGGGAAGGCCGGCACGGGCAGGGCTGCTGGGCTTGGCACGGCCCGGCTGCCTCCATGGGCAGCACGGAGCCTCCTGCCCACCTCAGCAGCTCCCGCTTCCTTTGGCGCTCCAGCTCCTCCTGCACCTCGCTGCCCTTCTCCCACTCCATCAGCATCATCTTGTCCAGCCGCTTCTCCTCGTCCGCCAGTTCCTTGCGGATCGTGCGCTTCTCCAGGAGCTGCTTGTCCCAGATCATGTTGCACTTGGCTTCCAGGAACAGCTGCGGCGGCGAGAGGGCTCTGTGGCTCGGAGCCGCTCCGGGACACGGGGAGCAGGGGCCGAGGCGAGGAGAGGAAGAGCCCGGCAGCACGAGGAAGGAGCGGGGCAGGCTCGGGCGGTGGCGGCCGGCAGCGGGCAGCGCTGGCCCTACCGTGTTCAGCGCCCGGATCTCTTCCTCCTGCTCCAGCCTCATCCTGGCCGCCCGCTGCAGCAGCTGCTGCTTCTCCTGCTGCAGCTCCTCTTGCACGTCCCTCCGCCGCTGCCTCTCGTCCTGCAGCTCTGCCTTTCTCTGCTCCTCGCTCTTGGCCTTTTGCAGGGCTTCCTGCGAGCGCAGAGAGCGCTGCCCGATCGCGGCCGCCTTGCCGAGGGCTCGCAGGGCTCCCTCCCGCTGGAGCCGCCGCGCTCCCGGCACGGAGCGGGGACGGGACGGGCTCCAGGGGCCCCGGCCCGGCCCTGGGCCCCCCTTCGCACCCCTCTGGCCGCACAGCCCGTGCCCGTGCGAGGCCGGCAGCGCCGGGCACAATCGCAGCGATGCTGCCCAGCTCTCCCTGCAGCCCCGAGCCCGGCAGCCTCCCCTGAGCCCCAAAACACGGCGGACAAACGGGGGAGCCCCTGGGGGAAGCCACCAGCCCCGCAACGCCGAGCGCCAAAAGGGACGAGCAGGAGGGGAGATGCCTACGAAAGCAGCGTCCTGTCTGGCTTTCAGGCTCTTCAGCCTGTCCCGCCGCTCCTCCTCGCTCGGGGCTCGAGCTGACTCCTTGATCCTCTCATATTCCTTCTCCCCGATGATCAGACACGCTTCGGCTTTCTCCTGGGGAACGCTGGGGAGCACGGGCACGGAGCTGAGTGTCAGCCAGAGCCCGAGGGCTCCCCGTGCTCCCTGAGCTGCCCGAGCCGCCCCCTCGGGCACCGAGGCAGCCCCGAGCAAGGCAGGAAGCGCTGGGGGAGCCGTGGGGACCCGGCTGTCCCGGCCTGGGGGGAGCCAGGAAGGGCGAGTGCGCTGCAAGTGGCACCGGGCTGGGGTTCGGGGACAGGAGCCCCGGGCACAGCCCCAATCCCCGCTGCCCGGAGATTTGGGGATGGTGCGGTGACACCCATTCCCCCAAAAGCCCTCAGGGCTCGGGCACAGCCTTACACGAGTTCCCGGATCACGTCCTTGGTGATGATTCTGGTGGTTTTGGGTTTGTACCGGACGGAGGGCCGCAGTTCGGGATGTTTTTGCCCATCCCGGAGGATCACGATGGGATCGCTGCTGGAGCCCGTGACCTGCGGCAAAGGGCGATGTGAGGAACCCCAAATCCCCTCGCTCAGCGCTCCCCGGACTCCACCGGGTCCCGGGGGCGGCTCTGGAGCCTCGGGGGCACGGCCGGAGGGGACAGAGGGTCTGGGGGCTCGGGGGAGAGCGGGATGGGGACACCTTGGGAAGGAACAATCCCGGGGGGGAGAGCGGCCGCCGGCGGGGGAGGAGGGACCCCCGGGAGGAGCGTCCGGGCCGGAGGGGCCGGGTTCCGGTGGCGGCAGTCGCGGCTGCCATGGAGCTTCAGGGAGCGTGCGAGGTGTGACCGCGTCCTGGAGCCTCCTGACACCGGGTGACAACGACGACCGTGCCGATGGCTCTGAACCCATTGTGACGGCGCGTCCGGAGCCGCTGTCGCGACATGTCGGGAGCGAATGTTGCCATGGCAACGCCACCAACAGCTCCACGACACTCGGGGGGTGACCTGGAGCAGGTGGGGGATGGGGACGGGGGGGTTGGTGAGGAACCCCCCAGGGCTGGGAAGGGAAAATCCAAGGGATGGCGGGGATGGAGCTGAGGCAGCCAAGAGGAGATGGAAGCTGCGAGAGGAAGAGCCCTGCAGGGAGGAAGGAGGGGCACGAAGGGCTCCGGAGGTTCCCCGGCAGCCCGTGGGGGTCCCCGGGGAGCAGAGACCCCCCTGCAGCCCTGCAGGAGCCCCCGGCCCAGCCGGGGATGCCCACAGGGGGCTGTGAGCCCGAGGGAAGCAGGATGGAGTTTCTCAGATTTGTTTCACTTCTCCCTTTGCAGATTTTCATGCAGAATAAATTCTCTTCGTTCCCCCAAGTCCCTTTAGCCCCCGCTGCTGCTGCTCTGCCCCTGCTCGAGATTCGCCCACTTTTCCCTCGGTGCCGGTGCCCACAGCCCGATCCCAAACGTTCTTCCCGGCAGCTTGCAAAGGGCTGCAGGTGCTCTTGGAGGAGGAGGGTCCCGCTCAGGCTCTGGAGCAGATCCCTGGGGGGTGACCTGGCTGGGGATGGGGGTCAGGGCCAGGTTTGGGGGGGTCCCTGATGCTCATTGCCAGGCCTGGATGGGGCTGGGGGTCAGGGCCAGGTTTGGGGGGTCCCTGGGGCTCATTGCCAGGCCTGGATGGGCTGGGGGTCAGGGCCAGGTTTGGGGGGTCCCTGATGCTCATTGCCAGGCCTGGCTGGGGATGGGGGTCAGGGCCAGGTTTGGGGGTCCCTGGGGCTCATTGCCAGGCCTGGCTGGGGATGGGGGTCAGGGCCAGTTTTGGGGGGTCCCTGGGGCTCATTGCCAGGCCTGGCTGGGCTGGGGGTCTCAGCGATCCACGGGCATCGCCCCCAGCGCCGGGGGGGCATCAGGTTCTGGGGGTCCACGTGTGCCATCAGCAGGGAGGGACCTCAGTGCTCCTGGGGGTCCAAGAGACTCATGGCCATTCCCGGGGGGGGCAGGGGTTTGGGGGGGCACAGACAGCACCAGCAGCGGCTCAGGGGGCTCAGGGGGCTCAGGGGTCTCACTGCCAGGACCAAGGGGTTCATAGGGATCGGGAGCCCGACAGAACTCAACAAACACCATTTCTAGCGCTTTAACCAAAAAGCTGCATTTTGCTGCCAGTCCTGGGCTCCCCTGGCACTGGTGGGGAGCCGGGGCTGTACTGGGAGCACTGGGAGGGGGATTGCAGAGCCACAGGGCTACTGGGGATGGATGGAATGGGAACCACCGGGATACACTGGGAGCGATGGAGAGGCACTGGGAGGAGAATCAGGGAGCCCCTGGGGGTACCTGGATGTGGAATGGGGCAGTGGGAAAGGGCTGGGGAAGCCCTTGGGGGTTCAGGGGGCGTGGGGAACCTCACGGGTGACCCCCCCCCAACTTGTGCCCGCCCCCCCGTGAATGTTGGGCACCCCACAGCAGTGGGGAGGGGGACACTGACGTGGGTGGGGGGTCCCCCCGCTGCCCCCCAGCTCCCCCAGAGCCCCCCGGTGTCACAGCACGTCCCCGTCGATGTCCCCGCGTTGCCGGGGTCGCCCGTGGGGTCGCCGCAGCTCCGCGTAGGTCACCCGGGGGTCCTGGAGCGTGGGGGCGCGGGGGGACCCCGCGAGAGCCCCCGGCTGTGGGCTCGGGGTGGGGGCGGCAGCGATGGGTGACGTGTCCCGGTGTCCCAGCCCTGTGTCACCCCCTGGCCGCTGGCTGCTCACCACGCGGCTGTACAGCACCTCCTCCTCCTCCTCCTCCGGGGGGGCCGGGAGGGGCCTGCGGGGATCCAGGGGCTGTGAGGGGGCTTTGGGGGTGAAAGGGGAGGGGGTGCTTGGAGCCCCCCGCTCACCTCTCCTGCTGCTTCCTGGCAGCTGCAAAGACAAGAGGGGAGGGGGAGCTGAGGGGTCCCGGGGGTCCCTCAGGGGTCCTGGAACCCCACTGGACCCCACATTTCTCCCTCAGCATCCCTGATGCCCCCCAGAACCCCTGAACCACCCCAGAGCTCCGGACCCCCCGAACCCCCTGAAGGCCAACCCCGGCCTCCAAAATCCCCCAGGATCACCGAGAGAAGCCCCCAAACCCCAGCGAGACCCCCCAACACCTCCCCAAATCCTTGAGAAGGCGGAGCAAAGGTGCTGAGCGCTCAGCGCTGCCCAAATCAGAGGCTGTGGCTGCTGCCCCATCACCGCCACGTCCCAGGTGGCCTCGCAGCTCCCCGGGACCCCCGTTGTCCCCATTGTCACCCACCCACGGTGTTCCAGCGGTGCCAGCCCGCAGCTACAGCCAGGAGCAGGAGCAGGAAGAGCAGGGACCCCCCAACCGCTGCGGCCACTGTTGGCGACAAAGGGGACACTTTGGGGTCACCCGGGGGTGCTGAACGCCCACAGCGACCCCGAGTGATGCCAGCCGTGCCCTGTCACCTCTGTGTCACCTCCAGGGACAAACCCGGCTGTCCCGGACCCCCAGCAGTGTCCCCGAGTGACGTCACCTGTGTTGCCGTGTCCCCCCGCTGTCACCACCAGGGACAAACCCGGCTGTCCCGGACCCCCAGTGATGTCACCTGTGTCCCCCCGCTGCCACCTCCAGGACAAACCCGGCTGTCCCGGACCCCCAGCAGTGTCCCCGAGTGACGTCACCTGTGTCGCCGTGTCCCCCCGCTGTCACCTCCAGGGAAAAACGCGGCTGTCCCGGACTCCAACAGTTACGTCACCTGTGTCCCCGTGTCCCCGTGTCCCCCCGCTGTCACGTCCAGGGACAAACGCGGCTGTCCCGGAGCCCCAGAGTGTCCCCGAGTGACGTCACCTGTGTCCCCGTGTCCCCCCGCTGTCACCTCCAGGGACAAACGCGGCTGTCCCGGACCCCAGAAGTGTCCCCGAGTGACGTCACCTGTGTCGCCGTGTCCCCCCGCTGTCACCTCCAGGAGCAGCTCGGGGCTGAGTGCCCGGAACACGCGGTGCCCGTCCTGTCCCAGCTGGTTGGTGGCCAAGCACTGGTAGGTGCCCGAATGTGCCAGCCCGACGTGGGCGAGCTCCAGCAGGGGACCCCGGGCCACCTCCCGGCCGTGGCGCAGCCAGGTGAAGGTGACAGGGGCTGAGCCCACCTGCACCGAGCAGCGCAGCCTCACGGGCTCACCTGCGCGCACCTGCTGGCCCAGGGCACCGGGGCTGATGGTGGCATTGGCCACGGGCACTGCGGGGACACGCACGGGGCTCAGGCCACCTGCCCGGGGGGGATGGCGGTGTCCCCGTGGGGGTCGCCTCCCATCGCGAGGGTCCCGCTCACCCAGGACGGTGACATTCAGGGGGACGCTCTCGGCCACGCTGTCCCCGCCGCTGACCCGGCACCGGTAGTGGCCGCTGTCATTGTCCCCAACGCTCGGCAGCAGCAGGCGGGGGCCGGTGGCCAGCGGTGTCCCCGAGCCCTCCCGGTGCCAGGAGAAGGACAGGGGACCTGTCCCCGCGGCCACCGCGCAGTTCAGCACCAGGGGGTCCCCCAGTGCCACCTGTGCCCCGGGGGGGTGCGACCACACGGACACCCCCGAGGGCGGGACCGCTGCAGGGGGAGAGGGGACACCGGGGGACACTCAGGGACACCGAGGGAGACTCAGGGACACCGGGGGACACTCAGAGACACCAGGAGACACTCAGGGATCAGGGGGACACTCAGGGATCCGGGGGACACTCAGGGACATCGGGGAACACTCAGGGACCCCGCGATCAGCTCGGCCGGAGCCTCCAGCACCGGCACCGGGAAGAGCTCTGGCAAGGAGAGGGGAGGGGGATTTGTGAGCCCTGGGGAGGGGCTCTGGGGGTGTCGGGCTGGCGGCTGTGGGGTGCTCACCGTGCACTGTCACTGACACCGGCTTCGACTGCATCCACACTGAGGACCAGAAGATACACCAGGCCCCGCAGCGGTATTGGCCGCTGTGCTGCAGCTCCAGGGGGGACAGGGACAGCTCGGATCCCGACAGGGATTTCCCCAAATCCTTCTCCCCGCGGTAAAACCGCACATCGGTGACCGTTTTGTCCCGCCGGCTCCGGCAGCGCAGTGTCACCTTGTCCCCCTCCAGCAGCGGCCCCGCCGGCACCTGCAGCACCAGGAGCTCTGGGGGACAGGAGGGTCCTGTCACAGCCGATGGCACCGGGACCCCCCCGTGGGTCCCAGCCAGCGCACCCGGGGTCCCCAATCCCAACACGGGGGTCCCCTCGCTCTGCGATGCTCTGGGATGTCCCCAGAGCAGGGCACGGGCTCTGCTCACCCCAGGGGTGACCCAGCTGCCCCCCCAGAGCTCTCGGGGTCCCCGCGGCTGCCGGGCTGGGGACACCCAAACCCCGCTCACCGTTTGAGACGGTCACAGGGGGGCTGCGCCCGGCGCCGGCTCTGTCACACTCGTAGGTGCCACTCTCGGTGACAGTGAAGCTCTCGCGTCCCTTCTGCCACCAGAGCCGCCCGTCCTTGTACCAGGTGGTGTCCCCGGCGGTCCCCGAGCCCCGGCAGGTCAGTGTCACCCGGTCCCACAGCACCGCCGGCCTCCAGGGCGGCTCCACGAGGAGCTGCGGGCTCGGGGCACCTGCGGGTGACAGGGGACAGCAGCGTGCCAGGGCCAGCGCGGGGCTGGGGACAGCGGCGCGGGGACACGGCATCCCCCGAGGACTCACCAGCGAGGCCGAGGCTCTGGGCTGCAAGGGACAAGGGACACGGCTGGCTGGCGCTGGCAGCGCGGGGACAGCGGCAGCGGGAGCCGGGCTCTGGGGCTGGCCCCGAGCTGGCCCCGTGGCGACACCGCTGCGCCACCGAGCCCTCGGCCACGGGGACAGCGCGGCCAGCCCGGGCCCAGGCAGGACATGGGGACACCGGGCACCTCCCGCCCATGGGGACAGCGCGGCCACCCCGTGCTGCCACAGCTCAGCCCCGCCAGCGCCACGGCCACACCCCTGGGTCCCTGTCCCCATGGTCCTGTCCTCATGGCACCTGTCCCTGGGTCCCTGTCCCTGTCCTCTTGTCCCTGTCCCTCTGTCCTTGTGTCCCCGTATCCCCACGTGCCTCTGTCCCGTGTTCCCTTGTCCCGGTCCTCATGGTCCTGACCCCATGGCACCTGTCCTCTTGTCCCTGTGTCCCTCTGTCCCTGTGTCCCTGTCCATGTGTCCCTGTCCATGTGTCCCTGTATCCTCTTGTCCCTGTGTCCCCGTGTCCCTGTGTCCCTGTGCCCCCGTGTCCCTGTGCCCCCGTGTCCCCATGGTCCTGTCCCTGTCCCTGTGTCCCTGTGTCCCTGTCCCTGTGTCCCTGTGTCCCTGTGTCCCTGTATCCCCTTGTCCCTGTGTCCCTGTGTCCCTGTGTCCCTGTGTCCCTGTGTCCCTGGCCCTGTGTCCCTCTGTCCCTGTCCCTGTCCCTGTCCCTGTGTCCCTCTGTCCCTCTGTCCCTATCCCCATGGTCCTGTCCCTGTCCCTGTGTCCCTCTGTCCCTGTGTCCCTGTGTCCCTATCCCCATGGTCCTCTTGTCCCTGTGTCCCCGTGTCCCTGTGTCCCTGTCCCTGTGTCCCCACAGCTGCCCCAGCCCCAAGGTGCCAAACCCCTCATTGCTGTCCCTCCTCTCCTGTCCCCTCTCCTGTCCCCACGGCCACCCCACGGCCCCGCTCACCTCTTGCCCGGCCTCTGCTGCCCTTGGCGACCTCAGGGGACCCCGCAGCCCCCCTGGGCCCCCTCCCCACCGCTCTCTGCCCCACCCCGGCCCATCCCTGCCCCACTCACCCCACACGAGCAGCGCCACCCTCGCGGCCATGCCGCTGTCCCCGGCCACCCGGCCTGCCTGTCACCCGCTGCCACGGCCACCTGTGCCCTGCCTGGCGGCTCCTGGGCCGAAGAGGAAGGAAGCGCGGTCAGCTCTCGTCCCCACGTGGGGCTGGGGGGCAGGGCGGGGGACAGGTGGGGACAACGTTCACACATATTTGGGGACAAGCTGGGGACATTGCGGCACAGCCTGGGGACGTGGTGGGGGTGGCGTTCCCAGGAGTGGGGGGCTCAGGGCACGGGGGGAAGCGAGGACGGGGCTCCAGGGGAATTGGGGTCTTGGTGCCTGGGGCATTCAGGGATGGGGGTCCTGTGGTTTGTGTCATGTGAGTTCCTACCTGAAAACCTTCTTTCCCTTCCCCGTTCCCACTGGCTGTGACCTCCCTGTGTCCCCTGATCCCCCCTGCCCTGGTATAAGAGATAAAACCCAGAGCATTTCGCTCTCTCTCTTGCCCCGGATGGACGACAGACAATAAACCCGGGATTATTCCAGCAAGTTTGGGCCTCCTGTGTCTAAATACTTTGAGTTTGTGTTTTATCCACTGCAGGACCCCTCTGCCGCCTGTGCCCTGAGACCAGCGGGGCTCTCACGGCAGAGGGTGGCACAGAGGGGTCCCCCCAAGGGAAGGATTGCAACACTCGGCCAAAATGCTCAAGGGCTGCATTTCCGCGCTGCTTCCCTCGCAGCTGCCCCTGCAGGGGGGTTTGCAGCCAGCCCCGCTCTGCAAACCATCCCAGCCCCGCCAGAGCCTCTGCTCGGCCTCGCTTTGCCTTTGTGCTTCTCGCAGGCTGAGCAAAGCACAAACCATTCCCCCGCAGAATTGTCACCTCTGCAGCAGCGCTAAAGCTGCGAGAAGCAAAGCCAAGGGGGCGGGGGCAGCCTCAGGTGCTGGCCCAGGGCCCATCCCTGGCGCCACTTCCATGGGCCCGGCCTTCAAGGAGGCCTTGGGGAGCTCCTTCCTGCCCCACGCTCCGTTCCCGAGCTGCTCTGGCCGCCTCCCACCCTGCAGGGTGCGGGACACATCCAGCCCTGCAGCCCAACACTCTCCTGGGCTCTTCCTCTCCGCTTGTGCTGAGACAGACAAAGGAGCTCGCCCGGGAGAGCTCTCACAGGTACACGTCGCCTTCCTGGCTTTTGGCAAATATTCAAATGAATGTTATAGGTATGAGGGCGGGAAACTTTGGTTTATTAATATAGTCTTCTATATTTTATTATTATAGTTCTCTATATTCCTAATACAGGCTTCTCTTTCTGTTCTTCCCCTTGTTCTCCCCGCTCTCTTCCTCCTCTTCTCCCCTCTCTCTTTAACCTGTCTCCCCCTCTCTTCAGCTCTCCCCTCTCCTGTCTGTCTGTCCGTGCCCACGCGTGCCCGGGGCTGCCGCTGGATCCGCCTGTGTCGCTCCCTCTCCCCAAAGAAGAAATCGCTTTGATCTGAGCAGCTTCACCCTGGAGAAGTCTCTCCCCGCCAGTGTTTTGTCCATCTCCACGCGGGCTTGGCTTAGTTTAGGGCAAATTAGGAAGGAAAACTTCAAATGGGAGAAAATTCCTTGGAGAGAAGTGGGAAAAGCTGTTTATTTAACAGAAAATTGAATAATATTAAATAATAAAACCTCTTGCTGTTCGATGGAATGGCAAGTCTAGGAAGAAAAGTCCTTTTCATGTGGTGTAGCTCGGCTCGCTCAGGTTCTTATCAGTCCTTTTGGCGCTGGAAAGTGCCGAGGCCCAGGCCCCGGTGGGTCACAGGCGTGAGCTCTGGGGTTTGGCTGGGTGTTCAGTCCAGAGCAGGCTTGCACAGATCCAAGGAAAAAGGGAAAAAAACAAAGGTCCCGGGAACTCCTCTGCCTCAGCTAGCTAAAACTAACTAAAAGCCAGGGAGAAGCTCTGTCCCGCTGTCTGTCCATGCTGCAGACACCACAGTCCAGCCGCGGGATGTGTGGGAGTGATGTTTTCCTTTAACACAAACCGCGGCTTCTTCTTCCCCCTCTCTCGCTCTCCGAGCCAGTGTTAAAGGTGCAGAACTTAATATAGAACATAAAGCAGCCGATTGGGGATGCCAGGATCATAAAGTGCCCCCAGGACAGGGCTCTGCTCGCCTCTGCCCTTGCAGCTGCTGCCGAGGCTCCTGTCCCAGCGCATCCCAGCGGCCGCAGGGGGAGCGGGACAAGTTTCCCCCGCGGGGCTTTGGGGAGGAGCCGCTTTTCCATCGCTGCCTGCGCTGCCTTGGAGCTGCTCCGCTCTGCCGGGAGGGGCTCGGCTGTGGGAGCAGCCCCGGCCCCGGGAGCCGCGCGCTTCTTTCTTTGCCTCCTTATCCCCATCTACATCTCTATGTATCTATAAATCTATAAATCTATAAATCTATAAATCTATAAATCTATAAATCTATATATCTATATATCAATATATCCATTTATCTATATATCGATATATCTATATATCTATATATCCATATATCTATATATCGATATATCTATATATCTATATATCTATATATCGACATATCGACATATCTATATATCCATATATCTATATATCCATATATCCATATATCTATATATCTATATATCTATATATCCATATATCGATATATCTATACATCCATATATCTATAAATATATATATCCATATATCCATATATATATATCCATATAACTATATATCCATATATCCATATATCTATAAATCTATATATCTTTATATCTATATATCCATATATCTATATATCTATATATCTATATATCGATATATCTATATATCTATATATCTATAAATCTATAAATCTATAGATCTATAGATCTGTATCTAACTATATATCCATATATCTATATATCTATATATCTATATCTCTACATCTCTATAAATTTATATATCTATATATCTATATATCCATATATCTATATATCTATAAATCTATATATCTATATATCTATATATCTATATGTCTATATATCCATATATCTATATATCTATATATAACTATATATCAATATATCTATATATCGATAAATGTATATATCTATATATCGATATATTTATATATTTATAAATCTATTTATATATCTATATCTCTATATCTATATATATCTATAAATCTATATATCTATATATCTATATATCTATATATCTATATATCTATAAATCTATATATCCATATATCTATATAACTATCTATCGATCTATCTATCTACCTATCTATCTATCTATCTATCTATCTATCTATCTATCTATCTATCTATCTATCTATCTATCTATATCTCTCTCTATATCTATATATCTATATATCTCGGTTACGAACAGCTCAGAGCCCGAGTGGGTATGAGTTATAAACGTTTTATAGAGAATTGAGATTTATTTTATTTTATTTTATTTTATTTTATTTTATTTTATTTTATTTTATTTTATTTTATTTTATTTTATTTTATTTTATTTTATTTTATTTTATTTTATTTTATTTTATTTTATTTTATTTTTTATATTTTATTTTATTTTATTTTATTTTATTTTAATTAATTTCATTTCATTTCATTTTATATTTATTGTGAATTGAGATACCTTTCTTTATAATTTTTATTTTCATTTTATTTATTAATCATTCAATTTTTATTTATTTATAGTTTCATTTTTACTTATTTTTTTATTGAAGAATGAGTTTTATTTATTGTATTTATTAATTTAATGTATATATTTAATATTATAATTTAATGTATTTATTTGTGTGCTACTTCATTTATTCAATTTAATTAATTTCATTTATTTTTGTTTGCTGTAATTTTTGTTTATTTATTTATTCACTTTAACATGTATTTAATTATTTAATCAATCGATCAATTGAATTTATTAATTCGTTGAGATTATTGAATTTTATTGAATTTATTTATTTTTTTTTTTTTTAAATTGAGAATAAAGAATAAAAAAATCCCCGCAGGCACGAAGAGTCAGAGCTTTTGCTGCAGAGTCTCGTAGATGTCTCTGGGCTCCCAGGGCTGCCCGTGCGGCCCCCGCAGCTCCGAGTAGGAGTCGTGAGGATCCTGGCCCGGGGGGTCCCTGCGGGGATCAGGGGATGTGAGCAGGGGGCTGGGGGGTCCCGGGGGTCGCGCAGGGGGTTTGGCGTGGCCGGAGCCCGCGCTCACCTTGGCTGCTGCTTCCCGGCAGCTGCAAAGGAAAAGTGCAGCGCTGACTTTGGGCTGCCGGGGCTCGCCAGCCCCCCCCGGGCAGCCCCGAGCCCTCCAATCCCCCCGGGACCCCCCAGGATCCGCCACGGCCCCAGAAAGGCCCTGAAGCACCGCACTTCCCCCGGCACCCTGAGCCCCCCGAACCCCGAGCCTGCCGGGGAGGGGGAGCCTCCCAATTGCCCCCAAAAGCCCTGAGAGAGACCCCAAGATCTCTGAGAGACCCCCAAGATCCTTAAGAGAGCCCCCAAGATCCTGGAGAGAGCCCCCAAGATCTCTGAGTCTCCCCAAGACCCCTGAGAGAGCCCCCAAGATCCCTGAGAGACCCCCAAGATCCTTGAGAGAGCCCCCGAAAGTCCTGAGAGAGCCCCCAAAAGCCATGAGAAAGCCCCGAGAAAGCCCCAAGATCCCTGTGAGAGCCCCCAAAATCCCCGAGAGAGCCCCCAATATCCTTGAGAGAGCCCCCAAAAGCCCTGAGAAAGCCCCAAGATCCCTGAAAGATCCCCCAAGATCCTTGAGAGAGCCCCCAAGATCCTTGAGAGAGCTCCCGAAAGTCCTGAGAGAGCCCCCAAAAGCCCTGAGAAAGCCCCGAGAGAGCCCCCAAGACCCCCGAGAGAGCCCCCACGACCCCCGAGAGAGCCCCCAAGATCCCCGAGAGAGCTCCCAAGATCCCCGAGAGAGCCCCCAAGACCCCCGAGAGAGCCTCCAAGACCTCCGAGAGAGCCCCAAAAATCCCCGAGAGAGCCTCCAAGATCCCCGAGAGAGCCCCAAGATCCCTGAGAGAGCCCCCAAGACCCCCGAGAGAGCCCCAAAAGCCCTGAGAGAGCCCCCAAGATCCCCGAGAGAGCCCCCAAGAGCTCTGAGAGAGCCCCCAAGACCCCTGAGAGAGCCCCCAAGATCCCCGAGAAAGCCCCTAAGATCCTTTAGAGAGCCCCCAGGATCTCTGAGAGAGCCCACAAGACCCCCGAGAGAGCCCCCAAGATCCCCGAGATATCACAAAAAGCCCCGAGAGAGCCCCCAAGATCCCCGAGAGAGCCCCCAAGACCCCCGAGAGAGCCCCCAAGACCCCCGAGAGAGCCCCCAAGACGCCCGAGAGAGCCCCCAAGACCCCCGAGAGCCCCCAGCCCCTCCCCGGCCAGCCCAGGCCGCTGAGCCGAGGCCAGCGGGGGCTCGGCCCCTTCTCCTCTCGGGGGCTGTGGCTGCTGCCCTGGGGCCGCCCTTCTCTGGGGGTCTCCCCCCACCCTGCAGGACCCCCACGGTCACCCACCCGTGCGGAGGAAGGCCACGATGAGAGCCGTGAGCAGCAGCACGAACAACAGGGAGCCCCCGAGCGCTGCGGCCACTGCAGGGGACAGAGGGGACCCAGCGGGCTCAGCCCGAGCTTCTGCACCCCCAGAGACCCCACGAGTTCCCCTCCCGTGCCCCGCTCCACTCGTGTCGCTGCCAGGGACACAGCGGGGCTGGAGCCGGGGCTCCCGGAGCCCCCCAGGAACCCCAAAGTGTCCCCGTGTCCCCCCGCTGTCACCTCCAGGGACAAACGCGGCTGTCCCGGACCCCCACAGTGTCCCCGAGTGATGTCAGCCGTGCCCTGTCACCTCCGTGTCACCTCCAGGGACAAACGCGGCTGTCCCGGACCCTCAGTGACATCACCTGTGTCCCCGTGTCCCCCCGCTGTCACTTCCAGGAACAAACCCGGCTGTCCCGGAGCCCCACAGTGTCCCCGAGTGATGCCAGCCGTGCCCTGTCACCTCCGTGTCACTTCCAGGATAAACGCGGCTGTCCCGGACCCCAGAAGTGTCCCCGAGTGACGTCACCTGTGTCGCCGTGTCCCCCCGCTGTCACCTCCAGGAGCAGCTCGGGGCTGAGTGCCCGGAACACGCGGTGCCCGTCCTGTCCCAGCTGGTTGGTGGCCACGCACTGGTAGGTGCCCGAATGTGCCAGCCCGACGTGGGCGAGCTCCAGCAGGGGACCCCGGGCCACCTCCCGGCCGTGGCGCAGCCAGGTGAAGGTGACAGGGGCTGAGCCCACCTGCACCGAGCAGCGCAGCCTCACGGGCTCACCTGCGCGCACCTGCTGGCCCAGGGCACCGGGGCTGATGGTGGCATTGGCCACGGGCACTGCGGGGACACGCACGGGGCTCAGGCCACCTGCCCGGGGGGGATGGCGGTGTCCCCGTGGGGGTCGCCTCCCATCGCGAGGCTCCCGCTCACCCAGGACGGTGACATTCAGGGGGACGCTCTCGGCCACGCTGTCCCCGCCGCTGACCCGGCACCGGTAGTGGCCGCTGTCATTGTCCCCAACGCTCGGCAGCAGCAGGCGGGGGCCGGTGGCCAGCGGTGTCCCCGAGCCCTCGCGGTGCCAGGAGAAGGACAGGGGACCTGTCCCCGCGGCCACCGCGCACTTCAGCACCAGGGGGTCCCCCAGTGCCACCTGTGCCCCGGGGGGCTGCGACCACACGGACACCCCCGAGGGCGGGACCGCTGCGGGGGGAGAGGGGACATGGGTGGGACGGGGGATCTGTGAGGGGTGGGAGATTCGGGGAGTGGCGCCAGGGGAGTACGAGGGGCTTGGTGGGGACCCCATTGAGGGAGAGGGGATGCAGGGAGTGGGGGAATTGAGGCAGGCAGAGATGGGAGACAAGAGATGGGACAGAGGGGACCCAGGGAGGGACACAGGGGACTCAGAGGGAGCCGAGAGTGACATGGGAAGGTGTGGGTGACCCAGGAGGGGTGAAAGGAGGGATGAGGGACCCCGGCACTGGTGAGGGAAAGCTGGGGAGATGCGGGGCCCAGGCCCACATTCACCATGAGCTGTCACTGTCACCGGCGCTGACTTCTCCCACGGCCGAGCGGGCCCAGAGCCCACCCGGCCCCCGCAGCGGTATTGGCCGCTGTGCTGCAGCCTCAGGGGGGACAGGGACAGCTCGGTCCCATTGAGGAGCACCCCCAGATCCTTCTCCTCGTGGTAAAAGCGTGCTCCAGTGACGGTGGCATCCTGCCAGCCCCGGCAGCGCAGTGTCACCGTGTCCCCCTCCAGCAGCCGCCCCGCCGGCACCTGCAGCACCAGGAGCTCTGGGGGACACGAAAAAGCCGACAAATCGGGGGGTCTGAGGGATCCCAGGCGCCTTGGGAGGCACCGGGGGTCCCGCATTGAGCAGGGGGGGTCTCATTGCACTCTGGGATGTCCCCAGAGCAGGGCACGGGCTCTGCTCACACCAGGGGTGACCCAGCTGCCCCCCCAGAGCTCTCGGGGTCCCCGCGGCTGCCAGGACACGAATCCCCCCTCACCATTTGAGACTCTCACGGAGGGGCTGCGCCCGGTGCCGGCTCTGTCACACTCGTAGGTGCCACTCTCGGTGACAGTGAAGCTCTCGCGTCCCTTCTGCCACCAGAGCCACCCGTCCTTGTACCAGGTGGTGTCCCCGGCGGTCCCCGAGCCCCGGCAGGTCAGTGTCACCCGGTCCCACAGCACCGCCGGCCTCCAGGGCGGCTCCACGAGGAGCTGCGGGCTCGGGGCACCTGCGGGTGACAGGGGACAGCAGCGTGCCAGGGCCAGCGCGGGGCTGGGGACAGCGGCGCGGGGACACGGCATCCCCCGAGGACTCACCAGCGAGGCCGAGGCTCTGGGCTGCAAGGGACAAGGGACACGGCTGGCTGGCGCTGGCAGCGCGGGGACAGCGGCAGCGGGAGCCGGGCTCTGGGGCTGGCCCCGAGCTGGCCCCGTGGCGACACCGCTGCGCCACCGAGCCCTCGGCCACGGGGACAGCGCGGCCAGCCCGGGCCCAGGCAGGACATGGGGACACCGGGCACCTCCCGCCCATGGGGACAGCGCGGCCACCCCGTGCTGCCACAGCTCAGCCCCGCCAGCGCCACGGCCACATCCCTGGGTCCCTGTCCCCATGGTCCTGTCCCCTTGGCACCTGTCCCTGTGTCCCCTTGTCCCTGTGTCCCTCTGTCCCTGTGTCCCCATGTCCCCGTGTCCCCACATGCCTCTGTCCCGTGTCCACTTGTCCCTGTCCCCATGGTCCTGTCCTCACGGCACCTGTCCTCTTGTCCCTGTCTCTATGTGCCTCTGTCCCTGTGTCCCTGTCCCCATGGTCCTGTACCCTTGTCCCTCTGTCCCTGTGTCCCTGTGTCCCTGTCCCCGTGTCCCTGTGTCCCTGTGTCCCTGTGTCCCTGTGTCCCTGTCCCTCTGTCCCTGTCCATGAGTCCCCACAGCTGCCCCAGCCCCAAGGTGCCAAACCCCTCATTGCTGTCCCTCCTCTCCTGTCCCCTCTCCTGTCCCCACGGCCACCCCACGGCCCCGCTCACCTCTTGCCCGGCCTCTGCTGCCCTTGGCGACCTCAGGGGACCCCGCAGCCCCCCTGGGCCCCCTCCCCACCGCTCTCTGCCCCACCCCGGCCCATCCCTGCCCCACTCACCCCACACGAGCAGCGCCACCCTCGCGGCCATGCCGCTGTCCCCGGCCACCCGGCCTGCCTGTCACCCGCTGCCACGGCCACCTGTGCCCTGCCTGGCGGCTCCTGGGCCGAAGAGGAAGGAAGCGCGGTCAGCTCTCGTCCCCACGTGGGGCTGGCGACAGGCTGGGGGCAGGGTGGAGACACGGTTGGGGACACGGTTGGGGACACGGTTGGGGACAGGGTGCTCCCAGGACCGGGACAATCAGGGAGAGCGGGCAGTGAAGGATGGGTGGCCCAGGGAAAGGGGTAGCTCAGGAATGAGCTCCTGGGAAGGTTGTTCCGAGGGAATGGGGGTTCAGAGAGTGGGGATCATGGGGAGGGGGTCCCCGGGGGTCCGGGTGCCTGGGAGTGGCCGGGATGCACGGCCAGGGATGGGGGTCCCAGTGGAATGGGGGTCCCTGGGATGGGCTGGGATGAAGGGAAGGTGGGCCCTGGGCAATGGAGATCCTGAGGACTGAGAGTCCCAGGACAGGGAGACCCAAAGGAATGGGGGGTCCCATGCTGGGGGTCCCAGGGGAATGGGGGTCCCAGGGGAATGGGGGTCCCAGGGGAATGGGGGTCCCAGGGAAATGGGGGTCCCATGCTGGGGGTCCCAGGGGAATGGGGGTCCCAGGGGAATGGGGGTCCCATGCTGGGGGTCCCAGGGGAATGGGGGTCCCAGGGGAATGGGGGTCCCAGGGGAATGGGGGTCCCAGGGGAATGGGGGTCCCAGGGGAATGGGGGTCCCAGGGGAATGGGGGTCCCATGCTGGGGGTCCCAGGGGAATGGGGGTCCCAGGGGAATGGGGGTCCCAGGGGAATGGGGGTCCCAGGGGAATGGGGGTCCCAGGGGAATGGGGGTCCCAGGGATTGGCAGTGGCTGGGTGGGCACGGAGGTTGCAGCTCCTTCCCTGTGTGTCAGATTTTGGGGACACCCGGGGTGCTCGTGGTTGCGGGAGGCCCCCCCAGGAGGCTTCCAGAAGTTTCCAGGTCTCTGCTGTGGGGGGTGCAGGTGTCCAGCTGTGCCCCCCCAAGGCTTTCACTTCATTTTTCCCGCAGCAGAAGGAAGAGGCCGTTTGTGCTGGGAGCGGCGCCGGTTCTGTTCTGGGGGGCTCATCCAGGGAGTTTTGGGGTCCCTGTTGTGGGGGTGACACGTCCTGGGGGGGATCCCTGCCCTCCTCACCTGCACAGCCCCGAGAACAAAAGGCTCCTGCCTTGGCACAAGGGCAGGGAGGGCTCGGAGCAGCAGCAGCGGGGGCTAAAGGGACTTGGGGGAACGAAGAGAATTTATTCTGCATGAAAATCTGCAAAGGGAGAAGTGAAAGACATCTGAGAAACTCCATCCTGCTTCCCTCGGGCTCACAGCCCCCTGTGGGCATCCCCGGCTGGGCCGGGGGCTCCTGCAGGGCTGCAGGGGGGTCTCTGCTCCCCGGGGACCCCCACGGGCTGCCGGGGAACCTCCGGAGCCCCTCGTGCCCCTCCTTCCTCCCTGCAGGGCTCTTCCTCTCGCAGCCTCGGGCTCTCTTTTGCTGCGGGAAGTCCAACTCTGCCATCCCGGACTTTTCCCTTCTCATCCCTCGGGAGTCTCGTTCCTCCCCGGCCCTTTCCTGGATGTCTCCAGAATCCCGGGAGCTGTTGGTGGCGTTGCCATGGCAGCATTCGCTCCCGATATGTCGCGACAGAGGCTTCGGACGCTCTGTCACCATCACATTGTGCCAGTCCCGGCCCTCGCAGCGCGGTGGCAGCAGCGACCTGCGCTGGGCTCTGAGCGCGGGATCCCGATCGCTGCCTCCGCTCCGGTGCCTCCCCAGGGTCCCCCCGGTGTGTCCCGGTCCTGTCACCTCCCCCGGGTCCCCCCGGTGTGTCCCGGTCCTGTCACCTCCCCCGGGTCCCCCCGGTGTGTCCCGGTCCTGTCACCTCCCCAGGCTCCCCCCGGTGTGTCCCGGTACCTCCGCAGTGTCCCCCCGGTGTGTCCCGGTACCTCCGCAGTGTCCCCGCGGTGTGTCCCGGTACCTCCGCAGTGTCCCCCCGGTGTGTCCCGGTACCTCCCCAGGGTCCCCCCGGTGTGTCCCGGTACCTCCGCAGTGTCCCCCCGGTGTGTCCCGGTACCTCCTCAGGGTCCCCCCGGTGTGTCCCGGTCCTGTCACATCCCCCGGGTCCCCCCGGTGTGTCCCGGTACCTCCTCAGGGTCCCCCCGGTGTGTCCCGGTACCTCCCCCGGGTCCCCCCGGTGTGTCCCGGTCCTGTCACCTCCCCCGGGTCCCCCCGGTGTGTCCCGGTACCTCCTCAGGGTCCCCCCGGTGTGTCCCGGTACCTCCCCAGTGTCCCCCCGGTTTGTCCCGGTACCTCCCCAGGCTCCCCCCGGTGTGTCCCGGTCCTGTCACCTCCCCAGTGTCCCCCCGGTTTGTCCCGGTACCTCCCCAGTGTCCCCCCGGTGTGTCCCGGTACCTCCCCCGGGTCCCCGCGGTGTGTCCCGGTACCTCCCCAGTGTCCCCCCGGTGTGTCCCGGTCCCGGTACCTTCCCAGTGTCCCCCCGGTACCTCCCCAGGGTCCCCCCGGTGTGTCCCGGTCCTGTCACCTCCCCAGGGTCCCCTCGGTGTGTCCCGGTCCCTCCCCAGTGTCCCCCCGGTGTGTCCCGGAACCTCTCCAGGGTCCCCCCGGTGTGTCCCGGTCCCTCCCCAGTGTCCCCCCGGTGTGTCCCGGTACCTCCTCAGGGTCCCCCCGGTGTGTCCCGGTACCTCCCCAGGGTCCCCCCGGTGTGTCCCGGTCCTGTCACCTCCTCAGGCTCCCCCCGGTGTGTCCCGGTACCTCCCCAGTGTCCCCCCGGAGTGTCCCGGTACCTCCTCAGGGTCCCCCCGGTGTGTCCCGGTCCCTCCCCAGTGTCCCCCCGGTGTGTCCCTGTACCTCCCCCGGGTCCCCCCGGTGTGTCCCGGTACCTCCCCAGGGTCCCCCCGGTGTGTCCCGGTCCTGTCACCTCCCCAGGGTCCCCCCGGTGTGTCCCGGTACCTCCCCAGACTCCCCCCGGTGTGTCCCGGTCCTGTCACCTCCCCAGGGTCCCCCCCGGTGTGTCCCGGTCACTCCCTCCCCAGTGTCCCCCCGGTGTGTCCCGGTACCTCCCCAGGGTCCCCCCGGTGTGTCCCGGTCCTGTCACCTCCCCAGGGTCCCCCCGGTGTGTCCCGGTCCTGTCACCTCCCCAGGGTCCCCCCGGTGTGTCCCGGTACCTCCTCAGGGTCCCCCCGGTGTGTCCCGGTACCTCCCCAGGCTCCCCCCGGTGTGTCCCGGTACCTCCCCAGGGTCCCCCCGGTGTGTCCCGGTCCTGTCACCTCCCCAGGGTCCCCCCGGTGTGTCCCGGTCCTGTCACCTCCCCAGGGTCCCCCCGGTGTGTCCCGGTACCTCCTCAGGGTCCCCCCGGTGTGTCCCGGTACCTCCCTCGCGTCCCCCCGGTGTGTCCCGGTCCTGTCACCTCCTCAGGATCCCCCCGGTGTGTCCCGGTCCCTCCCCAGAGCGGAGCAGGAGGGACAAGGAACCTCAAGGCTCCTCCAGCCCCGTGGGCAGCTCCTCCCGAACAGCCCCGAGGCCGGGGAAGGATGGGAAATTCCATCTTCTCCAAAACAATGTTTATGGGAAAAATAGAAACGGAAATGGAAACGGAAATGGAAATGGAAATGGAAATGGAAATGGAAACGGAGCCCCAAATGGGTGGGGAAGTGGAGCTGGCTGCTGGCGGGGCTGGGCCTAGGAGAGGATTGCCTTGGCTCGCTTCTGGGCTTTGCGCTCCACCTGGGCACAGAACTTCTCGGCCAGGCCGCTGGCTCTGCAGAGGAAAGAAGCCCTCAGGCTCCCGAGGGATGCGGGAGCGCGGCCCTGCAGCGGCTCCCGATTGCTGAGGATGCCCAGGGAGCTGCGAGGGGACCCGGGCTGGGACAGCAGGAAGGATTCGGGGAGCGCAGGAAGGATTCGGGGAGCTCAGGAAGGATTCGGGGAGTGCAGGGAAGGATTCGGGGAGCTCAGGAAGGATTCGGGGAGCTCAGGAAGGATTCGGGGAGCTCAGGGAAGGATTCGGGGAGCTCAGGAAGGATTCGGGGAGCGCAGGAAGGATTCGGGGAGATCAGGGAGGATTCGGGGAGCGCAGGGAAGGATTCGGGGAGCTCAGGAAGGATTCGGGGAGCTCAGGAAGGATTCGGGGAGCTCAGGAAGGATTTGGGGAGCTCAGGGAAGGATTCAGGGAGAGCAGGAAGGATTCGGGGAGCGCAGGAAGGATTTGGGGAGCGCAAGGAAGGATTCGGGGAGCGCAGGGAAGGATTTGGGGAGCTCAGGGAAGGATTCGGGGAGCTCAGGAAGGATTCAGGGAGTGCAGGAAGGATTCGGGGAGCGCAGGAAGGATTCGGGGAGCTCAGGAAGGATTCGGGGAGTGCAGGGAAGAATTCGGGGAGCGCAGGGAAGGATTCGGGGAGCGCAGGAAGGATTCGGGGAGCTCAGGAAGGATTCGGGGAGCGCAAGGAAGGATTCGGGGAGCTCAGGAAGGATTCGGGGAGCTCAGGGAAGGATTCGGGGAGCACAGGAAGGATTCGGGGAGCACAGGAAGGATTCGGGGAGCGCAGGAAAGGATTTGGGGAGAGCAGGAAGGATTCGGGGAGCTCAGGAAGGATTTGGGGAGCGCAGGAAGGATTCGGGGAGCGCAGGAAGGATTCGGGGAGCGCAGGGAAGGATTCGGGGAGCGCAGGGAAGGATTCGGGGAGATCAAGGAAGGATTCGGGGAGCTCAGGGAAGGATTCGGGGAGCGCAGGGAAGGATTCGGGGAGCTCAGGAAGGATTCGGGGAGCGCAGGAAGGATTCGGGGAGCGCAGGGAAGAATTCGGGGAATGCAGGGAAGGATTCGGGGAGCACAGGAAGGATTCGGGGAGCTCAGGAAGGATTCGGGGAGCTCAGGAAGGATTCGGGGAGATCAGGGAAGGATTCGGGGAGATCAGGGAAGGATTCGGGGAGCGCAGGGAAGGATTCGGGGAGTGCAGGAAGGATTCGGGGAGCTCAGGAAGGATTCGGGGAGCGCAGGGAAGGATTCGGGGAGCTCAGGAAGGATTCGGGGAGCTCAGGAAGGATTCGGGGAGCTCAGGAAGGATTCGGGGAGCGCAGGGAAGGATTCGGGGAGCTCAGGAAGGATTCGGGGAGCGCAGGAAGGATTCGGGGAGCTCAGGAAGGATTTGGGGAGCGCAGGAAGGATTCGGGGAGCTCAGGAAGGATTCGGGGAGCGCAGGAAGGATTCGGGGAGAGCAGGGAAGGATTCGGGGAGCGCAGGAAGGATTCGGGGAGCGCAGGGAAGCGGCGGCAGCGCTTCCTTTCAGCCCCTGACCTGAGCTCCTGCAGCTTCTGCTGCCCGAAGCGGGCGAGGCGCTGGCTGCGCTGCCGAGCCTCCTGCTGCTGCTGCCGGCCCTCCTCGATCAGAGCCTCCCGCTGGCGCTGCCGCTGCTGCTGGAGCTCCTGGATCTGCCTCCGCAGGTATTGGGCGTGAGCGCGCTGCCGGAGCTGCCGCTGCTCCCACTGCAGCTTCTCCCGCTCCAGCTGCTCCTGCTGGGCCCTGCGGGAGAGCCGCAGCTGCCTCGGGGGCCCGGGCACCGCGCCTGGGCTGCCGCTGGAGCCCCCGGAGCCAGCGGCTGCAAGCGGGAGCGCCCCGGGCCCGAGCTGAGCCGGGCCCCGGCCCCGTGTGCCTCACCTGAGCACCCTCTGGAACTCCTGGCGGTCCTGCTCCACCTGCATGGCCACGTACTCTTCCTTCTGGGCCACCTGCTGCAGCCGCTCCCGCCTCAGCTGCTGCTCCAGCTCGGCCTTCTTCCGCGCCTTCTCCAGCTCCTGCCGCCGCCATTCCCGCTCGGCGGCCTCTTGGTTCCTCTTGGCCCTCAGAGCATCCTGCCCGAACAGGGGGCAGCTCTGGCCTTGCCCCCGGGCCGCCTCTGGCAGCCCCGGGCCGTGGCTCTGCCTCTGCCGCCCCCGCTCCGGGACGTGCCCCGGCTCCGGGGGCTGCTCCTGCCGAGCCCCCGCACCCGGGGCCGCTGCCCCTTGGCCGGCCCGGGGACAGCGACGGTGCCAGGGGAGCGTCACCCGGGCCTGGGCCACTCACCCGCTCTGCCAGCCAGTCCTGGGCCCGCTCCTGCGTCACCCTGAGCCGGGCCAGCTCCTTCTCCTTCTCCAGCCGCAGCCGCTCCTTCTCCGCCTCCAAGGCAGCATCGCGCTCCTGCGGGGACAGATCCGGGCTGAGGGACAGATCCGGGGAGAGGGACAGAGCCAGGGGTGAGGGACAGATCCGGGGTGAGGGACAGATCCGGGGTGAGGGACAGATCCGGGGTGAGGGACAGAGACAGGGGAGAGGGACAGATCCGGGGTGAGGGACAGAGCCCGGGGAGAGGGACAGAGCCCGGGGAGAGGGACAGAGCCTGGAGTGAGGGACAGAGCCCGGGGAGAAGGACAGAGCCCGGGGAGAGGGACAGAGCCAGGGGTGAGGGACAGAGCCCGGGATGAGGGACAGAGCCAGAGGTGAGGGACAGATCCGGGGTGAGGGACAGAGCCCGGGGAGAGGGACAGAGACAGGGGAGAGGGACAGAGCCTGGAGTGAAGGGACAGAGCCAGGGGTGAGGGACAGAGCCCGGGATGAGGGACAGAGCCAGAGGTGAGGGACAGATCCGGGGTGAGGGACAGAGCCCGGGGAGAGGGACAGAGACAGGGGAGAGGGACAGAGCCTGTAGTGAAGGGACAGAGCCCGGGGAGAGGGACAGAGCCCGGGGAGAAGGACAGAGACAGGGGAGAGGGACAGAGCCCGGGGAGAGGGACAGAGACAGGGGAGAGGGACAGAGCCCCAGAACAGGACAGAGCCCTAGGATGGAACAGAGCCGCAGGAGGGGACAGAGCCGCAGAACAGGACACAGCCCCAGGATGGGACAGAGCCCCAGGAGGGGACAGAGCCCCAGAACAGGACACAGCCCCAGAACAGGACAGAGCCCCAGAACAGGACACAGCCCCCCAGAGCAGCTCCTGCAGCCCCTGCCCAGCCCACCAGGACCCCGCTGCTCTCACATCTTTCTGCCGCTGCTGCTCCAGTGCCCGCTCCTCCTCCAGCCTCTCCCGCTTCCGCTGCTCCTCCTGCAGCCTCTGGCTCTCCTCGTTGAATTGTTTAATCTCGGCATGGATTTGCTTTCGGCGCTCCTGTTTCTGCTGCCAGGCCTGGAAATGGCCCGCACGCTTGGAGGCCACGGGCCCGAGCGCTCCCTCCTCCTTGTCCTCGCTCAGGCCAGGGGGGCTTTGGGCCACGTCCCGGGGCTGCCGCAGAGTCCCCAAGGGCGCAGAGCTCTGCTGCTGCTGCCTGCTGTCCCCATGGCCCGTGTGTGGCTGAGCCAGCCCTGCCAGAGCCTTTGCAGCCGCCCGGAAAGCTCCGTGCAGCCCCCTGGTCCCTGCTCCCACCTCGCGATCCTCCCTCTTCATCTGCTCCAGCCGCTCCAGGTGCCTCTGGCCCTCCTGGTACAGCTCCTCCTCCCTCAGCGCTCGCTCCTCCGCGTTCCGCTCCATCTGTTCGGCGATGTCGCGCCTGGCTCTGGCCACGGGAGAGCAGGAGGCTCCCTCTGGCCCCGTGGCGCTGCCCGTGCTGGGAAGGCCGGCACGGGCAGGGCTGCTGGGCTTGGCACGGCCCGGCTGCCTCCATGGGCAGCACGGAGCCTCCTGCCCACCTCAGCAGCTCCCGCTTCCTTTGGCGCTCCAGCTCCTCCTGCACCTCGCTGCCCTTCTCCCACTCCATCAGCATCATCTTGTCCAGCCGCTTCTCCTCGTCCGCCAGTTCCTTGCGGATCGTGCGCTTCTCCAGGAGCTGCTTGTCCCAGATCATGTTGCACTTGGCTTCCAGGAACAGCTGCGGCGGCGAGAGGGCTCTGTGGCTCGGAGCCGCTCCGGGACACGGGGAGCAGGGGCCGAGGCGAGGAGAGGAAGAGCCCGGCAGCACGAGGAAGGAGCGGGGCAGGCTCGGGCGGTGGCGGCCGGCAGCGGGCAGCGCTGGCCCTACCGTGTTCAGCGCCCGGATCTCTTCCTCCTGCTCCAGCCTCATCCTGGCCGCCCGCTGCAGCAGCTGCTGCTTCTCCTGCTGCAGCTCCTCTTGCACGTCCCTCCGCCGCTGCCTCTCGTCCTGCAGCTCTGCCTTTCTCTGCTCCTCGCTCTTGGCCTTTTGCAGGGCTTCCTGCGAGCGCAGAGAGCGCTGCCCGATCGCGGCCGCCTTGCCGAGGGCTCGCAGGGCTCCCTCCCGCTGGAGCCGCCGCGCTCCCGGCACGGAGCGGGGACGGGACGGGCTCCAGGGGCCCCGGCCCGGCCCTGGGCCCCCCTTCGCACCCCTCTGGCCGCACAGCCCGTGCCCGTGCGAGGCCGGCAGCGCCGGGCACAATCGCAGCGATGCTGCCCAGCTCTCCCTGCAGCCCCGAGCCCGGCAGCCTCCCCTGAGCCCCAAAACACGGCGGACAAACGGGGGAGCCCCTGGGGGAAGCCACCAGCCCCGCAACGCCGAGCGGCAAGAGGGACAAGCAGGAGGGGAGATGCCTACGAAAGCAGCGTCCTGTCTGGCTTTCAGGCTCTTCAGCCTGTCCCGCCGCTCCTCCTCGCTCGGGGCTCGAGCTGACTCCTTGATCCTCTCATATTCCTTCTCCCCGATGATGAGACACGCTTCGGGCTTCTCCTGGGGAACGCTGGGGAGCACGGGCACAGAGCTGAGTGTCAGCCAGAGCCCGAGGGCTCCCCGTGCTCCCTGAGCTGCCCGAGCCGCCCCCTCGGCCACCGAGGCAGCCCCGAGCAAGGCAGGAAGCGCTGGGGGAGCCGTGGGGACCCGGCTGTCCCGGCCTGGGGGGAGCCAGGAAGGGCGAGTGCGCTGCAAGTGGCACCGGGCTGGGGTTCGGGGACAGGAGCCCCGGGCACAGCCCCAATCCCCGCTGCCCGGAGATTTGGGGATGGTGCAGTGACACCCATTCCCCCAAAAGCCCTCAGGGCTCGGGCACAGCCTTACACGAGTTCCCGGATCACGTCCTTGGTGATGATTCTGGTGGTTTTGGGTTTGTACCGGACGGAGGGCCGCAGTTCGGGATGTTTTTGCCCATCCCGGAGGATCACAATGGGATCGCTGCTGGAGCCCGTGACCTGCGGCAAAGGGCGATGTGAGGAACCCCAAATCCCCTCGCTCAGCGCTCCCCGGACTCCACCGGGTCCCGGGGGCAGCTCTGGAGCCTCGGGGGCACGGCCGGAGGGGACAGAGGGTCTGGGGGCTCGGGGGAGAGCGGGATAGGGACACCTTGGGAAGGAACAATCCCGGGGGGGAGAGCGGCCGCCGGCGGGGGAGGAGGGACCCCCGGGAGGAGCGTCCGGGCCGGAGGGGCCGGGTTCCGGTGGCGGCAGTCGCGGCTGCCATGGAGCTTCAGGGAGCGTGCGAGGTGTGACCGCGTCCTGGAGCCTCCTGACACCGGGTGACAACGACGACCGTGCCGATGGCTCTGAACCCATTGTGACGGCGCGTCCGGAGCCGCTGTCGCGACATATCGGGAGCGAATGTTGCCATGGCAACGCCACCAACAGCTCCACGACACTCAGGGGGTGACCTGGAGCAGGTGGGGGATGGGGACGGGGGGGTTGGTGAGGAACCCCCCAGGGCTGGGAAGGGCAAATCCAAGGGATGGCGGGGATGGAGCTGAGGCAGCCAAGAGGAGATGGGAGCAGCGAGAGGAAGAGCCCTGCAGGGAGGAAGGAGGAGCACGAGGGGCTCCGGAGATTCCCCGGCAGCCCGTGGGGGTCCCCGGGGAGCAGAGACCCCCCTGCAGCCCTGCAGGAGCCCCCGGCCCAGCCGGGGATGCCCACAGGGGGCTGTGAGCCCGAGGGAAGCAGGATGGAGTTTCTCAGATTTGTTTCACTTCTCCCTTTGCAGATTTTCATGCAGAATAAATTCTCTTCGTTCCCCCAAGTCCCTTTAGCCCCCGCTGCTCTGCCCCTGCTCGAGATTCGCCCACTTTTCCCTCGGTGCCGGTGCCCACAGCCCGATCCCAAACGTTCTTCCCGGCAGCTTGCAAAGGGCTGCAGGTGCTCTTGGAGGAGGAGGGTCCCGCTCAGGCTCTGGAGCAGATCCCTGGGAGGTGACCTGGCTGGGGATGGGGGTCAGGGCCAGGTTTGGGGGGGTCCCTGGGGCTCATTGCCAGGCCTGGCTGGGGATGGGGGTCAGGGCCAGGTTTGGGGGGTCCCTGGGGCTCATTGCCAGGCCTGGCTGGGGATGGGGGTCAGGGCCAGGTTTGGGGGTCCCTGGGGCTCATTGCCAGGCCTGGCTGGGGATGCGGGTCAGGGCCAGGTTTGGGGGTCCCTGGGGCTCATTGCCAGGCCTGGCTGGGGATGGGGGTCAGGGCCAGGTTTGGGGGGTCCCTGGGGCTCATTGCCAGGCCTGGCTGGGCTGGGGGTCAGGGCCAGGTTTGGGGGGTCCCTGGGGCTCATTGCCAGGCCTGGCTGGGCATGGGGGTCAGGGCCAGGTTTGGGGGGTCCCTGGGGCTCATTGCCAGGCCTGGCTGGGGCTGGGGGTCAGGGCCAGGTTTGGGGGGTCCCTGGGGCTCATTGCCAGGCCTGGCTGGGGATGGGGGTCAGGGCCAGGTTTGGGGGGTCCCTGGGGCTCATTGCCAGGCCTGGCTGGGGATGGGGGTCAGGGCCAGGTTTGGGGGGTCCCTGGGGCTCATTGCCAGGCCTGGCTGGGCTGGGGGTCAGGGCCAGGTTTGGGGGGTCCCTGGTGCTCATTTCCAGGCCTGGCTGGGCTGGGGGTCAGGGCCAGGTTTGGGGGGTCCCTGATGCTCATTGCCAGGCGTGGCTGGGGATGGGGGTCAGGGCCAGGTTTGGGGGTCCCTGGGGCTCATTGCCAGGCCTGGCTGGGGATGGGGGTCAGGGCCAGGTTTGGGGGTCCCTGGGGCTCATTGCCAGGCCTGGCTGGGGATGGGGGTCAGGGCCAGGTTTGGGGGTCCCTGGGGCTCATTGCCAGGCCTGGCTGGGCTGGGGGTCAGGGCCAGGTTTGGGGGTCTCTGGGGCTCATTGCCAGGCCTGGCTGGGCTGGGGGTCTCAGCGATCCACGGGCATCGCCCCCAGCGCCGGGGGAGCATCAGGTTCTGGGGGTCCACGTGTGCCATCAGCAGGGAGGGACCTCAGTGCTCCTGGGGCTCCAAGAGACTCATGGCCATTCCCGGGGGGGGGGCAGGGGTTTGGGGGGGCCACAGACAGCACCAGCAGCGGCTCAGGGGGCTCAGGGGGCTCAGGGGTCTCACTGCCAGGACCAAGGGGTTCATAGGGATCGGGAGCCCGACAGAACTCAACAAACACCATTTCTAGCGCTTTAACCAAAAAGCTGCATTTTGCTGCCAGTCCTGGGCTCCCCTGGCACTGGTGGGGAGCCGGGGCTGTACTGGGAGCACTGGGAGGGGGATTGCAGAGCCACAGGGCTACTGGGGATGGATGGAATGGGAAACACTGGGATACACTGGGAGCGATGGAGAGGCACTGGGAGGAGAATCAGGGAGCCGCTGGGGGTACCTGGATGTGGAATGGGGCAGTGGGAAAGGGCTGGGGAAGCCCTTGGGGGTTCAGGGGGCGTGGGGAACCTCACGGGTGACCCCCCCCAACTTGTGCCCGCCCCCCCGTGAATGTTGGGTACCCCACAGCAGTGGGGAGGGGGACACTGACGTGGGTGGGGGGTCCCCCGCTGCCCCCCAGCTCCCCCAGAGCCCCCCGGTGTCACAGCACGTCCCTGTCGATGTCACCGCGTCGCCGGGCTCGCCCGTGGGGTCGCAGCAGCTCCACGTAGGTCACCCGGGGGTCCTGGAGCGTGGGGGCGCGGGGGGACCCCGCGAGAGCCCCCGGCTGTGGGCTCGGGGTGGGGGCGGCAGCGATGGGTGACGTGTCCCGGTGTCCCCGCCCTGTGTCACCCCCTGGCCGCTGGCTGCTCACCACGCGGCTGTACAGCACCTCCTCCTCCTCCTCCTCCTCCTCCGCGGGGGCCGGGAGGGCCCTGCGGGGATCCAGGGGCTGTGAGGGGGCTTTGGGGGTGAAAGGGGAGGGGGTGCTTGGAGCCCCCCGCTCACCTCTCCTGCTGCTTCCTGGCAGCTGCAAAGACAAGAGGGGAGGGGGAGCTGAGGGGTCCCGGGGGTCCCTCAGGGGTCCTGGAACCCCACTGGACCCCACATTTCTCCCTCAGCATCCCTGATGCCCCCCAGGACCCCTGAACCACCCCAGAGCTCCGCACCCCCCGAACCCCCTGAAGGCCAACCCCGGCCTCCAAAATCCCCCAGGATCACCGAGAGAAGCCCCCAAACCCCAGCGAGACCCCCCAACACCTCCCCAAATCCTTGAGAAGGCGGAGCAAAGGTGCTGAGCGCTCAGCGCTGCCCAAATCAGAGGCTGTGGCTGCTGCCCCATCACCCCCACGTCCCAGGTGGCCTCGCAGCTCCCCAGGACCCCCGTTGTCCCCATTGTCACCCACCCACGGTGTTCCAGCGGTGCCAGCCCGCAGCTACAGCCAGGAGCAGGAGCAGCAAGAGCAGGGACCCCCCAACCGCTGCGGCCACTGCTGGGGACAAAGGGGACACTTTGGGGCCACCCGGGGGTGCTGCACCCCCACAGCGACCCCGAGTGATGCCAGCCGTGCCCTGTCACCTCCGTGTCACCTCCAGGGACAAACGCGGCTGTCCCGGACCCCAGAAGTGTCCCCGAGTGACGTCACCTGTGTCGCCGTGTCCCCCCGCTGCCACCTCCAGGACAAACCCGGCTGTCCCGGACCCCCAGCAGTGTCCCCGAGTGACGTCACCTGTGTCGCCGTGTCCCCCCGCTGTCACCTCCAGGGAAAAACGCGGCTGTCCCGGACTCCAACAGTTACGTCACCTGTGTCCCCGTGTCCCCGTGTCCCCCCGCTGTCACGTCCAGGGACAAACGCGGCTGTCCCGGACCCCAGCAGTGTCCCCGAGTGACGTCACCTGTGTCGCCGTGTCCCCCCGCTGTCACCTCCAGGAGCAGCTCGGGGCTGAGTGCCCGGAACACGCGGTGCCCGTCCTGTCCCAGCTGGTTGGTGGCCACGCACTGGTAGGTGCCCGAATGTGCCAGCCCGACGTGGGCGAGCTCCAGCAGGGGACCCCGGGCCACCTCCCGGCCGTGGCGCAGCCAGGTGAAGGTGACAGGGGCTGAGCCCACCTGCACCGAGCAGCGCAGCCTCACGGGCTCACCTGCGCGCACCTGCTGGCCCAGGGCACCGGGGCTGATGGTGGCATTGGCCACGGGCACTGCGGGGACACGCACGGGGCTCAGGCCACGTGCCCGGGGGGGATGGCGGTGTCCCCGTGGGGGTCGCCTCCCATCGCGAGGCTCCCGCTCACCCAGGACGGTGACATTCAGGGGGACGCTCTCGGCCACGCTGTCCCCGCCGCTGACCCGGCACCGGTAGTGGCCGCTGTCATTGTCCCCAACGCTCGGCAGCAGCAGGCGGGGGCCGGTGGCCAGCGGTGTCCCCGAGCCCTCCCGGTGCCAGGAGAAGGACAGGGGACCTGTCCCCGCGGCCACCGCGCAGTTCAGCACCAGGGGGTCCCCCAGTGCCACCTGTGCCCCGGGGGGGTGCGACCACACGGACACCCCCGAGGGCGGGACCGCTGCGGGGGGAGAGGGGACACAGGGGGACACTCAGGGACACAGGGGGACACTCAGAGACACCAGGAGACACTCAGGGATCAGGGGGACACTCAGGGATCAGGGGGACACTCAGGGATCAGGGGGACACTCAGGGACATCGGGGAACAGTCAGGGACCCCGCGATCAGCTCGGCCGGAGCCTCCAGCACCGGCACTGGGAAGAGCTCTGGCAAGGAGAGGGGAGGGGGATTTGTGAGCCCTGGGGAGGGGCTCTGGGGGTGTCGGGCTGGCGGCTGTGGGGTGCTCACCGTGCACTGTCACTGACACCGGCTTCGACTGCATCCACACTGAGGACCAGAAGATACACCAGGCCCCGCAGCGGTATTGGCCGCTGTGCTGCAGCTCCAGGGGGGACAGGGACAGCTCGGATCCCGACAGGGATTTCCCCAAATCCTTCTCCCCGCGGTAAAACCGCACATCGGTGACCGTTTTGTCCCGCCGGCTCCGGCAGCGCAGTGTCACCGTGTCCCCCTCCAGCAGCGGCCCCGCCGGCACCTGCAGCACCAGGAGCTCTGGGGGACAGGAGGGTCCTGTCACAGCCGATGGCACCGGGACCCCCCCGTGGGTCACAGCCAGCGCACCCGGGGTCCCCAATCCCAACACGGGGGTCCCCTCGCTCTGCGATGCTCTGGGATGTCCCCAGAGCAGGGCACGGGCTCTGCTCACCCCAGGGGTGACCCAGCTGCCCCCCCAGAGCTCTCGGGGTCCCCGCGGCTGCCGGGCTGGGGACACCCAAACCCCGCTCACCGTTTGAGACGGTCACGGGGGGGCTGCGCCCGCTGCCGGCTCTGTCACACTCGTAGGTGCCACTCTCGGTGACAGTGAAGCTCTCGCGTCCTTTCTGCCACCAGAGCCGCCCGTCCTTGTACCAGGTGGTGTCCCCGGCGGTCCCCGAGCCCCGGCAGGTCAGTGTCACCCGGTCCCACAGCACCGCCGGCCTCCAGGGCGGCTCCACGAGGAGCTGCGGGCTCGGGGCACCTGCGGGTGACAGGGGACAGCAGCGTGCCAGGGCCAGCGCGGGGCTGGGGACAGCGGCGCGGGGACACGGCATCCCCCGAGGACTCACCAGCGAGGCCGAGGCTCTGGGCTGCAAGGGACAAGGGACACGGCTGGCTGGCGCTGGCAGCGCGGGGACAGCGGCAGCTGGAGCCGGGCTCTGGGGCTGGCCCCGAGCTGGCCCCGTGGCGACACCGCTGCGCCACCGAGTCCCTGTGTCCCTGTCCCCATGATCCCATTCCCATGGCACCTGTCCCTGTCCCTCTGTCCCTGTCCATGTGTCCCTGTGTCCCCTTGTCCCTGAGTCCCCGTGTCCCTGTGTCCAGGTGTCCCTCTGTCCCTGTGTCCCTGTCCCTGTCCCTGTGTCCCTGTCCCCGTGTCCCTGTCCCTGTGTCACCACAGCTGCCCCAGCCCCAAGGTGCCAAACCCCTCATTGCTGTCCCTCCTCTCCTGTCCCCTCTCCTGTCCCCACGGCCACCCCACGGCCCCGCTCACCTCTTGCCCGGCCTCTGCTGCCCTTGGCGACCTCAGGGGACCCCGCAGCCCCCCTGGGCCCCCTCCCCACCGCTCTCTGTCCCACCCCGGCCCATCCCCGCCCCACTCACCCCACACGAGCAGCGCCACCCTCGCGGCCATGCCGCTGTCCCCGGCCACCCGCGCTGCCTGTCACCCGCTGCCACGGCCACCTGTGCCCTGCCTGGCGGCTCCTGGGCCGAAGAGGAAGGAAGCGCGGTCAGCTCTCGTCCCCACGTGGGGCTGGGGGGCAGGGCGGGGGACAGGTGGGGACAACGTTCACACATATTTGGGGACAAGCTGGGGACATTGCGGCACAGCCTGGGGACGTGGTGGGGGTGGCGTTCCCAGGAGTGGGGGGCTCAGGGCACGGGGGGAAGCGAGGACGGGGGTTCAGGGGAATTGGGGTCTCGGTGCCTGGGGCATTCAGGGATGGGGGTCCTGTGGTTTGTGTCATGTGAGTTCCTACCTGAAAACCTTCTTTCCCTTCCCCCTTCCCACTGGCTGTGACCTCCCTGTGTCCCCTGATCCCCCCTGCCCTGGTATAAGAGATAAAACCCAGAGCGTTTCGCTCTCTCTCTTGCCCCGGATGGAGGACAGACAATAAACCCGGGATTATTCCAGCAAGTTTGGACCTCCTGTGTCTAAATACTTTGAGTTTGTGTTTTATCCACTGCAGGACCCCTCTGCCGCCTGTGCCCTGAGACCGGCGGGGCTCTCACGGCAGAGGGTGGCACAGAGGGGTCCCCCCAAGGGAAGGATTGCAACACTCGGCCAAAATGCTCAAGGGCTGCATTTCCGCGCTGCTTCCCTCGCAGCTGCCCCTGCAGGGGGGTTTGCAGCCAGCCCCGCTCTGCAAACCATCCCAGCCCCGCCAGAGCCTCTGCTCGGCCTCGCTTGGCCTTTGTGCTTCTCGCAGGCTGAGCAAAGCACAAACCATTCCCCCGCAGAATTGTCACCTCTGCAGCAGCGCTAAAGCTGCGAGAAGCAAAGCCAAGGGGGCGGGGGCAGCCTCAGGTGCTGGCCCAGGGCCCATCCCTGGCGCCACTTCCATGGGCCCGGCCTTCAAGGAGGCCTTGGGGAGCTCCTTCCTGCCCCACGCTCCGTTCCCGAGCTGCTCTGGCCGCCTCCCACCCTGCAGGGTGCGGGACACATCCAGCCCTGCAGCCCAACACTCTCCTGGGCTCTTCCTCTCCGCTTGTGCTGAGACAGACAAAGGAGCTCGCCCGGGAGAGCTCTCACAGGTACACGTCGCCTTCCTGGCTTTTGGCAAATATTCAAATGAATGTTATAGGTATGAGGGCGGGAAACTTTGGTTTATTAATATAGTCTTCTATATTTTATTATTATAGTTCTCTATATTCCTAATAGAGGCTTCTTTTCTGTTCTTCCCCTTGTTCTCCCCACTCTCTTCCTCCTCTTCTCCCCTCTCTCTTTAACCTCTCTCCCCCTCTCTTCAGCTCTCCCCTCTCCTGTCTGTCTGTCCGTGCCCACGCGTGCCCGGGGCTGCCGCTGGATCCGCCTGTGTCGCTCCCTCTCCCCAAAGAAGAAATCGCTTTGATCTGAGCAGCTTCACCCTGGAGAAGTCTCTCCCCGCCAGTGTTTTGTCCATCTCCAGGCGGGCTTGGCTTAGTTTAGGGCAAATTAGGAAGGAAAACTTCAAATGGGGAGTTCTCTAGAGAAAATTCCTTGGAGAGAAGTGGAAAAAGCTGTTTATTTAACAGAAAATTGAATAATATTAAATAATAAAACTTCTTGCTGTTCGATGGAATGGCAAGTCTAGGAAGAAAAGTCTTTTTCACGTGGTGTAGCTCGGCTCGCTCAGGTTCTTATCAGTCCCTCTGGTGCTGGAAAGTGCCGAGGCCCAGGCCCCGGTGGGTCACAGGCGTGAGCTCTGGGGTTTGGCTGGGTGTTCAGTCCAGAGCAGGTTTGCACAGATCCAGGAAAAAGGGAAAAAAACAAAGGTCCAGGGAACTCCTCTGCCTCAGCTAGCTAAAACTAACTAAAAGCCAGAGAGAAGCTCTGTCCCGCTGTCTGTCCGTGCTGCAGACACCACAGTCCAGCCGCGGGATGTGTGGGAGTGATGTTTTTCTTTAACACAAACCGCGGCTTCTTCTTCCCCCTCTCTCGCTCTCCGAGCCAGTGTTAAAGGTGCAGAACTTAATATAGAACATAAAGCAGCCGATTGGGGATGCCAGGATCATAAAGTGCCCCCAGGACAGGGCTCTGCTCGCCTCTGCCCTTGCAGCTGCTGCCGAGGCTCCTGTCCCAGCGCATCCCAGCGGCCGCAGGGGGAGCGGGACAAGTTTCCCCCGCGGGGCTTTGGGGAGGAGCCGCTTTTCCATCGCTGCCTGCGCTGCCTTGGAGCTGCTCCGCTCTGCCGGGAGGGGCTCGGCTGTGGGAGCAGCCCCGGCCCCGGGAGCCGCGCGCTTCTTTCTTTGCCTCCTTATCCCCATCTACATCTCTATGTATCTATAAATCTATAAATCTATAAATCTATAAATCTATAAATCTATAAATCTATATATCTATATATCAATATATCCATTTATCTATATATCGATATATCTATATATCTATATATCCATATATCTATATATCGATATATCTATATATCTATATATCTATATATCGACATATCGACATATCTATATATCCATATATCTATATATCCATATATCCATATATCTATATATCTATATATCTATATATCCATATATCGATATATCTATACATCCATATATCTATAAATATATATATCCATATATCCATATATATATATCCATATAACTATATATCCATATATCCATATATCTATAAATCTATATATCTTTATATCTATATATCCATATATCTATATATCTATATATCTATATATCGATATATCTATATATCTATATATCTATAAATCTATAAATCTATAGATCTATAGATCTGTATCTAACTATATATCCATATATCTATATATCTATATATCTATATCTCTACATCTCTATAAATTTATATATCTATATATCTATATATCCATATATCTATATATCTATAAATCTATATATCTATATATCTATATATCTATATGTCTATATATCCATATATCTATATATCTATATATAACTATATATCAATATATCTATATATCGATAAATGTATATATCTATATATCGATATATTTATATATTTATAAATCTATTTATATATCTATATCTCTATATCTATATATATCTATAAATCTATATATCTATATATCTATATATCTATATATCTATATATCTATAAATCTATATATCCATATATCTATATAACTATCTATCGATCTATCTATCTACCTATCTATCTATCTATCTATCTATCTATCTATCTATCTATCTATCTATCTATCTATCTATCTATATCTCTCTCTATATCTATATATCTATATATCTCGGTTACGAACAGCTCAGAGCCCGAGTGGGTATGAGTTATAAACGTTTTATAGAGAATTGAGATTTATTTTATTTTATTTTATTTTATTTTATTTTATTTTATTTTATTTTATTTTATTTTATTTTATTTTATTTTATTTTATTTTATTTTATTTTATTTTATTTTATTTTATTTTATTTTATTTTTTATATTTTATTTTATTTTATTTTATTTTATTTTAATTAATTTCATTTCATTTCATTTTATATTTATTGTGAATTGAGATACCTTTCTTTATAATTTTTATTTTCATTTTATTTATTAATCATTCAATTTTTATTTATTTATAGTTTCATTTTTACTTATTTTTTTATTGAAGAATGAGTTTTATTTATTGTATTTATTAATTTAATGTATATATTTAATATTATAATTTAATGTATTTATTTGTGTGCTACTTCATTTATTCAATTTAATTAATTTCATTTATTTTTGTTTGCTGTAATTTTTGTTTATTTATTTATTCACTTTAACATGTATTTAATTATTTAATCAATCGATCAATTGAATTTATTAATTCGTTGAGATTATTGAATTTTATTGAATTTATTTATTTTTTTTTTTTTTAAATTGAGAATAAAGAATAAAAAAATCCCCGCAGGCACGAAGAGTCAGAGCTTTTGCTGCAGAGTCTCGTAGATGTCTCTGGGCTCCCAGGGCTGCCCGTGCGGCCCCCGCAGCTCCGAGTAGGAGTCGTGAGGATCCTGGCCCGGGGGGTCCCTGCGGGGATCAGGGGATGTGAGCAGGGGGCTGGGGGGTCCCGGGGGTCGCGCAGGGGGTTTGGCGTGGCCGGAGCCCGCGCTCACCTTGGCTGCTGCTTCCCGGCAGCTGCAAAGGAAAAGTGCAGCGCTGACTTTGGGCTGCCGGGGCTCGCCAGCCCCCCCCGGGCAGCCCCGAGCCCTCCAATCCCCCCGGGACCCCCCAGGATCCGCCACGGCCCCAGAAAGGCCCTGAAGCACCGCACTTCCCCCGGCACCCTGAGCCCCCCGAACCCCGAGCCTGCCGGGGAGGGGGAGCCTCCCAATTGCCCCCAAAAGCCCTGAGAGAGACCCCAAGATCTCTGAGAGACCCCCAAGATCCTTAAGAGAGCCCCCAAGATCCTGGAGAGAGCCCCCAAGATCTCTGAGTCTCCCCAAGACCCCTGAGAGAGCCCCCAAGATCCCTGAGAGACCCCCAAGATCCTTGAGAGAGCCCCCGAAAGTCCTGAGAGAGCCCCCAAAAGCCATGAGAAAGCCCCGAGAAAGCCCCAAGATCCCTGTGAGAGCCCCCAAAATCCCCGAGAGAGCCCCCAATATCCTTGAGAGAGCCCCCAAAAGCCCTGAGAAAGCCCCAAGATCCCTGAAAGATCCCCCAAGATCCTTGAGAGAGCCCCCAAGATCCTTGAGAGAGCTCCCGAAAGTCCTGAGAGAGCCCCCAAAAGCCCTGAGAAAGCCCCGAGAGAGCCCCCAAGACCCCCGAGAGAGCCCCCACGACCCCCGAGAGAGCCCCCAAGATCCCCGAGAGAGCTCCCAAGATCCCCGAGAGAGCCCCCAAGACCCCCGAGAGAGCCTCCAAGACCTCCGAGAGAGCCCCAAAAATCCCCGAGAGAGCCTCCAAGATCCCCGAGAGAGCCCCAAGATCCCTGAGAGAGCCCCCAAGACCCCCGAGAGAGCCCCAAAAGCCCTGAGAGAGCCCCCAAGATCCCCGAGAGAGCCCCCAAGAGCTCTGAGAGAGCCCCCAAGACCCCTGAGAGAGCCCCCAAGATCCCCGAGAAAGCCCCTAAGATCCTTTAGAGAGCCCCCAGGATCTCTGAGAGAGCCCACAAGACCCCCGAGAGAGCCCCCAAGATCCCCGAGATATCACAAAAAGCCCCGAGAGAGCCCCCAAGATCCCCGAGAGAGCCCCCAAGACCCCCGAGAGAGCCCCCAAGACCCCCGAGAGAGCCCCCAAGACGCCCGAGAGAGCCCCCAAGACCCCCGAGAGCCCCCAGCCCCTCCCCGGCCAGCCCAGGCCGCTGAGCCGAGGCCAGCGGGGGCTCGGCCCCTTCTCCTCTCGGGGGCTGTGGCTGCTGCCCTGGGGCCGCCCTTCTCTGGGGGTCTCCCCCCACCCTGCAGGACCCCCACGGTCACCCACCCGTGCGGAGGAAGGCCACGATGAGAGCCGTGAGCAGCAGCACGAACAACAGGGAGCCCCCGAGCGCTGCGGCCACTGCAGGGGACAGAGGGGACCCAGCGGGCTCAGCCCGAGCTTCTGCACCCCCAGAGACCCCACGAGTTCCCCTCCCGTGCCCCGCTCCACTCGTGTCGCTGCCAGGGACACAGCGGGGCTGGAGCCGGGGCTCCCGGAGCCCCCCAGGAACCCCAAAGTGTCCCCGTGTCCCCCCGCTGTCACCTCCAGGGACAAACGCGGCTGTCCCGGACCCCCACAGTGTCCCCGAGTGATGTCAGCCGTGCCCTGTCACCTCCGTGTCACCTCCAGGGACAAACGCGGCTGTCCCGGACCCTCAGTGACATCACCTGTGTCCCCGTGTCCCCCCGCTGTCACTTCCAGGAACAAACCCGGCTGTCCCGGAGCCCCACAGTGTCCCCGAGTGATGCCAGCCGTGCCCTGTCACCTCCGTGTCACTTCCAGGATAAACGCGGCTGTCCCGGACCCCAGAAGTGTCCCCGAGTGACGTCACCTGTGTCGCCGTGTCCCCCCGCTGTCACCTCCAGGAGCAGCTCGGGGCTGAGTGCCCGGAACACGCGGTGCCCGTCCTGTCCCAGCTGGTTGGTGGCCACGCACTGGTAGGTGCCCGAATGTGCCAGCCCGACGTGGGCGAGCTCCAGCAGGGGACCCCGGGCCACCTCCCGGCCGTGGCGCAGCCAGGTGAAGGTGACAGGGGCTGAGCCCACCTGCACCGAGCAGCGCAGCCTCACGGGCTCACCTGCGCGCACCTGCTGGCCCAGGGCACCGGGGCTGATGGTGGCATTGGCCACGGGCACTGCGGGGACACGCACGGGGCTCAGGCCACCTGCCCGGGGGGGATGGCGGTGTCCCCGTGGGGGTCGCCTCCCATCGCGAGGCTCCCGCTCACCCAGGACGGTGACATTCAGGGGGACGCTCTCGGCCACGCTGTCCCCGCCGCTGACCCGGCACCGGTAGTGGCCGCTGTCATTGTCCCCAACGCTCGGCAGCAGCAGGCGGGGGCCGGTGGCCAGCGGTGTCCCCGAGCCCTCGCGGTGCCAGGAGAAGGACAGGGGACCTGTCCCCGCGGCCACCGCGCACTTCAGCACCAGGGGGTCCCCCAGTGCCACCTGTGCCCCGGGGGGCTGCGACCACACGGACACCCCCGAGGGCGGGACCGCTGCGGGGGGAGAGGGGACATGGGTGGGACGGGGGATCTGTGAGGGGTGGGAGATTCGGGGAGTGGCGCCAGGGGAGTACGAGGGGCTTGGTGGGGACCCCATTGAGGGAGAGGGGATGCAGGGAGTGGGGGAATTGAGGCAGGCAGAGATGGGAGACAAGAGATGGGACAGAGGGGACCCAGGGAGGGACACAGGGGACTCAGAGGGAGCCGAGAGTGACATGGGAAGGTGTGGGTGACCCAGGAGGGGTGAAAGGAGGGATGAGGGACCCCGGCACTGGTGAGGGAAAGCTGGGGAGATGCGGGGCCCAGGCCCACATTCACCATGAGCTGTCACTGTCACCGGCGCTGACTTCTCCCACGGCCGAGCGGGCCCAGAGCCCACCCGGCCCCCGCAGCGGTATTGGCCGCTGTGCTGCAGCCTCAGGGGGGACAGGGACAGCTCGGTCCCATTGAGGAGCACCCCCAGATCCTTCTCCTCGTGGTAAAAGCGTGCTCCAGTGACGGTGGCATCCTGCCAGCCCCGGCAGCGCAGTGTCACCGTGTCCCCCTCCAGCAGCCGCCCCGCCGGCACCTGCAGCACCAGGAGCTCTGGGGGACACGAAAAAGCCGACAAATCGGGGGGTCTGAGGGATCCCAGGCGCCTTGGGAGGCACCGGGGGTCCCGCATTGAGCAGGGGGGGTCTCATTGCACTCTGGGATGTCCCCAGAGCAGGGCACGGGCTCTGCTCACACCAGGGGTGACCCAGCTGCCCCCCCAGAGCTCTCGGGGTCCCCGCGGCTGCCAGGACACGAATCCCCCCTCACCATTTGAGACTCTCACGGAGGGGCTGCGCCCGGTGCCGGCTCTGTCACACTCGTAGGTGCCACTCTCGGTGACAGTGAAGCTCTCGCGTCCCTTCTGCCACCAGAGCCACCCGTCCTTGTACCAGGTGGTGTCCCCGGCGGTCCCCGAGCCCCGGCAGGTCAGTGTCACCCGGTCCCACAGCACCGCCGGCCTCCAGGGCGGCTCCACGAGGAGCTGCGGGCTCGGGGCACCTGCGGGTGACAGGGGACAGCAGCGTGCCAGGGCCAGCGCGGGGCTGGGGACAGCGGCGCGGGGACACGGCATCCCCCGAGGACTCACCAGCGAGGCCGAGGCTCTGGGCTGCAAGGGACAAGGGACACGGCTGGCTGGCGCTGGCAGCGCGGGGACAGCGGCAGCGGGAGCCGGGCTCTGGGGCTGGCCCCGAGCTGGCCCCGTGGCGACACCGCTGCGCCACCGAGCCCTCGGCCACGGGGACAGCGCGGCCAGCCCGGGCCCAGGCAGGACATGGGGACACCGGGCACCTCCCGCCCATGGGGACAGCGCGGCCACCCCGTGCTGCCACAGCTCAGCCCCGCCAGCGCCACGGCCACATCCCTGGGTCCCTGTCCCCATGGTCCTGTCCCCTTGGCACCTGTCCCTGTGTCCCCTTGTCCCTGTGTCCCTCTGTCCCTGTGTCCCCATGTCCCCGTGTCCCCACATGCCTCTGTCCCGTGTCCACTTGTCCCTGTCCCCATGGTCCTGTCCTCACGGCACCTGTCCTCTTGTCCCTGTCTCTATGTGCCTCTGTCCCTGTGTCCCTGTCCCCATGGTCCTGTACCCTTGTCCCTCTGTCCCTGTGTCCCTGTGTCCCTGTCCCCGTGTCCCTGTGTCCCTGTGTCCCTGTGTCCCTGTGTCCCTGTCCCTCTGTCCCTGTCCATGAGTCCCCACAGCTGCCCCAGCCCCAAGGTGCCAAACCCCTCATTGCTGTCCCTCCTCTCCTGTCCCCTCTCCTGTCCCCACGGCCACCCCACGGCCCCGCTCACCTCTTGCCCGGCCTCTGCTGCCCTTGGCGACCTCAGGGGACCCCGCAGCCCCCCTGGGCCCCCTCCCCACCGCTCTCTGCCCCACCCCGGCCCATCCCTGCCCCACTCACCCCACACGAGCAGCGCCACCCTCGCGGCCATGCCGCTGTCCCCGGCCACCCGGCCTGCCTGTCACCCGCTGCCACGGCCACCTGTGCCCTGCCTGGCGGCTCCTGGGCCGAAGAGGAAGGAAGCGCGGTCAGCTCTCGTCCCCACGTGGGGCTGGCGACAGGCTGGGGACAGAGTGGGGAGGGGTTGGGGACCTGGAGGGGCTCGCTGGGACATGGGGGTCACAGGGCTCGGGGGCTCCAGGGCTGTGAGGAGCCAAGGAGGGTTTCCAGGGAGGCTCCCGGGGATCCTGGGGAATCGGGGTCCCCGTGTGTGGGGAGGATCACGGATGGGGGTCCCAGGGGAATTTGGGCTGCAGGGATTTGGGGATCTGAGGCAGGTCCCGGGGATGGGGGGCCTGGGGAGCCCATGGGATGGGATTAAAGGGAGAAGAGTGCTGGGCAATGGGAAACCGACATCCAGGGACGGGGGTCCCCAGGAGGGAGAATGAGATGCCAGGGTTGGGGTCCCGGGGGAATGGGGGTCTCGGGGTGGGCAGTGCCTGGGTTGACACGGGGGTCGCAGCTCCATCCCCGGCTGCCTCAGATTTCGGGGTGAGGCTGACAAAAGCAGAACCTCCATAGTGTTGGTGGTCTGGGGACAACACCAGGGGGTTCCCGTGTGCTCCGGGTGTGGGACTTTTTCCTCTCTTTATTTCTATTTGTTCTTATTTTCCTCACTTTTGTAAACTCCCCATCCCAGTTCGTGGCTCATCGGTGCCCAGGAGCACCTGAGCAGGAAAGGGCTTGAGAGAACCCTGGGGAGGGGGGAAGGGGCGTGAGGAGGCTTTGGGGGATGAGGGTGTCGGGCTGTGCCCTCCAACACTTCCACTTTTGTTTTTTCTGAACAAAAGGAAGAGGTTTGTGCTGAGAGCCGGACGGGAAATGGGGGCGGGTTCTGCCCTGTGGAGGAAAACCAGGGGGGTCCTGTCCTGGCAGCTCCGTGTCAGGGGGTGACACAACCTGGGGGAATCCTGTCCTGGGGGTGACACATCCTGGGGGAATCCTGTCCTGGGGGTGACAAATCCTGGGGGAATCCTGTCCTGGGGGTGACAAATCCTGGGGGAATCCTGTCCTGGGGGTGACACATCCTTGGGGAATCCTGTCCCGGGGGTGACACAACCTGGTATGGGGGTCCTGTCCCGGGGGTGACACAGCCTGGGGGAATCCTGTCCTGGGGGTGACAAATCCTGGGGGAATCCTGTCCTGGGGGTGACAAATCCTGGGGGAATCCTGTCCTAGGGGTGACAAATCCTGGGGGAATCCTGTCCCGGGGGTGACACAACCTGATATGGGGGTCCTGGGGGTGACAAATACTGGTATGGGGGTCCTGTCCTGGGGGTGACACATCCTTGGGGAGTCCTGTCCTGGGGGTGACAAATCCTGGCCGGGGGGGTCCTGGGGGTGACACATCCTGGGGGAATCCTGTCCTGTGGGTGACACAACCTGGTATGGGGGTCCTGTCCTGGGGGTGACACATCCTGGCCGGGGGGGTCCTGGGGGTGACACATCCTTGGGGAATCCTGTCCTGGGGGTGACACAACCTGGTATGGGGGTCCTGTCCTGGGGGTGACACATCCTGGGGGAGTCCTGTCCTGGGGGTGACAAATCCTGGCCGGGGGGGTCCTGGGGGTGACACATCCTGGGGGAATCCTGTCCTGTGGGTGACACAACCTGGTATGGGGGTCCTGTCCTGGGGGTGACACATCCTGGCCGGGGGTGGTCCTGGAGGTTCCAGAAGGGCCCAGGGGTGGCACATCCTGGGGACCCCTGTAAATCCAAGCGTGGGGCTCAGCCGTGTCCCAGCCCCACTGCCCAGGGATGGGCCCTGGGCCAGCACCTGAGGCTGCCCCCGCCCCCTTGGCTTTGCTTCTCGCAGCTTTAGCGCTGCTGCAGAGGTGACAATTCTGCGGGGGAATGGTTTGTGCTTTGCTCAGCCTGCGAGAAGCACAAAGGCAAAGCGAGGCCGAGCAGAGGCTCTGGCGGGGCTGGGATGGTTTGCAGAGCGGGGCTGGCTGCAAACCCCCCTGCAGGGGCAGCTGCGAGGGAAGCAGCGCGGAAATGCAGCCCTTGAGCATTTTGTGCTTGTGGCCGAGGGGCTGAGAGAGCCCCACAAGTGCTGCAAAGGCCGCAGGGATCTGCTGCAGAGCCTGAGCGGGACCCTCCTCCTCCAACAGCACCTGCAGCCCTTTGCAAGCTGCCGGGAAGAACGTTTGGGATCGGGCTGTGGGCACCGGCACCGAGGGAAAAGTGGGCGAATCTCGAGCAGGGGCTGCACACGAGGATCTGGGGAGCAGGGGAGACCCAGCAGGAGCAGGGAATTCAGGGCAGCGTGCAGGGCATTTACCAGGCAATCCCACCCTGAGGGACACACGGGCATTCCTGGAGATTCCTGGGCGCTGTTCCGAGCATGGACAGAGTTTCCTCTCCTTGGGGGAGAAGGATCCATGGGAAGGAAGCGAAGTTTCATTGTGGGAATGAGAAAAACGGGGAGAGTTCCTAAATCTGGGCCAAGAAAAGCTTTCCTTAGGGGCTGGGGGCTGCTGAGCAGGCAGGGAACAATCCCGTGGAGCTGAGGGACAGCCAGGGAGAAAGGGCAGGGCTGGGTGGGGCAGAGCCCCAGAGCCTCTCAGGACAATTCTGGGGGTCCCCTGGCCATGAACACACTGTGGGGGCTGGGCAGGGCTCCGGGTACCCCAAAATCTGAGGCGGCCACGGAAGGAGCTGAGAGCCCCGTGCCCCCCCAGCCCCCATTGCCCCGGGACCCCCCAACCACGGGAGCCCCATTCCCTCGGTCTCTCCTCCCTGGGGACCCCCATCCCGGCACTCCCATTGCCCAGGACCTCCATGGCCTTGATCCCGTCCCAGGGGCTGCTCCTTCCCGCACAACCCCAATTCCCGAGGCTTCCCTTTTCCCCCTGCAGCCCCAAGCCTGCGACTCCCATCCCAAATGAGCCAAAATCCCTGGGGAGCCACAGGACCCCCATCCCTGAATGCCCCAGGCACCGAGACCCCAATTCCCCTGGAGCCCCGTCCTCGCTTCCCCCCGTGCCCTGAGCCCCCCACTCCTGGGAACGCCACCCCCACCACGTCCCCAGGCTGTGCCGCAATGTCCCCAGCTTGTCCCCAAATATGTGTGAACATTGTCCCCACCTGTCCCCCGCCCTGCCCCCCAGCCCCACGTGGGGACGAGAGCTGACCGCGCTTCCTTCCTCTTCGGCCCAGGAGCCGCCAGGCAGGGCACAGGTGGCCGTGGCAGCGGGTGACAGGCAGGCCGGGTGGCCGGGGACAGCGGCATGGCCGCGAGGATGGCGCTGCTCGTGTGGGGTGAGTGGGGCAGGGATGGGCCGGGGTGGGACAGAGAGCGGTGGGGAGGGGGCCCAGGGGGGCTGCGGGGTCCCCTGAGGTCGCCAAGGGCAGCAGAGGCCGGGCAAGAGGTGAGCGGGGCCGTGGGGTGGCCGTGGGGACAGGAGAGGGGACAGGAGAGGAGGGACAGCAATGAGGGGTTTGGCACCTTGGGGCTGGGGCAGCTGTGGGGACACAGGGACAGGGACACAGGGACACAGGGACACAGGGACACAGGGACAGGGACACAGGGACAGGGACATAGGGACAGAGAGACACAGGGACAAGGGGACAGAGGGACACAGGGACAAGGGGACACAGGGACACAGGGACAGGGACAGAGGGACAGGGACAGGTGCCATGGGAATGGGATCATGGGGACAGGGACACAGGGACTCGGTGGCGCAGCGGTGTCGCCACGGGGCCAGCTCGGGGCCAGCCGCAGAGCCCGGCTCCCGCTGCCGCTGTCCCCGCGCTGCCAGCGCCAGCCAGCCGTGTCCCTTGTCCCTTGCAGCCCAGAGCCTCGGCCTCGCTGGTGAGTCCTCGGGGGATGCCGTGTCCCCGCGCCGCTGTCCCCAGCCCCGCGCTGGCCCTGGCACGCTGCTGTCCCCTGTCACCCGCAGGTGCCCCGAGCCCGCAGCTCCTCGTGGAGCCGCCCTGGAGGCCGGCGGTGCTGTGGGACCGGGTGACACTGACCTGCCGGGGCTCGGGGACCGCCGGGGACACCACCTGGTACAAGGACGGGCGGCTCTGGTGGCAGAAGGGACGCGAGAGCTTCACTGTCACCGAGAGTGGCACCTACGAGTGTGACAGAGCCGGCAGCGGGCGCAGCCCCGCCGTGACCGTCTCAAACGGTGAGCGGGGTTTGGGTGTCCCCAGCCCGGCAGCCGCGGGGACCCCGAGAGCTCTGGGGGGGCAGCTGGGTCACCCCTGGGGTGAGCAGAGCCCGTGCCCTGCTCTGGGGACATCCCAGAGCATCGCAGAGCGAGGGGACCCCCGTGTTGGGATTGGGGACCCCGGGTGCGCTGGCTGTGACCCACGGGGGGGTCCCGGTGCCATCGGCTGTGACAGGACCCTCCTGTCCCCCAGAGCTCCTGGTGCTGCAGGTGCCGGCGGGGCCGCTGGTGGAGGGGGACAAGGTGACACTGCGCTGCCGGAGCCGGCGGGACAAAACGGTCTCCGGGGTGCGGTTTTACCGCGGGGAGAAGGATTTGGGGAAATCCCTGTCGGGATCCGAGCTGTCCCTGTCCCCCCTGGAGCTGCAGCACAGCGGCCAATACCGCTGCGGGGCCTGGTGTATCTTCTGGTCCTCAGTGTGGCTGCAGTCGAAGCCGGTGTCAGTGACAGTGCACGGTGAGCACCCCACAGCCGCCAGCCCGACACCCCCAGAGCCCCTCCCCAGGGCTCACAAATCCCCCTCCCCTCTCCTTGCCAGAGCTCTTCCCGGTGCCGGTGCTGGAGGCTCCGGCCGAGCTGATCGCGGGGTCCCTGACTGTTCCCCGATGTCCCTGAGTGTCCCCCGTTGTCCCTGAATGTCCCCCGGATCCCTGAGTGTCTCCTGGTGTCCCTGAGTGTCTCCTGGTTTCCCTGAGTGTCCCCCTGTGTCCCTGAGTGTCCCCCAGTGTCCCTGAGTGTCCCCAGTGTCCCTGAGTGTCCCCCGGTGTCCCTGAGTGACCCCCGGTGTCCCTGAGTGTCCCCCGGTGTCCCCTCTCCCCCCGCAGCGGTCCCGCCCTCGGGGGTGTCCGTGTGGTCGCACCCCCCCGGGGCACAGGTGGCACTGGGGGACCCCCTGGTGCTGAACTGCGCGGTGGCCGCGGGGACAGGTCCCCTGTCCTTCTCCTGGCACCGGGAGGGCTCGGGGACACCGCTGGCCACCGGCCCCCACCTGCTGCTGCCGAGCGTTGGGGACAATGACAGCGGCCACTACCGGTGCCGGGTCAGCGGCGGGGACAGCGTGGCCGAGAGCGTCCCCCTGAATGTCACCGTCCTGGGTGAGCGGGAGCCTCGCGATGGGAGGCGACCCCCACGGGGACACCGCCATCCCCCCCGGGCAGGTGGCCTGAGCCCCGTGCGTGTCCCCGCAGTGCCCGTGGCCAATGCCACCATCAGCCCCGGTGCCCTGGGCCAGCAGGTGCGCGCAGGTGAGCCCGTGAGGCTGCGCTGCTCGGTGCAGGTGGGCTCAGCCCCTGTCACCTTCACCTGGCTGCGCCACGGCCGGGAGGTGGCCCGGGGTCCCCTGCTGGAGCTCGCCCACGTCGGGCTGGCACATTCGGGCACCTACCAGTGCGTGGCCACCAACCAGCTGGGACAGGACGGGCACCGCGTGTTCCGGGCACTCAGCCCCGAGCTGCTCCTGGAGGTGACAGCGGGGGGACACGGCGACACAGGTGACGTCACTCGGGGACACTCTGGGGCTCTGGGACAGCCGGGTTTGTCCCTGGAGGTGACACGGAGGTGACAGGGCACGGCTGGCATCATTCGGGGACACTTTGGGGCTCCGGGACAGCCGCGTTTGTCCCTGGAGGTGACAGCGGGGAGACACGGCGACACAGGTGACGTCATTCGGGGACACTCTGGGGCTCCGGGACAACTGGCTTTGTCCCTGGAGGTGACAGTGGGGGGACACGGCGACACAGGTGATGTCACTGTTGGGGTTCGGGACAGCCGCGTTTGTCCCTGGAGGTGACACGGAGGTGACAGGGCACGGCTGGCATCACTCGGGGACACTGTGGGGGTCCGGGACAGCGCGTTTGTCCCTGGAGGTGACAGCGGGGGGACACAGGAGACGCCACTGGGTGTCCGGGACAGCCGCGTTTGTCCCTGGAGGTGACAGCGGGGGGACACGGGGACACTTTGGGGCTCCTGGGGGGCTCCGGGAGCCCCGGCTCCAGCCCCGCTGTGTCCCTGGCAGCGACACGAGTGGAGCGGGGCACGGGAGGGGAACTCGTGGGGTCTCTGGGGGTGCAGAAGCTCGGGCTGAGCCCGCTGGGTCCCCTCTGTCCCCTGCAGTGGCCGCAGCGCTCGGGGGCTCCCTGTTGTTCGTGCTGCTGCTCACGGCTCTCATCGTGGCCTTCCTCCGCACGGGTGGGTGACCGTGGGGGTCCTGCAGGGTGGGGGGAGACCCCCAGAGAAGGGCGGCCCCAGGGCAGCAGCCACAGCCCCCGAGAGGAGAAGGGGCCGAGCCCCCGCTGGCCTCGGCTCAGCGGCCTGGGCTGGCCGGGGAGGGGCTGGGGGCTCTCGGGGGTCTTGGGGGCTCTCTCGGGGGTCTTGGGGGCTCTCTCGGGGGTCTTGGGGGCTCTCTCGGGGGTCTTGGGGGCTCGTGCCGGGATCTTGGGGGCTCTCTCGGGGGTCTTGGGGGCTCTCTCAGAGATCTTGGGGGCTCTCTCAGGGCTTTTTGTAATCTTTCGGGGGTCTTGGGGGCTCTCTCGGGGGTCTTGGGGGCTCTCTCAGAGATCCTGGGGGCTCTCTAAAGGATCTTAGGGGCTTTCTCGGGGATCTTGGGGGTTCTCTCAGAGATCCTGGGGGCTCTCTCGGGGATTTTTGGGGCTCTCTCGGGGGTCTTGGTGGCTCTCTCAAGGATCTTGGGGGCTCGTTCCGGGATCTTGGGGGCTGTCTCGGGGATTTTTTGGGCACTCTTGGGGATCTTGGGGCTCTCTCGGGGGTTTTGGGGGCTCCCAGGGATCTTGGGGGCTCTCTCGGGGGTCTTGGGGGCTCTCTCGGGGATCTTGGGGACACTCAGGGATCTTGGGGTCTCTCTCCAGGATCTTGGGGGCTCTCTCCAGGATCTTGGGGGCTCTCTCAGGGCTTTTGGGGGCAATTGGGAGGCTCCCCCTCCCCGGCAGGCTCGGGGTTCGGGGGGCTCAGGGTGCCGGGGGAAGTGCGGTGCTTCAGGGCCTTTCTGGGGCCGTGGCGGATCCTGGGGGGTCCCGGGGGGATTGGAGGGCTCGGGGCTGCCCGGGGGGGGCTGGCGAGCCCCGGCAGCCCAAAGTCAGCGCTGCACTTTTCCTTTGCAGCTGCCGGGAAGCAGCAGCCAAGGTGAGCGCGGGCTCCGGCCACGCCAAACCCCCTGCGCGACCCCCGGGACCCCCCAGCCCCCTGCTCACATCCCCTGATCCCCGCAGGGACCCCCCGGGCCAGGATCCTCACGACTCCTACTCGGAGCTGCGGGGGCCGCACGGGCAGCCCTGGGAGCCCACAGACATCTACGAGACTCTGCAGCAAAAGCTCTGACTCTTCGTGCCTGCAGGAAATTTTATTCTTTATTCTCAATTAAAAAAAAAAAATAAATAAATTCAATAAAATTCAATAATCTCAATAAATGAATAAATTCAATTGATCGATTCATTAAATAATTAAATACATGTTAAAGCGAATAAATAAATAAACATAGATAACAATAAAGCAAAATAAAAGAATAAAATGACCTAAATAGCATAAATGAAGTGGCAAATAAGTAAATACATAAATAAAACTCAATCCTCAATAGATAAAGAAATGGAAATGGAAATGTAAATAAATAAATAAATAGAAAATGGAAGTTATAAATAAATCTCGATTCAGAGTAAATAAATAAATGAAATGGAATGGAAGTGAAGTAAAATGAAATGAACTGAAATAAAATAAAATTAAATAAAAAAAGAACTAAAATAAAATAAATTTAAATAGACTAGACTAGACTAGACTAGACTAGACTAGAATAAAATAAAAAAAAATAAAATAAAATAAAATAAAATAAAATAAAATAAAATAAAATAAAATAAAATAAAATAAAATAAAATAAAATAAAATAAAATAAAATAAAATAAAATAAAATAAAATAAAATAAAATAAAATAAAATAAAATAAAATAAAAAAACTCAATTATTGATAAAACTTTTATAACTCATTCCCACTCGGGCTCTGAGCTGTTAATAACATATATCTACAGATATATAGATATATAGATATGTAGATATATAGAGATATAGATATATAGATATATAGATATATGGATATATGGATATATCGATATATAGATATATAGAGATATAGATAAATAGATTATAAATATACAAATGTATCGATATATAGATATATAGATATATAGATATATCGATATATAGATATATAGACATACAGATATATAGATATATAGATATATTGATATATAGATATATAGATATACAGATTTATAGATATATAGATTTATAGATATATTGATATATAGATATATATAGATATATAGATATATAGATATATAGATATATAGATATATAGATATATAGATACATAGAGATGTAGATGGGGATAAGGAGGCAAAGAAAGAAGCGCGCGGCTCCCGGGGCCGGGGCTGCTCCCACAGCCGAGCCCCTCCCGGCAGAGCGGAGCAGCTCCAAGGCAGCGCAGGCAGCGATGGAAAAGCGGCTCCTCCCCAAAGCCCCGCGGGGGAAACTTGTCCCGCTCCCCCTGCGGCCGCTGGGATGCGCTGGGACAGGAGCCTCGGCAGCAGCTGCAAGGGCAGAGGCGAGCAGAGCCCTGTCCTGGGGGCACTTTATGATCCTGGCATCCCCAATCGGCTGCTTTATGTTCTATATTAAGTTCTGCACCTTTAACACTGGCTCGGAGAGCGAGAGAGGGGGAAGAAGAAGCCGCAGTTTGTGTTAAAGAAAAACATCACTCCCACACATCCCGCTCCTGGACTGTGGTGTCTGCAGCACGGACAGACAGCGGGACACAGCTTCTCTCTGGCTTTTAGTTAGTTTTAGCTAGCTGAGGCAGAGGAGTTCCCTGGACCTTTGTTTTTTTCCCTTTTTCCTGGATCTGTGCAATCCTGCTCTGGACTGAACACCCAGCCAAACCCCAGAGCTCACGCCTGTGACCCACCGGGGCCTGGGCCTCGGCACTTTCCAGCACCAGAGGGACTGATAAGAACCTGAGCGAGCCGAGCTACACCACGTGAAAAAGACTTTTTCTTCCTAGACTTGCCATTCCATCGAACAGCAAGAAGTTTTATTATTTAATATTATTCAATTTTCTGTTAAATAAAGAGCTTTTTCCACTTCTCTCCAAGGAATTTTCTCCAGAGAACTCCCCATTTGAAGTTTTCCTTCCTAATTTGCCCTAAACTAAGCCAAGCCCGCCTGGAGATGGACAAAACACTGGCGGGGAGAGACTTCTCCAGGGTGAAGCTGCTCAGATCAAAGCGATTTCTTCTTTGGGGAGAGGGAGCGACACAGGCAGATCCAGCGGCAGCCCCGGGCACGCGTGGGCACGGACAGACAGACAGGAGAGGGGAGAGCTGAAGAGAGGGGGAGAGAGGTTAAAGAGAGAGGGGAGAAGAGGAGGAAGGGAGCGGGGAGAGCAAGGGGAAGAACAGAAAGAGAAGCCTCTATTAGGAATATAGAGAACTATAATAATAAAATATAGAAGACTATATTAACAAACCAAAGTTTCCCGCCCTCATACCTATAACATTCATTTGAATATTTGCCAAAAGCCAGGAAGGCGACGTGTACCTGTGAGAGCTCTCCCGGGCGAGCTCCTTTTTCTGTGTCAGCACAAGTGGAGAGGAAGAGCCCAGGAGAGTGTTGGGCTGCAGGGCTGGATGTGTCCCGCACCCTGCAGGGTGGGAGGCGGCCAGAGCAGCTCGGGAACGGAGCGTGGGGCAGGAAGGAGCTCCCCAAGGCCTCCTTGAAGGCCGGGCCCATGGAAGTGGCGCCAGGGATGGGCCCTGGGCCAGCACCTGAGGCTGCCCCCGCCCCCTTGGCTTTGCTTCTCGCAGCTTTAGCGCTGCTGCAGAGGTGACAATTCTGCGGGGGAATGGTTTGTGCTTTGCTCAGCCTGCGAGAAGCACAAAGGCAAAGCGAGGCCGAGCAGAGGCTCTGGCGGGGCTGGGATGGTTTGCAGAGCGGGGCTGGCTGCAAACCCCCCTGCAGGGGCAGCTGCGAGGGAAGCAGCGCGGAAATGCAGCCCTTGAGCATTTTGGGCGAGTGTTGCAATCCTTCTCTTGGGGGGACCCCTCTGTGCCACCCTCTGCCGTGAGAGCCCAGCTGGTCTCAGGGCACAGGCGGCAGAGGGGTCCTGCAGTGGATAAAACACAAACTCAAAGTATTTAGAAAGAGGAGGCCCAAACTTGCTGGAATAATCCCGGGTTTATTGTCTGTTCTCCATCCGGGGCAAGAGAGAGAGCGAAACGCTCTGGGTTTTATCTCTTATACCAGGGCAGGGGGGATCAGGGGACACAGGGAGGTCACAGCCAGTGGGAAGGGGGAAGGGAAAGAAGGTTTTCAGGTAGGGACTCACATGACACAAACCACAGGACCCCCATCCCTGAATGCCCCAGGCACCGAGACCCCAATTCCCCTGGAGCCCCGTCCTCGCTTCCCCCCGTGCCCTGAGCCCCCCACTCCTGGGAACGCCACCCCCACCACGTCCCCAGGCTGTGCCGCAATGTCCCCAGCTTGTCGCCAAATATGTGTGAACATTGTCCCCACCCTGTGCCAGCCCTGCCCCCCAGCCCCACGTGGGGACGAGAGCTGACCGCGCTTCCTTCCTCTTCGGCCCAGGAGCCGCCAGGCAGGGCACAGGTGGCCGTGGCAGCGGGTGACAGGCAGGCCGGGTGGCCGGGGACAGCGGCATGGCCGCGAGGGTGGCGCTGCTCGTGTGGGGTGAGTGGGGCGGGGATGGGCCGGGGTGGGACAGAGAGCGGTGGGGAGGGGGCCCAGGGGGGCTGCGGGGTCCCCTGAGGTCGCCAAGGGCAGCAGAGGCCGGGCAAGAGGTGAGCGGGGCCGTGGGGTGGCCGTGGGGACAGGAGAGGGGACAGGAGAGGAGGGACAGGAATGAGGGGTTTGGCACCTTGGGGCTGGGGCAGCTGTGGGGACACAGGGACAGGGACAGAGGGACACAGGGACAGGCACACGGGGACAGGGACACAGGGACACAGGGACAGAGGGACACAGGGACAAGAGGACAGGTGCCATGGGGTCAGGACCATGAGGACAGGGACAAGGGAACACGGGACAGAGGCACGTGGGGATACGGGGACATGTGGACAGATGGACAGGGACAAGAGGACAGGGACAGGGACACAGGGACAGGTGCCATGAGGACAGGACCATGGGGACAGGGACACAAAGACACAGGGACAAGAGGACAGGTGCCAAGGGGACAGGACCATGGGGACAGGGACCCAGGGATGTGGCCGTGGCGCTGGCGGGGCTGAGCTGTGGCAGCACGGGGTGGCCGCGCTGTCCCCATGGGCGGGAGGTGCCCGGTGTCCCCATGTCCTGCCTGGGCCCGGGCTGGCCGCGCTGTCCCCGTGGCCGAGGGCTCGGTGGCGCAGCGGTGTCGCCACGGGGCCAGCTCGGGGCCAGCCGCAGAGCCCGGCTCCCGCTGCCGCTGTCCCCGCGCTGCCACCGCCAGCCAGCCGTGTCCCTTGTCCCTTGCAGCCCAGAGCCTCGGCCTCGCTGGTGAGTCCTCGGGGGATGCCGTGTCCCCGCGCCGCTGTCCCCAGCCCCGCGCTGGCCCTGGCACGCTGCTGTCCCCTGTCACCCGCAGGTGCCCCGAGCCCGCAGCTCCTCGTGGAGCCGCCCTGGAGGCCGGCGGTGCTGTGGGACCGGGTGACACTGACCTGCCGGGGCTCGGGGACCGCCGGGGACACGACCTGGTACAAGGACGGGTGGCGCTGGTGGCAGAAGGGACCCGAGAGCTTCACTGTCACCGAGAGTGGCACCTACGAGTGTGACAGAGCCGGCGCCGGGCGCAGCCCCTCCGTGACCGTCTCAGACGGTGAGCGGGGACATTTAATGATCGGGGTGAGACCTTGACAGATCTGGGCGGGCTCCACTCCGTGCGTGTGGCGAGAGCCTGTCCCTTGCTCTGGGGACATCCCAGTGCCCCCCAGCGGGATGGGACCAGCGCCTCGAGGCTGCTCCTGGTGTTCCTGGGATCCCCCGGGCAATGGAGACTCCATCCCGATGTCCCTCGTGCCGGGGGCAACCACCTGGGACCTGTCTCAAGCCCCTCAGTGCGATGGGACCCTCCTGTCCCCCAGGCTGGCTAGTGCTGCAGGTGCCGGCGGGGCCGATGCTGGAGGGGGACAAGGTGACACTGCGCTGCCGGGGCTGGCAGGGCAGGCCGGTCACCGAGGTGCGGTTCTACCACGGGAAGAAGGATTTGGGGAAATCCCCCCGGGGCTCCGAGCTGTTCCTGTCCCCCCTGAGGCTGAGGCACAGCGGCCAATACCGCTGCGGGGCCCGGTGGAGCTCCTGGTCCTCGTGGTGGATGCAGTCGGATCCGGTGTCAGTGACAGTGCACGGTGAGCACCCCACAGCCGCCAGCCCGACACCCCCAGAGCCCCTCCCCAGGGCTCACAAATCCCCCTCCCCTCTCCTTGCCAGAGCTCTTCCCGGTGCCGGTGCTGGAGGCTCCGGCCGAGCTGATCGCGGGGTCCCCCCTGAACCTCAGCTGCCTCAGCAGCCGCAGCCCCCTGCGGCCCCTCACCCCCCTCGTGCACCGCTTCTACCGGGACGGGCGGGAGCTGGGGGGCCCGCGGGGGTCCCCGCAGCTGCTGCTGCCCGCCCTGGGGGTCTCCGGCTCGGGGAATTACAGCTGCGAGGTGCAGAGCCAGGACGGGGCCGTGCGGAAGAGCAGCGCCCCGCTCCGCGTCACGGTGCTCGGTGAGTGCGGGGATGGGCGCGGGGAGCCCCCACAGCCTGCACGGCTCCCCCTGCCCTGCCCGGGGACCCCCGGCACTGGCTGCGGACCCCCAGCCCTCCCTGACGCGATTCCCGGGTCCCTTCCCCTTCCCCTTCCCCTTCCCCTTCCCCTTCCCCTTCCCCTTCCCCTTCCCCTTCCCCTTCCCCTTCCCCTTCCCCTTCCCCTTCCCCTTCCCCTTCCCCTTCCCCTTCCCCTTCCCCTTCCCGTGTCCCCCAGCCCTGACTTGGTGTCCCCATCCCCTCCCGGTTTCCTTTCTCGGCTTCCCCCATCCCCGCCCGGATCTCCTGCTCCGTTCCCGGGTCCCACCCCGTGTTCCCCAATCCCATCCCGGGTCCCCCAGCCCTGCCTGGCTCCCCCCATCCCTCCCCAAAAACCTTTCCTGGGTCCCCCCTCTCCTCCCCTGCCCTGTCCCCCTCCTCTCTCTGGGTGCGGACCCCCACCCACGCCATCCCCCATCACCCCCTCACCCCCGTCCCCATCCCCCCGCGCCCCCCGCCCCTCCCGCTGGCCTGAGCCCCGTGCGTGTCCCCGCAGTGCCCGTGGCCAATGCCACCATCAGCCCCGGTGCCCTGGGCCAGCAGGTGCGCGCAGGTGAGCCCGTGAGGCTGCGCTGCTCGGTGCAGGTGGGCTCAGCCCCTGTCACCTTCACCTGGCTGCGCCACGGCCGGGAGGTGGCCCGGGGTCCCCTGCTGGAGCTCGCCCACGTCGGGCTGGCACATTCGGGCACCTACCAGTGCGTGGCCACCAACCAGCTGGGACAGGACGGGCACCGCGTGTTCCGGGCACTCAGCCCCGAGCTGCTCCTGGAGGTGACAGCGGGGGGACACGGCGACACAGGTGACGTCACTCGGGGACACTCTGGGGCTCCGGGACAGCCGGGTTTGTCCCTGGAGGTGACAGCGGGGGGACACGGCGACACAGGTGACGTCACTCGGGGACACTGTTGGGGGTCCGGGACAACTGGCTTTGTCCCTGGAGGTGACAGCGGGGGGACACGGCGACACAGGTGACGTCACTGTTGGGGTCCGGGACAGCCGGGTTTGTCCCTGGAGGTGACACGGAGGTGACAGGGCACGGCTGGCATCATTCGGGGACACTTTGGGACTCCGGGACAGCCGGGTTTGTCCCTGGACGTGACAGCGGGGGGACACAGGTGACGTCACTGGGGGTCCGGGACAGCCGGGTTTGTACCTGGAGGTGACACGGAGGTGACAGGGCACGGCTGGCATCACTCGGGGTCGCTGCGGGGGTGCAGCACCCCCGGGTGGCCCCAAAGTGTCCCCTTTGTCGCCAACAGTGGCCGCAGCGGTTGGGGGGTCCCTGCTCTTCCTGCTCCTGCTCCTGGCTGTAGCTGCGGGCTGGCACCGCTGGAACACCGTGGGTGGGTGACAATGGGGACAACGGGGGTCCCGGGGAGCTGCGAGGCCACCCGGGACGTGGGGGTGATGGGGCAGCAGCCACAGCCTCTGATTTGGGCAGCGCTGAGCGCTCAGCACCTTTGCTCCGCCTTCTCAAGGATTTGGGGAGGTGTTGGGGGGTCTCGCTGGGGTTTGGGGGCTTCTCTCGGTGATCCTGGGGGATTTTGGAGGCCGGGGTTGGCCTTCAGGGGGCTCGGGGGGTCCGGAGCTCTGGGGTGGTTCAGGGGTTCTGGGGGGCATCAGGGATGCTGAGGGAGAAATGTGGGGTCCAGTGGGGTTCCAGGACCCCTGAGGGACCCCCGGGACCCCTCAGCTCCCCCTCCCCTCTTGTCTTTGCAGCTGCCAGGAAGCAGCAGGAGAGGTGAGCGGGGGGCTCCAAGCACCCCCTCCCCTTTCACCCCCAAAGCCCCCTCACAGCCCCTGGATCCCCGCAGGGCCCTCCCGGCCCCCCCGGAGGAGGAGGAGGAGGAGGAGGAGGAGGTGCTGTACAGCCGCGTGGTGAGCAGCCAGCGGCCAGGGGGTGACACAGGGCGGGGACACCGGGACACGTCACCCATCGCTGCCGCCCCCACCCCGAGCCCACAGCCGGGGGCTCTCGCGGGGTCCCCCCGCGCCCCCACGCTCCAGGACCCCCGGGTGATCTACGCGGAGCTGCGGCGACCCCACGGGCGAGCCCGGAAACGCGGTGACATCGACGGGGACGTGCTGTGACACCGGGGGGCTCTGGGGGAGCTGGGGGGCAGCGGGGGACCCCCCACCCACGTCAGTGTCCCCCTCCCCACTGCTGTGGGGTGCCCAACATTCACGGGGGGGCGGGCACAAGTTGGGGGGGGTCACCCGTGAGGTTCCCCACGCCCCCTGAACCCCCAAGGGCTTCCCCAGCCCTTTCCCACTGCCCCATTCCACATCCAGGTACCCCCAGGGGCTCCCTGATTCTCCTCCCAGTGCCTCTCCATCGCTCCCAGTGTATCCCGCTGTTTCCCATTCCATCCATCCCCAGTAGCCCTGTGGCTCTGCAATCCCCCTCCCAGTGCTCCCAGTACAGCCCCGGCTCCCCACCAGTGCCAGGGGAGCCCAGGACTGGCAGCAAAATGCAGCTTTTTGGTTAAAGCGATAGAAATGGTGTTTGTTGAGTTCTGTCGGGCTCCCGATCCCTATGAACCCCTTGGTCCTGGCAGTGAGCCCCCTGAGCCCCCTGAGCCCCCTGAGCCGCTGCTGGTGCTGTCTGTGGCCCCCCCAAACCCCTGCCCCTCCCGGGAATGGCCATGAGTCTCTTGGACCCCCAGGAGCACTGAGGTCCCTCCCTGCTGATGGCACACGTGGACCCCCAGAACCTGATGCCCCCCCGGCGCTGGGGGCGATGCCCGTGGATCGCTGAGACCCCCAGCCCAGCCAGGCCTGGCAATGAGCCCCAGGGACCCCCCAAACCTGGCCCTGACCCCCATCCCCAGCCAGGCCTGGCAATGAGCCCCAGGGACCCCCAAAACCTGGCCCTGACCCCCATCTCCAGCCAGGCGATGACGTCACGAAAGTGACGTCACCACAGAGCCCCGCTGCATACAGCGCCCCCTTCCGGTTCCCACGGAAACAGCGCCCCCTGTTTCCATGGCAACACACACCCGCTCCCAGAGCATCCCAGCATCCCATTTCCGTGGTCCCCCGTTTTCCTGTCAGCAACCCCCTGTCCCCATGCCCTCAGCCCCCCAGGAACAGCATCCTTCCGTTCCCATGGCAACACCCCCTCCCCGTTCCCATGCCCACCCACTCCCCATTGCCATAGTAACAGCCCCCCAGGCCCATGGCAGACATAACCCACATCCCCATGCCCACCCACTCCCCATTGTTATGGTAACAGCCCCTCGGTTTCCTTGGCAACACCCCCTACTTCCCGTGACAACAGCCCCGTCCCCATGGCAACATCCCCATTCCCACGCCCATGGCGCATGCGCCGCACTCTCCCCGCCTCTCCGACTACATTTCCCATCAGCCCCCGCGCCCCGTGCGCGCTAACGGCGCTCGGCAGCTCCGTGGACTCCATTTCCCATCGCACCCCGCGGCGCGGGCGATGGGGGGTGTGTCCCTACGGCGGCCGGGGCGGGTCCGGTCTCGTGACGCGCGCCGTGCGCGGAGGCCAAGATGGCGGACGAGGAGGGCGAAGCGCGGCCGGGGGCGCGGAACGGAGCCGGGGAGGGACCCCCGGGCGGGCCCCGCGTCGTCCGCATCGTCAAGTCCGAGTCCGGTTACGGCTTTAACGTCCGCGGGCAAGTGAGCGAAGGCGGGCAGCTGCGCAGCATCAACGGCGAGCTGTACGCGCCGCTGCAGCACGTCAGCGCCGTGCTGGGCGGAGGGGCCGCCGACCGCGCCGGGGTGCGCAAGGGGGACCGCATCCTGGAGGTGTGAGTACGGGGGGGCCGCCCACCCACAGCCCCCCGGCAGCCGGCCCCGGGAACGCGCCCCACACCCACGGGCACAGCCGGGGGAGGGGGGAGCGGGGCGCTGAGGAGGCTCTGAGGGAGCTGGGGGGGCTCTGAGGGCACTGAGGGGGCTCTGAGGGCACTGAGGGGGCTGGGGCGGCTCTGAGGGTGCTGAGGGGGCTCTGAGGAGGCTGAGGCGGCTCTGAGTGGGCTCTGAGGAGGCTCTGAGGGAGCTGGGGGGACTCTGAGGGCTCTGAGGGGGCTCTGAGGGCGCTGAGGGGACTTTGAGGGCCCTGAGGGGGGTCTGAGGGGGCTGGGGCAGCTCTGAGTGAGCTCTGAGGGTGCTGAGGGGGCTCTGAGGGCACTGAGGCGGCTCTGAGTGGGCTCTGAGGGTGCTGAGGGGACTTTGAGGGGCCGGAGGGGGCTCTGAGGAGGCTGAGGCGGCTCTGAGTGGGCTCTGAGGTTGCTGAGGGAGCCCTGGGTGAGGGCACACTGAGCCCTTGGGGGTGCCGAGGGGGTTCTGAGGGTCCTTTGGTGCCGGTGTCGTGACGGGGATGGAGAACCCCGGAGCTTGGGAGGGTTTGGGGGGTCTTGAGGGGGCTGAGGGTCGTGTGATGAGGGTGTTGTGAGGAGGGACTGAGGCCCCCGGGCCTTAGTGCGGGATTTGGGGTGAATCCTGAGGGGGCTGAGCGCACTTTGGTGAGGTTGGGGGTCCTGAGGGTCCCTTGGTGAAGGTGTGATGAGGGGGAGAATGAGCCCCCGAGCCTTGGTGTGGTTTTGGGGGGATCCTGAGGGGGCTGAGGGTCCCTTGGTGAGGGGGAGAGTGAGCCCCCGAGCCTTGGTGTGGATTTGGGGGGATCCTGAGGGGGCTGAGGGTCCTTTGGTGAGGGGGAGCATGAGTCCCCAAGCCTTGGTGTGGATTTGGGGGGATCCTGAGGGGGCTGAGGGTCCCTTGGTGAGGGGGAGAGTGAGCCCCCGAGCCTTGGTGTGGATTTGGGGGGATCCTGAGGGGGCTGAGGGTCCTTTGGTGAGGGGGAGCATGAGTCCGCAAGCCTTGGTGTGGATTTGGGGGGATCCTGAGGGGGCCGAGTGTCCCTTGGTGAGGGGGAGAATGAGTCCCCGAGCCTTGGTGTGGATTTGGGGGGATCCTGAGGGGGCCGAGGGTCCCTTGGTGAGGGGGAACATGATCCCCTGAGCCTTGGTGTGGTTTTTGGGGGGGATCCTGAGGGGGCCGAGGGTCCCTTGGTGAGGGGGAACATGATCCCCCGAGCCTTGGTGTGGATTTTGAGGGATCCTGAGGGGGTTGAGGGTCCCTTGGTGAGGGGGAACATGATCCCCCGAGCCTTGGTGTGGATTTTGAGGGGATCCTGAGGGGGCTGAGGGTCCCTTGGTGAGGGTGTGGTGAGGTTTGAGGGGGTCTTTGGGGGTCCTGACAGGGCTGAGGGTGAGAGAGAAGTTGAAGCCTTGGCCCTTGCTGGAGTTTTGGGGTGTCCTGGTGGAGGTGATGGTCCCTTGGCAAGGTTTGAGGGGGAAAAAGGGGAGTCTTGAGGGGGCTGAAGGTGCCATGAGGAGAGGGTGAGACCCCCAGCCCTTGGTGGGAACTTGGGGAGTCCTGAGGAGGGGGGCACTGAGCCCAGCCTGAGCCCCCCAACCCTCGCTGGGGGTTTTTGGGGGGTCTTACAGGAGCCTCTGAAGGGGAAACCCTTGGATTTCAACATGGGGACCCTCCTGGGAGCCGTTTTTAGGGATAAACCCCTTGTGTTTCAACCTGGAGATCGCTAGAGAAGGGCAGGGGGCATTTTTAAGGATTAAACCCCTTGGATTTCAATGTGAGGACCATTCTGGGGAGGTCAGGAGAGCATTTTTAGGGCTAAACCCCTTGCATTCCAGCCTGGAGTCACTTGCTTCTCATTCCTGGATCTTGTGTTCTCCAGCTGCTGCTTTTTGACACCCAAAATTGTAGCTTTGACCCAGAAAACCCCTTCCCATGGAAATCTTCCTAATATTCCTGCTGTGTGGAAATTCATCTTCCTTTCTCCCCCAAAGAAACCTTAAACTTTGTGGCTGTTTTTGGGCTGAAATCCCTCAAATCCCAGCATGGGGGTTGGTTTTCAGGGATCCCTCCGGATCCTCCCTCGGTCGCACTTCGCTCCGGGCTGGTTAAGCCCAATTACTGATTAATTCCAGGGATTTCCGAGCTGCAGGAATGTTTTGCTGCCAGCTCTGGAAGTCCAAGGGGTGTGAGGAGCCGTCAGGACCTGCCCGTGGCCGGTGAATCCTGCAGAAATCCCAGCTGGGATTTGGCTCTGTCCCAGCTGACCCAAATTCCCGATTCTTTGGTTTTTTCCTTGCGGGAGAAGCGCTGGGAGCGGGGGGAATTCTGCACCTGGATCAGCAAATTGGGGGAGCAGCATTCCCAGGCCCAGGGGGGAGGGTTTTGTGGGCACTGGGGTGAAATTTTCCCTCATTTTTGGGTGTTTTGGGGAACGTTTAAAACGCTGAGTTTGGCATGAGAGGGAGGTTTGGAGCTTGGTGCTGGAATTTTGGGATTCAGCGGCTGGTGCCGGGTGAGGACTGGGGCATGGTGTGTGAAATAATTAATCCCTGGGGTTAATGATGGTTAATGAGAGGGTTTGCTCGTGCTCTCCCAATCCCTGGTATCCCTATGGGAGCTGGAAGGATTGGGAATTTCCTCTTGGTTTACCCACTTATTTTCTGGGAAAAGTGGCTTTAATTTGTCTTTAAAATTTTAAAGACATTATTAAAATAATTTTAATAATGGGCTGCCAGGTTCTTGCCACATTCCTGTCTTCCTGTATCCCAATATTCCAATAATGCAGTGTTCCTGTATCCCAATATTCCAATAATTCAGTGTTCCTGTATCCCAATATTCCAATAATTCAGTGTTCCTGTATCCCAATATTCCAATAATTCAGTGTTCCTGTATCCCAATATTCCAATAATCCAGTGTTCCTGTATCCCAATGTTTCAATTTCCCAATAGCCCTGTTTTCCAATATTTCAATATTCCAATATCTCAATATTCCTGTATTTCAGTATTCCTGCATTCCAATATTTCAATATTCCTATGTTTCAATATTCCAGTGTTTTGATATTCCAGTATTTCAGTATTGCAATATCCCACTATTCCAACACTGCTGTATTCCTATTTCCCTATATTCCAGTATTCCCATAATTCAACATTCCCTATATTCCAATATTTTCCTATATTCCAACACAACGGAATTCCCATATTCCAGCATTCCCATCTTTTGCTACAGAAACCACCCCAAAATCCCAGACTCCATTCCAGCAGCCTGGAACCCTCCCCTGGAGCACCCTGATTTTCCTCGGATCCGTTCAAATCCCAACTCCTGGAATTGCACGGCGGCGGCGCCGCGGCCGGAGGAGGAAACAATAACCCAGGATTCCCAAAATAGCTCCGATTTCCCTTCCTTTCACCGGGAACGGGGCGGGAAACGGGGGGGGCCCATCCGCTCATCCCGGCTCCTCCGCAGGGAACTCCCCAAAATCCAGGCCCTGGAGCTCCGGGAGGAGCTGGATTTGGGATGTTCAGGGTGTTTATTCCATGCAGGATTGCCTTCCCACCTCCTGGAATTCCTTGGATCGGCTCCGAGGAGGGGGATTTCAGGGGAGGAAGAGCCCGAGCGAGGAGGTTGTTCCAGCGCCGAGGAATTCCCGCTGGGATCTGTGGGGGATCTTTGGGATGTGGGCGCTCACCTGTGGCTCTGGCACCCCACAGCTCATCCCTATCCTGGAAAACCCCGGAGATGATCCATCCGAGCGTTTTTCCCATGGAAAAAACCACTCTTCCCGATCCTCATCCTCATCAAGGGATGCTCCAGGTGCTGCCTGGATGCTCCTGAGCCTGCTCCGGGTCCTTTTCCCATCCCTCCCTCCCGGATCCAGCAGCCAGCAAATCCCTGTGTCATCCCGAGGCTCTGGAATGCTCCGGAATCTCCAGGGGCACCGAGACAGACAAGGGGAGCTGATTGAGCTCCTGATTAGTGCCGGAATCTCCATCATCACCAATCCACCGAGAAGAGAAGCTCAGGAAAGGATGGAATAGAGAACAAAGGGATTTATCCGATTTATCCTGGTGCTGAGTGGGAAAACAGCCGGATTTGGGGGATCCTGGGTCCCACCAGACTCAGGGAAAAGTCTGGAACAGGCACAGCCCTGGGAAGGTGTCAGGTTTTGCTGGAATGACCCTCGGAATCGGCATCTTCCCAACATCCGTGTGCGAGGCCGAAGGCTTTTCCCTGAGATTGGACTCTCCCTCTCTCCGTGGGCTCAATTCCTGTTTCATGGGATGGGAAAAGCTTTGGAAAAGTCCGGAATGGTCTCAGTGCCGGAGCTGCTGCCTCGGCGCATTCCCGGTGTTCTGCTCGCTGCTGGGAATTCACCCCGGGAATGGCAGCTGGAATTTCCTTGTCCAGAGGCTCTGAGGGGGGATCTTCTTGGAAAATTTAGGAAGTGGATTGGAAGTGGAAGCTAAAATCCTTCTGATCACCAGCTGATTCCTCTTCCTTTTCCCGTTCCTTCCTTTCCCCATCCCTTCCCTTCCCTCTGGAATTTCTCGGATCCTTCAGCAGCCCAATCCCAAGGATCTCCATCTCCAGGATGCTCCTTGCCCAGCTCCTCGCAGTGAATTCCCCTGACAGGCCCCAGCTCAGGGAATTTTCCAAAGTCCTGCTGGAAAATGACTCAATCCCAGTCGGAACGGGAACCCCGGAATGTTTTCCGTGCCATGGGGCCCTTGCTCATCCGTGTCAGCCTGATGGGAATTCTGCTTCATCCTCAGGCTTTTCCAGCAGCTCCTGCTCTTCCTGATGGAAAATTCCCAGATCCCAGAATCTCCTGGCCATTACCAGCAGCTCCTGCTCTTCCCAATGAAGATTCCCAGATCCCAGGATCTCCTGTCTGTTGCCAGCAGCTCCTGCTCTTCCCGATCCCGATGGAAAATTCCCGGATCCCAGGATCTCCAGCCATTGCCAGCAGCTCCTGCTCTTCCTGATGGAAGATTCCCAGATCCCAGCCCAGTGGATGAGATGTTTTCCACTGTCTCCGATGCATCCAGGGAATATCACGCTGGGCTGAGGAGCTTCTTCCCAGCTCCCTGGGAAAGGAGTGGTGGGAACACTTGGGAGCCCCTGGGAGAGGAATTCCATGAGAAATCCGAACTCCAGCCCCACTGAATCCCTCTGGATTGAAGGGGAAGGAGGCTCCCCCATCCTGCAGCGGGATGTGCCGGTGCCTCCCGCTCTGGAACCTTTCCACATTCCCAAAGAAGGGATTTATCGGAGGAAGTTGTTCCTGGAATGCTGCTGGGAATGGCTCTCCTCCATTTCCCACCCCACGGAAGAGCCATGGCTGCGGATCTGCGTTCCCAGCGGGAAGGATCCCTTGGATCGGGTGTCGCCCCTTGGATCTCCATGTCCTTTCCAGAGGGACCTCACATTCCCTGGATTCCCTGCAGGATCCCAGCAATGCCTGGATCCGTTCTCCAGCTCCAAACAGAGCCAGAAGCTTGAGGAGCAAAACATCCCAGCGTTCCTTTTCCTTGGGAAGAGGCTCCTGGATCCCACCGATCCTGGATTTAACATTCCTGGATTCCGGCCTCGGTTGCCATGGTGATTTATCCCAAAGTTCTGACTGGGAGCCGGCATTTTTGGGAATGGGGTGATGCCTTTTTGGGAATTCTGGGTCCTGCCCCTCCGAGTGCTCCATTATCCCTTTTCCCTGGAATGATTCGGAAGCTCCAACGGGTTTGGATGCCCTTGGGTAGTGTTGGAGCCGGAGGAAACTTTTCCAGCTCTTGGAAAAGTTGGAATTTTCAAACCTGGGTTTGTAAGCAGAGATCTGACCTTTCCAGGGCGATTCCTCTAAGGAAAAATTCCATAAAAATGGAAAAATCCCCCAAAATTCCTCCTCATCCCAAAATCCCTCATCCCAAAATCCCTGATCCCAAAAACTCTTATCCCAAAAAAAGCTGTTCCCTTCCCTTCAAGAGCTGGGGATTGACAGCCAAATCCCACTCTGGATCCTGGGAGCAGCACAGAATTCCAGGGCAATTCCAGGTTTTTCGGTGGAGAAATTCCTCGGTGGGAATCGGGATTGTGGTGACGTCACGGCGACGAGAAATTCCAAACTTTTGTGGAAGGGATCCCTCGTGTCCCAGGCAGCTCAGGAATGTCTTGGGATTTCGGGAGTTTTGGGATTCACCGGGATGAGTTTCCCTGGGCAGCTTGACCAAGGATTGATCCAGATTCTCTGGGAAAAGCTGGATCTCTTCCAAGAGATTCTTGGGAATGTCAGGAATGTTCTAGAGGTGGCTTGGGAATATTTGCTGTGTTTCCATGGGATTTTCTGGTTTTTCTGGGAAGTTTGGGGCTGCTTGGGATGAGTTTTCCAGGGCAGGTTTGATCCAGGTTTTCTGGTCAAAGCCAGATCCAGGCCATGGAGCTCTCAGGAATATTTTGGGATTGCTTGGGATGAGTTTTCCTGGGCAGCTTGGCCAAGGGGTGATCCAGATTCTCTGGGAAAAGCTGGATCCCTTCCAGGAGATTCTTGGGAATGTCAGGAATGTTCTAGAGGTGACTTGGGAATATTTGCTGTGTTTCCATGGGATTTTCTGGTTTTTCTGGGAAGTTTGGGGCTGCTTGGGATGATTTTTCCAGGGCAGGTTTGATCCAGGTTTTGTGGGCAAAGCCAGATCCAGACCATGGAACTCTCTGGAATGTCAGGAACGTTCTAGAGGTGGCTTGGGAATATTTGCTGTGTTTCCATGGGATTTTCTGGTTTTTCTGGGAAGTTTGGGGCTGCTTGGGCTGAGTTTTCCAGGGCAGGTTTGATCCAGGTTTTCTGGGCAAAGCCAGATCCAGGCCATGGAGCTCTTGGGAATATTTTAGGATTTCTTGGGATGAGTTTTCCTGGGCAGCTTGGCCAAGGATTGATCCAGATTCTCTGGGAAAAGCTGGATCCCTTCCAGGAGATTCTTGGGAATGTCAGGAACGTTTTCCAGGTTTTCTGGGCAAAGCCAGATCCAGGCCATGGAGCTCTCGGGAATATTTTGGGATTGCTTGGGATGAGTTTTCCTGGGCAGCTTGGCCAAGGATTGATCCAGGTTTTTTGGGCAAAGCCAGATGGAATATCAGGAATGTTCCAGAACTTGCTTGGGAGTGTCTTTGGTCTAAAGTGCTTCCGTGGGATTCCAGGAATTTGGAGCAGATTGGGATGAGCTTTCCTGAGCAGGTGTGATCCAGATTTTCCAGGCAAATCCAGATCCGTGCCCTGGGGTTCTTGGAATATCCAGGAATCCTCAGTGTTCCCTGGGATTCTGGGAGGTTTGGGATGGATTGGGATGAGTTTTCCTGAGCAAGGTTGGATCCAGATTTGCTGGGCAAAGCCAGATCGAGGCCGTGGGGCTGTTGGGAATGTCGGGAATGTTCTCTGGAGGTGGCTTGGGAATGTCCTCAGCACTTCCATGGGAATTTGGGATATTTTCCCCTTAGGGAACGGTGTGAATATTGAAGGAGCCCCAATAAGCAGGTGGTGGATGTGATCCATAAGAATTTGGGATATTTTCCCTTTAGGAATGGTGTGAACATGGAAAGAGCCCCAATAAGCAGGTGGTGGATGTGATCCATGGGAATTTGGGATATTTTCCCCTTTAGGAATGGTGTGAATATTGAAGGAACCCCAGTAAACAGGTGGTGAATCTGATCCATGAAAATCTGGGATATTTTCCATTTAGGAATGGGGTGAATGTTAAAGGTTCCCTTATAAACAGGTAGTGGATGTGATCCATGAAAATTTGGGATATTTCCCCTTTAGGAACAGGGTGAACATGGAAAGAGCCCCAGTAAACAGGTGGTGGATATGATCCATGAAAATTTGGGATATTTTCCCTTTAGGAACAGCATGAACATGGAAAGAGCCCCAGTAAACAGGTGGTGGATATGATCCATGAAAATTTGGGATATTTTCCCCTTTAGGAACGGCGTGAACGTTGAAGGAGCCACGCACAACCAGGTGGTGGATGTGATCCATGAAAATTTGGGATATTTCTCCATGCAGGAACGGCGTGAACGTTGAAGGAGCCACGCACAAGCAGGTGGTGGATCTGATCCGCGCCGGCGAGAAGGAGCTGGTGCTCACGGTGCTGTCGGTGCCGCCACACGAGGCCGAGAGCCTGGAGCCTCCCGAGGAACCGCTGGGACCGCCCTTCTACGACTACAGCGAGAAACAGGCGGTGCCCATCTCCATCCCCACCTACAAACACGTGGAGCAGAGCGGAGAGAAGTTCGTGGTGAGGCTTTTTCCCCTCGGGAACAGGGGGAAAATCCACGGATTTGGGGGATTTCCAAAAGGGGTTTTGTTTGTTGGCACTAAATAGCAGGGAGTGCCCGAAAATCGTGGGGGTTTGCCTTAAATAGAAGGGTTTTTCCTCAAAACTGCAGGGTTTTTCTTCAAATAGTAGAGTTTTTCCTCAAATTAGTAGGTTTTTTCCCAAAAAAAGCAGCGTTTTTCCTTAAATATCTGGATTTTTTCACAAATTAGCAGGATTTTCCCCAAAAAAAGCAGGGTTTTTCCTTAAATATCTGGATTTTTTCACAAATTAGCAGGATTTTCCCCAAAAAAAGCAGGGTTTTTCCTTAAATATCTGGATTTTTTCACAAATTAGCAGGGTTTTCCCAAAAAAACTGGGTTTTTCCCTAAATATCTGGATTTTTTTCACAAATTAGCAGGGTTTTCCCCAAAAAAAGCAGCGTTTTTCCTTAAATATCTGGATTTTTGTCACAAATTAGGAGGATTTTCCCAAAAAAAAGCAGGGTTTTTCCTTAAATATCTGGATTTTTTCACAAATTAGCAGGGTTTTCCCAAAAAAACTGGGTTTTTCCCTGAATATCTGGATTTTTTCACAAATTAGCAGGGTTTTCCCAAAAAAAGCAGGGTTTTTCCTTAAATATCTGGATTTTTTTCACAAATTAGCAGGGTTTTCCCAAAAAAAGCAGCGTTTTTTCCTTAAATATCTGGATTTTTTTTCACAAATTAGGAGGATTTTCTCAAAAAAAGCAGGGTTTTCCCTAAATATCTGGATTCTTCCTCAAAAATGCAGGGTTTTCCCCAAAAAAAGCAGCTTTTTTCCTTAAATATCTGGATTTTTTCACAAATTAGCAGGATTTTCCCCCAAAAAGCTGGGTTTTTCCCTAAATATCTGGATTTTTTCACAAATTAGCAGGATTTTCCCCCAAAAAAGCTGTGTTTTTCCCTAAATATCTGGATTCTTCCTCAAAATAGCAGGGTTTTCTCCAAAATCCATGATCCTGAATCCCAAGTTTTGGAGTTTTGGATGGGAAATGGGGAGTTTGGGATCTCTGCATTCCGTGGGAAGGAACCAGGAACTTAAATCCCAAAACTTGGGGCTCTGGGTGGGAAATGGGGAGCTTGGGATCTCTCAGTGTCCCATGGGAAGTATCCATGATCCTGAATCTCAAGTTTTGGATGGGAATTGGGGAGTTTGGAATCTCTCAGTGTCCCATGGGAAGTATCCACAATCCTGAATCCCAAGTTTTGGAGTTTTGGATGGGAATTGGGGAGTTTGGAATCTCTCAGCATTCCATGGGAAGTATCCACGATCCTGAATCCTGAGTTTTGGATGGGAAATGGGGAGTTTAGGATCTCTCTGCATTCCATGGGCAGTATCCACAATCCTGAATCCCAAGATTTGGAGTTTTGGATGGGAATTGGGGAGTTTGGAATCTCTCAGCATTCCATGGGAAGTATCCACGATCCTGAATCCTGAGTTTTGGATGGGAAATGGGGAGTTTAGGATCTCTCTGCATTCCATGGGCAGTATCCACAATCCTGAATCCCAAGGTTTGGAGTTTTGGATGGGAATTGGGGAGTTTGGAATCTCTCAGCATTCCATGGGAAGTATCCATGATCCTGAATCCTGAGTTTTGGAGTTTTGGATGGGAAATGGGGAGTTTGGGATCTCACTGTGTCCCATGGGCAGTATCCACAAACCTGAATCCCAAGTTTTGGATGGGAAATGGGGAGTTCGGGATCTCTGCATTCCATGGGAAGTATCCACAATCCTGAATCCCAAGATTTGGAGTTTTGGATGGGAAATGGGAAGTTTGGGCTCTCTCAGTGTCCCATGGGCAGTATCCACAATCCTGAATCCCAAGTTTTGGATGGGAAATGGGGAGTTTGGGATCTCTGCATCCCATGGGCAGTATCCACAATCCTGAATCCCAAGGTTTTCCATTCATGATCCTCTGGAATACCGTGACTGGCAGTGACCTCCCTCAGCTCCACCCTCATTTCCCTCTTCCCCCAAACCCCTCTCCCGATCCGAGCGGGATTTTTGGGAATATTTGGGAATTTTGGGGCTGTTCCCAGGTGTACAACGTGTACATGGCGGGGCGGCAGCTGTGCTCCAAGCGCTACCGGGAATTCGCCATCCTGCACCAGAACCTGAAGCGGGAATTCGCCAATTTCACCTTCCCGCGCCTCCCCGGCAAGTGGCCGTTCTCGCTGTCCGAGCAGCAGCTGGACGCCCGCAGGAGGGGCCTGGAGGAGTACCTGGAGAAGGGTATGGAGCCTGCCTGGAATGCTTCCTCATCCCGGAATCCCGGGATTCGCGGTCCTGCCTTATCCCGGAATTCTGGGATTCACAGTCCTTCCTTATCCCGGAATTCTGGGATTTGCAGTCCTTCCTTATCCTGGAATTCTGGGATTTGCAGTTCTTCCTTATCCCGGAATTCTGGGATTCATAATCCTTCCTTATCCTGGAATTACAGGATTCACAATCCTTCCTTATCCCAGAATCCCGGGATTCACAATCCTTCCTCATCCCGGAATCCTGGGCTTCATAAATCCCTCCTCATCCCAAAACCCCTCATCCCAAAATCCATCCTTGCCCCAAAACCCGTCCTCATCCCAAAACCCCTCCTCATCCCAAAACCCCTCCTCATCCCAAAATCCCTGCCTCATCCCAAAATCCCTGCCTCATCCCAAAATCCCTGCCTCATCCCAAAACCCCTCATCCCAAAACCCCTCCTCATCCCAAGCCCCTCATCCCAAGCCCCTCATCCCAAGCCCCTCCCCGGCATTCCCAGGATTCCCCAGCGCGTTCCGGCTCCGTCCGGGGGTTCTGGGCTGGAGCTCCCGGGATCCTCCTTGGAGAGGGTCGGGATCCATGGAGGGACATGGCAGGGAGACAGGGACACTGGGGACACTGGGGACACTGGGGGGACACTGGGGACACTGGGGACACTGGGGGGCAACTGGGGGGACACTGAGGGACACTGGGGGGACACTGGGGGGACACTGGGGGGACACTGGGGGACACTGGGGGGACACTGGGGGGACACTGGGGGGACACTGGGGGGACACTGGGGACACTGGGGGACACTGGGGGGACACTGGGGGGACACTGGGGGGACACTGGGGGACACTGGGGGGACACTGGGGACACTGGGGGACACTGGGGGGACACTGGGGGGACACTGGGGACACTGGGGGGCAACTGGGGGGACACTGAGGGACACTGGGGGGACACTGGGGGGACACTGGGGGGACACTGGGAACACTGGGGGGCAACTGGGGGGACACTGAGGGACACTGGGGGGACACTGGGGACAGGAGGGGACACTGGGGACAGGAGGGGACACTGGGGGGACACTGAGAGACACTGGGGGGACACTGGGGGGACACTGGGGACAGGAGGGGACACTGGGGGGACACTGGGGACACTGAGGACAGGAGGGGACACTGGGGACACTGGAGGACATTGGGGACACTGGGGGGACACTGGGAACAGGAGGGGACACTGGGGGCACTGGGGGGCAACTGGGAGGACACTGGGGGGACACTGGGGGCACTGGGAACAGGAGGGGACACTGGGGGGACAGGAGGTCACAGGAGGTGACCCAGGTGCAGGAATTCCCATTCCCGGTGCCCCCCCGGTGCCATTCCCGGTGCCGTTCTCGGTGCCATTCCCAGTGACATTCCCGGCGCCATTCCCAGTGCCATTCCCGGGTTCCTGGTGCCATTCCTGGTGCCATTCCCGGTGCCATTCCCGGTGCCATTCCTGGGTTCCCAGTGCCATTCCCAGTGCCATTCCCAGCGCCATTCCCAGCGCCATTCCCGGTGCCATTCCCGGCGCCATTCCCAGTGCCATTCCCAGTGCCATTCCCGGGTTCCCGGTGCCATTCCCAGTACCATTCCCGGTGCCATTCCCGGTGCCATTCCCGGGTTCCCAGTGCCATTCCCGGTGCCATTCCCGGTGCCATTCCCGGTGCCATTCCCGGTGCCATTCCCGGTGCCATTCCCGGTGCCATTCCCGGTGCCATTCCCGGGTTCCCAGTGCCATTCCCGGTGCCATTCCCGGTGCCATTCCCGGCGCCATTCCCGGTGCCATTCCCGGTGCCATTCCCGGTGCCATTCCCGGGTTCCCGGCGCCATTCCCGGCGCCATTCCCGGCGCCATTCCCGGTGCCATTCCCGGTGCCATTCCCGGGTTCCCGGCGCCATTCCCGGTGCCATTCCCGGTGACATTCCCGGTGCCATTCCCGGCGCCATTCCCAGTGACATTCCCGGGTTCCCAGTGCCGTTCCTGGTGCCGTTCCCGGCTCCATTCCCGGCTCCATTCCCGGTGCCATTCCTGGCGCCATTCCTGGTGCCATTCCCGGGTTCCCAGTGCCATTCCCGGCACCATTCCCGGTGCCATTCCCGGCACCATTCCCGGTGCCATTCCCAGCACCATTCCCGGTGCCATTCCCAGTGCCATTCCCGGGTTCCCGGTGCCATTCCCGGTGCCATTCCCGGTGCCATTCCCGGGTTCCCGGTGCCATTCCCGGGTTCCCGGTGCCGTTCCCGGTGCCATTCCCGGTGCCGTTCCGTGTGTCCCGCAGTGTGCTCCATCCGGGTCATCGGCGAGAGCGACATCATGCAGGAATTCCTGTCGGAGTCGGACGAGGTGGGTGACGTCATCCCGCGGAATTCCATGGAAAAAACTCTTCCATGGAATCGCCAAGGTGGGAAAACCCCTCCTGCCCAACTGTCCCCGAGGCCACCCCCGATCCCTGTCCCCAAGTGCCACATCCATGGGTTTTGGGACAATTCCAACGGTTTTTGGTGGGATTGAGGCTTGGTCCCACAGAATTCCATGGAAAAAAACCCACGGAATCACCGAGGCTGGAAAACCCCTTGGAGCTCCTCACGTTGTCCCCAAGGCCACCCCGATCCGTGTCCCCAGGTGCCACATCCATGGATTTTGGGACAATTCCAACCATTTTTTATGGGATTGAGGCTTGGTCCCACAGAATTCCATGGAAGAAACCCCCAAAAGCTTCCATGGAATGGCCACAGCTGGAAAAACCCTCGGAGCTCCGGCTGTCCCCTGCTCCGTGTCCCCAGGTGCCACATCCATGGATTTTGGGACAATTCCAACGTTTTTTATGGGATTGAGGCTTGGTCCCACAGAATTCCATGGAAAAAAACCCACGGAATCACCGAGGCTGGAAAACCCCTTGGAGCTCCTCACGTTGTCCCCAAGGCCACCCCAGTCCGTGTCCCCAGGTGCCACATCCATGGATTTTGGGACAATTCCAACGTTTTTGGTGGGATTGAGGCTTGGTCCAACAGAATTCCATGAAAAAAGCCCACGGAATCATGGAATCACCGAGGCTGGAAAACCCCTTGGAGCTCCTCACGTCCCCAATGCCACCCCGATCCGTGTCCCCAGGTGCCACATCCATGGATTTTGGGACAATTCCAACCATTTTTAAAGGGATTGAGGCACTCCAAGCTCCCAGAATTCCTCCAAACCCCAAATTCCACAGGGGAATCTCCCCAAATATCCCATCCTGTCCCTCCGGAGAAGAATCCAACCCCGTCCCTCCTCCCACCCCACTGGGGGATTTTCAGGGATCCCTGGAAAACCGACATTCCCTGATTTTTTTTTTGGGAATTTTCCCAGAATTACAACGGCGTCTCGGACGTGGAGCTGCGGGTGGCGCTCCCGGACGTCACCACGGTGACGGTGAGGGTGAAGAAGAACAGCACCACGGACCAGGTGTACCAGGTGAGCCCATTCCCACCTGGAATTCCCTTCCCACCGGGAATTCCCATCCCCTCAACTCCACTTCCCCACCCCCACCTGGAATTTCCTTCCCCTCACCTCAATTTTCCTTTCCCACCTGAAATTTCCCACCTGGAATTTTCCTCCTTTCCCACCTGGATTTTCTTCTTTTCCCACCTGGATTTTCCCACCTGGATTTTCCTCCTTTCCCACCTGGAATTTTCCTCCTTTCCCACCTGGAATTTATTCCTTTCCCACCTGGATTTTCCTCCTTTCCCACCTGGATTTTCCCACCTGGAATTTTCCTCCTTTCCCACCTGGAATTTTCCTCCTTTCCCACCTGGAATTTTCCTCCTTTCCCACCTGGAATTTTCCTCCTTTCCCACCTGGAATTTTCCTCCTTTCCCACCTGGAATTTATTCCTTTCCCACCTGGATTTTCCCACCTGGAATTTTCCTCCTTTCCCACCTGGATTTTCTTCTTTTCCCACCTGGAATTTTCCTCCTTTCCCACCTGGAATTTTTCTCTTTTCCCACCTGGAATTTCCCACCTGGAATTTTCCTCCTTTCCCACCTGGAATTTTTCTCCACCCCTACCTGGAATTTTCCTCCTTTCCCACCTGGATTTTCTTCTTTTCCCACCTGGATTTTCCCACCTGGAATTTTCCTCCTTTCCCACCTGGAATTTTCCTCCTTTCCCACCTGGAATTTTCCTCCTTTCCCACCTGGAATTTTCTTCCTTTCCCACCTGGATTTTCTTCTTTTCCCACCTGGAATTTTCCTCCTTTCCCACCTGGAATTTTCCTCCTTTCCCACCTGGATTTTCTTCTTTTCCCACCTGGAATTTTCCTCCTTTCCCACCTGGAATTTTTCTCTTTTCCCACCTGGAATTTCCCACCTGGAATTTTCCTCCTTTCCCACCTGGAATTTTTCTCCACCCCTACCTGGAATTTTCCTCCTTTCCCACCTGGAATTTTCCTCCTTTCCCCCCTGGATTTTCCTCCTTTCCCACCTGGAATTTTTCTCCTTTCCCACCTGGAATTTTCCTCCTTTCCCACCTGGAATTTTCCTCCTTTCCCACCTGGAATTTTCCTCCTTTCCCACCTGGATTTTCTTCTTTTCCCACCTGGATTTTCCCACCTGGAATTTTCCTCCTTTCCCACCTGGATTTTCCCACCTGGAATTTTCCTCCTTTCCCACCTGGAATTTTCCTCCTTTCCCACCTGGAATTTTTCTCTTTTCCCACCTGAAATTTCCCACCTGGAATTTTCCTCCTTTCCCACCTGGATTTTCTTCTTTTCCCACCTGGATTTTCCCACCTGGATTTTCCTCCTTTCCCACCTGGATTTTCCTCCTTTCCCACACAAATTTTCCTCCTTTCCCACACAAATTTTCCTCCTTTCCCACCCGGATTTTCCCCCATTTTTTGAGGATTGGGATCCCCTAGATCCACGGATTTCGGGGAGTAAAATAACGCACGGGAGACCCTTTGGAAAAAGAATTGAAAATTCCTCTGGAAAAGAGCAGGAATTCCAGAATCCTATGGATAAACGGGATTTGGGGGCGTCCAGCACACAACCCATGGAATTCCACTCCGACTTTTGCCCGTGGGATAATCCCAGACGGGAATTTTTCCCTCGGGAATCCAGGCTGGAATGGTGGAACCCCCACAAAACCTGGAAATCCCTGGGAACGGGGCTTGGAGGGAGCGAAACGGGAATGCAGAATTCCTGGCAGAGTTCCAACCGGGTTTTCCGTGGTCAGGGAATTCCCGGGAAGGCTGATCCCGTTTTCCCGGCGTTTTCCAGGCGGTGGCTGCCAAGGTGGGCATGGACAGCGTCACCGCCAACTACTTCGCCCTCTTCGAGGTCATCAACCACTCCTTCGGTGAGCCTGGAATTCCGTGGGATTTGGGGAAAAAAAGCTGGAAAAGCGGGAATGGAGGGGTTGTGGAATTGCTGGGGTAGGGACAGATCCCAGCAGCCCAGGCTCCAACCTGGATGATTCCAGGGAATCCATGGAGTAACGTGGGGTAGGGAGGGGTTTATCCCTAAAATCCTGTTAAAGCAGGACAGGGAATCCTGGAAAGATCCTTAAAGATCTTCGGGATCTTGGGATTTCCCACTGTCCCAGGTTGTTCCCAGCTGGAATTCAGGGATCACTTCCAGGGATGGGGAATTGTCCCGGCTGGAAAATCCCCCTGGGCCAATCCCACAAAATCCTCTCCCCCAGGTGCCACTTCCAGGAGTTTTTGGGATAATTCCCGGGAATTGAGGGCTCCACCCTCCTCTGAGCAGCCCCATCCAACACCTTTTCCATGGGGAAATATTCCCAAGAATCCAAGCTCCCACCAGCCCAGGCTCCAACCTGGATGATTCCAGGGAATCCATGGAGTAATCTGGGATAGGGAAGGGTTTATCCCTAAAATCCTGTTAAAGCAGGACAGGGAATCCTGGAAAGATCCTTAAAGATCTTCGGGATCTTGGGATTTCCCACTGTCCCAGGTTGTTCCCAGCTGGAATTCAGGGATCACTTCCAGGGATGGGGAATTGTCCCGGCTGGAAAATCCCCCTGGGCCAATCCCACCAAATCCTCTCCCTCCAGGAGTTTTTGGGATAATTCCCGGGAATGAGGGCTCCACCCTCAGCCCCATCCAACACCTGACCACCTTTTCCATGGGGAAATATTCCCAAGAATCCAAGCTGGACCATTTCCCCATGGAAATCCCCATCCCATTTTTCCTTGGGAGCAGATCCCGATCCCTTCTCCCCCCTCATCCCAGGTCCTGATGGATTTGAGGCCTGGCTGTGGAATTCTGAGGGATTTGGGCTCTTCCCTGGATTCCCTCAGCATTCCCAATTTCCAGGGTTCCTGGGATGGATTCCCTGGGATGAGGGGTGGGGATTATTTGGGATGGGGATTATTTGGGATGGGGATTATTTGGGATGGGGATTATTTTAGAGAGGTTTGGGATCATTTTTGAGGCTTTTGGGATCATTTCCAAAGGGTTTGGGATCATTTTGGAGGGATTTGGGATAATTTTGGAAGGATTTGGGATCATTCTGGAGGATTTTGGGATAAATTTGGAAGGATTTGGGATCGTTTTGGGGGCTTTGGGATCATTCTGGAGGATTTTGGGATAAATTTGGAAGGATTTGGGATCATTCTGGGGGCTTTGGGATAAATTTGGAAGGATTTGGGATCGTTTTGGGGGCTTTGGGATCATTCTGGAGGATTTTGGGATAAATTTGGAAGGATTTGGGATCGTTTTGGGGGCTTTGGGATAAATTTGGAAGGATTTGGGATCATTCTGGAGGATTTTGGGATAAATCTGGAAGGATTTGGGATCATTCTGGAGGATTTTGGGATAAATCTGGAAGGATTTGGGATCATTCTGGAGGATTTAGGGATAAATCTGGAAGGATTTGGGATCATTCTGGAGGATTTAGGGATAAATTTGGAAGGATTTGGGATCATTCCAGAGGGATTTGGGATTATTTTGGAACTATTTGGGGCAATTTCTGAAGTTTCCCAGCGATAAAATCCCATTTTAACAGCGATTTTTTGCATTTCCCACCATCCCTCTCCTTCCCATGCCCTGACCCCTCCATCCCCCGATTTTCCTGGGATTTTCCTGGGATTTTCCTGGGATTTTCCTGGGATTTTCCTGGGATTTTCCTGGGATTTTCCTGGGATTTTCCTGGGGTTTTCCCATGATTTTCCCATGCTTTTCCCCCATGATTTTCCCGGGATTTTCCCATGATTTTCCTGGGATTTTCCCCCAATTTTCCCGGGATTTTCCTCCAATTTTCCCCCAATTTTCCCGTGATTTCCCCCATGATTTTCCCATGATTTTCCTGTGATTTTCCTGGGATTTCCCCCCAATTTTCCCGTGATTTTCCCATGATTTCCCCCTGATTTTCCCGTGATTTCCCCCCAATTTTCCCCCGATTTCCCCCCAATTTCCCCATGATTTCCCCCTGATTTCCCCCTGATTTCCCTCGATTTTCCCATGATTTTCCCCCAATTTTCCCGTGATTTTCACCCGATTTTCCCCCAATGTTCCCCCAATTTTCCCCCAATTTTCCCATGATTTCCCCCCAATTTTCCCCTGATTTCCCCCCAATTTCCCCATGATTTCCCCCTGATTTCCCCCTGATTTCCCTCGATTTTCCCATGATTTCCCCCCAATTTTCCCGTGATTTTCCCATGATTTTCCCATGATTTCTCCCCAATTTCCCCCTGATTTTCCCCTGACTTTCCCATGATTTCCCCCGATTTTCCCATGATTTCCCCCAATGTTCCCGTGATTTTCCCCATGATTTCCCCCCGATTTTCCCCTGATTTTCCCCTGCTTTTCCCGGTGTTTCCCAGTGCGGAAGCTGGCTCCCAACGAGTTTCCCCACAAGCTCTACGTGCAGAATTACACGTCGGCGGTGCCGGGGACGTGCCTGACGCTGCGCAAGTGGCTCTTCACCACCGAGGAGGAGGCGCTGCTCAACGACAACGACCTGGCCGTCGCGTACTTCTTCCACCAGGTATTCCCTGCTGGAATTCCCAGCTGGAATTCCCAGCTGGAATTCTCCTGGAATGCTCATTCCTGTTGGGAGAGCTGGTGGAGTGCAGGGGTTGATCCCAGCATTGGGAATTCTCCCTGGTTTTATGGGATTGTGGCGCTCCAAGCTTGGAATTCCCACCTGGAATTCCTCTGGAATCCCTGTTGGGTCAGGAAAAGTCCTTGGAAGGTGGTTGAGTCCAAGGGTTGATCCCAAATTCAGGAATTCCACCTGGTTTTCTGGGATTCTGGCGCTCCAAGCTTGGAATTTCCACCTGGAATTCCTCTGGAATCCCTGTGTGGGTCAGGAAAAGTCCTGGAAGGGCAGTTGGGTCAAGGGTTGATCCCAAATTTGGGAATTCCACCTCGTTTTTATGGGATTGAAGTGCTCCAAGCTTGGAATTCCCACCTGGAATTCCTCTGAAATCCTTGTGTGGGTCAGGAAAAGTCCTCAGACGGTGGCTGGGTCCAAGGGTTGATCCCAAATTCAGGAATTCCACCTGGTTTTATGGGATTGAGGCACTCCAAGCTTGGAATTCCCACCTGGAATTCCTCTGGAATCCCTGTGTGGGTCAGGAAAAGTCCTGGAAGGGCAGTTGGATCAAGGGTTGATCCCAAATTTGGGAATTCCACCTGGTTTTATGGGATTGAGCTCAAGCTCACCAGAAGGGCTCCACCAGCTGAGGAATTCCCGTTCTTTTCTCGGATTTTTCCCGGATTTTTCCCATTTTTTTATCGTTTTTTCCCGGATTTTTCCCATTTTTTTATTGTTTTTTTTCTGGATTTTTCCCATTTTTTTATCATTTTTTCCCTGGATTTTTCCTGGATTTTTTTATCATTTTTTTCCTGGATTTTTCCCATTTTTTTATAATTTTTTTCCTGGATTTTTCCCATTTTTTTATTGTTTTTTTCCCGGATTTTTCCCATTTTTTTATTGTTTTTTTCCCGGATTTTTCCCATTTTTTTATTGTTTTTTTCCTGGATTTTTCCTGGATTTTTCCCATTTTTTTATCATTTTTTTCCTGGATTTTTCCTGGATTTTTCCCATTATTTTCCCCTTTTTTTTCCTGGATTTTTCCTGGATTTTTCCCATTTTTTAATCATTTTTCCCTGGATTTTTCCCGGATTTTTCCCATTTTTTTATCATTTTTTTCCTGAATTTTTCCCATTTTTTTATCGTTTTTTTCCTGGATTTTTCCTGGATTTTTCCCATTATTTTCCCGTTTTTTCCCCGTTCCCAGGCCGTTGATGACGTCAAGAAAGGCTACATCAAAGCCGAGGAGAAATCCTACCAGCTCCAGAAGCTCTGCGAGCAGAGGAAGATGGTCATGGTGAGTTATCCCGGATTTTCCCGGGAATGCAGAGGCTCTGGAATGGGTTATCCAGGGAATCCATGGATTTCCCCAGCCCTGGAGCAGCGGGAACGTCCCCGCTGTGGAATGGGAGGAGCTTTGAGCTCTTCCCAGCGCATTCCCAATGCTGGGATCCCTGTCCGTGCCTGTATCCCGGTGAATCCTGGAATCCCGGTGAATCCCGGAATTCCGGTGAATCCCAGAATCCCGGTGAATCCCGGAATTCCGGTGAATTCTGGGATTCCCAGTGCCTCCAGCATTCCCAGTGCCCCCCACATTCCCGTTCTCCCACATTCCTGTTATCCCATTCCCATTATCCCTTTCCCGTTATCCCACATTCCCATTTTCCCGACGTTCCCGTATCCCACATTCCCGTTATCCCATTCCCATTATCCCACATTCCCGTTATCCCCACATTCCCAATTCCCCCCACATTCCCGTTATCCCCACATTCCCAATTTCCCCACATTCCCGTTCTCCCACATTCCCGTTCTCCCATTCCCGTTATCCCACATTCCCATTATCCCATTCCCATTATCCCACATTCCCGTTATCCCATTCCCGTTATCCCCCCACATTCCCGTTATCCCACATTCCCGTTATCCCATTCCCATTATCCCATTCCCGTTATCCCATTCCCGTTATCCCACATTCCCATTTTCCCACATTCCCGTTGTTTTCCCGGCAGTACCTGACGATGCTCCGTTCCTGTGAGGGTTATAACGAGATCCCGTTATCCCATTCCCAATTCCCACATTCCCATTATCCCACATTCCCAATTCCCCCCACGTTCCCATTATCCCACATTCCCGTTTTCCCCACATTCCCGTTATCCCATTCCCGTTATCCCATTCCCATTATCCCACATTCCCGTTATCCCAAATTCCCATTTTTTCCCACATTCCCGTTATTTCCCGGCAGTACCTGACGATGCTGCGTTCCTGTGAGGGTTATAACGAGATCCCATTATCCCACATTCCCATTTTCCCAACATTCCCATTATTTTCCCGGCAGTACCTGACGATGCTCCATTACTGTGAGGGTTATAACGAGATCCCGTTATCCCAAATTCCCATTTTATCCCGACATTCCCGGTATTTTCCCGGCAGTACCTGACGATGCTGCGTTCCTGTGAGGGTTATAACGAGATCCCGTTATCCCAAATATCCATTTTATCCCGAATTCCCGTTATTTCCCGGCAGTACCTGACGATGCTGCGCTCCTGTGAGGGTTATAACGAGATCCCGTTATCCCAAATTCCCATTTTTTCCCACATTCCCGTTATTTTCCTGGCAGTACCTGACGATGCTGCGCTCCTGTGAGGGTTATAACGAGATCCCGTTATCCCAAATTCCCAATTCCCACATTCCCATTATCCCATTCCCATTCTCCCCACATTCCCGTTATCCCACATTCCCGTTTTATCCCGAATTCCCGTTATTTCCCGGCAGTACCTGACGATGCTGCGTTCCTGTGAGGGTTATAACGAGATCCCGTTATCCCATTCCTGTTTTTTCCCACATTCCCGTTGTTTTCCTGGCAGTACCTGACGATGCTCCGCTCCTGTGAGGGTTATAACGAGATCCCGTTATCCCAAATTCCCGTTTTTTCCCACATTCCCGTTATTTTCCGGCAGTACCTGACGATGCTCCGTTCCTGTGAGGGTTATAACGAGATCCCGTTATCCCAAATATCCATTTTATCCCAAATTCCCGTTTTATCCCGAATTCCCGTTGTTTTTCCGGCAGTACCTGACGATGCTCCGTTCCTGTGAGGGTTATAACGAGATCCCGTTATCCCAAATATCCATTTTATCCCAAATTCCCGTTTTATCCCGAATTCCCGTTGTTTTTCCGGCAGTACCTGACGATGCTCCGTTCCTGTGAGGGTTATAACGAGATCCCGTTATCCCAAATATCCATTTTATCCCAAATTCCCGTTTTATCCCGAATTCCCGTTGTTTTTCCGGCAGTACCTGACGATGCTCCGTTCCTGTGAGGGTTATAACGAGATCCCATTATCCCAAATTCCCATTTTTTCCCACATTCCCGTTATTTTTCCGGCAGTACCTGACGATGCTCCGTTCCTGTGAGGGTTATAACGAGATCACGTTCCCGCACTGCTCGTGCGACTCGCGGCGTCGCGGCCACGTCATCTCGGCCATCAGCATCCGCCACTTCAAACTGCACGCCTGCACCGAGGAGGGGCAGCTCGAGGTATTCCCGACATCCCAGCCCAAATTCCTGGGAATTCCAGCCCACATTCCCGGGAATCCCCAGCCCAGGAATCCCCAGCCCGCATTCCCGACATCCCAGCCCCAATTCCCGGGAATTCCCAGCCCCAATTCCTGGCAATTCCCAGCCCAAAGTCCTGGGAATTCCCAGCCCACATTCCCGACATTCCAGCCCCAATTCCTGGCAATTCCCAGCCCAGGAATCCCCAGCCCGCATTCCCGACATCCCAGCCTGAATTCCTGGGAATTCCCATCCCAAATTCCCGATATCCCAGCCCCAATTCCTGGGAATTCCCAGCCTGCGTTCCCAGAGATCCCAGCCCGAATTCCTGGAAATTCCCAGCCCCAATTCCCGACATCCCAGCCCCAATTCCCGGGAATTCCCAGCCCAGGAATCCCCATCCCAAATTCCCAACATCCCAGCCTGCGTTCCCAGAGATCCCATCCCAAATTTCTGGGAATTCCCAGCCCAAATTCCTGATATCCCAGCCCGAATTCCTGGGAATTCCCAGCCCACATTCTCGACATCCCAGCCCCAATTCCCGGAATCCCCTGCAGCCCTGAGCGCCTGGAGCTGCAGCAGCGCAAATCCCGGGGTTGTCCCAAATCCCAAAATTGTCCCAAATCCTGGGATTGTCCCAAATCCCTGGGGTTGTCCCAAATCCCTGGGGTTGTCCCAAATCCCTGGGGTTGTCCTAAATCCCTGGGGTTGTCCCAAATCCCGGGGTTGTTACAAATCCTGGGACCATCCCAAATCCCTGGGATTTACCCTCAGACCATCCCAAATCCCTGGAATTTATTTGGGACCATCCCAAATCCCTGGAATTTACCCTCAGACCATCCCAAATCCCTGGGACCATCCCAAATCCCTGGGATTTACCCTGGGACCATCCCAAATCCCTGGGATTTATTTGGGACCATCCCAAATCCCTGGGATTTATTTGGGACCATCCCAAATCCCTGGGATTTATTTGGGACCATCCCAAATCCCTGGAATTTATTTGGAACCATCCCAAATCCCTGGGATTTACCCTCAGACCATCCCAAATCCCTGGGATTTATTTGGGATCATCCCAAATCCGTGGAATTTACCCTCAGACCATCCCAAATCCCTGGAATTTACCCTCAGACCATCCCAAATCCCTGGGACCATCCCAAATCCCTGGAATTTACCCTGGGATCATCCCAAATCCCTGGGATTTCTTTGGGATCATCCCAAATCCCTGGGATTTATTTGGGACCATCCCAAGTCCCTGGGATTTACCCTGGGACCATCCCAAATCCCTGGAATTTATTTGGGATCATCCCAAATCCCTGGGACCATCCCAAATCCCTGGGATTTATTTGGGATCATCCCAAGTCCCTGGAATTTATTTGGGATAATCCCAAATCCCTGGAATTTACCCTCAGACCATCCCAAATCCCTGGGATTTATTTGGGATCATCCCAAGTCCCTGGAATTTATTTGGGATCATCCCAAATCCCTGGGACCATCCCAAATCCCTGGGATTTACCCTGGGACCATCCCAAATCCCTGGAATTTATTTGGGACCATCCCAAATCCCTGGGATTTATTTGGGATCATCCCAAATCTGTGGAATTTACCCTCAGACCATCCCAAATCCCTGGAATTTATTTGGAACCATCCCAAATCCCTGGAATTTACCCTCAGACCATCCCAAATCCCTGGAATTTATTTGGAACCATCCCAAATCCCTGGAATTTACCCTGGGACCATCCCAAATCCCTGGAATTTATTTGGAACCATCCCAAATCCCTGGAATTTACCCTCAGACCATCCCAAGTCCCTGGGATTTACCCTGGGACCATCCCAAATCCCTGGAATTTATTTGGGATCATCCCAAATCCCTGGGACCATCCCAAATCCCTGGGATTTATTTGGGACCATCCCAAGTCCCTGGGATTTATTTGGGACCATCCCAAGTCCCTGGAATTTATTTGGGATCATCCCAAATCTGTGGAATTTACCCTCAGACCATCCCAAATCCCTGGGATTTATTTGGGATCATCCCAAATCCCTGGGACCATCCCAAATCCCTGGGATTTACCCTGGGACCATCCCAAATCCCTGGAATTTATTTGGGACCATCCCAAATCCCTGGGACCATCCCAAATCCCTGGGATTTACCCTGGGACCATCCCAAATCCCTGGAATTTATTTGGGATCATCCCAAATCCCTGGGATTTATTTGAGACCATCCCAAATCCCTGGGATTTATTTGAGACCATCCCAAATCCCTGGAATTTATTTGGGATCATCCCAAACCCCTGGAATTTATTTGGGATCGTTTCCCACCCCACCCCTCGGATTTGCCCCTCTCCCCGGGATCCCCGGGCGGGATTTGGGAAGCGCAGCCGCCGCTCTCCGGATAACCCCGGGAATGCTCCCCGTGCTCCACGGGAGGCGGCTCCTCCTTTTCCCTTCCCGAGGCCCCGGGGCTGAGCGGGATTTGGGAATTCAGAACCAGGTGATCGCCTTCGAGTGGGAGGAGATGCAGCGCTGGGACACGGACGAGGAGGGGATGGCGTTCTGCTTCGAGTACGCGCGCGCAGAGCGCAAACCGCGCTGGGTCAAGATCTTCACCCCATACGTGAGTCACTCCTGATCCCGATCCTGATCCCAGTCCTGATCCTGATCTGATCCCAATCCTGATCCTAATCCTGATCCTGATCCCGATCCTGATCCCGATCCCGATCCTGATCCTGATCCCCATCCCGATCCTGATCCTGATCCCCATCCTGATCCCCATCCTGATCCCCATCCTGATCCCGATCCTGATCCCAATCCTGATCCCGATCCTGATCCCAATCCTGATCCCCATCCTGATCCCCATCCTGATCCCAATCCCAATCCCCATCCTGATCCCAATCCCAATCCCCATCCTGATCCTGATCCCAATCCCCATCCTGATCCCGATCCTGATCCCAATCCCGATCCTGATCCTGATCCCCATCCTGATCCCCATCCTGATCCCCATCCTGATCCCCATCCTGATCCCGATCCTGATCCCAATCCTGATCCCCATCCTGATCCCCATCCTGATCCCAATCCCAATCCCCATCCTGATCCCAATCCCAATCCCCATCCTGATCCTGATCCCCATCCTGATCCAGACCCAATTCCAATCCTGATCCTGATCCCGATCCCCATCCTGATCTTGATCCCCATCCTGATCCTGATCCCCATCCCAGTCCCCATCCCAATCCCAATACTGATCCCCACCCCAATCCCAGTCCTGATGCCCATCCCAATCCCGATCCTGATCCTGATCCTGATCCCGATCCCGATCCTGATCCCAATCCTGATCCTGATCTTGATCCCCATCCTGATCTTGATCCCCATCCTGATCCCAATCCTGATCCTGATCCCAATCCTGATCCCGATCCTGATCCTGATCCCAATCCTGATCCCAATCCTGATCCTGATCCCCATCCCGATCCTGATCCTGATCCTGATCCTGATCCCCATCCTGATCCTGATCCCCATCCTGATCCTGATCCCGATTGTGATTCCCATCCTGATCCCCATCCTGATCCTGATCCCCATCCCGATCCTGATCCCGATCCTGATCCTGATCGCGATCCCAATCCCAATCCTGATCCCGATCCCCATCCTGATCCTGATCCCAATCCCGATCCCCATCCCAATCCTGATCCCCACCCCAATCCCAGTCCTGATCCCCATCCTGATCCCAATCCCAATCCCCATCCCGATCCTGATCCCAATCCCCATCCCCATCCTGATCCCAATCCCGATCCTGCTCGGAATTCCTCAGGAATGGGGTTGTGAGTGTCCCGATCCCACCAGGAATTCCTTGGGAATGGGGTCAGGAATGTCCTGAATCCTTCCCAGATTCCCTGAGAAATCCAGAGAAATCAGAGAACTGATCCCAAAAACTGATCCCAAGAACTGATCCCAAGAACTGATCCCAAAAACTGATCCCAAAAACTGATCCCAAGAACTGATCCCAGGAGAGGCTGGTTCTGCCCTGGAATTCCTGGCTCCTCCCTGGAGCTCCTGGTTCCTCTCTGGAATTCCTCTGGAGCTCCCAGTTCCTCCCTGGATCCTTCCCAGATCTCCCAGTTCCCCTCTGGATCTCCTGAATTTTCCCAGGATTTTCCCAGGATCCTTTCCAGATCTCCCAGTTCCCCTCTGGATCTCCTGGATTTTCCCAGGATTTTCCCTGGATCCTTCCCAGATCTCCCAGTTTCTCCTGGATTTTCTCAGGATCCTTCCCAGATCTCCCAGTTCCCCTCTGGATCCCCAGGATTTTCCCAGGATTTTCCCAGGATCCTTTCCAGATCTCCCAGTTCCCCTCTGGATCCCCAGGATTTTCCCAGGATTTTCCCAGGATTTTCCCAGGATTTTCCCAGGATTTTCCCAGGATTTTCCCAGGATATTCCCAGGATATTCCAGGATTTTCCCAGGATATTCCCAGCTCTCCCAGTTCCCCTCTGGATCCCCTGGATTTTCCCTGGATTTCCCAGGATCCTTCCCAGGATCCTTCCCAGGATCCTTCCCAGGATTTTCCCAGGATTTTCCCTAGATTTTCCCAGGATTTTCCCAGGATTTTCCCAGGATTTTCCCAGATCTCCCAGTTCCCCTCTGGATCTCCTGGATTTTCCCTGGATTTTCCCTGGATTTTCCCAGGATCCTTCCCAGGATTTTCCCAGGATTTTCCCAGGATTTTCCCAGGATTTTCCCAGGATTTTCCCAGCTCTCCCAGTTCCCCTCTGGATCCCCAGGATTTCCCAGGATTTTCCCTGATTCCCGTTTTTCCCTGGCAGTTCAATTACATGCACGAGTGCTTCGAGCGAGTGTTCTGCGAGCTCAAGTGGAGGAAGGAGGTGAGAATTCCCAACTTTTCCCATTCCCAGGCGGTTTTCCATGGGAAAAGCTTCTCCTGCTCCATCCTGGATCCCCCTGGATCATCCCAGGGTGGGGAGGAATTCATGGAGCAGCTGGAAAAGGGAACTGCAGGAGCTGGGATTGGAATTAAAATTGGGATTGGGATTGGAATTGGGAATTTAAATTGGGATTGGGGATTGGGGTTGGAATTGGGAATTTAAATTGGGATTAGGGATTGGGATTGGGGTTGGAATTAGGGTTGGAGTTGGGATTGGGATTTAAATTTGGATTGGGATTGGAATTTCAGTTGGGATTGGGATCAGGGATTGGGATTGGGATCAGGGATTGGGATTGGGGTCAGGGATTGGGATTGGGGTTGGAGTTGGGATTTAAATTTGGATTGGGATTGGAATTTCAGTTGGGATTGGGGTTGGAATTGGGATTGGAATTTCAGTTGGGATTGGGATCAGGGATTAGGATTGGGGTTGGAGTTGGGATTGGGATTTCAGTTGGGATTGGGGTCAGGGATTGGGGTTGGAGTTGGGATTGGGATTTAAATTTGGATTGGGATTGGAATTTCAGTTGGGGTTGGGGTCAGGGATTGGGATTGGGATCAGGGATTGGGATTGAGGTCAGGGATTGGGATTGGGGTTGGAGTTGGGATTGGGGTCGGGCTCAGGGCGCTCCCGGTGTGTGGGAGCCCCGTGCTGGGATCGGTGCCATTCCCACATTCCCAATTCCCACATTCCCAATTCCCACATTCCCAATTCCCACATTCCCAATTCCCACATTCCCAATTCCCACATTCCCAGAATTCCCCCATTCCAACATTCCCAGAATTCCCACATTCCCAGAATTTCCCCATTCCCAATTCTCACATTCCCACATTCCAAATTCCCCCATTTCCCCATTCCCCCATTCCCACATTCCCACATTCCCAGAATTCCCACATTCCCATTCCCAATTCCCCCATTCCCACATTCCCAATTCCCACCATTCCCACCATTCCCACCATCCCCACAGTCCCAGAATTCCCACATTCCCACCATTCCACATTCCAAATTCCCACCATTCCCCCATTCCCACATTCCCAATTCCCACATTCCCATTCCCACATTCCCAATTCCCACAGTCCCACATTCCCACATTCCCACATTCCCAGAATTGCCCACATTCCCAATTCCCACATTCCAATTCCCACATTCCCAGAATTTCCACATTCCCAATTCCCACATTCCCAGAATTCCCCCATCCCCACATTCCCAATTCCCCCATTCCCCATTCCCCCATTCCCCCATTCCCCCATTCCCACATTCCCACATTCCCAGAATTCCACATCCCCACATTCCAAAGTCCCACCATTCCACATTCCCAGAATTCCCCCATTCCAATTCCCCCATTCCCCAATCCCCAATTCCACATTCCCAATTCCCCCATCCCCACATTCCCACATTCCCCCCATTCCCAGATTCCCACATTCCAGAATTTCCCAATTCCCAATTCCCAGCATTCCCAATTCCCACATTCCAATTCCCAGCATTCCCACCATCCCCACATTCCCAGAATTCCCCCATTCCCACCATTCCCAATTCCCACATTCCCACATTCCCCCATTTCCCCATCCCAATTCCCAGCATTCCCACATTCCCAGAATTCCCCCATTTCCCCATTCCCACATTCCCAATTCCCACATCCCCACATTCCCAATTCCCACATTCCAATTCCCCCGTTTCTCCATTCCCACATTCCCAGAATTTCCCAATTCCCCCATTTCCCCATTCCCAATTCCCACATTCCCATCATTCCCACCAGTCCCACATTCCCAATTCCCCCATTCCAACATTCCCACCATTCCCATCATTCCCACCATTCCCACATCCCACATTCCCAGTTCCCAATTCCCACATTCCCACCATTCCCCCATTCCCACATTCCCAATTCCCACATTCCCAGCATTCCCCCATTCCCAATTCCCACATTCCCAATTCCCCCATCCCCACATTCCCACATTCCCATCATTCCCACCATTCCCAGATTCCCACATTCCCAGAATTTCCCCATTCCCAATTCCCAGCATTCCCAATTCCCCCATTCCCAGCATTCCCAGAATTCCCCCATTCCCAATTCCCACATTCCCACATTCCCATCATTCCACATTCCCAATTCCCACATTCCAACATTCCCACAGTCCCAATTCCCACCATTCCCCCATTCCCAGAATTCCCACATTCCCACATTCCCAATTCCCCCATCCCCACATTTCCCCACATTCCCAATTCCCACATTCCCAGAATTCCCCAATTCCCACATTCTCCCAGTTCCCAATTCCCCCATTCCCAATTCCCACATTCCCACCATTCCCCCATTCCCCCATTCCCAATTCCCCCATTCCCAATTCCCAGCATTCCCAATTCTCACAAGTCCCCCATTCCCAGAATTCCCACATTCCCAGAATTCCCACATCCCCACATTCCAATTCCCACCATTCCCAATTCCCACATTCCCACCATTCCCACATTCCCAATTCCCAGAATTCCCCTATCCCCACATTCCCACCATTCCCACCATTCCCACATTCCCAGAATTCCCCCATTCCCAATTCCCACATTCCCACATTCCCACATTCCCACATTCCACATTCCCATCATTCCCACATTCCCAATTCCCACATTCCAACATTCCCACATTCCCAATTCCCACATTCCCAGAATTTCCCCATTCCCAATTCCCAGCATTCCCAATTCCCACATTCCCAATTCCCCCATTCCCACATTCCCACCATTCCCACATTCCCACCATTCCCACATTCCCACATTCCCAATTCCCCCATTCCCAATTCCCATCATCCCCACATTCCCATCATTCCCAGAATTCCCCCATCCCCACATTCCCAATTCCCAATTCCCCCATTCCCACATTCCCAATTCCCACCATTCCCAGTTCCCACATTCCCAATTCCCAAATTCCCAATTCCCACATTCCCACATTCCCCCATTTCCCCATTCCCAATTCCCAGCATTCCCACCATTCCCACATTCCCAGAATTCCCCCATTCCCACCATGCCCAATTCCCACATTCCCAGAATTTCCCAATTCCACATTCCCATCATTCCCACATTCCCAATTCCCAGAATTCCCCCATTCCCCATTCCCAATTCCCACCATTCCCAATTCCCACATTCCCAGAATTTCCCAATTCCCACATTCCCAATTCCCAATTCCCCCATTCCCACAAATCCCCCCCTTTTCCCAGTGACAATGCCAGGTCTCTCCCACCTTCCCCTGATCCCTTTTTCCTTCTTTTCCAGAACCTTTTCCAGCTGGTCCGGTCACAGCAAAGGGACGCGGCCACTTAACCCCGGCAGCTTTTCCATGAATCCCAAAAAATTCCTCTCCCCCCCCCAAAAAAACTAAATCTCATTAATTCCAATCCATCCGTGCCCATCATCCTCTGGAATTCCAGAAAAAACAAAAAAATTGGAAAAGCCACCTCGGGGGGGGGGGGGGGGCCTCCTTTTTCCCGCTCGGATCCGGCTCCAGGCTGGGAATTTTGGGAATTTGGGGATTTTTTTGGGTTTTTTTAACCATTGGAATTTAAAAAATCGGACGTGGGGGGGAAAAAAAAAAGCAGGAAAAAAATCCTTGGGAATTTTCCATCCCTGCCTGGAATCCGTGGGAATCCCGAGGGGTGGAAACAGATTTTTAATGGGATTTTCCGCCCGTTTTTCCTCCAAATCCGGGTTTTTTTTTTAAAAAAAAACATCCAAAAGGAGTAAAATTCCAAGGAAAAATTCCTGGCACAAGGACCCCGCTCATGGATTCGTTTTCCCGCTTTGTTGGGGAATTTGGGAATTTGTTTTCCAGGGATTTGGGTGTTCCTGGAATCCCTGGATGGGGATGAGCAGATCCCAGGAGAAAAAAAAAAAAACCTGGAAAAGCCGATTTTCCCCCAATTTTTGAGCACTTTTTATCCATGATTTGGGCATCCAAGCAGGAAAAATAACCTGGAAAATCCAATTTTTCCCTGTTTCCAGCAGGATTTTTCCGTAATTCCGGAGGGAATTCAGGTGGAAAACTCATTTTCCTGGTTTTGAACGGGATTTTTCCACAGATCCCAGTGGCCAGGATGGAAAAATAAACTGGAAAATCCCTTTGTTCCTGGTTTGGAGCAGGGATTTTCCATGGATGCTTCCAGAGGGAAAAACCCTTTGGAAAAGGCGTTTTCCCTGATTTGGAGTGGGTCTTTCCCATGTTTTGGGAGGAAAAATCCCCTGGAAAGCCGATTTTCCATGGTTTTGAGTGGGATTTTTCCGTGTTTTGGGAGGAAAAAAATCACCTGGAAAAGCCGTTTTTCCCAATTTTTGGGCTGGTTCTGCCGGATTTGGGAATATTTGGATCCAAACCCATCCAGGAATGGGCTGGAATTGCTCCAAAATTGGGATTTTTCCCAAAAATTCCCATTTTTGGGAAGGGTTTTTTCCCACTCCTCCTCTGGAGCTGAGATTGGGGGGTGGAAAATCCCAAATCCTCGGCGGGAATGAATTCCATTAATTAATTCCCTGAAATTAATTGGATTTCCGTTGTCCTCGGGAGCCCCCAGCCGTGGAAAACCAGGAATGGGAGAGGGGAAAAAAAACTGGAAAGGTTTGGGAACCCCAAAATTCCCCCCCAAAAATTCCCTTTAACTCCCCCAGTTTGGGTAAAATCCCAGGAAAAAACTCAATTTTGATCCCGATTTTTCCCTCTATCCCCAAATTCCGACGGATCAAGGAGAACCGAACCATCCTGGGGGTTTTTTAATCCAAAAAAAAAAAACCTTGGAAAAGGGAGAAATCCATAAAAAAAACCCCAAAACCGAATCCCTGCCCCTCCCTTTTCCCGTTTTCCGGCTGCTCCGGCGTTCCCGTTCCTCGGTTTCCCGGTGGGGAAAAGCCTCGTTAGTGTAATTAATTGTAACATATTCTTTTAAATAAATTGATTTATTGAGGAAATTCCAGAGGGCCGTGGCTCCTTCTCCTGGAGAGGGTGAAGAGGGGAGGGGGAGAAAAATCGGGAATGGTTTCAAACTTCTGGATTTTGGGAATTCCGTGGGGGATTTTTTTATTTTTTAAGGTTTTTTTTGGGGAGGGGGATTATTTTTATTTTTATTTTTTTTTTGTTTGATTTATTTAATTTTTTTTGTTGTTGTTTTTGTTTTTTATTTTGACAGAAAAACCAAAAAAAAAGAGAAAAAAAAAAAGTGAATTCGGAAAGGAATCGCAATAAATAGCAAATAAATAAAGCCCCTCCCCCAACGCCCCCCAACCCCCCCTCCCCCACCCCCCGGGGCACCGGTTTGGGGGGACCCCGGCCCAGTTTGGGGGGGTCCTGTCCCAGTTTGGGGGGGGTCCCAACCCAGTTTGGGGGGTCCTGTCCCAGTTTGGGGGGTCCTGTCCCAGTTTGGGGGGACCCCGACCCAGTTTGGGGGTCCCCTGTCCCAGTTTGGGGGTCCCTAACCCAGTTTGGGGGACCCTGACCCAGTCTGGGGGGTCCCTGTCCCAGTTTGGGGGGTCCTGGCCCAGTTTGGGGGGTCCCTGTCCCAGTTTGGGGGGGCCCTGTCCCAGTTTGGGGGATCCTGACCCAGTTTGGGGGACCCTGACCCAGTTTGGGGGGGTCCCAACCCAGTTTGGGGGGTCCTGACCCAGTTTGAGGGGTCCCAAACCAGTTTGGGGGGCTCTGGCCCAGTTTGGGGGTCCTGACCCAGTTTGGGGGGGGTCCTGACCCAGTTTGGGGGTCCTGACCAGTTTGGGGGGACCCCGACCCAGTTTGGGGGACCCTGGCCCAGTTTGGGGGACCCCGACCCAGTTTGGGGGGTCCTGTCCCAGTTTGGGGGACCCCGACCCAGTTTGGGGGACCCTGGCCCAGTTTGGGGGGGCTGGGGTGGCACCGACCCCACCTGGGGGGGACTGGGGGGGAACTGTCCCAGTTTGGGGTGCCGGGGGCACTGGTTTGGGGGGCCCTGACCCAGTTTGGGGTGCTGGGGACACTGGTTTGGGGGGACTGTCCCAGTTTGGGGGAGCTGTCCCAGTTTGGGGCACTGGGGGCTCCGGGCTGGACACAGCCCCAGTTTGGCTGGTGGGGGCTGCACCCCCCGGATTATTTGGGATAATTTGGGATAATTTGGGATAATTTGGGATTCGGGGCCGAGCCATGTGTCCCTGTCCCTGTCCCTGTCCCTGCTCCGGATGCTCCGGGCGTCCTCTGGATTTGGCTGGTTTGGAATTCCCAGGAATTCCTGGGATCGGCCGCTCCGTGTCCATCCGGCTCCTGATGGGGACATCCCGGATTTGGGACATCCCGGATTTGGGAATCCTGGATTTGGGGACATCCCAGATTTGGGAATCCTGGATTTGGGGACATCCTGGATTTGGGGACATCCTGGATTTGGGAATCCTGGATTTGGGACATCCTGGATTTGGGGACATCCCAGATTTGGGAATCCTGGATTTGGGGACATCCAGATTTGGGACATCCGGATTTGGGACATCCCGGATTTGGGGGATCCCAGATTTGGCAATCCCAGATTTGGGGACATCCCAGATTTGGGGACATCCCGAATTTGGGAATCCTGGATTTGGGGACATCCCGGATTTGGGGACATCCCAGTTTTGGGACATCTCGGATTTGGGGATCCCAGATTTGGCACATCCCAGATTTGGGGACATCCAGATCTGGGACATCCCAGTTTTGGGACATCCTGGATTTGTGGACATCCCGGATTTGGGACATCCCAGTTTTGGAATCCCGGATTTGGGACCTCCTGGGTCAGGACATTCCGGTGCTGAAGCGTCCCACGGTCCGGAGCATTCCAGGATTGGATCGTTCCGATGTCGGAGCATCTGATGGAATGTTCTGGTGTCGGAACGTTCCGGTGCCGGATCCCTCTGATCCTGGAGCATCCCCAGGGTGGAACATTCCGGAATGGGAATCTGCTGCTGCCGGGCGCCCGGTGCTGGAGCGTTCCCGTATCCGAGCAGCCCCGCCTGGGATTTTCCTGGTGTTGGAGCCTCCTGCTGTGGGATCATCCCAGGATCAGAGCGTCCCCACGGCGGAACATTCCGGAACATTCCGGTATCGGAGCTTCCTGTGCCGGAGCCTCCTGGTCCCAGAGCGTCCCAGTCCTGGATCATCCCAATCCTGGATCATCCCAGTGCCGGATTATCCCAGTCCTGGATCATCCCAGTGCCGGATTATCCCAGTCCTGGATCATCCCAGTGCCGGATTATCCCAGTCCTGGATCATCCCAGTGCCGATTATCCCAGTGCCAGAGCGTCCCAGTCCTGATTATCCCAGTGCCGGAACATCCCAGTCCTGGATCATCCCAATCCTGGATCATCCCAGTGCCGGATTATTCCAGTGTTGGATCATCCCAGTGTTGGATCAGGGTCGGATCATCCTAGTTCTGGATCATCCCAGTTTTGGATTATCCCAGTGCCAGAGTGTCCCAGTCCTGGATTATCCCAGTTCTGAATCATCCTGGTGCCGGAGCATCTCAGTCCTGGATCATCCCAGTGCCGGATTATCCCAGTGCCAGAGCGTCCCAGTGTTGGATCATCCCAGTGTTGGATCAGGGTCAGATCATCCCAGTCCTGGATCATCCCAGTTTTGGATCATCCCAGTGCCAGATTATCCCAGTGCCAGATTATCCCAGTGCCGGAACATCCCAGTGTTGGATCATCCCAGTTCTGAATCATCCTGGTGCCGGAGCATCTCAGTCCTGGATCAGGGTTGGAACATTCCAGAGCCAGAACATCCCGGTGTTGGATCACCCCAGTCCTGGATCACCCCAGTCCTGGATCACCCCAGTCCTGGATCATCCAGTGCCGGATTATCCCAGTGCCAGAGCGTCCCAGTGTTGGATCATCCCAATCCTGGATCATCCCAGTCCTGGATCAGTGTTGGATCATCCCAGTTTTGGATCATCCCAGTCCTGGATTATCCCGGTGCTGGATCATCCCAGTTTTGGATCAGGGTTGGATATCCCAGTCCTGGATTATCCCAGTGCCGCAGCATCCCAGAGTTGGTGACAGTGATGGAACATCCCGGTACCAGTTAATCCCAGTACCAGTTTATCCAGTACCCAGTTTATCCAGTGCCAGTTTATCCCAGTACCAGTTTATCCCAGTACCAGTTTATCCCAGTGCCAGTTTATCCCAGTACCAGTTTATCCCAGTGCCAGTTTATCCCAATACCAGTTTATCCCAGTGCCAGTTTATCCCAGTGCCAGTTAATCCCAGGACCAGTTAATCCCAGGAATAGAGCATCCCAGTACCAGTTTATCCCAGTACCAGTTTATCCCAGTACCAGTTTATCCCAGTGCCAGTTTATCCCAGTGCCAGTCCATCCCAGTCCTGCCCCACCCCGTTCCCAGTCTATCCCAGTATCAGCCCATCCCGGTCCCAGTTTATCCCATTCCCAGCCCATCCCAGTGCCGGCCCATCCTGAGGGGAAACTGAGGCAGGTGGGGGCGGAGCGGGTGGCAGTGGCAGTGTTGGGGTCCCGCTGCGCCCCCCGGAGGATCGCGGGGGGGCCGCGTCCCCCCCTTTGGGACCCCCAGGGACCCCCAGGGACCCCAAAGACCCCCCGGGACCCCCCCAGTTTGGAGCTGCTTTTGGTCCTGTGTGGTGAGAAAAGCCCAAGAAGGGTCCCGGGGGGGGGAGGGGAGGGGGGGGGCTCCTTTTGGGGTCCCCAGGGTGGGCACGACCCCCCCAAAACGGAGTGGACGACGGCTGCTGAGGGGGGGGGGGGGCGCTGGCACCCTGCACTGGGCTGAACTGGATGGACTGGGATGGACTGGGACGCACTGGGGGGGTCGGGTGGGGCCTGGAGGGGGGGTCCCTCCTTCCTGAGCGTGGGGGGGGTCTGGGCCCCCCCCCCCAGCAGGACCGAGCCCCCCCCCCGGGCACCGCTGGGGTTTGGGGGGGGCTGCTCTGCAATGGGGGCACCCAAAGGTGCTGCTCCGGAGCCTCTGGACCTGGGGAGGGAAAATCCGGGGATGGGGAAGGGTTAAACAGAGTTTGGGGGGCAATTCCAGCCCCCCCGAACCCCGGGACAGCCCAAACCCCAATGGGGACACCCCAAACACCCCCCGGGACACCCCAAATGCCCCCTGGGACACCCCAAACCCCCATGGGGACATCCCAAACCCCAATGGGGACACCCCAAATACCCCCTGGGACACCTCAAACCCCAATGGGGACACCCCAAACCCAAGTGGGGACACCCCAAACCCCAATGGGGACACCCCGAAAACCCCCCCGGGGCAATTCCAGCTCCCCAAACCCTGGGACAGCCCAAACCCCAATGGGGGACATCCCAAAAACCCTCCAGGACACCCCAAACCCCATTGGGGGGACACCCCAAGCCCCAATGGGGACACCCCAAATATTCCTCGGGACATCCCAAACCCCATTGGAGACACACCAAATCCCAATGAGGACACCCCAAATATCCCTGGGACACCCCAAACCCCAATGGGGACACCCCAAACCCCAGTGGGGACACCCCAAAAACCCCCCCGGGGCAATTCCAGCCCCCCAAACCCTGGGAGAGCCCAAACCCCATTGGGGGACACCCCAAACCCCAATGGGAACACCCCAAACCCCAATGGGGACATCCCAAAAACCCCCTGGGACACCCCAAACCTCATTGGGGACACCTCAAAAACCCTCGAGGACACCCCAAACCCCAATGGGGACACCCCAAATACCCCTGGGACACCCCAAACCCCAGTGGGGACACCCCAAAAAACCCCTGGGACACCCCAAACCCCAAGGGGAACATCCCAAACCCCAATGGGGACACCCCAACCCAAGAGGGGTTCTGGGGGCTCCAGGGGGGTTCTCAACCCAGGGGGTTCCTGAGGGGTCCTGGGGAGTTCGGGGGGGGTCCCAGGGGGGGTCTCAAGGGGATCTGGGGGGTTTCCCAGCCTGCAGAGATCCGGGGGGTCCAGAGGGTCCTGGGGGGTCCCGGGGGGTCCCGGGGGGTCCTGGGGGGTCTTGGGGGGTCCCGGGGGGGTCCCGGGGATCTCACCGGCTCAGTAGGGCCGGTTGGCGTCTTTGGGCCTCTTGAGCTGCACCTTGAGCCGCTTCATCCCGATCTGGAAACCGTTCATGGCCTGGATGGCGGCCTGGGCGCTCGCGGGGTTGTCAAAGCTCACGAAGCCTGCGGGACATCGGGGAGGTTGGGGACATCGGGGACGTTGGGGACATCAGGGACATCGGGGACATGGGGGACATTGGGGACATCGGGGACGTGGGGGACATCGGGGGACATCAGGGACATTGGGGACATTGGGGACATCGGGGACATCGGGGACGTCGGGGACATCAGGGACATTGGGGACATTGGGGACATCGGGGACATGGGGGACATTGGGGGACATCGGGGACATTGGGGGCATTGGGGCATTGGGGACATCGGGGACATCGGGGACATCGGGGACATCGGGGACATGGGGGACATTGGGGGCATTGGGGACATCGGGGGACATGGGGGACATTGGGGGCATTGGGGACATCGGGACATCGGGGACATTGGGGACATTGGGGACATTGGGGACATCGGGGACGTTGGGGACATCGGGGACATCGGGGACATGGGGGACAAAGGAGACATTGGGGAGGTTGGGGACATTGGGGACAGTGGGGACAGTGGGACAGAGGGGACATTGGGTGACATCGGGGGGACATCGGGAATATCAAGGGGACGGGGATGTGGGAGCACGGGGACATGGAGGACACGGGGAACACGGAGGGTTTGGGGACATCATGGGGACATCATGGGGACAAAGGAGACATTGGGGACAGTGGGGACATTGGGGACATTGGGGACATTGGGTGACATCAGGGACATTGGGGACATTGGGGACATTGGGGACATCAGGGACATCAGGGATTGGTGGTCCCTGGCCATGTCCCCAGGTCATGGCACTCCCACCCACGTCCTTGTCCCCCCATATCCCCATTTCCCACATCCCTGATCCCATATCCCAATGTCCCGATGTCCCCAATGTCCCCAATAATCCGATGATATCCAATATCCCTGATATCCCGATATCCCAATATCCTGATGTCCCCAATATCCCAATATCCCGATATCCCTGATATTCTGATATCCCGATATCCCAATATCCCGATGATATCCCAATATCCCCAATATCCCCATATCCCGATATCCCAATATCCTGATGTCCCCAATATCCCCATATCCCGATATCCCTGATATTCTGATATCCCGATATCCTGATGATATCCCGATATCCCCAATATCCCGATGATATCCCAATATCCCCAATATCCCCAATATCCCAATATCCCAATATCCCAATGATATCCCGATATCCCAATATCCCGATGATATATCCCAATGATATCCCGATGATATCCGATGATATCCCGATATCCTGATATCCTGATGATATCCCGATATCCCGCTGATATCCCAATGATATCCCAATGATATCCCAATGATATCCCAATGATATCCCCATATCCTGATATCCCAATGATATCCCAATGATATCCCAATGATATCCCAATGATATCCCAATGATATCCGCTGCCATCCCGCAGATATCCCGATATCCCGCTGATATCCCGCAGATATCCCGATATCCCACTGATATCCCACTGATATCCCGATATCCTGCTGATATCCCAATGATATCCCGATATCCCGATGATATCCCGATGATATCCCAATGATATCCCAATGATATCCCGATGATATCCCGCTGATATCCCCGATATCCCGATGATATCCCGCTGATATCCGATATCCCGATGATATCCCAATGATATCCCAATGATATCCGATATCCCGATGATATCCCGATGATATCCCGATATCCCGATGATATCCCGCTGATATCCCAATATCCCGATGATATCCCACTGATATCCCGATATCCCGATGATATCCTGATATCCCAATGATATCCCGATATCCCAATATCCCGATATCCCGATATCCCGATGATACCCGATGATATCCCGATGATATCCCGCAGATATCCCGCAGATATCCCGCTGCCATCCCGCTGCCATCCCGCTGCCATCCCGGTGTCCCCGGTCCGTACCGAAGCACTTGCTCTGGTTGGGTGGCCCTGTCCACGAAGACCTTGGCGGAGATGACGTTGCCGAAGGGGAGGAACATCTGCAGGATCTCGGTGTCGCGAACTCCTGGGGCAGGTGGTAGATGAAGATGTTACAGCCCTCGGGCCTGCGGAGGGAGCGGGGTCACACCTGGGACTGCGTCCCCAACAGCGACACCCCAAAACCGGGGCTGTCAACCTTGGGACCCCAAAACCGGGGCTGTCAACCCAAAACCAGGGCTGTCAACCCAAACCGACCCTCGGCACCCCAAAACCAGGGCTGTCAACCCCAAACCGACCCTCGGGACCCCAAAACCAGGGCTGTCAACCCAAACCGACACTCGGGACCCCAAAACCCTCACCCAGGACCCCAAAACCGGGGCTGTCAACCCAAACCGACCCTCGGCACCCCAAAACCTCACCCAGGACCTCAAAACCTGACCTGGGACCCCCAAAACCCAAAACCCAAAACAACCCTCGGGACCCCAAAACCGGGGCTGTCAACCAAAACCGACCCTCGGACCCCCAAAACCGGGGCTGTCAACCCAAACCGACCCTCGGCACCCCAAAACCGGGGCTGTCAACCCAAACCGACCCTCGGGCACCCCAAAACCTCACCCAGGACCCCAAAACCTCACCCAGGACCCCAAAACCTGACCCTGGGACCCCAAAACCGGGGCTGTCAACCCAAAACAACCCTCGGGACCCCAAAACCGGGGCTGTCAACCCAAACCGGCACGCGGGACCCCGAAACCTCACCCGTGACCCCCAAAACCTCACCCAGGACCCCAAAACCTCACCCAGGACCCTAAAACCAGACCTGGGAACCCAAAAACAGAGCTGGGACCCCTGAGGGGTCGGGGGGTCCCGGGGGGTTCTGAGGGGGTCCCATGGGGGAGGTTCGGGGGGTCCAGGGTGGGGGTCCCAGGAGGACTCGTGGGGGTTTTGGGGGGTCCCGGGGGAAGTCTCAGGAGGGTCCTGGGTGGGTCCCGGTCCCGGGGGGGGGTTCAGGATGGTCTGCGGGGGTCTCGGGGGGTTTTGGGGGGTCCCGGGGGAGTCTCGGGGGGTTTTGGGGGGGTCTCGGCAGGGTTTCAGGATGGTCCCCGGGGGGGTCTCGGGGGGTTTTGGGGGGTCCCCGGGGGGGGTCTCGGGGGGTCTCGGGGGGGTTTTGGGGGGTCCCCGGGGGGTCTCGGGGGTTTGGGGGGTCTCGGGGGGTTTTTGGGGGGTCCCTGGGGGGATCTCGGTGGGTTTGGGGGGTCCCCGGGGGGTCTCGGGGGGTTTGGGGGGTCCCCGGGGGGTCTCGGTGGGTTTGGGGGGGTCTCGGGGGGGGTCTCGGTGGGTTTGGGGGGTCTCGGGGGGGTCTCACCTTCGCGCTGCTGCTGCTGCGGGGGGGGGCGGGGGGGCGAGCAGGGGTCCCGGGGGGGCGAAGGCCGGGCTCACCAGCCCGTAGGCGGCCGGGTACGCGGCTGGGGGACACGGGGGACACGGGGTCCACCGGGGACATCGCTGCCTCCAGGGCCCCCCCAGTGCCACCAGGGACCACCCAGTGCCACCAGTGCCCCCCCAGTGCCACCAGGGCCCCCCAGTGCCACCAGTCCCTCCCAGTGTCCCCCAGTCCCTCCCAGTGCCACCAGGGCCCCCCCAGTGCCCCCCAGTCCCTCCCAGTACCCCGCAGTGCTCCCAGTGCTACCAGGGCCCCCTCCCAGTCCCTCCCAGTGCTCCAGTGCCACCAGGGCCCCCCAGTGCCACCAGTCCCTCCCAGTGCCACCAGGGACCCCCAGTGCCACCAGGGACCCCCCAGTGCCCCCCCAGTCCCCCACAGTGCCACCAGTCCTTCCCAGTGCCACCAGGGCCCCCCAGTGCCACCAGTGCCCCCTCCCAGTCCCTCTCAGTCCCTCCCAGTGCTCCCAGTGCCTCCAATGCCAGACAACAATCCCCCAGTCCCCCCCAGTGCCCCCCAGTTCCCCCAGTTCCCCCAGTACGCACCAGTGTAGTGCTGCATGCCCGCGTACGCCTGCTGCAGGGGGTCCCCGGGGCCGCGGGGGCTCTGGGCTGGGGGCACAGGGGGGGTTAGGGGGGGGTCCGGGGGGGCTCGGGGGGGCTGGGGGGGGGTCGGGGGGCCACCTGGAATGGGGGGACCCCCCCGGCGTAGACGGCGTCGGGGGCCGGGGGTCCCGCGGGCTGCGCGGGCACGGGGCTGTAGCCGTTGACGCTCAGCGGGGCCGCGATGGCCGGGACGGGGGTGGCCGCCATGGCCGGGGGGGGTGCTGGTTCCTGGGGACAGCGAGGTCACCAGCGGTCACCAGCGGTCAACACTGGTCACCAGAGGTCACCACTGGTCACCAACCATCACCACTGGTCACCACCCGGTCACCAACCATCACCACTGGTCACCACTGGGTCACTACCGGTCATCACTGGTCACCAGCGGTCACCAACCGTCACCACTGGTCACCACCGGTCACTACCGGTCATCACCGGTCACCAACCGTCACCACCGGGACATCAACGGTCACCAGCGGTCACCACTGGTCACCACTGGTCACCACCGGTCACTACCGGTCACCACTGGGACACCAGCGGTCACCAGCGGTCACCACTGGTCACCACCGGTCATCACTGGTCACCAACTGGTCACCACCGGGGACACCACTGGTCACCATCGGTCACCACTGGACATACCACTGGGACAGCCCCGGGATACCCACCAGGTCAACAGCAGTCATCACCGGTCACCACCGAGACACCACCCGGGACACCACTGGTCACCACTGGTCACCATCGGTCACCACTGGTCCACCACCGGGACAGCCCCAGAACACCACCAGGACACCACCAGGACACCACCGGTCACCAGCGGGTCACCAGCGGTCACCAGCAGTCACCACCGGTCACCACCCAGTCACCAACCGTCACCACCGGGACACCAGGACTGTGACCCCGGGGAGCCCGAGCATGGGTGAGGAACTCCCCATGGGTTTGGTGGCAGTTGAGTGTCCCTGTCCCTTGTGTGGTGTCCCCATCCTGTCCACGGTGTCCCCATCCTGTCCACGGTGTCCCCATCCCGTCCATGGTGTCCCCCGTCCCATCCATGGTGTCCCCATCCTGTTCATGGTGTCCCCATCCCGTCCATGGTGTCCCCGTCCCATCCATGGTGTCCCCGTCCCATCCATGGTGTCCCCATCCTGTTCATGGTGTCCCCATCCCATCCATGGTGTCCCACCCTTGGTCGGTCTCATCTCTCACGTTCCCCCCACGTCCCCATCCATGGTGTCCCATCCTGTCCACGGTGTCCCCATCCCATCCATGGTGTCCTCATGCCATCCATGGTGTCCCCAACCCATCATGGTGTCCCCATCCTGTCCATGGTGTCCCCATGCTGTCCATGGTGTCCCCATCCTGTCCATGGTGTCCCCATCCCGTCCACGGTGTCCCCATGCCATCCACGGTGTCCCCATCCCATCCATGGTGTCCTCATGCCATCCATGGTGTCTCCATGACATCCATGGTGTCCCCACCCCCGTGTCCCCCACCCCATCCCCTCCCGGCTGTCCCCGCTGTCCCCTGTCCCGTGTCCCGTGTCCCGTTACCTGAGGAGGGTGGCAGGGGGGGGGTGGCGATGAGCCCATTGGGGTTGACCGTGCCCATGTGCTGCATCTGCACGGCCATGGTGGCCATGGGGCTGAGGTAGGGCCGAGTGCGCGGCCACCAGGGCCGCCTGCTGCTGCATCAGCTGTGGGGACACGCCTGGCACCCGCGCGCCACCGCCGCCACCCGCCGCGGCACTACCACTACCGCCCACCACCACGGCCACCACCGCGGCCACTACCACCACCACCACCACCACCACCACCACCACCGCGGCCACCCCCGCCACCACCACTGCCTGCCACCGCGGCCCACCGCGGCTGCCACCGCCGCCACCACCGCGGCCACACCACCACCACCACCACCGCCACCGCGGCCACACCCACCGCCACCACCACCACCGGGCCACCACCACGGCCACTACCACTGCCACCACCGCCACCGCCGTCACCACTACCACAGCGCCACCGCGGCCACTACCACCACCACCACCCCAGGGAGCCCAACCAACATCACCCCATGGATGTCACCCCAGTGCCCCCGGTGTCCCCAATGTCCCCAGTGTCCCCACTGTCCACAATGTCCCCACTGTCCCCAATGTCCCCACTGTCCACAATGTCCCCCAGTGTCCCCCAGTGTCCCCAGT